>CAUEEP010000727.1:997500-2197500 GCA_958450365.1 Mesorhabditis belari | reverse complement strand
TATAAAAGTTGAGTGTGTGCACGTAGGGAAGCGTTTTTGTCTGATATCACTTTTTGTCTCATTAAAGAACAAATTCACTGCTTGAGTTTTTTGAGACTTTTTTGTTTTGC
The DNA here is from genome assembly GCA_958450365.1 of Mesorhabditis belari. NCBI lineage: Eukaryota > Metazoa > Nematoda > Chromadorea > Rhabditida > Rhabditidae > Mesorhabditis > Mesorhabditis belari. The sequence continues at coordinate 2,197,390 of CAUEEP010000727.1, read as the reverse complement.
TTTTGTTTTTTTTTGGTTTGTTTTGCAAAGAAGGTACTTTAAAAAATTTAAAAATCTTTTCTGAGTTTTTCAAAAAAAAAGAAAAGAAAGTTTTGAGATAAGACAAGGGTGAAGTCCTTTTTCTTTTTTCGAGACTAAAAGAGAGACTATCGGTGAACTTTTAGCTTTTAGCTCTGTTCTCACATCGATTTCTAATCATTTTAAGACGTTTTCTGAAAAAGTTTTTTTCTTATTTTCACCATTGTTGAAGGAATTGAAAGCCAGAAATTGAATAAAAGTTCCCAATGATGATCGATCCGACAGAAGAAAAGAATGTGAGTTTTTCAATGATTTTGTTTTTCTTCAGAGATTTTTAGTCTAAAAAAATCTTCAAGTTCAAGGCTTCAAGGCTTTCAATTTTTTTTGATACATCTAGATTTTTAAAAATGCTTTAATTGTTAAGAAACCAGGAGAAAATTTGGGGGTGGGACAAATGCGACCTTTTTTTTTGCGCACCTGGACATTTGCGCACCTTTTTTTGCTGGAAAAGGCCTTAGGCAAGGCCATAGAGCTTCGAAAATATTTCCATATAAGGGAATCGTATGTGTAGATTCCGAATTTCGACAAATCAGACCTCGCTGACACGTCAAATTTGGGCTAAAAGGCACAAACTGTGAAACTTAACGCTTTTCCGCAGTTTTTGCCTTTTAGCCCAAATTTGACGTGTCAGCGAGGTCTGTTTTGTCGAAATTCGGAATCTACGCATACGATTCCCTTCTATGAAAACATTTTTGAAGCTCTACGACCTTTCCTAAGGCTTTTTCCAGCAAAAAAAAGGTCGCATTTGTCCCACCCCGAAAATTTTGATTTTGCAAGTTGCAAATTTGGTGAACAGGTGTAATAGAAAGTAGGGCAAACTCCATGAAACGAAAGAAATAACAATTTGCAATAAAGCATTTCTTTTAGAAACCCTCGAGTGTGCTTGGGATCGAATTTGCCCCACTGAACATTCCGTTGCAGAGAAGACTGCAAACGATTGCCGTTCTCCATCATTTTTTCCTCACCCTTGCAATCGTGATTATGATGCTGGTGTTGCCCATTTATTTGGTGAATAAAACTTTCGATAAATTTAACAGATTCAATTTTAGCTATTCACCTCGTTCTGGTGGCTGATATTTGTATACGCAACTTGGTAAGCTTTTCATTTTCATTTGGCAACTCTTTTCTTTTTCTTTTCAGGCTTTACTTCGATTGGGAAAGCCCTCAAAGGGGAGCCTATCCATTGAAATGGTTTCGAGATATGCGAGTGCACAAGTATTTTGCCGACTATTTCCCAGTGAGATTGCACAAAACGGCCGAATTGGATGGATCAACGGTGGGGCTTTTTTTTTCTAAAATAGCACCGGTTTTTTTTCGTTTTGAATCAGTTTAAATTCGATCATTTGTCCGAAAATTTGTGTTTTTTGATTAACCGATTCGATTCGAATGTTCTAAACCGTATTTTGAAGCGTATTTTTTAGAAAGCGCTTGAATGAGCGCTAGTCGACATCTCACCGACGGCATTCTGTCATTTGGCTGCTTTTTTTGTTATACTAGTTCAGCCAAAACAGTTAAGTGTGATTCTTAATGTTATGAAGTGATGTTAAACGCTATTTTTGCATTAAAGAAATATTGAAAAGCTTTTCTTAACAATTTTTAATAGAGAAAATCGGTTAAATGATAGATGGTTAATCGTCGGAGAGATGTCGACTAGTGCTCATTCAAGCGCTTGTTAAATGAGTTGTATAAGTCCAATCGGGATGTTTTTGATAGATAAATGTTGCCAAGAATTAGGGCTACAATTCCTTGTATAACAATTGCTTCTTTTGAAATAAATTAGATATTTCGCAGATAGTTTTCCAAAAAGTTGTCGCTAGCCTGTGCTTGTTGTTAGAGAAGAAAAATTGTGCATTTGTAGAACTATTTGGTCGGCTCACATCCACATGGGATCATCAGTCTTGCAGCTCTTGTTAATTTCACATCAAATGCAACTGGAGTAGACAAGCTGTTTCCAAATGTTTTGTGAGTGAGAACAGAAAATGTTCGGTTGTGGTTAGCATACTTTTATTCCATTTTTCTCTGTCACTTTTATATATGTCGTAACCGATCATGAATGAGTGGGTCTAGGCGTGTCCAATCATCAAGTATTTGGTATTATTCAACGCAGAATCATTGATAATTATGTTCAATTTTTTTAATTAGAAAGATTAGATAAAAAGAAAAAAATTAACGGGACTTCAAAGTTTTCTCTCAAACAAACTTTTTTTTCGCTCTAATTTTTTCTTTTCATCAAATCTTTTTAATTAAAAAAAATTGAACATAATTATCAATAGTTCTGCGTTAAATGATATCAAATACTTGATGATTGGACACGCCTAGACCCACTCATTCATAATCGGCTACAGTGGGTCCCGCCGATTTTGAATGAAACGTTGTAGTGCTCGCAATTTTTAACCTAAACTCACAAATTTGATACCAATCGACACAGAATTTAATTCACTACAAAATGAATATAATATTGTCCTCTTACATTAAAGGGTTGACCTACTAGAAAGGTTTGCCAAAAAAAATTTCATTCATAATCGGCAACGACATATAGATTTTAAAACTAGCGTTTCTAGCGTTTAAACTTAGTTTAAACTAGTTTAAACTAGCATTTAAAACTTATTTAAGTTTTTATATTTGTTTTGAATAAGTGATCAAATTCACTTATCATAGTATGCTCATCTAATAAAAAATGCTTTTTTTAGCTTTCGATTGTGCACTCTTGAGGGTCAATTCTGGACACCATTTCGACGGGAATACGCAATGCTTCACGGTTTCATTGGATGCAGCAAAAAGAGCATCAATTGGGTGTTGGAAAATGAGAAGAAAGGATTGGCGGCGGTTCTGGTGATTGGTGGCGCTGAAGAGGCTTTAGATGCTCACCCTGGACACCACACGCTCACGTTGAGCAACAGGTTAGCTTTATCTCGAAAATTGTGCGTAATAAAAGATGATTTGGTCTGTCATTTTTCTAAAGCTGATCTGATAAACAACTTTTTTGAATACTCCTAATCATCTGAGCTCTACGTTTGACAGATTTCCATACTGGTTATACTGGTGCGATTAGAAAGCCCACACAAATTATAATAACTCAAAATTTAAAAAAAGGTAATACGATTTAAATTCTGTGAATGATTGGATATCTTTTAGCTATCTTTTGACTATAAAAACTTATGAAATAATAACAATTAAGGGGTAGGCTAATTTCCGCCATTTTATTTGCGCAATCTTCCAATATTTATCTAAATTAGTCCTTTCTAGGAGCTAATAACCATTAGTAAAATATTTTATTGCTTTAACAAAAAAGTGCAACCGATAACAATGAAAGTTAGGACAACAATAGCAATGAAATTTAGGACAACAACAACAATAAAAATCAAATTTTTAAAAATATAAGTCAAAAGCTGAGAAAGATGTTGCACAAAATCGCAACCGGGCAAGCGATCATTAGAAATAGCAGTAAAATACTGCTTTTGTCGAGCCAATACAGTTTTCTTCCGTGCGTAGTTTTGTCCAACAGTGAGATTGATAGCCGATGAAAGCTTGAAACGGTTGATTATTTGCGTCATTTTTTCGTAAAAGTTGCGCAAACGTACGCAAACGCAAGCGCAAACGAACGCAAACGTAAAGCGCACCGCTTTGCTTTCGCGCCAGTGCCTTAAAAACGTCAAAAAGTTGCGCAAATAAAATGGCGGAAATTAGCCTACCCCACAATTCGAGATTCAATTAAAGAGAATTTTAAAAAACAACAGAACTTTACGTGTCAAATTTTAGAAAAGGCTTCATTCGTTTGGCTATTGAAAGTGGAGCCTCTCTTGTGCCCTGTTACGCTTTTGGGGAAAACGATATTTACACTCAAATCGAAAATCCGAAAGTACCTTTACGATTCTTTTCAACTTTCAACTTTTTCAGGGTTCCAAGTTACGAGAATTTCAAACATGGGCAAAGCAAAAACTCGGAATCTCACCTCCAATCTTTCGCGGTCGAGGCGTTTTCAATTACACTTTTGGACTCTTACCGTTTAGGTGAAAAAATTTCTCAGATTCAAACACTTTTTGTGCATGAGTCTTTACAAAATTTTTTTTCCTAACATAGAGCTGATTCGATCACATAAGTCTGTAAAATTTGAAAACGATTCGTTCAGCTATTTTCTTTAAAACAATAATTATATATATGGACCGCTTTGTTTCAAAAGGTCTTTTTTTGTTGGGTTCTTAATTATGTTTTTGCCCGCGAATATATATATATATATGCTTTATTCAGGAGGCGAATAGATGCGAATCAAATAATCATAACCGCATATAACATATTGCTACATTACAAAAAAAAAAAAAAAAAAAAAAAAAATTTAAAAAAAAAAAACTCTCTTTCTGCCTTCTTTTGGTCGGGGGGTTTTTTTTTTTGGCTCTCCTCCAAAAGCCATTTTGTAGAGAAATGCTATTAAAAACAGTGCTTCGTAGAAAAAGTTATCTTCTCAATTTAAAATCCTATTTACTAAGCACAAAAAACCATTTTACAGAAAACCGATCGACTATGTTGTGGGAAATCCGATAAAAGTTGAGAAAAATAAGAATCCTAGCAGAGAAGAGGTGGATAAGGTGAGAAAAAGTCGGTGAATTTCGACAAAACATCGATTCAGGTTCATGCTCGATATGTAAAAGAACTGGTGGAACTTTTTGAGGCACACAAAACGAAATATGGCTGTGATGAAACGACTAAATTAGTCATTCAATAGATGAAAATGTTTTTTTTTATGCTTTAATAGAATTTAGCGGATAAACTGATGATCACTTTACATTTGTTTTTTTAGCTTATTACTTGAGGGAAGAAATAACTTTGTTTCCAATAATCAGAAGTGATTGAGAAATCGTCTAGGAGACAACATTTTCTTTTTTTTAATTGGTTACTAAAATTTTGAAGAAATCACAGTCAAGAAGTCACGTTAGAATCGTTTTCCAATATTGCATTTCAAATTTCAAAAAAATTTGATCATTCCACTTTTGCTCTGTCAAGTGTTTTGCTAAGATTTTGCAAACAGCTACCGTAAATACTGTAATAGTACCTCACCCCCCTCGTACAGTCGCGTAGTCGCAAGTATTTCATTATTTCATTTTTTTCAAAGCACCCGTACTTTCAAAAAATGTGTCTTTGGTATCAAAAAATAGCTGAAATTCAGGGCTATTTTTTGAGACCTAAGCGCGCATTGTAGCATAAACCAATGTCGAGAAAAACTCGTTCAAAGCTAGACTACGCAACACTCCGCACCGTCATTATGGGGGTGGGGTACTATTACAGTATTTACGGTATGTCTACTGTACTCGTAGTCTTACAAGGAATGGCTTTAGCAAGTTTGAGATCGATTCAGCATCGAGTGAGACCGATCAGAGACTCACCCATTCCATCCGAACCACAACAATTGTGCTCTGAAGTCAACGGATTCAATGTGGCTTGTTTTTGCAACGAAAACTTTATTCAACGCGCCATAGTTAGGGTGACTTGATCGTCATTGCCATTTCTGTTCGATTTCGCACTCCTCGCATCATCGAGGCACCCATTACAAAGAAGTGCATCATCAAAACTTCATCCATATCTTCGTCGACTCGATGACAAACACAGGAGCTAGCGTTGGGCACTTCATCCGACTCTGAATGTGTTTGCATTTTATCATTGCTATCTCTATCAACATGTAAAGCTACAAACCCGTAAAGTTCCAAAAGTGTTGAAAGTTGACGCGGTAAGTTTGAAAATACGAATGGGCCAAATGGGGGGCTGATCAAGACAGCGCCCATGTACGCTCAACGAAACAGCGGCGTGTACAAACAGCCCCAAAAACGAATGCTTGACAAAAAGTGAGCCGGCGTTTCTTTTCTTTTTTCTTTTCATTCTCTTGATATTATTCAAAGATTATTATTGAAATTTCAAACTTTACTGTACGACATAGGCATTGCGATAAGGTGCTTTGCCATAACATGTGTTTTACTTTCCAAAAATTTATATACAAAAGTACAAAAGAATTTTATATACAAAACGCACAAATACCGTTTGTCAAATAATTTACCTTAAAAGGCAAAATTTTCAAGCATTTCTTTATTTTACACCTATTGCAAAATGATAGGACCACTACGTTTCTTTTTGATTTTCTACCTGTAATAACCATGTTTCTTGCTTGCTTTTTGCTCATTTTTATTTTTTGGAAGATCGCGCGTGGAAAATCGCTTTCGCGGATCGAACAGATGGAAATTTTGATTTTGAAAGGAAGAAAGTTGTCAAATCGAAAGATCGCAAAAAAAATGAAGCGCTCGCACCAAGTTGTCTCAAATTTCTTGAAGGATCCTTTCAAGTATGCCAAGAAAAAGCCTCCGGGACGTCATCGAAAGCTCACGGTCCGCGCCGAACGGCATATGGAACGTCTGTTGTCGGATTCCGTGATGTCGCTACAGGACGTCCGGTACAAATTGGAGCTCCCGTCCACAAAAACACTCTTTCTCGAGCCACCAAGTGTTACATCCGTTACATCAAAAAAGCAGTCGTCAAGAAAGCACCAAAACTGAAGCCGGCACACAAAGAAAAAAGGATGTCTTGGGCTCGGGATCACATCACCATCGATTGGAAAAAAGTAAACTTTTTGCCTTGAGTTGTTAACCATTTTTTCTTTGTAGACCATCTTCAGCGATGAGAAAAAATTTAATTTGGATGGTGCCGACGGCAACAAGTACTATTGGCACGATTTGAGAAAAGATCCAATGCTTTGTGGGCGTCGAAACTTCGGAGGAGGATCACTGATGATATGGGGCGCTTTCAATGGGGATGACGTTCTTGATTCAGAATTTGTGACTTGTCACATGAACTCGAACGATTGCCAGGACGTCCTTGCGGATCAACTACTTCCTTTCCTAGCACAAAATTGAGGGAAACGCTATATTTTTCAACAGGATAATGCTTCAATTCATGTCAGCCAATACACTAAAGCTTTTCTGGAACGTCACAACATCGATTTTCTCGAATGGCCTGCCTGCTCACCGGACTTAAACCTGATGGAAAACTTATGGGGCATCCTCGTGACGAATATTTATGCTAATGGAAAGACTTACGACACGATTTCGCAACTCAAAAAAAGCAATTTTGCAAGCTTGAACGTCAATTCCACCACAAACGCTTCAAAACTTAGTGAACTCGATGAAAAGTCGACTACTCGACGTCATCGAGAAAAAGGGAGCATTTATTGATTATTAATGATCTTTAATCAACTTTTCATTCGTTTTTCTTTTGTAAAAGCTATTTAAAAGCTAATTTAAAACCTTTTGATTTTGGCGCTGTTTGTACATGGGCGCTGTTTTGATGAGCTCCCGCCAGTTTAAAGTTTAGATAAGCACTCCAGCTAAGCAAAGGTCAAAATATGAACTTGATCAGTCTGATATTTTTATCGTAGACCGATCACAGTCTACGATAAAAACCATCCCCTTTTGATTTAAAAAACGAGTGGATCTATAGTTTTTGGACAAGACATATTAACTCTTTAACAAACCCGTTGAAAACACTTCTTTGCACGATTGCCAACAGTCAGATTTTTGAAAATACTTTTTCAAAGCCACCAACACATAGCCAAAGTGAACGTGGTCGTCGGTGGGCACAAGCTTAAAAGAAACAATGTTTTTTAGAATATATTGATAAGCTTATTGATGAGTTGACCTTGAGTGGATGAGGCAAGCCACGTTCTGTGTATCCAGGAGGCGGTATCCACTGCCGCCCATTCGTCAATTGCATTGAAATGAAGCAAAATGTGAAAAAAACGGACACCTTTCGAATTTTGCACATTTTTCAGCTTGTCGCTGCCACTGAAAATCGGAACACATTTTGTCTTGATTCAAAGTTGATTAGAAAATGAATTCAGAAAATGAATTGAGAAAACGCCATAAAATAGTAGTATTTTTGGATTGATCCCTTTCGAGAAACGCTGATGATTTCATATTGACATATTGATATTGATTGACAGATTGACAAAAACCTTTTCGAACAATTTTTTCTGTATAAAATCGTGAAAAATGGCGGCGCACCGGATAGAGGTCGACTACATGTAGACAGAAAAGACTCATTAAGTATGAAACGCGAGCGTTTCACATCAATACGGTCACTAAGTAAAAACCCCTCAGCCAAAGGAAACATTATCAATAATCGGTTATTCTGCCGGATCGATTGATGACCTGAAAAATGCGATTTGGCATTGCCCAACCCTGTATAATGTGCGGGCTACAAATACTCGAAAAGAACAAAGAAAAGGAGCCTAAAAGCATTTCGAGTTCGGCAACACAGCCCAACCATGAACATATAAAGTTTAAATACAGCCAAAAGGCTTTCTCTTGAGAGCGATTGTTTTGGTGCGCTCAATATGACACATTTGATATGACACATGATTAAGATGGAAGATTTGCCATCTAAAGAGAATTTTCTTCGCTTTCTTCACTTTTTTCTCAATTCTTTACTGGCTGATTGCGAAAGGGTAGAATGAAATTTAGAATTTTGAACATCAGTAACTTTAGCTGCAAGTAATGGCGACCAGTTGATTTCGATGAATTGAACGGAAGAATTTTTAGAAATCACAAAATTAGTCCATAGATGGAGAATTAGAGGAAACGATGGTTGTGAAGAGGTCGCTTTTTATGGTAATCTCTGGTACGGCCAGTTTGACACATTGTATAGCACGTTTAGCAAGTTTAGAACAAAACAATTTATGAAAGCTACGGACTAATTTTGTGATTTCTAAAACTTGTTGCGGGTAATTTTGCCCAACCCTGTACATGCTCGTTTGTCTATATGAAATCATGAGTGTTTGTCGAAAGGGATCAATCCAAAAATACTACTATTTTTTTGGCGTCTTCTGAATTCATTTCCTAACACTTTATGAAATCATCCGTGTTTGCCGATCAATCCAAAAATAGAGATCAAGCCAAAAATACTACTATTTTGTGGCGTCTCCTGAATTAATTTCCTAACACTTTAAATCAAGGCAAAATGTGTTCTGATTTTCAGTGGCAATGACAAGCTCAAAAATGTCGAAAATTCGAAAGATGCCCGTTTTCTTCCTATTTTTCGTACTTTCTATGCAATTCACAAATGGGCAATCAACTCAAACATGCGTGGTTTCCAAAACATTTCGCCTTTCTATTATATTTCGTCAACCACCTCAAGATGGACCTCAGCAACCACCGCAAGCGAAAGCTCCTGGAAGCGGCCGAAGCAAGACAAAGCATCAAGGGGTGTAGACGAGGACTCATCCAAGAGAGAAAAGTCTTCACAGCCGTCAAGGACAACAACGGCACAAGAACCAACTCAAGAGCGGCGATGGAGAAGATTGTCCAAGACAGGCACCCACCCACCACCGCAAGTCCCAGCTGCCACAGAAGAAATACCGACAGTCCTCCGAGCCGAAATCAGAGCAGCCATCGCCACCACCAAGACTGGAACAGCACCAGGGCCAGACAATATCAAGATAGGGCTACTCAAGGCTGGAGGAGAAGACATACACAAGCTGCACACAACGCTTCACCACCTACCTCCACAACCAGAGGATACCTGACCACTGGCGAGAAGCAAGAACAGTCCTGCTTACAAGAAAGGAAACAAAGAAGACATCGGAAACTACAGGCCAATATCTCTGCTATCGGCCCTGTACAAGCTCTACACGAAGATTCTCCAACAACGAATAGAGCGGCAACTCGACGACTACCAGCCAGTGGAGCAGGCCGGCTTCCGCAAGAACTTCTCGGTGATCGACCACATGCAAGCCGTCATCCAACTGATCGAAAAAACACGAGAATTCCGAATGTCACTCATCCTGGTGTTCGTCGACTACAAGAAGGCATTCAACTCAGTGGAACAGGCGCAGTGACACAAGCCCTCCTCGACGCAGGGACTGACCTCGGATCTATCCACGCCATACAAGACTGCTACACGGAGGCTACCACCACCATCAAGATGTCCGAGAGAAAAAGAGAAAAAAGTTGAGAGAAAAAGACTCAGATGGGCCGGCCACGTAGCCAGAAGGACAGACGACAGATGGACGATACGGAACACAGAGTGGCTACCACGAGACCAGAAAAGGCCCATCGGAAGACCAGCAACGAGGTGGAGCACAAGAGTGGCAGAGACGGTCAGAGAAAGGAGGGCTAGAGTGCAACCACCATCAGCACAAGCAAGTCGAAGACTTCGAACCAGGAACAATCAAGATAGGAAACACTGGATAACAATAGCAAGGGATAGAGAAATGTGGAAGCCGGTTGTGATCTGCGCAAATAGGAACACCTGAGTGCGAAGACAGATCAAAAAAAAAGAGGGGAACCAGAAGCCATCCGGAGAGTCGTTCCACCGGAAAATTTTACTTTTCCCGAGGGCAACCTACGTACCTTCCCGATACATGACCTCAGCGGCCGGAGAGAATTATTTTGTGCCTTTGGGCAAAGTCAACCTTTTCGACGGAAAGTCTTTCCCGGACGAAGTATACTAGAAAGGCGAAATGTTTCGGAAACCACGCATGTTTGAGTTGATTGCCCATTTGTGAATTGCATAGAGAGTACGAAAAATAGGAAGAAAACGGGCATCTTTCGAATTTTCGACATTTTTGAGTTTGTCATTGCCACTGAAAATCAGAACACACCATCAGAACACATTTTGCCTTGATTTAAAGTGTTAGGAAATTAATTCAGGAGACGCCAAAAAATAGTAGTATTTTTGGATTGATCCCTTTCGACAAACACTCATGATTCCATATAGACAAACCAGCATGTACAGGGTTGGGCAAAATTACCCGCAACAAGTTTTAGAAATCACAAAATTAGTTCATAGTTTTCATAAATTGTTTTGTTCCCAACTTGCTAAACGTGCTATACAATGTGTCAAACTGGCCGTACCAGAGATTACCATAAAAAGCGACCTCTTCACAACCATCGTTTCCTCTAATTCTCCATCTATGGACTAATTTTGTGATTTCTAAAAATTCTTCCGTTCAATTCATCGAAATCAACTGGTCGCCATTACTTGCAGCTAAAGTTACTGATGTTCAAAATTCTAAATTTCATTCTACCCTTTCGCAATCAGCCAGTAAAGAATTGAGAAAAAAGTGAAGAAAGCGAAGAAAATTCTCTTTAGATGGCAAATCTTCCATCTTAATCATGTGTCATATCAAATGTGTCATATCAAATGTGTCATATTGAGCGCACCAAAACAATCGCTCTCAAGAGAAAGCCGTGAAAAAAAAAGTGAAAAAGTTGCGTTAAAGAAAAAAGATTTTTGGCACCAGGAGTGCCGCCAATAGCCACTTAAAGTTTTTCTCATTTTGCTTTGAAAAGGGGTATTTTTTGAGACACCCTGTATAGCAGAGCTGCTCTGAAGAAAGAAATTTTAAAAAAACTAATCTCAAGTTCTAGTACATAAACATTGATGACTTGGGCTCAATAGCATTTTTAAAAGGTTCAAATATGCCTATCTACTTATTCATTTCGATTCAAAAGACAAAAGACAAAATTGATTAATAGATTCTCAATAAAAAACGATAAATATTGTAATATTTATGACCAGAAAGTGCCTTTTTTTTCTAATTTCAAAGTCTCTCTTAAGAAATACTGAAGAATCGTATGTTTTAGCTGGACTTATGAAACGTATCTCTTGTATGGAGCATACATTTTTGCTTATACAAACTATTTAACCATTAAAATCTTGTTTACATGTAAAGATATAAACACACACATCAGCAAAAGCTAAAATTTCTAGTCCAGTACACACAAAAAACTTACTAAAATGCACTAGTTACCGTAGTGCTGCAATTAAATCACCTTATAATCAAATAAGTCTTTTATCTAGTGCACATTCACAGAAACAATTTATCTTTTGTTCTTGTTTTTTTTCCTTTTTTTGTTTAAAACTTTGTTTAAAACTTAATTTTACTTTTTTTCTTGATCGTTTAAACATTTAAATTATCAAATTCTTTTTTTTGTTATACACTTTTAATAACCCGACAACAGCGTATGATAATCTCTGCTTCCATGCATGTTTTTCATGTTTTCAAAGTGCATTTGTGTTGGTAGAAAGTCAAGTAAACTTTGAAAAAGTACAAATTACATTCTCTTAAACAATTTTGACGGCAAAACAATGATTATTATTGGGTTGTCCAGTTATGAATGCGCGTTTTTTACTATTTTGTAAATTTCTCAAGATACTGAAATCAAGAAAAAGATATATATGAGTATTATTCGAAAGCTGAAGATCTCCTCTACATTTTGAAATAAAAAGCTTTTGAATTTGTCCAGCTTTTGGGCACAACTGACTGCACAGAAGAAGAGGTGGCCAAAAAATGGAAGGGTGCCTTTGGATCAAGTTTTGGCTCCGCTCAAATTGAGTTAACCGTTTGATGTTTGGCCAATAGATATATCAATACAACTTTTTTTAAAATATAACCATTTCAGAGCATCTTTACTTTTCTTTTCTTTTCTGGGCGGCTATTTTACACCATAAAACTTGAGGAATAGCTAAGCTGGAATGGGTTTTTTCGAAAACGACCTCTCCCTTTGTGCAGTCAATTTGCCCAAAAACTGAACAAATTCCAAAGCTTTTTATATCAAAATGTAGAGGAGATGTTCAGCTTTCGAATGATATATAACACTCATATCTGTTCGATATCTTGAGAAATTTACAAAATAGTAAAAACGCGCATTCATAACTGGACAACCCAATACTTGTAAAAAACTGACTGCTAAATTTGCATTGAACAAAAAAACACAGCATTTTTCGGCAAAACTTTTTTTTTGTGCTCAATTTTGATTTTGATTTTTCAAATCGATTTTTTTAAAAAAAGCAATGACAGATCAATGAAAAGGATTTTTTTTTATGAAAATCTGCGCCTAGTTAGCTTTTTTTGTGGAAACGAATCTCGAAATCAAAGTATTATATATATATATATGCTTTATTCAGGCGGCGAATAGAAGCGAATCAGATAATCATAACCGCATATAACATTGCATCAATATCAATCAATCATTGTATCAATTGTATCAATTGTTTCCTTTTCTCAAAAGTCATTTGTAAATAAAAATTGAACAAAAGAAAACAATGTTTTTTCGTTAGTAAGACTTTAGTTGAAAAGTGTTGGACAAAGTTTTTCTATTCATTTACTCAGCAAAAGCTTTACAAGTGGAGATCAATGATAGACGCTTAAAAAAATTGGACCCAAAATCACTTCGATTTGTTTGTTTTCTCTATTCGACTCGATTTTCTTTATGATTCAGAGCATAAAAATCGTATCAATGACTTGGCTTTATTTTAAAGTCAATTAAAAGAAAAGAGTCGCTAGTTTTTTTGACGATTCTTTGTTAAATTGAAAAAATCTTTTCTGCTTTCTGCTTTTCAAGGCTATTGTACGATGTCTTCTCAAATTCATGAAATGGTTTGTTTTTTTGGTATCACGAGCTTTTAAAGCCATCTAAATGATCTAAAAAACCATCCAAATGATCTAAATGATCTAAAAAAGGAGGGATCTAAATGATCCAAACGATCGAAATGATCCAAACGATCTAAATGATCCAAACGATGATCCAAACGATCTAAATGATCCAAACGATCCAAACGATCTAAATGATCCAAACGATCCAAACGATCTAAATGATCCAAACGATGATCCAAACGATCTAGATGATCCAAACGATCTAAATGATCCAAACGATCTAAATGATCCAAACGATGATCCAAACGATCTAGATGATCCAAACGATCTAAATGATCCAAACGATGATCCAAACGATCTAGTGTCCAAACGTCTAATGTCCAAACGTGTCCAAACGATCTAGATGATCCAAACGATCTAAATGATCCAAACGATGATCCAAACGATCTAGATGATCCAAACGATCTAAATGATCCAAACGATGATCCAAACGATCTAAATGATCCAAACGATCCAAACGATCTAAATGATCCAAAGGATCGAAATGACCCAAACGATCTAAATGATCTAAAAAGCCATCCAAATAATCTAAATATGTTCAACTGTAATATAATTAATAACAAATTGTCTTTTTTCCTGCTTTTTCCTGCTAAATTCTTGTAGATTTTGATCAAATATAACATTGTAAGCACAATCCTTTAATCACGAGTCGACTGATATGTCGGCTTGCAATCCGTAAATATCAACATTTTCAATAGAAACCCAATTCTAGCGATGTGCCTTTATCTAATTTTTTTGAAGGCTGTATTTTGAATTTGTCTTTTTTATTTACAGTATCCTTACTCGTCAATGCCTCTTGAACGACCGCTGATCACTGACAAGCTCAGAGCCTCAACAAAACAAGAGAAAAAGGAAACAGGTCCGTAAAGAAACAAAAAGTTAAGCATAAGATTTTGAAAAAACCAGCTAAAGCTAAAGTTTATCTATCTATCGAGATCCAGATCATAATCATCAAGTTGTCTCGGGTCAACAAAAAACGTTGGAACAGCAATTGAACGTCGAAACTTCCAACGATAATTTTCCACTCAACATTTCTGTGAAAAAAGAAAAGGAAGAAACGTTCGAAAAGCCATTGAACGTCGAAGCTCCAAACGCAGAAATTTCGCACATTTCTCATGAACATCTTTTGTGCGAAAAGGTGAAAAGTTTATATAAAAACTAGTTTATTTAATATATTTGTACATAATTCAAATTATTAGTTTGAGTACTGTCTTCGAGTCCTAATTTCACTTTTCCTTTTACAAATAAGAGAATAAGCAAGTCGTTTAACCCATTCGAAACTTCTGTAGCGAATAATCGCTGCAACAAAAACTCAGGAACGGACCGCTGCAGCGCTAATTGAGCTATTTTCATTCAATTAATTGCTTTTTTTTTTGCTGTTTTTCAGCATTACATGTATATTCCAACTGTAGCAGATCTACAAATTACGTGGGCAAAAAAGATGTTTCATATTTACCCGGAATCAATGCAGTCTCTGGTTTTGCATTGAAATGTTCCATAATAGCTCTAATCTTATAAAGCCGATCTCCTGCAGGATCCAGTTCCTTATCACAAAAACGCAGGTTGCGAAGAATAGATTCAAATTTTGCTCTTGACATAATGTGGGAAATGTGGGAAAATCCTCCTAATCCAGGCCTGCTACTCCAGTAGTCACGAATCCTCGGTAATTTGACGGTTCCCATTTGAAGCCAGGAAGAGCTCGAAAGATTTTGCATCGAAATCCTGCCAGTTTGTTTTCCTTTTTCCATGTTTATTAGATTCGCCTACTAAAATATTGTCGTCGATAAAATAAGAACAATAATCGATAGGATCTTGAAAAGTACTGAAGTCAAATCCAAATCGTTCTTCATCAAAAATAAATGGTGTAGGAGACTCTCTTACATCTTTCCAACCATAAATAAACTGCTTCGGAGTCAAAAATGTCAAAAAAGGGCTTGGTCCGTAGACGAAAAAAAAGAAAAAACGCTGCGGTTTCGAATGGGTTAAGGTTTGTTTCATTAGAAAAAGACATCTTTCTTCAACACAATTACTTTTTAAAAATAAAATAGTAAATAAAACCAGTTTCTACGTAAATCAAGCCCAAAATAAAATAAGTTTTTCTAGTAAAAAAAACTTTATATCAATTGCTTACGATTATTTCTTTATTAGTAAAACGAAAAGTGAAATTAGGACCTCAAGACTAGAGTGTGTTCCTCGTGAGTAATATAAGTATAAGTATATTTATTCAACACGAATAATGAATTATAATATAAAGGAGGAAATTTTTACCCCTAATTACTCCTATTACCCAAATGTTGTTAAGAAAAAACCCATAATAATGGGAAAAAGAAGCAATCTTTCTAGCCGCCGGGGATCGAACCCTTAACCCACCGACTAGGAGACAAGACTCCTATCCGGTCGGCTACGACGGCTACGAGTAAGTAATTACTCGAGTAGAATTTGCATGAGTAATCTTTACTCGATTAATCAGCGTTTTTCGTCGAATAACTACGAGTAATCCTCTTTACACGCCGAGTAAATTGAATATCTTTACATTTGAAAGGAATTTGCCACCAAATCAGTTTAACGGTTGAATATCTTTAAAAGAAAGCGTATATAAGTCAGTGCTCGTGATTTTCGCGCCAATTTTTTTACAATAATTTTCGTTAAAAGTACGGTGATTTTTCTTAAGCGTGCGTTTTAAAAAAGGCATTACATTAAAAAGGCAAAAAAGAACACACTCTACTCAAGACATAGTCGTGAACCTAATTTAAACCTTAATTTATCGAAATTTCATTGTTAACTTGAATAAAAATGATAAAAAAGATGTAAAAAAGTGTAACCTCTGCTTACTTTGTGTTTGGGTTTCTCTTTTAAAACAAAAAGCTCTCTATTAAGTATTAAACTTTTACACAATTGATTTCAGGAACTTCGCAACGATATCGACACTTTGAACAAAAAAGTAAAAAGTACCAATAGCTTTGAAGTGTCAGAAAATTTAGGTCGAAATTCTTCGAGCAAAAGTCGAAGAAACAAAGAGTCTGGGAGTGGCCATTCTTATTCTGATGGTCTTCTTCTTGATTTTCCGTTTCTAACCAATTATCAAACTGTTGCCTTAATGAATAAACGCTAATTTTCCATATCTCCAAGTTGAAACCGTTATGATGCATGTGTAATCAAAGCTATTGCTCGTAAGCTCTCAAAGCTCTTTTTTTCTTCCAAAAGTCTTGCAAATTTCCATTAGACGTTCGAATTGATTCAGAAGATGGACTGGCATCGTGTAAAATTGACTTTACAACTTTTTAGATGTAAAATTACGAGAACTTGACCATTTTAAGATGCTTTCCTTGAGAGAAACATGGAAGATAACACGAAAAATTGATAACAGCAGTGTCGCAAAGCAAAAATCTTTGTATATCAATCGTAGGGGCAAATATGAATGAAGTTGAGCAGGCAGGCAGGCTCGTGAAGGGGAAAGAGCAACGGAAGAGAAACAGACGACTGTTCCCTTGGAAATTTAAAAAATAATCACAAGAATAGGATCAGCAATGTTAACTGGCAGGAGGTAATGATTTTGTGTCCTCCAAAATGCCGACCTCGTTACGGCGTTGGTTCGGAAATCGAGTGTTTCATCGACATCTAGGAAAGCTGTCTTACTCGATAGCTAGCAGCCGGAAAGATAAAAGTAGAGGCAACGGTCTCTCATGACAACCTCAAATTTGTAATTTCTTCACTTTTTCTCCAAAAACCCATGGCAATTTTTGTGAATTTCCTTAGAAAATGTTTGCATAAAACTAAACTTTTTCTAGGAATCAATTTTTTTTAAAGCCTTTGCTTTCAAAAACGTTATCTCGAACGGCGATGACACATAATCTTTTTGCATTTTTTTGCATCTTTTATTTCCTTTCCATACATTCTTTTATTCAGTCATTTAAATAGAATTTGATCAGTTATTTAGTTAATAGATTGAATATTTTTCATAATAATTACAATACTTTTCGAAAATTGCATTTTAATTCTATGTATTTGTATTCATAAAACAAAGAAAACTCGTATTTCACTCAATTTTTGGGAATATAACCGGATACCGATTTCAAACATTAAATTCTTTTGTTTAAATCTCTCACCTTTATAATATAATTTTTGATAGAAATGAAACACTGTGGTTTGGTCACGGCTTGGCTCGCCTACGAGGAATTCATCATTAGTGAACCGATTCCCGGTGATTTACTCGAATTCTCTCGAAACCTTTATCAGGTAGAGTTATATATATGTTGTGTCCGATTTAGATTTCCGTCCGATTTAGATTGAACTTATCGCGGACGTCCGATTTAGATTACAGTCTATATTGGACGTCCGATTTAGATTCAATCTAAATCTTATCTAGATTGAACAATAATATAAACATGCTTAATATTTGTTTATAAGTAATGTTTATGGCCTAATGGAACACGCAAAAAATGAAATAAAGTTATAGTTACTTACCTTGATAAAGCTGCGCTCCCTTTTGTTCAATCACGAGCGCAAATCTTTTCAGCAAGTTGTTTTCGTGGTAGTTTTGTGGTAGTTTTGGTTTCTCGCAGTTTTCACGATGATTGTGGAGCGTTTCAACCATCAAATTGTAGGCTTAAACTACAGAAAACGCTTAAGAACATATATTAAGCACGTTTATTATTGTTCGATCTGTATCGGACGTCCGATATAGACTGTAATCAATAAAAGACCTTTGAAAAATGCAGAAAACTACAGAAAACGCTTAAGAACATATATTAAGCATGTTTATATTATTGTTCAATCTATATAAGATTTAGATTGAATCTAAATCGGACGTCCGATATAGACTGTAATCTAAATCGGACGTCCGCGATAAGTTCAATCTAAATCGGACGGAAATCTAAATCGAACACAACATATATATATATATATATCAATATAAAGTATTGTTTTTTGAAGTTTTACGGTCTAATATTGAAATAAGCTGTTTTAGCATTGGGCAGTGTATGTGGGCGGTGGTGAAGTCATTCATTTCTCTGGCGAACCGCAGAATAAGAAAAACGCCAAGGTGAATTGTTTGTCTATTTTGTTGACACCTTTATACTTTACTTTTAAACAATCTTGCAATTTTAGATCTGCAGAGACAAGTTGTCAGAAGTGGCCGGGAAATCACAGCTTCGAATTAATAACGAGTTCGATAAAAAACATCGACCACACTCGGAAGATGAAATAGTTCGACGGGCCGAGAGCCAAGTAATTTGTTAAAATATTATTGAAAAGGTAACATTCATTAATTGCCGCAAATTTTGTTTTTTAGATCGGTGAAATGCTCGGTAACTATAATGTGATTTCCGATAATTGCGAGTGTTTTGCGAAATGGTGCAGAAATGGAATGTACCTTTCTGAACAGAAAAACGCTTCACATTTGGATTATGCTATTAATGCAGTGGGTGTTGCTACTTGTAAATAGTAGACATGGATTTTTGGCAAGCTATTGCAAAAAAAGTGAGCATTTACTTTGTTTTTTTTTCACCGGCTTCGACCGATTAATCCATGTCTAAGAGGTAGGATCTGGTTAAAACCTGGTCAAACAGGGTCCAGATCGGTCTACCCTATCTAAAATTCTGTTCGGTCCAGCCCAAGCTGAATTCGTCTTCTCCACATTAATAGCATTCCTCTATGACTTATAGTAACAAAAAAATCGATTTAGCAACCAAACAGCCAAACGATTTACAGCCATTCCTTTCAACTTCGACCCCTTGCTGGATCCGTGAAAGACGCAAACATCCAAATGAGAGGAATCCAAATTTGGCTGATTGTGTTGAGGTGACAGACGTTCTCGAGTATCGCGACATGGTTACAGCCCGCAATGAGAGGCTTGCTTATGTTGCTGCTGGAGGTCTTTTGGTGTTTGGAATCTTTTTCTTATTAGGATCTAGTAAAGAAAATAAAGGTCAGCAAAAGGAAAAAGAAAGGGAAGAACGGATTTGAGTTAAGTAAACTCTTAAATTATTAAATCTTTTTCGTGTAGAAAATGTTTCATTTAAATTAGTAATATTTTCTTTGCATCTATGAATCCGATTAGCATTTTTGTTTTTATTATTTGTTTTTTGAACATTCTTTGGGGTTTTCTTTATTAATTTTTGTCCTTTTTGAAGAACTATTCAAGATTTCAATGCTGAAATTGAAAAACTTTGCCTTTTTTCAGTTCTGTTCATCATTCATCACATCAGATATTTTTATGTAAATGTTCATGTTTGAAAACTCGAATCATTTCGTTTATTTCCGATATTTATTAATGAATCTAATAAAAAGAAAGCTCTATTATGCGATTTAAACAATAATTTACAAAAAGAAAACAAAAAACAAACAAACGTTAAATATCTTCCTCGAATAGTTTTTGCCGCTTTTGTGATTGGTAATTTTTATAAATCAAATAAGATTTACCCAAGCAAATGAATGAGAGAAGAATGATTTTCACGACAAGCAAAACTGTAAAAAATCGTCTCATTACTCAGTAATTACCTAGAAAAAGCCCTTTGTAAATTGCTGACGTCAATCGAAAAAAGTCGAATATTACCTCAGAGAATGCTTTAAATAAATTACAACGAAAAAAAAGCGAATGTTTTCGAAATCGAAAATTAGTCATCAATTAGATAAATAGATTAGAGTTGAAGCCTTGGCGTAAGCAGATGCTTTTTGCAGTTTTTTTTTATTTTTTTGGTCTTGCGACGAAATGCAGAATAAATGATTCACTTTAAAAAATATAAAAAACATTTCTGGTAAACATTTCGCCCATTTAGACCGATAGTCTGGACCAATTTATCAAAAATTTTCCGATTCGACTTATACAACGCATTTAAAAAGCGCTTAAATGAGAAAAATCAAAGCAAACGAAACCAAACCAAAGCAAACCAAACCAAACTTTCAATCTAAACCAAACCAATTCAATTCTAAAAACTCAAAAGACTAGTAAAAAGCATTCAACAATCGAGTTGATTGTGAAGCTGCTTGCCTTGATCACAAAAAAACATTCAGAAAATTGTCTTTTTTATGTAATGAATGCTCAATAGCAAAAGTAAAGTCAAAATTTCTTGATTGTTTTGTCGCAAAATTTGTTCTCAACTCAATCTCTTTTCAAATTTTCTCACTTTCCAATTTGTTTGGCCAGTTCAAAAGCTTCCGTAACTTAAGTGTGCACGGTATTCTCTTCAAGTCACGAGTTGACCGCTCCATTTGCGACAACGAGACTCTTGAACTTCCGCAGCTTGCCACTGTGCAGACAGTAAAACGAAGAAGAAAATGAGTAGAAGCCACTCATTGAGAGTCCAAGGCTTATAATAACCCAACTTTGAAACAAAACTTACTGTCCTCCGAGTTTTGTAGAGGACTACAGCCAAATTTAAGGCAAAAGTTGTCCCAAAAAGTTGGGTTATTATAAGCCTTGGACACTCAATGAGTGACTCGACGGGTATTGAATAACCCAGACTAGAGAATAATATTGAGTAACCCAGAATTTTCAGGCTCAACTCTTCTTGCCAATGTTCATCAAAGCAAAAGCAAATAAAAACGTTTATTCTAGGCAAATTTATTACACAAAACCACAAGAAATTAAATAAACATAGGCTTTGAATCATTTCGTGGCTTTTTTGGTCGCAACATTGTATTCCTGAAAATAGAAAAACCATTGCTTTTCAACAAAATAATTGTTGTCTGGCTTATTTTGTACTAGGAAAGCACAGAGCTTTTGTTAACTAGCTAAATTAAATAAAACTAAATATTTTTGTTAAAAATAACCTTGGACGGTGCTCGAAGAATGAGTGCTGGTTGTGGTGCTCTCTGCGGCAGTGTGTCAAACGATTCGCTTTTCATGTAATCATACGGTGAATACGGCTTTTGATTGTATCCATCATGGTTTGGGGCTTGCGCCATTTTCTCTAATTCCACCAGCATTCCCGTCTCCTAAAAAGTCGTTATTAGTCCAAGATTTTAAGACAATAATGTCTACTGTTAGATTGATTTAACAACTTTAAACCAGAAGATTTTAAAGCAAAATGTTTAGATTAGAATGGGCAAATTTTAAAGAGAGAAAAAGCACTTACTGCAGGGAACGCAACCAGATTATTTTTTGGCATCTTTTGAGGATATCCGTTAGGTTTCCCGATGTTCGAAACATAGTGAACTGTCGCCATCTAAAAAATTATATTTTTGACGATAACACAAAAACAAATACATCGGGAAGATCGTAGATCGGTCGGCACTGATATGGTGTGAAAGGCTCTTCTAAAAAGAAAATATTAAAACTGAGATGAAACTTTACTAATTTAAGCTTAATAATCTGAAAATAATACCTCTGGGTAGCTGAGTGTCTTGCATGTCGTCAAGCGGCGTGAAAAGTGGATCTTCATTTTCTTGATTTAAAACTCCGCGTGCCGTTGTGCAATCATGTTCATACATCGATTCGCTAAAACAAACTGTTCATTAAAATTTATCTTATTTACTTGCTAATACTAACATAATGAATGCTCAATAGCAAAAGTAAAGTCAAAATTTCTTGATTGTTTTGTCGCTTTTAAATGACTTAATGATTGAATAATGCTTTGTTAGCTTTTAAATGCTAACAAAGCATTATTCAATCATTAACTCATTTCTTATGCTAAAAATCCTTACTTTAGCCACGGCTCTGTCGAATTGTCGCCTGGTGAGAGTGGCTGCGTATCACACTGCAAATAAAATTAACGATAACACTCTTTGAAAATTTTACCAAAGCTTCAACTTCCTTCTCAATGCCAGGTTTTTTCTGGACGTCGACCGGTTCCTGGATCACTGTGAGCAGGCTTTTGCGTTCCTAAAGCCAAAAAGTATACATGTAAAAAAGAAAATATACCTTTTGTGCTTTTTTGCTCGGCTCGGATCCCTGGACAATCTTTTTCTTTTTACTAAAAGAAAGCTTGAAAAGTTAAAGCGCTTAGAAAGCTCCAGTTCACCTGAGTTGTCGACAATGATAGATAAAGAGAAACACGACGAAAAGAAGCATTTCGACGAGAAAAGTGAGCACGCCGACATACTAAAAGTTGTAAATCATTTGGCTATGAAAAAAAAATAAGAAACAAACATTTATAGATAAAAATGTCAAAAAAATTTGAAAGCACCGCTTTTTTTATGCTGTAAAAAAACTTTTTGAAAGTATGCAAAGCCACTTTTTTGAAGAATCTTCCAACTTTTGAATGCAAAACCTTGAAAAAAAGCGTGGCTACAGAAAAAAAAATGCCAAATTTTCTCAACTTTCGAATATAAAACCTTCAAAAACATTTACCGAAACGCTTTGTAAAGCTTTCCATTGCGCAGCTTTCATATTCGCCAAACGTGCGTAAAAAGAGAACCGAATCGATGCAAAAAAATTTATAGCAAATGATTTTTTTTATGGTTTTTGGAGGGAATCAAAGAATGGATTTATGTAAATTAAACGCAAATCACATATTCCAAATTATTGTCTTCATCGATCGGCCCTCCAACAGAACATTCCCGTATCGAACTGAGTTTTTCTGATCCTGGATCGAGAAGGAGACGTCGTTTTTGTTTCTGTTCAGCATCACTAACACTCTCTGCTTTCCGTCTGGAGCCACAAAGGCCACACCTAGAGTGGATTTGTGCACAAATTGCTAGTACTGTGCTATAAATAGCATTGACTTACCATCAACTTGATGAAGGTCGAGCTTCACGTCGATCCTCTTATAGTCGGGCTTGATAAAAGCGCTGAAAATGTAAGTTGACATCGTAATACATGAGGGGTATTACCGCAGTTTCAAGTATTACGGTAGGTAGTATAATTTCAAGTATCCAGGCATATCTCACTCACCTGAAATGCCCGAGCGCATAGTACATCGGCTGCTTCAAGAACTGATCCACTGTCGCATTGGCGATGATCGCGGCATCCACGGTGTTGTTCACCCAATTCGGGCCTCCCTAACCTCTCAAAATAAAAATTCTGTAAGAAAAAACTCACGATTTGATCGAGCACAAGATTCCAATCGATCCATCCAACGACCCCACTTCGTAAATCCTATATAAGATAAGGTTGTTGATTTTTTTTCTGAGTACCTCACCTCAATGATATCCAAAGCATACATCTCGGCTCTTTTCCAATTCCCAGGCAACACATTTTGCTCCCACGGGAAAAAGCCGGTACAAGCCTATCAAGTTTGAATTAAAGTCCTTAAAATTTCAAGCACCTCAGTTGCCAACATGAATTTATCCGGGTATTTCGATGTAGTCTCAGCGATCCCCTTTTCAGAGACAAACAAATCTTCGTACCTAAAGTCTCTTATCACTTTGAAAGCCGATTCATTGGTAGATCAAATCTACCAATGAAGCGCCATTCCATCAACATATTTTGCCGCATCGGGATCGGAGAAAATCTGGATTACTTTAGTCTCTTTTGATTTTTTTTCTTTTACCGTATCAGCCCATTTTGGATAGATTCCCCGTTGATCATCGCCAATCATGATTTTAAGATCTTTTGTGACATCCGATCCTCGTAGAGTTGGCCCCAAAACACCCTTGATCCAATCCCTATGAACATAAAATTATTTCTGGATACTTTAAGCTCCTTGTCACTACCATATACCGCTCTAAAAATCATTAGAACTTAAAATCTTTGTGATATTAGCTTAAGATAGTCTATGGTCTGGCGGCTTTAACTGTTCCTGTCTGTCTGTCCGTCTATCTGTCTGTCTGTCCCTCTGTCTGTCTGTCTCACTACAGTAGGACAGTATACTGTAATAAGATAAGATACAGATTACAGTATTGTGACCACAGTATGACAGTACAAACCTCTCCATTTCATCACTCAAATACATAGCCTGCCAGCGGTAGTTTGGATCCAAACCAGCAGTCGGCTCATTCTCGGGCGTCACTCCCCAGAAGTCGATTCCCAACTTATGATATTCCTCGAAAAACCTCAAATCGATCTTGTGCATTAGTTCTTATTCATTTTACCGTTTATAGTAGTTAGCCAACGTTTGATAGTATTTCCCATTGACTTCTCCAATAAGTCGGCCTCCGCCCTGAACTTTTTCGGTATTTGATTGACAAGTTTGATTTCAAGAAACCTTCATACTTCCCGAATCTTTCATCCATCCCGGAGCACTCCTGGAATTAATATTTATCGACTGGATGAATAGTTCTGTTAATGACTACCAAGCAGTGGTGAACAACTTCAAAGTGTCGCCTAGCTGAGCCACCAAAGCTTGAGCCTGTTTGATGAAGGGTATCTAGAATTGTTTCGAATATCAGAAATTCATTTCTCTAACTTTCAATTGAAAATCCTCTTGAGTGAGATTGAAATTAACTAGGTCAAAATCTCCGGCAACATCAGCGTACGAGTATTCCCTTGTCGAAAAATCACAGGAAGCCATCGGGACCCGAGTGAAACGATAATCGATACCTGAATACGCTTTTGTGATAAAAAGAATTGCAAATTCACTATTCGGGCCATAATATTGCTGTAGTAGACGATCCCGAACTGGTTGACTCAATGAAACGAGGTTGACCCCAGCAGCGTCGGTCATCGCTCCACCAAATCCAAAAATCTTCTAAATGTCTTTATCCAGTCAAACGTTATCATAGTTTCCTTGAGACTTGACTCTTGAGTAACAGGTTTTCTAAAATATGTCCGTATCCAGGATTACGAGCATTTCAATTACGATACTTTCGAAAGTTGACACGTTTTAGAAAAAGTATTAGTCAAGAGATCAGTTATTCTAAATATTTTGTCCAATCAAACTTGAATATCACGTTTCTGACTACCTGATAAGTTTTCGAGGCATCAATCTGCACAATATTCGATGTGTCTAAAGCGATAGTTTGCATTTCCATTTTGTTCTTTGAATAACCTACTTGGAAAACCAGTGAAATGATAATCTATTCTATCCAATCGATCGGCTTTCTCCGAAGAAACGTACGCTACAAAAGCATCACTCTACAATTTGCGATTTAACCTCATCAAAAAGAATTTCGAACTTGTATCACACCCAACGGCTCAATATCATCGCAATAGTTTGCATCACAAATACACCCAAAAGCCACGTCATCCCCACCGGAAGGGGTATAGAACTGTTTTGCACATGGATTTCTGGCTAAAATTCTGCGGTTCAACAGCCTAGCAGCTCAAAACGACCTGTTAGTTCATTAAAGTTGGCAAAAACGAATAAAAGAACAAAAAACCCCAACATCCTGTTCAATGAAGTCAGCGAAATGCTTATCAATTTGCCTCTTTGCTCGTCAAAAACACAGCGTGAGACACTTTCATTTTTCTTCAAAGATTTATTGACAAAACCGAGTACAAAGATCAAATTCTTTCTGTGCAACCAATCGCTTTTGCATTTCCTCTATTTTGCTAGATCCGGGCAAATTGAGTAAAGACGGTAGTCGTTGTCTCACTGTCTGCAGTTTTAAAGGCCGAAGCACAAAGCTAAAGTTAAGGTTGAATCAAACCCTCAAAATAAAATTAAATGCTAGGTAGCTTCTAGATAATCAAAATAATTGATTCATATTAATTCGATGCTGCTAGTCAGGAAAAAAAAAATTTGCCGTGTCAGTCTCTTCATCTGTGTCAGTCTTCTTGAAGGAGCGTTTGAGATGCAAATGCGAATCCGTTTGTACACATGTAGCCCAATCAGCCGTGACAGAAGACTCTAAAACAAACGATGTTTTATGTTTGCAATTAAAAATTATACGGATAAAAGTAAATAACCTGCAACAGAAGCTCCACAGCGGCACACGTTATTGCACCCACAAGGACGAGAGGAGCATGGACAACTGGGTAGACAGAAGTGAAGCTTTTCCTTTGCATTGGTCTCTTTTGGTGCTAAAAGTTTTATTTCAACGAATCGACTCCGCAAACTTGCATCTCTGAGTTTGGGAGAATGTCTTCTGAACTGTCGACGGATGGAGAGTGTAGCTAGATTGAATAGCACATGTCTGGGTCAACGAATCTAAACAAATAGTAAATAAACTGAAATTACTAAAAACGTTTGCTTGAAAAATGAGTCGAATTTAGCAAAGATTTTTAATTAATTTGTAAAAACTTACTAGGCATCTTTTGACGATTGGATTGAACAAGGTTGCAGTTATTGTTGTTTGCTCGATTGCTTCGACTTTCATTCGAGATTGTCGTTTGACTGGTTTTCTAAAAGTTTGGTGTAAATTGGAATTGGAAAAAACAAACAGGAGTCCTAACACGAATACCACATAAGCCACATTCTTCAGTGAGTAGATCATTCGAGTTCGCTCCAAAAAGTTAACAACTTTAGAATAAACATATCGAATAACTTGGTCAGTCGGGTTTCCGAATTGGCTCGAGGTTCCTGACCTTTTCCCGTGAACAAGCGATTGTGAATAAAAATGATCTTAATGATTGAGTTAAACAATGAGTTAAAACAAAACGTCACCTTTTCTTTTTGCACAGCCAAATCAAAGATGATTGTGTTCCCATGATTGCCCAGCTTACTAAACCTAATACAATTGATAAACAAGAAACTTGATAGCACTTGACAGCGGTCCGGTTAAATTTCTCAATGCTGAAGGCAGCGCGGCAAAGCATCTCATCGGTCTTTGCGAGAAACTAAAAAAAACACAATTACAAGGGCAATAGGAACAAAGCTCAAGTAATACATGTGCAACTAACACCATGAAAAAGAAGAAACCACCAACTTACCGATAGATGATCAACGCTGCAACATGAGCAATGTCCCAGTCCCAGGTTTTCCATGCTAGCCGTGATTTTCTTTCTAAAATCAAAAAGTTAGAATAACGGTAACAGTAACAGTAACAAACCTTGCCAAAATGGTAACCGCGCAAAGATCAAGAATAAAAGAAAAGTTTTTTTTTGTTTCGAATCCCTTTCGTGCTCAGAGTATAAATGGAAATTGTGATGTACTCATTTTAATTTTACATTTTCTTGTAAGCCTCTTTTCCCTCTACAATCAACCCCGAGCCAAGCTGGGCATAGCAGTATACACTTGTGCCACACTGTAGATCATGAAAATTTTTTAAATTTAGCTTTACGCTGCTTCATCCTTCTCGAAACCATGATTTGAATCGAGTAACGGAAAGCAATAAGCATATTCTGACTTGAGAGAGGACTACGAGCACATACAAATGACAACAAAAAAACGTCACTTGTCGCGATACCGTAGCCTTTTCATTTTTCTTTTCCTCTCCGCGCAGCCTAAAATTTCATTTACCTAACGCTCTTTTTAAATTTTCCTCAACTGTAAATTTTTTAGTTTTTATAACTTTTAACTAGATAGATTTTGTTAAACACCAATCTAGAAATTTTTAGTGAAGTCAAGTAGCAAGTTTCGTGATTGTTTGATTAATTTCATGTCATTTCGGCTATATGCTTACTAATTTTGTTTTTTATCAGATGCCGGGTAAATCAACGCCTCGTATTCCAAAGAATTACGAGATCTCGCCAGGAGTGCTTCGCTTCTCGAGCGCGCGCCTCTCGTTGCCAAAGCGAGGAACGGTCGTCACCAAGAAAATTGGTGGCAAGAAGAACGGAAATGAGCGCAAGGTTGTCACCAACAAAGGAGTAAGTGAATTTCCGCATAATTCTAACTGTTTGTTTTCTTTTTAGCCAAAACTCTTCTCCAAAGTGAGACAAACCACCGCCATTGAGGGAGGAGATTTGACCCACACGAAGCTTCGCAAGACTATCACCCCCGGAACAGTTTTGATCATTTTGGCTGGACGACATAAGGGAAAGAGGGTCGTTTTCCTCAAACAATTGGCCAAAACTGGATTGCTTCTTGTCACAGGTGAGATTTTCTTGGATTCTTAATTAGGCTCAGCACAACGAAGCACATTTGAAGGATCTGTTTGTCAATCTATAGGATTAGTTGTAGTATTTTTTACCGTAATAAAATGGTTATTATTTGCATTAGTCATGGAAGACTTGTGACTGTTTTTTCTTAATGAAAAAAAAACAACTGGCTACTGTTAAGAAAAAATTATTTAGACTCCAATTGAGAGAAATAGCCTAGAGAATATTTATTTGATGGCCTTTCAAAGGCTTTGTTTATTTTGTTAGTAAACCTTCTAAATTATTTTTGTTTAGGTCCATTGAAGTTGAACAACACCCCACTCAGGAGGATTGCCCAATCTTTCGTTATCGCCACCAAGACCAAGATCGACATTTCAAAAGTCAAAGTTCCCGCTCACATCGATGACGAATATTTCCGACGAGCCAAGTTGAATAAGGCGAAAGGCAAAGAGGGAGAAGACATTTTTGCTAAAGGAAAGGAAGAATACAAGGTTGGTTTGAACTTTTGAATGTGGGTATGGAAACTATTGGACCCGCTCCAGTCAAGTAATCGAAATGGCAATAAACGAGTTTCATCTTTGTATTTTAGGTGACCGACCAACGAAAGCAAGATCAAAAGGCCATCGATGCTCCCATTCTTGCTGCCATCAAGAGCAACCCAGAACACAAATTCCTCTTCGGTTATATGGGATCTCGATTTGCGTTGGGCAAGGGACAATATCCCCACAAAATGATTTTCTAATTTGTTATTGTTACAATAAATTGTTGTAAAATGGTTTTGATAAATCTTTCTGTTACCCATGAATAAATTGGATAGTTTTTCACGTCATGTGTGTTAATGATGTCGTAAACAGATGCAATGAAATAAGTGATAGTCGACCAAATTCTCAGTTACGGCTAAAGGGGCTAACCGTTGTTTTTGAGAGAAAGTTCACAGGCCAATTCGTCTCCTTCGCGACCGATGACCAATAAACTAGCCCAAAAACCTTATTAGCCCGGTCATCTTTAAACGTTTTTTTGTAGAGAAATGCCGATACCCTGCTCCACCGAGGCTTGTACTTCAGCAGCGACAATTAAACGGTCGAAGGATGGATCTGCTGTGTGCGCAACTTGCTTCACAAGACGATTTGAAGAAGTATGCAATTTTTTGGAAATTTTGCGTTGATTCTTGATTCTAAATCTTCTTTTTAGGACGTACATGAAACTATCAGTGCGACAAACTTATTCAAGAGAGGCGAGAAAGTGGCAATAGGCGCATCGGGTGGCAAAGATTCAACAGTATTAGCTTATGTGATGAAGGTAACGCTTTTCTAATTTTTCAAAAAATTTTGAACTTTTAGGTATTAAATGCTCGTCACGATTACGGACTCGAATTGATCTTACTCTCCATAGACGAAGGCATAAAGGGATATCGTGACGATTCTTTGAAGGTTTTGGCTTATTTGTACCATTCTGAATAATTAAGCTTTAGTCGGTCGAGAGAAACAAGATTGAATACGAGCTTCCGTTGACAATACTGAGTTATAAGGATCTCTATGGGTTTGTTTGAGCTTTGAATGTAAAGACTTTAAAAGTTAAAGATGGTCAATGGATGAAATTGTTGCGCGCATTGGTAAGAAGAACAATTGTACATTTTGCGGAGTATTCCGAAGACAAGCACTTGACAGGTTGCAATTTAAGCTTTTGTCTTTAGTTGATTTGATAATTTCAGAGGTGCCTACAAACTAGGAGCAACGAAATTAGTGACAGGCCACAATGCAGACGACATAGCCGAAACTGTTCTGATGAACTTACTACGAGGTGATGTTGCCAGATTACAGAGGTGTGTTTTGGTGTTTAAATTTTTCTTAATAATTAAGTAGAGATTCAGTTGAGTCTTCAGCTTTAACTTTCTACGAACAGCAATTAATTGACACTTTTCAGGTGTACAAACATTTGTACCGGAGACGACGGTGGTAGTTTGCCTCGAGCAAAGCCTTTGAAGGTGAATTTTATTTGAATTAAGCTTGATATAATTTTTGCTTTAGTATACTTTTGAGAAGGATATTGTGATGTATGCTCGAGTCAACAAACTCGAATATTTCTACACTGAATGTATATATGCTCCGAACTCATATCGCAACTTTGCCAGGCTAGCGTTTTTGAAATCATTGTTACCTAAGTTACCCTTAACGAAGTGTTTAAATTCTATTAGCATTTTTTAGAGATTACATAAAGAAACTTGAACGAGTGAGACCGCGTGCCATTTTGGATATCATCTATAGTGGGGAAAGCATAGCTGTTCGCAAGGAAGTGGCCCTACCCGTTTTGGGTCGTTGTTCTAGGTATGATTAGAATGGAAGCATCTCATCTGTACGCTTCAGATGTGGTTACATTTCAAGTCAAAAGCTATGTAAGGCATGTCTCCTGATCGAGGGCTTAAACACCAACCAGCTTGATCTGGGAATAAAGCGAAAGGTTAATTTATTTTTCATATTTGACTATTCAATTCAAAGCTTTAGGTCACCACTGAAACCAAAACCGGATGTGGAAAGGATAAAACTGGTTCCAGCTGCGGCTGCTCAAATGAAGACAAGGTCCAAAGTATTGATTTTTGAAGTTTTTTTTTCTTCTACATTTTTATGATAAAATTTATAAATTTTAATTTACTTAGCGACGGGTCAAGCAGGTTTTGTATGTTATACATTCAATTGAATCAAGATTTATCAACCAAAAATGATACATTGTATCTGACCGGCTGCCAACTTACCTTGGCTTTGAAGAAAGTGTAAAACAAACTGAAAGACTGAATCTCAGAAAATCACAAAAATGAGTATCAAGGTTGAGAAATTTTCGCAACAGTTCGACGTCGTTAATCTCATTTTATTGGGATGGTCTTTCTGAAAAATTGGATCAACTTTATTTTCATTATTTCAGCTCAAACTAATTATTGTATGATCAAAACGAACCGCAAATCGTCCGAATCACTCCGTTAATCTCTTTCTCGACTCTCGTCATATATGAGGGGCATTCAACTGAAATTTTAAGTCGAAATGGCTTCAAAACGGTGTCCTCTTCACAAGCACTCACTCTCGACTTCTTCAAATGTGATCTCGTTATCTCGTCCCATTGTAATCGAACAACATTGATAGCTTTGCGTATTGAGATTGGGGAGGCAAGCATAGCCCTAAAAATGAGTGGAATTGTGAAAATTGAGCTTTCGAAACCGATGGACATGCTTTGAGACCCGGTTCGCAAGAGACCGGTTCTTGAGTGTTCGGGAAGAGAAGAGCCCGACCACGCTCGCATCCATCGTGACGTCCTGAATTTGGGAATGAAAAGTGAGATTATTGTCTAGTTCAGTACTAACCCAACCTTTAGCATAGCCTTTACTACCGTAATATTGAACGTAACCTTTACTTACTATCGTAAACTTTACTATAACCTTAATACCGTAATCGTGAGCATAAAATTGCCTTAGCCTCAGATATCACCTCGTTGCCGTTTTTCGGAAATTTATAGTTTTTTTCCTTTTTTTTGAATCTTATCTCACTTCTCATATAACTTTTTCTCGTCTTCACATTCTTCGAACAACAGAAATAGTCGTGCTTCGCGGAGCTAAATCTTTTTTTTTATGCAAATTTTTATGCATTCGTCGTTCACCTGAATTTACACTGATATCCATATGGACATGTGCCCGATTGACACGATTTCGGTTTCCCGTTCAGAAGATACGGTGACATTCCGATTGGACACATTGTGGCTGTAAATTTTCGAATATTCTCTTGTGAAAAGCTTTCTTCAATTCACCACTTTTCGAGGGTTTTTCCGTCATCCCACCGCAGCAAACGTTTTGCATTTCCAGCTTTGAATACTGACAATTGTAGCCTTTTGGGCAATCGGCCAATGCCGGGGAGCAGTATCTGAAAGGGATTCTTAAAGGGATTCGGTTTTTAGCGCAGTTTTATGAAATGTTGAACTTTGCTAATCCATTCAGTATTCCCGTTTCTTTCTCCCCCCGACAAACCTCAATCTCGTCGTCCCCTTTTCATAATAGGCTTTTTGTCCTTTAATCGGGCACAATCCTTTCCCCTTTGATGACTTTGGAACTGAAAATGGAGCTGAATACGATTTAAATGTTCGACATTCAAACCATTTGTCTCTTCTTTTTCTTCTTCCACCGTTGTCGTCTCTTTTTCCTAAATTCAATTTTTCCTTTTTTTCCAATTTCCTTTCACTTCTCACTTTTTCCGTTGTTGATCCCTCATCTTCTGTTGTCGATCCTTCAGTGGTTGTCGTCGAAATCTCAGCCGTTTTCTTGCCCGCATTCGCCTTTTTCACGCATTTATTGTTATCGATCTCCTAGCAATCAAATTTTTACTTTCGGGAAATAGAATTTTATACTGGGCTCAGTCTATTTCGCGCCCCAAATCATTTATTGGTTTGTAGCTTGTTAGCTGAGTATCTTGGGTTAAAGCCTATATAAGGCAACTGTTGTTCATTTGGTTCGGTTTCATTTGTTGTTCATCTTTCATTTTCTTTCTGCTTTCCTCTCATTGTGTGAAAGTTGTGTCCTAATTAGGACGAAATTCTTTCTGTTTTTTTATCGTCGCTTTTAATTCAATTGTCGATCTTGTGCGAAAATTGCTCAAGTGAGAGCCTGTAAAGAAATATTCTTTGCGTGCTTGGTACTCTTCACTCAAGACACGTTATTTCTTGTTTTGAGATATCTGATCTCACTTGAACTGAAAAAGCCCTTTATTCAATAGCCGACTGACTCGGAATCTTTGGGCTCTCACTTGAGCAACTTTCACACAAGATCGACAATTGAATTAAAAGTGACGATAAAAACAGAAAGAATTTCGTCCTAATTAGGACACAACTTTCATTCAAAAAATGAGAGGAAAGCAGAAAGAAAAATGAAAGATAACAACCAACAAATGAACAGCAGTTGCCTTATATAGGCTTTAACACAAGATACTCAGCTAACAAGCTACAAAACAATAAATGATTTGGGGCTCGAAATAAAATGAAGGCGCACCGATTTCCTCAATATTTTTCCAATTTTTAGGCTGTCAGAGTTAGATAACTTTTAGTATACATTTCGAGTGTCCCCCCCTGTGTCCCCCTTTTGCCCCCCTAAGTGTCCCCCTCAAAGTGTCCCCTTTTTGTTCCCCCTAAAGTGTCCCCCCCCGCCTAGTATCCCCCTATTTTTTTCATATCAAATCACAACTTTTTGCTCTCCAAAAGCTCTCCAAAGCAAAAAGTTGTGATTTGATATGAAAAAAAAATAGGGGGATACTAGGGGGGGGACACTTTAGGGGGACAAAAAGGGGACACTTTGAGGGGGACACTTAGGGGGGCAAAAGGGGGACACAGGGGGGGGGGACACTCGAAATGTATAACTTTTAGTGGCTATTCGCCACAGAGCCTAAAGATTCCGAGTCAGTCGGCTATTGAATAAAGTGTTTTTAGTTCAAGTGAGATCAGATATCTCGAAACAAGAAATAACGTGTGAAGAGTGAAGAGTACCAAGCACGCGAATAATATTTCTTTACAGTACCAAATTTAGAATAACGACGATTGTCTACTTTACACTCTACTTTAAATGAATTTGAACATGAATACATTTCACTCTTTCACCTCTTCTTCCGCACAATCACAGCGCCCATTGATGCATTTCGAGTTGCCCGAACACTGGATCGAGTTCTTGCATTGTTGGCCAATGTCAACTCGTGATGTGCACAGCCCGTCGATGCGAACCTGGAAGCAGCAATGGTTTAGAACTTTCTGATTAGAACTTTTATGAGACATTCTCCTTTCTTTTGATTATTCTTTAGATACTAATGATCACATTTTAGCTTTTATTATGTTTTATGCCATCCGTCTCGCAATTAGTGAACGTAATAGCAAGTGGGCGGCAGTTTTGATAGTATTTTTTTGCATGCCTCACCTCATTCCCAGCACACTCGCGCGGAACACATACATGAGCGGAAACCTCGTGCTCCGGTGGGCATCTAAAAGATGATAGTTTCGCCTTAAAAGCTATTCAACGATATTCAGCTATTCAAGCCTTGGTTCTAAGATTTTATCTTGCTCATTTTAAATACTCCTTTTACATAGCGTGATCGATTCGATTAGATCGGGTAATTAGTTAAGCTGAATCCATTGGAAGGATTTATCGATTCGATAAATCCTTCCAATGGATTCAGCTTAACTAATTACCCCAGAAAGTTTTTAAAACTAGTGGCACGTTCGAAAAAGTGTTTGCCAAAACTGCCCTATTGCAAACTGCCCTATTGCAAACTGCCCTATGCAAACTGCCCTATTGCAAACTGCAAACTGTTGCAAACTGCCCTATGCAAACTGCAAATTGCCCAGTACGCGTAAAGTGCAAGCTGGAGCGCAACACGCAATAATTGACCTGTACTTTGTGCTGTTTTCAACAAAGCACAACAAAGGTTTCCTATCTTAACAAATTTGGGTTCCCTATTTTAACAATCCTTTTACATTCTCCTGATTGTGGTGTTCTCAAGCAAGAGGCCTCCGGGCGGTATATTCCGATCTGCCAATTTAAGCGACAGTCAATTTAGTCGCTGTTTCGGCTTTTTTTAGAGATTTTTGTTTTGATGATCTTTTTTGAGTTAATAACAGTAAGGTAACGACGATAAACTTTAATGTTTAAAAGCCCAAAACGCATTTTCTGCTGTAGTTCCTGGACTGGTGCTATTTAACTTAAATTTCTATTCAAAAGCTCTATATCTTTCCTCGCAAAAACCCACGTGCATCTCCGATCGATACAATTGCTTCCCCCGATGCACTGTTGACTGTCCACACACGGATCGCCCGGCTTTATAGCTGTCACCTAAAGATTGAACAAAATTTCAGATACAGTACTCCCAAAAAAACTGACACATTTCCCGTCGACAAATCTCTCGCCCGGAGCACAAGCTAAAAATCATCTTTATTACTCTCTTAAAGCGCTTACTCTTTATTACTCTTACTCTTTATTACTCTTTATTACTCTATTTTTTTTTAAAGCCACCAACTCTCGTGCCCTTCTTGACTACAGCAGATATTCTTTCCTTGACTTCCACCAACACAATCGTATCTGAAATTGCTGTACAATAATGAATTATCAGTTTTAAAAACCCTTCAGCACAAGTCGCTGATCCCATTAGACATTCCTGGGCATTTCCATCGATCGCAATGAAAGCCGCTCGTCGAGGGGGACAACCTAAAAGAGGACTGGATACAAAAATGACAAAATACGTCTAAAATAGTCGAGTTTTTTGATCTACACTTACCGGCACTCTGTCCACAGCATTGGAACTGATTCTTTCTTGGGCTGAACTGGCAGAAGAACCCGGGTGGACAGGCGTTTGCCTCACCAGCTGTGCAGAGCCGAGGTTGCTGTGAACGTGGATCAAGGAGGGCAAATTGACGAGCCGAACAACCATCTTCTAGAAGAAAAAGATAAGAGAAAGGGATTTAAAGCTACCGATATGGAAGGGTTTCTTCTGACGAACTGGGATCGTGCCACAGCATTGATACTTTTGATTTGTTGAGGACCACTAGAAAGATTTCAAGCTTTAGATTGATTCTTTCATTTACCTGACATGAGTAATCCCTTGGACAAACGTTATTCTCTCGATTGAACGGATCACAAGTCGCCGCTTTTTCTTCAACAATGTACGCGAATTGATTTGGTGGACAACCGTCTAGATAAGATTACCTTGAAGATTACTTAGATTACCTTGAATTCCGCTTTCCTCTTGTCCCTGACAACAATAATAATTGTTTGTTTCGGGTTGTTGCTGGCAAGTATAACTGGAATAAATTGTACTGGGATTATGGTGGCTTTTAGAAAATCTATCCTTTCAAAATCTCACCCAGTTGGACAGAAAGCGAAAGCGTCCCGAGTGCAACTTGTTGGCATTTGCGTTTTCTCGTCTACGTGGAATGGCACTCCGTTCGGGCAAACGGCTGAAATTTTTGGCATTGATTCGATTGTCATTACATTACAATGATTGTCTAAGATCAGCTTTATATCGATAAGTAGTTGGCTTTTAAAGTATAAGTTACCATGCTGACTGCAGCAATATCCTTGAAATGCGCTTGCAACCTCGGAAAGACATTGATATCCAGTGGGACACGAGTGACCGAAATTCGAAATCGAACAATGAATAGGTGATTGACTGCTTGGTGAACGATAAAGAGCACGACCTGATGGGCAAAGGGCTGAAAGTTCTTCAATTGTTCTTGTTGAATTGTGGGGAATTGGTGAAATTGATGAAATTCAGTTTTCTAAAGAAGAGAGTGTTCACTCACATCCACTAATACTCCCACAACAATAATATCGATTGTTTTGTTGAGAGAAACGGCAGAGGTATCTGAATGGAATTCATTTTATCACTGCACATTCAAGTTCAAGCTATCTTGGTCTTGAGTTGAAGGATTTTGAATTATAGTCATTGCATTGAAAGTAAACTCGGTGGGAAAGCAATTTAAAAAGCATTTAAAGCATTTAAACTGATTGTTACCCAGTTGGACATTTCGTGTCCGCGATCATTGCACATTGTCGAGCGGTACTCGAGCGCGCGTCGATGAAGGCTTTCTCGCCTTCCGGGCAAACACCTTAAAAGAAGTTTTCGTTACACAACAAATCGAATTCCCTCATGGAATAGAAAAGAAGGAAATTTGTGCTCAAACTGTACTCTATACACTACTGGACAATGAAATATCATATTTGAAAAAAGGTCGTCATTTTCGCGCGTCTGTAACTCCCTTGTCTTTACCGTATTTCTAAATATTAATATTACCATTGTGTAGCCCTTGAAAAGAGCTTTCAGAAAATGTATAACACTAAGAGTTTAAACTCAAAGACGAGGGAGTTACAGACGCGCGAAAGTGACAATCGTTTTTCAAATATGATATTTCATTGTCCGGTACTGTATATGGGCTTTTGTAGAAAACGTGGGACTGACTCGTTTTCTACAAAAAGCCTGTAATAAACACTGTAATAGTACCCCATCCCCCTCGTACAATCGCGTAGTCGCAAGTATTTCATTATTTCATTTTTTGCAAAGCACCCGTACTTTCAAAAAAACGCGTCTTTAGTATCAAAAATTAGCCCTGAATTTCAGCTATTTTTTGATACCTAAGCGCGCATTGTATTGGGTTGGGGAGAATGAGTCGGCGCCGAAAATCAAAAAAATGTCTAAAACTTCTATTCGACTTCGTCAAATAATATGCGTTTGATATCAGTAGAATGGCTAACTAATTCTCTACAAAATGACATTTAAAAGAAAATTCAAACAGCGCCTCCGCTCAAGAAAAAGCCATTTTTTCACAAAAACTACAAACTGTCATCTAGAAAAAACCATTGGTGGGATCTTCCTGCAAATTTGGCAACTTAAGTAATTGAATGTGCTCTATCTTTTTATATAAACACCAAAGAAGGTTTATGTGAAAGAAACTGTTCAAATGATGAGTCGGACTCTTTGCCATTTTAACCAGCTGCGTTTGGAAGTTCATAAACTCCACGAAAGAAAAGCTTTGTGGAATCTCTCAAAAGTGATTTTGTAGAGAAATAGTGGATCCTTTTGATGAAACCAAACGTATGTTTAAAGAAGGCTTTATGTGTGCAAAAAGTCCCTTTAAGGTTTGGCGCCGACTCATTCTCCCCAACCCAATAGCATAAACCAGTGTCGAGAAAAACTCGTTCAAAGCTAGACTACTCAACGCTCCGCACCGTCATTATGGGGGTGGGGTCCTATTACAGTATTTACGGTATGTTTACTGTACTCGTAGTTTTAAAAGGAATGGCTTTAGCAAGTTTGAGATCGATTCAGCATCGAGTGAGACCGATCAGAGACTCACCCATTCCATCCGAACCACAACAATTGTGCTCTGAAGTCAACGGATTCAATGTACACTGATACGAGGTGGGACAATTGTTTTGCAAGGCCGTGTTGCACACGAATGGCTTGTTGTTGTTCGGGTCCTGAAATAGAGCCTTTAGAATCTTTAGAACCTTTAGATAAACGAACCTTGTAAACGGCATCTCCACTCGCGCATCCAGCCGACAAACAAAAGTCCTCGCACTCGGACATTGTCGAGAAAGAGTTCAGCGACGTGTCACACCCATTCGACGTGTATGAGGAGCACGATTGAAGGGCCATATTGAAATAGTATCTCGTGATTCCACCCCCAGTCGCACATTTCGGCATACTTCCCATCTGGGGTGGCTTCGAGCAAATGGCGGCTGAAATTTGTGATGTTTAAAACGATATTCGATTATGGCTATTTGAAATAGAAGGAAGGTTCCGGTAACTTTTGTAAATGCCTTGTTTTAGAAACACACGAGCAACCGTGTCTTACTATTAGTCAGCGCTTTGTCTCGGTTATCGGACACCGCCCCTTTTCCCATTAGTAATCTAACTTTGAGCTCAAATATCTTCGTGTTGGGCTGCTCAATTTCGATATTTTTGGTATCATTGGATGCACCAAGTCTTTCTCTGTCGATTGGTACAAAAACTATTTAAATTGAACAGGCTAATACCAAAATATTTGAGCTGAAAGTTGGATTGCCCATGGGAAAGGGAGACGGGGCGCGTATCAAATGTATCCCAAAATCTTTTGTCCCCATCAACCTTTTGTCGGACAACATCTCCTCGTCGTCACTCCATTCGCCTCAACCGTCGAGCATTCATACCCGGATGGGCACGGATCAGTGGATGCGCACGAGCGCACTTTGCTGTTCGTTCGCAGCGGAGAGCCGCCGTTCGGGC
Source organism: Mesorhabditis belari (assembly GCA_958450365.1). Taxonomy (NCBI): domain Eukaryota; kingdom Metazoa; phylum Nematoda; class Chromadorea; order Rhabditida; family Rhabditidae; genus Mesorhabditis; species Mesorhabditis belari. The sequence continues at coordinate 2,158,266 of CAUEEP010000727.1, read as the reverse complement.
AAACTAAAGCTTCGCATTGACTTACAATATGTTTATTGTTTATGTTTATTCGCCCTTTTCTCAAGGCTAACTGAGCGTATGAGATCAAATTGTTAAGTAAAAGAAAGCAAAACTCGAAAACTATTGGAACCGTATTAGATCAAAATAGGAACCGTATTGGAACCGTATTGAAACCGTATTAGATCAAAAAAAGAACTTCTAAAGTCAGCTAATGACCGAGATTTTCTTATATTTGATTCTCTTGTATTTGATTCTCTTGTATTTGATTCTCTTGTATTTGATTCTCTTGTACTCACTCGCAATCTCGCAATAGCTCTGACACTTTTCGGCCGACGGAAAATTGTTGCTATTGCCTGAAAATTTTGTTGAAATTTGCACTCAACTTTCGAAATAAACCATCGCATCCAAGGAAAAGAAAAGATTGACATTCTTTCATTTGATTGTTGTAATAATAACTGAAAAAATTTGATTGTAAACACTAAGATTTGAATATCAAACCGATATGAAGATCCCGATCCACAAGAGACTCCCTTGTTCAATTGGAGAGAGCAAGTGTACGCTGAAAAGTGCATCAGATATTCAGATATTGTGTTGAAGTTAAGGTAAACATCAAAAATTTCCAATAGAATGCGATAAACGAGCTATTCAATTGAATATCTTAAGATTTTGCATGCATTGCTTCCAGCTCACCCTTTGAAGGACAACAACCGTGCACAAGTCCATCAAAGTAACTAAAACAAAGCAAAATGAGTTAAAAATTGAGTAAACAAACCATTCGTAATTCGCCGGACAAGCGTTTCCTGTTGGACCTGGAAATTCAGCTGATTGAAACTAGGGATATTCATTCTTTTCAGGTCAAATCAGCCCAAATTTTAGGCTAACCAGAGAGCCCATTGAAATTACATTTTAGATCTGATTTCGTGGTACCAACACCCCCTGGTTAAAAGCATTCTGAAACTGCTTTCAAATCCTACTTATCATAAGCCATTCTTGAGATACAAGCCTTCAAAGTTTTGACCAATTTCATCTAACAGTAAGCTAGCCTACTTAACGATTTGCTGGGAGACTGAAAGCCTGCCTTGGTGGCCTAGTGGATATGTGTTAGCGCGTCAGATTTTCTCCGTCCCTGGTTCGGATCCACTGTCGGTCAGACTTTTTGTTTTTTTCGAAAACACTCGACTTTTTGATCAATAATCGATAATCAATACTATTTTGATCAATAATCTTTTAAGTTTAATGTAAAAAAAAAGCTCCGACTTTTAAATAATAATTAATCCAACAAGAAACTTTACTTTAAAAAAAAACTTCTCACCATCACCACACTGGAAGAAACGTCCCGTATAATCCATGTAAGCTCTCCCCTGGGGGCATTTTGGTTCAGCTAAATATTTGGATTAAAATTTGAGTCCATACTTCCCAAACAAACCATTGATATTCTTGCAGAAACTCTGGCACTCGTTTAGTGAAGCGAAACGATTATTGTTCCCCTGGCATCCTAAAGAAAAGTTATATGCAATTTTTTTTCTTAAAACTTTCAATATTTATCTATTTGGGCAGCTGTTTGACTTTGAATTTTAGTTGTTTTTTTAGTTTTTAGTTATTTATTCACCTGTATACATGAAGGATTCGCATTGTCGCGTTTCGGCGTTGTACCAAAACGAGCGAACACTTTGCTTGCAATCGCCGACACGAAGCGGCTCTGTGCACAGGGTTTCTGAAAAGCACATCTATAAATAGCATTGACCTATAGATTACATAGATGTAGATCTAAAGATCTATTACATTGAATTACATAAGAATACTTCATTTTGAGATAAATGCTCAAAGAATCAACACCAAAAATCCTGTTCTACAGGTTCTACAGGGGGAAATTTCCCAGGAATCACCCAGGAATGTACAAACGATTGCCAGAGCACTTTGTGTCATCACTTTTTTTTTCGTCTAACTTTCTCTACACTCAAGTACTGTGAGAAAAAGGGTCAACCCTTGTACTAGCACTATGCTAGCACTATGTACTAGCACTTGTACTAGCACTATTTCTTGATATCGATTGAAATCTCTGAAATCTGAAACAAAACATAGTGCATAGGCTCGATATTATCAGAACAGAATGGATGATTCTCGAAAGCCTCACGCGATGTGGCACAGCAAACAGAGTGCTCGGTGCTGCATGTGTGCGTTGACGGGCAATCCGAATCGCGTTGACATCTCTGCGGAGCGCCTCCACCCGTTGTCAATGGATGACCATGAGGGCATTGTACTAAAAGAAACGATATAAATATTAAATGCTAATTTCAATTTACATCTCGCGCAGAACAATTGACAATCGGCTTGATTGGCGAAATTGTTGAAATTGCCGAGGAAACCGTTGAACGTGAACGGATGGCACTGACCGTCGTGCGGGTTGTAGTAATATCTGAAGGATGATTGGGTAAACCTAATTCTAGCTCAAGATTTCACCTTGTTGTCAATCCAAAAGCATAGTCAGCTCTTTCCCCTGTGATCTGATCGAATCTCATTCCTGGATCGTAGGGATATGGACGAAGCGGATCTTTTAGTCGACCGCCCGCATCCGAACAAATATGTTCTGAAAATTTTCGCATTCTTAATGGTATCAAGAAGAAGCTCTTGCTCTTGTTTTATGAAGATAAAAACAAAAGAAACGAACTCCGACTCGGACAGCACAAACTCTGCGAGGCGACCTCGGTGCATTGAAATGGATCGGGGCATGGTTGAGCGAGAGTGCAACCGGCTTGTGGAGATTGACCGAGGTGCGATTTCGAGGCCACATAGGCTGGGTTTCCGCGAGGACAAGCTCAATTTGATCATTGCTTTTCGCAGAAAACATTAAATCACTAACTGTCTTTGCAAAATGCTTCACAATGGTCGAGAGTTTCGAAGTTGTTTGGCGAGACGTCGGCCGATTGTGGATCGAAGAGGAATTGCTGACACGAGCCGGTGACCGCGTTGAACCACCATCTGCATCAAGATGATAAGCTTTGCTTTGATATTTGATATGCATCAAGATGATAAGCAAGATGATAAGCTTTCAATCAAAGCTTCGATTATATTGTTCATTTTCTCATGAGTTGAAAATTTACGACTAAATTGAGAACCGACCTCGGCACTGCTCCCAATCCGTCGCTTTCGCCGCGTCTCGGTTGCATACAGGTGAAAGCTAAAAATTTATATAAAAACACATTAATAGATAGCTAAAGGGTTAATAATAACTAGAAAATATAAAAGGCAATTCTCATCTCACCCCTATTCATACAGCAAACCCCAATCGGATGCGCATTCGACTCAATCCCCTGCGCTTTCCAGAAAAGCGAATTGTCGACACAATCGTAAATATCAGAGACATCGATTGGGATTACCTCATCTCCTGGCTAACAAATTTTTCATTTAATTCTCGGCCAATTGTTTCCCCACCTTGCTCAGCGTCGGCTTAACAGCGCATTTGAAATTATGTGGGTTCATCACCAGCTCCTCCTCGCTTGGCGGTGATTGATTGCTAGAAATTTCATCTTCTAACGGATTTAGGTCACGTAGACCAGAAGCAAAATTTAAATGAAATAAACTCTTTTTACCTGTACGGATTGCAACTTGCGATCGTTACTGACGTCTTTGCTCCGGTGGCTGGCAGAACTACCTAAAGTTTTTGAAAAATTTCGACATAAGCAACTCTTTACTTTGTTTACTTTGTTAGTATTCATAAGCTAGTTAATAATGTTTTCTAGAAGCTAATGTAAATTGATTCACTTCCTACCAAAGCAGCCGGACTATCGGGTGGCGGAAGTGAGGGAAGCGGGCAAGCCGGCTCTCCTGGCGATGACCACACACACAATGTTCCATCTCTATCAGAGATTTTGATATTGATATTGATATTGATATTGATATCTGTTTTCTGTATCCATAATCGAGTTAAGCTCTATTATGATCGATCGCTTAATAGATCAATAAGTGAACTATTGGAGGGAGGGGTCTGCTAGAGCACTAGAGCACTCTAGCTAGAGCACTAGAGCACTCTAGCAGCCTACTTAAGGATTCTGGAAAAAACTCTTAGTTTTAGTAGAGTAGATCTGTAGTACTTTGGCATAGCTTTTATACCGAGTTTCCCGTTTTAGTTTGACATTTTGAATTTGACAAAGTTTCCCTTTTATTCACACTAGATCTTTTGCATTAAAGTTACAAAAGTTTAAAAGGATTCAAAGAAAATTTTCATCAACTAAAAGCATCAAATCAAACCTTGTCTTAACTGCTCTCATTTCTTCACTCGGGCAGAAGCACATTCCTGAAACAAGCTTCTTTTAAAAGAATAGACAGAAATAGACAGAAATAGACATTTCTAAGATATCCATTTGCATCTCATCTGATCTATCTGATCTAACTTTGTTTATCTATCAAAACAATTCGCCTTTTCATCTACTTTAACTCCAAAACAACCCACCATTTTTGCAATAAGCATCCGGCCAAACCGATGAACACTGCGAATCGTAGAAACATCCGGATTCAGCGGGAGAAATCTCTGAAAATTGTGATTACCATAAATATAGCAAAACAAACTCTCATAGCAATATGCATCAACAGCAATATACGTTGAAAGACATCGACAACTCCCGAGAGCGCAATACATTCCTTGCAAGCAATCCGTGTTGAAAGAGCACACATCACCAACACGACCTGAGCCGGAAGTACCCTGAATTCGCTTTGAATTGTTTAGCGATAAAGTAACTCAAACTTGTGCATGGAAAGTCCACTTGATCGGATCAGTGCAATTGAGAGTGCTCAACGAGAAATGCCGCTCGCTTTTCGGGCATTCCCTATGTGTCCACGATCCATTTAAACATTCCAAAAACGAGGATGGCTCCACGTCGATCTTTCTGAAGTTATTGAACTTATTGAACTTATTTTTTATATATTTTATCCAGCTCACTTTGTCCTCGGATTGCAGAAAAAAACGGAGCTTTTAATTGATCATCTTTCTCTGATGATGTACAAATTGCGCCAAGCGTTTTCTCAATGGAACAATCTTTGCATGGATCGTCTTGTTGACATGTTCGTGGGGATGATTGGCTACCTGAAAATTTGGAAATCGAAAATTAAACGAAATTCGATCGGTTTAAACAATGCCTTGCCGGATTTTACAAAACGTAAATCGGCGCTAAGTTTCAATAGTTTCAATAGTTTGAAAGCCATGTTCCCGTTCTAGAACTTCTACCTTTTCTACCTATAACTAGCGCTTTTTTTTATAATTTATATCATTCTAGAACCCCACCTCGAACGACCAAAAAGAGCCCAAGGACGAGGAGCGACGAAAACGACAACGACGTGTGCCGCATCAAAAATAAATCAATGAACGAGCTTATAACTTTTCTATAAGTCAAGCATAAATCTTGAAAAGTCGTTGCAAATGAATGCTCGGAATTGTTGTCGTAATCGAGACAAATATCGAGAATAGAAAGAAGAAGAGATCACTGAAGTCACTTGAAAATCGGGATCGTGTGGAGATCGTTTCGAAGAGGGAAAGGGGTGAAGGGATGATTCGATTGGGGGAAGGGGAGGGTGTCACACCTTCATCGGAAGGGGATTCAGATTGGGGGAGGGGTCTGCTAGAGTCTCTTTGAGTCTGCTAGTGGGTGGAACGCTCTCCTCTAGGCTTCCAGGGGTGAATTGTCCTTTAGGCTTTTCTCTTGTCTCTTTGACTATGAGAATTGGGTCTCAAAAGCCTCATCACTTCGGGAAAGAGGTGAAAATGAAAACTCTTTGCACACTATTGAAGTCCGAATTCCAGTACAGGCAACTGTTGGGCAACTGGATTAAGAAGATACTTGATAAATCAACTTGAAACAAATCTAGTACTACAGTAGCACTAGTTGTGTACTGTATAAAAGAGCTGTGCCTATCTGTCTCTACTCCTTCGCGCCCAGTGAGTCGTTTCAAAGTACTAGTTGATAGAGTGTTTTCCTCGCGAGTAATACGTGTTTTTAAAACGCACACTTGACAAAAACTATCGTAGTTTTGGTGAAAATTATTGCAAAAAAAATCACGAGCACTGGCTTATATACGTTTTCTTTTAAAGATATTCAACTGTTTAATTGATTTGGTGGGAAATTCCCCTCCAAATGTAAAGATATTCAATTTACTCGGCGTGTAAAGAGGCTTACTCGTAGTTACTCGGCGAAAAACGTCGATCAATCGAGTAAAAATTACTCATGCAAATTTTACTCTAGTAATTACTTAATTAGTAATTACTTACTCGCAAGGAACACACTCTAGTAGTTGAGTTATTGACTCTCCAATCTTTACCATAGTTTCTGAATAAAAGCTAAAAATTTGACTGACTATTTGACTGATTAGAGTTAATTTCTAACAGCCTTTCAATTGAACAAGTACAATCCGATCGTAATGTCCAAAAAGGGACAAAAGAGAGATGGAGAGGCGTGAATGATCATCTCAAGATCATCTCAAGTGGCCTCAATCACGCCTCTTTAAGCCACTTCTTTTCCCGATGAGTTTTCCCGATGAGTGCGGCCGGTACATGAAAATCAGCCAAACTTGAAACTATACTATAACCAGCAAAAAAAAATTTGGCAAAAGAATTGCCGCCGAGAGGAGTCGAACATGCGACCTCTCGGCGGCAATTCGAGTCGAACATGCGACCTCATTTCAGAAACGTGCGCGTTAACCACTCGGTCGTGCTCTATAACCGATGGTGCACTGCGAGTGCAGTTGTCTCTAGCTGTCTCTAGCTCACACAACCCGAGTTCGACTCCCGCACGCGTCGACACTTTTGGTTTTTTAAAAATTTCAAAACATGTTGCACAACAACATGGAGAGCTAAGCCAAACTAATTATAAATAATTAGAAACGACTCACTGGTCACGGAGGAGTAGAGACAGACAGGCACAGCTCTTTTATATAGAATATTTTAGGTTCTCAAAACTGACTCTATCTTGAAACAAGTCAAAGATTATCCATCCATCAGATTATGTACTGTAGTTCATTTTAAAGACTACCGTAATTAATTTCTCAAAGAGTTACCGTAATCTAAGCCTTGAAGAGTTTCCTGGACCCTACAAGACACTACACTCTACCGTAATCGAAAGCTTAAAGCGAAAGCGAAAGACTTTTTTTCTGAAATTATCTTTGCAAACCCATGAGGTTCCAAATTTGGGTACACTTTCCGGAAAAAAGAAAACAAATAGGTCCTCTAATATGCTTCACTTTGATTTCGTTTCGGATTTTTTACGCTCAAGAGAAATGAGAAGCCGCAATTGAGGGGGATTTTTTTCCCCCTCGTCTTTGGGGTCATTGTTTTGAGAAGCCGAAACCTTTATTGTTCTCCGAAAAGACGAAGAAGGGAATCCTTTTTGGAGAGAGTCACACCGATTCAAAAGACGATCTCACGAGACCAAAAAAAAATAAAGAAGGAAGAAAAGAAGAGAATAGGCAATGATCGCCGATTCGAATACAAACAATCAGACTGCTCTGCACCATCTCTCAATTCTTCTCTCAATTCTTCTTCCACTTCTTCTCCTTCGATTCGCTCATCCCCCTCAATTTCCCCGTTGAGGGCAAAAGTGGTAAAGAGCGACCCGGGGAAGTCAAATGAAATACAGCTTTTGAAATCCCTACAACAATATTTGTAGTCCTGTTTTTCTTTGAAAGCTTTGCTATTAGGTTGTTCGGATATAAACGAGCTTAACTTGTGAGGAAGCTATTTCCCGCATCTGATCGTCTTTCCAATGGCGTGGAGATGCTCATCAATGGTAGAATTTGAACATAGAAACTGTTGAGCAAGTTCGAGCGTCGTTTGACATGGATCCGGTTCGATTGTAGCCCTCAAAATAACGTTGTCTACCGCTTGAGATCGACGAGAGTGTTCATCATCCTCAAGACTTTCATCACCATTCCGAAAGCGTCGGAACCAGGCTCGGCATCGGCTTTCGGACAATACATCATTCCCAAATGCTTTGACCAAATCTCGATGGGATTTCGCGACTGTTTTGCCCAGTTTGAAGTGGTGAAGTAAGCAGACGCGAACTTGATGTTTGAAGCCGGTCATCTAAAGCTGAAGTCGTAAAGTAGACAGACGCGAACTTGATGTTTCAAGTCAGTTATCTAAAGCAAGAAAAAAGCTCTTAAAAATAAGAAATTATACGTTTAAAAAGATTCGAAATATGCGCAAGATAACGTACTTTTAAATACAGAAAGACATGTTTTAAAAGCTTTTCTCATAACAATAAGTTTAGCAACGATTGTTAACAGTCAACGATTGTTAACAGTCAACGATTGTTAACAGTCAACGATTGTTAACAGTCAACGATTGTTAACAGTCAACGATTGTTAACAACCTAATACAATACCGTATTTCAGGGTTACTTCAAGAAGCCAGAAGCCTGATTAAACTTATTTTTAGGATGTTTTGACCTGTTTTTTATAGTTCTCACCCGCTTGACCTGGAAGTCTTAGATTTTTATTAACCCTACCGTAATCCACACCGTAATCCAATGCACATAAAACAATACATTAAATTGTATGAGAGACTTTTTGAAAATTTAGTTATAAAAAGCTTTCTAAAAGCTCGCCAATACCGTAATCCCTTCAGACTTTGAAAAGATTAAAGAATAGTTTTTCAAATTCTTCATGTTATTGAGCTCAAACTTTCAAGGGAAAGGCAGAGTCAAGCTGGCCACTTTCACTTGACTTTTGACTCGAGACCAAACCCATCTTCTAGAGCTGGTCATGGAATCTCGAAACCGTTTTTAGCTTTTGCAGAATCCTTTGCAAACGCGAAATATCTGGCATAGAAAATCGAAATCTCGGGATTCCTTAAGAAACCGTCACACGCTCTCTCAACAGTCTGCTAGAATACCGAACCTATTCCATTTTTGTCCCCCAAAGTTCGAGTCCCACTCTCGCCAAAATTTATTCGATTTTTTAAAAGACTTTTTTCCTACGTATTTTCAATGAATAACAGAGTTGAATTTGATGAATTTTATGCACACGGATGCACACAGCACACAGCACACAACTTTTAGAAATGTAACAAAAAATGTTAAATTTTTCAATACTTATCTATTGATTCTACCTTTGGAAGGTTTCAACTTTTGTTTATTTGTTGAAGTTACAGAAAGCTGTGTTACGTCCGAATCTGAGGAGACGTCCATCTCCGATCCGGACGTCCGAATCTGAAGAGATTCATTCTCCTCCGAAACGGACGTCCGACTCAGAGTCGGACGTCCATCTCTGAGTCGGACGTCCGTTTCAGAGGAGGATGAATCTCCTCAGATTCGGACGTCCGGATCAGAGATGGACGTCTCCTCAGATTCGGACGTAACATATATACTCCATAATTCAATGCAAATACGTAAGGAAACAGTTTTATAAAAAAAAGCGAAAAAATTTTGCCGAGAGTGGGGACTCGAACTTGAGTGACAAAAATGTAATTGGATCGGTAGTCTAGCCCACTATCTACTAGACCACCGAAACAACTATTTAGCGTGTGACGGCCTCATAAGGAGCTCGAAATTCAAGCTGATTTTTCTATGCCAAATATTTCGCGTTTGCGAAGCGTTCTGCAAAAACTAAAAACGGATTCGAGATCTTCATTGCCAACTCTATAAGATAGACTCGATGATCTCTTTTCCAATGGTGTAGTTTCCTCGGGCATAATTGTTGGCAGCGTCCTCCTTGCCGGTGATCATTTGAAGAGTTGCTTGTAGGTTCCGGTGCGAGTCTCGTCGAAAACAGTTGGTTCCAAATCGACTATGATTGCTCGAGGAACGTAACGTCCGGCACCGATCTCGCTGAAGAATGTGGTGAACGAGTGGTCTTCTTCTGATCCGACTTCTGATCCGATGGCATCTTTCCATCAGGCTGAATTCCATACTCGAGGCAGTAAAGCTACCGATTTGAACTCCGGCTTGTCCGACGTGGATCGAGATGACTTCACGCATTTCTCAAACTTGGGTAATTAAACCTGAGTGTCGAGTCAAAAGGCCAGCTTGACTCGGTGGCTTTCCCTTGTTTGCACACTGTACTCATACGTACTTTTCATCAAATTTACTTTGAAACTACCCAAAATTCAACACACACATTCAATCGATTGATTTTCCCCATAAAAAATAAAATTCGTCATTTTGAAAATCCACCGACACAACAATGAAGATTCTCTTTAAACGAAACTCAGGTGGGAGGAGGAAAGAAGAGAAAAGTCTCCTCGATTTTCTTCTTTTTCTTTTCTTTTCTTTCTTTCTTTTCTTTTTCTTTTCTTTTCTTTTCTTTTCTTTTCTTTTCTTTTCTTTTCTCTTTTTTTCCCATCCCCGTCGACTTAACACCGATTATGGTGTTAGTTTTGAGAAAAGAGGAGAAAAAAAAAAAGAAAAGACAGTCCATCTCTTTTTATTTTCCCTTTTTCTTGTTCAAAATTTCCTAACTTTTACGGTAGTTTTTACATCGATTTCGGGCAAAGTCAATCGCCGATTTTCTCTCATCACCGATTTTACCTCGAAAACGCATCACTTTTTCGTGTACTCTTGAAAATTCTCTATATTTGCGAATTGAAACTAATCAAACGAATCATTTAAATGAGGCTCTATCCTTTTCGAATGATGCATTTTCTAAAACCTGTCTACTTTCAAAAAGCTACCGTAAACTTGCCTCCAGATTTTATCCAATCTATCGACTTTTGATCCGTTTTTGTGTTGGTTCACAAAAGATAGCGTAAGACCTAAAAAAAGTAGATAGATTGGATGAAAAAATGAGAAGCAAGATTACGGTAATTTTCAAAAGTAGGCAAAAGCAGGTTTTAGCATTGATTGCGTTACAAAAGGCAATCAATGCTAAAAGTAAAATATTTCCAAACGTTTAAAATGTCTCCTCAAAATCAAAGCTGCGTTTTTCTTTAAAATCAATTTCTCTGAAGTTTCATTTTCAAATTAAGAATTTCGCTTATTTTTCTGGACGAAAAATGCGAACGCTTTTCCTGACATTTCTCCTATTCATCATTTCCTCACAATGGGTCATTTATCGGAAAGGGAATGCGCCAAAAAGGAAAATCGTCTGCAAGGTAGGTACTGGATATTCCATTTGATAAAGTATTAAAAATATTAACAATGTGTTTAATCGTTAAATCTAAAGCCTGACAACGAATGGGAAACAAATGCCCAACCGGGTTCCTCCTCACCTTCATCAAGTTCATCGGAAGAACATCAACCACAACAACCAGCAAAACGGGAAGCTTCTTTGGATGAGGTATGCCAATAAAGACATAACTAAACATGATATCAATTCTAGCACGTTTTGGTTGTTGTGAGAAAACGCCGAGATGTGGAAATCGATCCAAACACCAAAGAGCCCATCATATTTCTTGGGGTAAGTCCAAAATGCCATTGAAACCCAAGTCATTTCAGCAAAAAACAAACGTTTCGACAACCTTTGTCGATGATGGGGATTTTGATCTAATTAGTGATTATCTGACAAGCGATGAGCTCAAACTCGTCAAACAACAAATTATGAATACGTGTAACTATTTGGATCGTGATCGTCACCATGAAACAAAACAACCAACAACGGCCTCTTCCAAATCTCAAGGGACTAGAAACTAAACTTGATATATTCCGTGTGCATTTTTTATGAATGCTGAACTTTACTTTCACCAATAAATAAAAAGAACACAACAAAGTATCACAAAAAACACTTATAGAGAATTTACACTTTACAGCAAACATCTTTAAATTATGGCACAGTGCCCAAAGCATACTTATTTGTAAAACTCGAAGTCGTTTTGATCCTTTCGAATCACATTTTTGTAGGCTTTATCGAAATCCTTCGTAAGGACGACGTAACGATTTTCCCGAACCGCGTGCATTCCAGCCTAAAATAAAATTATTTAAAGATGTCCCAAAGTACTTGTATTCTGGAGGAAATATTTGAACATCCATTCTTAATCACAATACTTGAAAAGTGATACCTCTTGACAAATTGCATTGATATCGGCTCCGGAAATTTTGTCCGGTCGTGCCACAAAATCTTCAAGGTCGACATCGTCTGCCAGATTCATTTTTGAGGTGATTGTCGAGAAAACGAGACGTTTCTGTCTGCGATCGGGCAATGGGAATTCAATCTTTCGATCCAAACGACCAGGACGCAACAAAGCAGGGTCCAAAGTATCCTGTCGATTTGTAGCCATAATCACCTTAAATGATTAATGTTTTTTTAATAAATGACAAAAACGAACCTTGACATTCGTAGTTTGATCAAAGCCATCCATTTGATTGAGAAGCTCGAGTAGAATACGTTGAACTTCACGATCGGCACCAGTTTGAGCATCAAAACGCTTGGTTGCAATGGCATCAATTTCATCAATGAAGATAATGGATGGCGAATTTTCTTTTGCGAGACGGAAAACATCACGGACCATTCGCGGACCTAAAACAAATGGAGTCTAACAAAGTTGCGTATGCAAAATTACCTTCTCCAAGATATTTCTGGACAAACTCGGAGCCAACAACGCGAATAAAAGATGCGGAAGTGTGTGCAGCGACAGCCTAAAAAAATTGTTGCAAAAATACAAAACAAAAAACATGCCTTAGCCAACATGGTTTTTCCGCAACCTGGTGGACCATACATCAGCACTCCTCGTGGTGGATCAATTCCAATCTAAACTCACATTTACTTTGCCTGCAAATTAATAAAACCTGGGCATAGAGCTCTCCATGGGTCAGAGGAAGTTCGACTGCTTCCCTCATCTCCTGCTTTTGCATGTCAAGGCCACCAATATCCGCATATGAAACATCAGGCTGAAAAAAGCTGAAAGTTTCTTTACGATAAACTAAAAGACTACCTTCTCATCGGGGCGCAACATTTGAATGCTCGAGTCAGCCTCAGGAGGAAGTACATCGACGAGGGCGTTGCTGTATTTGTGCAGCGCAACAGAACATCCCGGCTTTAGGAGCTCCCGATCAAGAATTGATAAAACACGCACAAAGTAATTTGATCCTAAAATAAAACAGCTTTAGTATAAATTAGCGTATTATAAACCTGTCGTAGAGCCGACAATAGCGTGATCCTGATCGACGGCCTCAAGGAATTGTCCGATAACAAGTGGCACCGATTGGATTCGCTTGACCTTAAATATAACAACACTTTTAATTCACAAAATAGATAAAAGTAAATCAATAAGCACTTTTTAAATGTTATCGCATATGTGAGCCGTTAAAACAAAGAGCTTTAGGGCTTGTCATTAGCGAATTTCAATTTTCCTCCAAGGATAGCTTTTCTTTGCAATTTTTTCAAACAAAAGACAACAAATGGAGGTTGGAAACAATAAAGAAACTTAACAAAGCGCAAATCTTACCTCTTCTTGTGCATGGAGGAGTTCTTTCTCGAGATTTCGTGTTTCAAGCTTAATGTAGTCCTCAATCACATCCAGATGCTCGAGTTGTCGTTCGATCTTTTTGAACTAAATGTTTAGCATTACATTTTGATGTCAAATACAAAATTCTCACCTTAACATAATCGTCTTCTTCGGTAACTTCTTTCAAGGGGAGCGCTGGAAGAACGGTGTCCGTTGAAGTAGATGGACTGCTCCTAACAGGATCCTAAAATTACAAAATTGAAAGCAGAATGGAAAATAGTTACGTATACTCCGATTTGCGCCAAAGCTTCAGTCATCTTTCTTGAACTAAATACAAAATTGATTGGCTTTTCAGCAAAATAAGAAGTCGATGGAAAGAGATTTGATAACTTTCCTAGAATGCGTTTTAATTGCACTAGCAATGTCAATTATAAACCCAAAGAACTAATTTCAGTCAGATGCGGATAAAATTTAACTTTTGAATCACTTAAAAAAATAAGTGTTCAACCGAAAGCCAGTTCCAAGAACTTTGCTTTTGTCATCACTTTTGGAATACGGTAGATTTAGCGCAAAATATCCACGACAAAGAAAGGAACGAGAAGAAAATAAACTTTAAAACGATACGTTGTGCTTCATTAAACGATTTACTGCAAAACAAAAAGAAAAGTAAAAAAAACTATAAAACAGCAATATACAGTTAAATTTATTTACGCATACATCAAACCGATTAACACATATCACAATGAGATTAGATTAGTTTCTCCAACAAGCAAATTTACACAATTGCTGTAAGTCTTCAATAGTAAAACAGCATGGTTAGCGGCCATCAGATGAGCTTGTGTCATGGTTTGTCCAAATCCGGGATAACAAAACGCAGATTCGATCGCTTCTCCGGGAAGTCTCATCGTCATTTTGAGCATTGTTTGGTGGTTTCCTAAACTTTAAGCACTATTTGGTGTTATAATATCATGATATAACAACGATCAACTCAATCCCCTCATTTCTTGTACTCTAAATTAATGTTATCAAAATTCATAAAAATGAAGTTACTGAATCTACTGATCTAACACTTCTTTCTTATATAGTCTCTTTTATAAAAGCCACTAACCAGCACTATCCAATTGTAAAACATCTTTAAACTCATATTTCGGTGTAGAAAACACCTTTGACGTCTTCAATAATTCTTTAAACTCGTCGATTGCATCAATCTAAAAAAGTTTAAGGGTTCGATACAAAAATAAAATAAAATTTTACTTTGTCCAAAGAGAAATCGTCCTTTGAAGTTTTTTCGTTCAGATAGTTCTCCGAAGTTTCGTCTTCATCATTAATGACTTCGGTACTCAACGAATCTTTGCCCATTTCTTGTACACTCTAAATTAATTTTAGAAAAATCATAGAAATTAAATTACTTCTCGCAAGAGCTCGTACATCTTGCGTGCCGCATCATTCTTCGATTTCTTCTTTGTCTTGTCCTCACTCTCTGCTGTTTGATTTATCACCTAAAGGTTTATTTTGTTTGCAACAAGAAGAAATTCTAACCTTGCACGTGTGTTTAAAAACTTTCATGTTGTCGGGGCCACGCTCGTCACATTCGTAACTGGGAGAAGGAATTTTATTCTTTTGGCAACTAAACACAAAATAAAGTGTTTAAATACATAACTTAGATTGAATTAAATATCTAAATACATACTATTCTTGAAGCAGCCCCACATAGTTTGCTGCAGATGTTGTAGGTGAAGTTGACGCCGGACTTATGACATCCACTGGGGGTAAAGCGACCGCCGTTCCAAATTGCTTCATTGAATTTTCGTACAATCTTTTGCTGAAAGTTCAAAATGGTGATTTAAACCATAAATAAACTTACATAAACTCCAAGCGTTCTTTCTTTGTATTCCCCTGTATCCCATATGGTCTCTCGCCGCCAATTTCGATCACTTGCTTCAGCAAGTCGTGCACAGCATTGATTTTGGCGACCTTCTTGTTCAATCCGTGTCCTACACCCCTGTATTTGGACATTATGCATTCGATGGCAAAGAAAGGTTTCTAAAAAGAAATAATTATTTACCAAAACACGCAAACAAACATTGTCTGGGCCCCGTTCTCCAAGGGTGTTGATAGACGGCGATTGATGATGAACTTTCACCGAAGCTTCTTCCAAAAAGCTGACCTAAAAACATGTTTTGATAAATCACATGAATCACAAAAAAGTTCTCACGATGTTTCCAGTCAAATTCATGCGTTTTGGTTCTTCAATGGTGCGCAACCAGTCCACGTCTCTAAATAAAACAATTAAAATCAATTAAATAAAACAATTAAAACATCGATGCTATTAAAAACAATAGGAAACAAAAGGTATAGAACAAAACAAAAGCAACAAAACTGTGAGCTTACGAGAGGTAATCTTTTCCTGTTTCCCGGCGTTTCTTTTCGCAACGATAATGGCACCTTGAATGTACTATTAACGTCAGACAACCAAGACCTGCGATACCACTATTTTTCTGACGACATAACCCCTTTCTGCTATGCAATGTTTGGTTTTATATTGAGCCATTTATGCTTGTAAGCCTTAATATAATACTGTGCAGTTGGAATAGTGGCGTTATTTTTAAAACACGCCCAACTCATCCTTCGACAGCTTTAAAACGGGTTAGACAGTCAGAAAATGACGATGATGAATCAATTTGCAGATAGTGTTCTTTTTATACAATTGTACTTACAATTAGCTGAAAGAAAGGATGTTTAATTTATAGTTCAATTTAACTTAGATGGATATCTCTTTCGAAAGCCCTTCCCTTTGAGATATTCGGTAAACTTAAAAGATCATTTATAACATCCGCACATTTTCAAGTTGCAAGCTAGTTCGTGTTTTAGCTTTAGCTCTAAAGCTTAACTTGTGTCTTGCTACTTTAAGCGTAAAAGATCAAACGGATAGCTATGGGACTAAAGCCTTGAGTTTAATGCATTTGTGCCGTTGTACTTCATTATTTTTTCGTAAAGCATCCAATTCGAACATTTCTATTATTAATTTTTAGAGCCGATGAGTGAAGCCGAAATTTCGACATTCCGCGACTTCCTCAAACAGTACAACGTGGTCACCGAGCAATGTTTTGGCGCGTGCATCAATGATATGACGACGAGCTCTGTTTCGGACACTGAGACGCGATGTACGACGAATTGCTTGGATAAATTTCTCAAAATGTCACAACGATTATCGGCTCGATTCGCGGAACATCAAATGATAACTGCCGAGGCCAACGGAGCTACGCTACCAAAATAATACTTTGCTTATTCATATTGCTTTACTTTCGTCCCTTCTTTGTTGAGTGATAATTGTTTTTTAGTGATAGAGTATTAAATTTTAAAATTCCAGATAGAACCAATGGCCGACGATGATCTTGAGCTGAACTTGGGCAAGAAGAAGAAAGTGAAGAAGCTCCTTAAATTGGACGATGAGCCAGCCGATGAGGAGAATGTTGCTGCGATTGCTGATAACATAGGTATAGATTTAATTTTATGTTTGATAGAATGACATTAATTTAGATGACTTGCAACTTGGCCCAAAGAAGAAGCCGAAGAAGAAGGACAAAGCACTTTTGGATGAAACAGCGGCTGCGGAGAAAGTCGGAACCGATGACCTCAGTAAGTTTAGATGAGCATTTGTTATTTTTTTTCCGATAATTTAGCTTTTTTTGTTGGTATTGTACAAGAGTTTTAGATATCGGAATTGGTGCTAGCAACTTGCTTGACGCCAAAGGAGCATGGCCCGATTACACCTACCCGGAAATGCTCACACTGGTCTTCAACGTCATGAGAGAGAAAAACCCTGAATTGGCCGGTGAAAAAAAGAAGTTTGCAATGAAACCACCAGAGGTGAGTAAGATTTTTTATTTAACAGCCATCAAGTGTGCTCTCACAACAAGTTGTAAACTTTGTTTTGAATTGCTTCATTTTATGTGGCGTAGACAATTTTTTTTCTTGATTTTGAGTTTAGGTTCAACGAGCTGGATCCAAGAAAACGGCCTTCTCCAACTTCATCGATATTTGCCGCGTGTTGAAACGAGACAACAAACACGTTTTGCAGGTACGCCATAAATGTTTTACTTATTCAATACTTGTTTTAGTTCTTGCTAGCCGAGTTGGGAACCACTGGCTCGATCGATGGAAACAACTGCCTCATTTTAAAAGGCAAATTCCAGCAAAAACATTTGGAAAGTGTACTTCGCAAATATATCAGTAAGTTTTAAGGTTTTGTCCCTTTTAGATATATTATTGTTTAGAAGAGTATGTGTTTTGTCACACTTGCAAATCAGCTGACACAAAGCTTGTTAGGGTGAGTTTTATCGTCTTTTACATATGCTTTGGATAATTATGTATTTAAATCTTCATTTTTATAGGAGACTCGATTGTTCTTCCTACAATGTCAGTCTTGTAATTCTCGTTGTTCGGTTACAGCCATCAAGACTGGTTTTACTGCTATGGTTGGAAAGGTTCGTTTTCTACTGTTTTTTTTTAAAACACTAGTTTGGATTATTACGAAAGTATCGGTAGATCTAGCTCGGGTTTCTGGGTTTTAGCATTTAACTGAAATTAGAGTTAAAATTTGTATAATGATAGTAAAAGATAACAAGTTGTCAATTTTTCACTTTAGCGTGCTGCCATTCGACGTGCTCAAGAGGCAACTGGAGTGGTGACGCGGTAAAAGTACGTATTGTGATATTGGGTATTTTTGATGTAATTTCTATGTTATTTGTATTCGGTTACTTTTGTTATTATGAAAATGAATTGTTTTAAAGATCTCATCAGAAAATCCTGCCAAAATAAGAAAATTTATTAAATTAAAATTTCACTTTAGTAAACCCGATTTCAGGAAACTGTACAAGGGGGTAAAATTCCTAGACTGGTTATTTGGCAGTGGCAATGAATGAGATTTGATTTTTGTGGCGAGGAGATGGTCAAACGATGTGAGCTCCTTTGATTGCTTTGTCCTAAATTAATTAGATTCAAGTTTTCCTAAATTTTCAAACCTGTATCCGTTTCCTTTCTTGTCCACTTGATAATCGAGTGAGCCGGCGTCGAACCGAGCGAGATCTTTTCTGGAATTCGAAATTCATCGTGTAAAACCCAGCTTAACTCACTGAGAATTTTCCGACAGGTTGATATCGGGGAGAATTCGAGTTCCAATAGTGACAAATCATGACAGCCGTCAAAATGAAGCACACTCCGACTGCCACCGAAGAAAGCAACATTAGCCCGGAAAGACCCGAAGCGAGAGCCGTTCTTTCCTAGAAATACTTTAAGAATCAATTAACAATGTCAAGAACAATTTGTTCTGGTTCTGGTTTAGCTATTTTTCGATATCACCTTCATTTTCGATAGATGATCAAGCCAAATCCCGTCGGTGATCACGGCCAAAAGATTGCCAACAGCCCCAATGATACACATAACTAGCCAGGCGATTATGCTGAAATTTACCGCAATGCTATTACAAAACCGGCATTTTATAGTACCAAACGTGACCCAAAAACCAACACTGTTCTCCATCGAAATCTGGAATGATTTGTTTATGCTTTGAAATTTGAGATGATCTTTACCGATTCACGGCTCCAATGCCTATCAAAGCGGCAAAGATCCCAACCAAAGCTCCGACAGCATTCATATGGCATGTTGATTGATACTCGGCCACGTCTGGGAAACCGGGACACCACATTCCGTGAGCTGAAACGGAATTTTATTGAAACATAGCAAAAGTATCGTACTTTTATTAGAATATTTCTTATATCTCACCCATAAACGCGCTCGAGATCACCAACTCTGCGT
Organism: Mesorhabditis belari; assembly: GCA_958450365.1. Taxonomy (NCBI): domain Eukaryota; kingdom Metazoa; phylum Nematoda; class Chromadorea; order Rhabditida; family Rhabditidae; genus Mesorhabditis; species Mesorhabditis belari. Next base: position 2,139,086 of record CAUEEP010000727.1, on the reverse strand, counting down.
TGCACAAATGAAGCATGATTCGCACATATCTACAAGTGAAATCTTGCATCGAATCAGACATATTTTGGACTATTTACTAGGTAGATTATTGCTATCTAATTGTAAATTGATCTAGACTTCTAAACGAACTCCGTATGCTGAAATCCGGCTTTTTGCATGATGGTGAACGATCGATATTTTCGTTTCCCTGACTCGCTCAAATCCTCATCCGTCTCCGAACTCTGCAAGAAAAGGATGGATTTAAAGATTTTTGGCTAGCTTAGGCCTAAAATCTTTGAAAGTTGGTTCACAAATGCACTTTCGAATCTAACGCATCAAAAACGAACCCAGAAGCTCATCGCTGACTCTTTATGCGATGCTGCTATCGCTGCTCTAGTAAATATTATACTATTAGATTGATTAGCTGAAAATTCAATCGATTCAATGTGTGTGATGAATGATTGTTTTTTTTGCCCCCGAAAAGAAAATCCACCAAGGGAAACTGTGCGAAAATTGTCCCCTTTTTGCTTTTTTTTCTCTTTGAAAATACATTACAACACACTTGTTTTTCGATTTTTTTTTCTGTGCAAAGAGAATCGCATAAGAGCACAAAATTACATCTATTGATAAGAGATTCTATTTTTTGGAGACAATTTAGATTGCAGTAAGTTGTACTAGTAAGAATTGTATTTGCGGTAAACTTTCGAGACTTACCTCAAGCGCCGCACTCGATCCGGGCATCAATATTCGCACGTCAGGCTCCTCGAATGGACCCAGAATGTCCATGATGCCGAGGGAATTCTGAAAAATACGAGTTATTCTTTAAAAGAGTTAAAATATTTACCCAAGACATTGTAAAGTACCAATTTCTAGCCTCATTACAGTATACCTCATTACAGTATATCTCATTACAGTATACCGAATTGAAGAAAAGGATTTGCTTATTGGTTAGTGCCTAATAGAAATCAGTCTTTATCCTATTTTCCCATTTTCTACTGTAAACTGTTTTCTATTCTGCATTAACTTTAGTTGATAAGCAATACCGTATTTCTTCGAATAGAAGACCGGGTAAAGAGTATCATCGCGTACTCCTGCGTAGCAGCCCTTTCTAAAATTTCTTTTCTGCATAAAAGCTTTCAATGAAGTGCTATAGAGCTGGAAAATGACTAAAAAATACGACATGAGCTGACAGATTTTTGAGCCATTTTCCAGCTCTATAGCACTTGATTGAAAGCTTTTATGCAGAAAAGAAATTTTAAAAAGGGCTGCTACGCAGGAGTACGCGATGATACTCCTTACCCGGTCTTCTATTCGAAGAAATACGGTAACTGGGATACTGTAATGAGCTTTCGTACTGTCGGCTGAATATTGAATATGTCGGCTGAAGGCACAAGAAATGAGAAAATTCAAAACAAAGCAGTTCTCTATTATGCATTTTATCTCAACACTTTACTTATTGTACATTTCAAAAGCAAAAAAAAACCCAACTTACGAGCAAATTCTGTGGATCGGGTAAAAGGGTGGGCGCAAGGCGACGGGGTTTCATTTTAAAATCAGGGAAAAATTGAGGCCAAATTCAATCAGTCAATTATTTTTGTAAATTTTAGAGAATGGCAAAGATGAGGGCACTTTCTGCTCATATGACTACAGTTCAATGGGAAACGAGGTGAAAACAAGTGGAGTGGGGTGAGATCGAATCCAAGATTGCCTCCCTCTTCACCCTCGTCTTTCATTCATAAAATGTTTTTCTCCCCTCGATTTTTCCCTCCATTGTCCCCCCCGGTTCTTATAGATCTCTATTGCAGACAATGTCAAAAGTCAATCTTTGGGTACTTTGTGTTCCGAAACGCGCTTCTTCTGGTGCACTCGACAGGGCTTACTATTAGAATGATCTCGTACCAGAGAGCAAACGTTTACAGAAAAATTGTACTTTGTGCGCTCACGGAAACGTTTGTATTTTGGCACACTCAATAGAGGGATGAGCTTTTGTGCCAGAAAGCCTTTGTGCCAGAGAGCTTTTGTACCAGAAAGCCTTTGTGCCTTTTGTGCGTTTCTTAGAGCACAAAGTACAATTCGGGTTTAGTGTGTTTGGTTTAGCAAAAGGTAGATTTTGAAATTTTGAAATACTTGTACAGAAAAAACAGTATTACAACAGTACATGATAAATTCTAACGAAATTGCAAGACTTGTTTAGTTCAAGATCAAAATTTGAGTGAATTTACTACATTTTTTTTAACCCAGTGTATAAATCTCATAGCACAGTCAAATAAAAAAAAATTTCAGACAAATTAGCCTAGTTAATCAAGAAAGAGAGATCGAAATATCACGTATCACATGAGGGAAATTTTGTGCGCTCTTCGAGTCTATTGGAGGAAATGAGAATGGATAGGAAAGGGGAGGACAGGTCTTAGAAAGGAGCAAAGGCTGAGAGGCTGAACCCCCTTCCGTGCAACCTTTTGACACACTCCAATCAATCCCCAATCTCCAAGGCCTTCCCCTCACTCCTTGAACCTCCTCCCAACTACCCTCAATCAGATATGAACGAGGAGTAAACAAAATTCGGGTGTAGGAGTGCAAAAAAGGGTTGAACGAAGGATTGAACCTAGTACTTGGTGAGCAAAGAGGTACTTGTAGATCTACTTGGTTGGCAGATAGATACAATTTTTGTTAGCTTAGAGATTTTATTCTTACTGGAAATGGAAAAGCGAATGAATCTAAGAATAGATTAGAATAGATTAACTCAAAGAATAGATTAACTTGCAAGAGCATGCTTTGATCTGCACCATCATGTAGACATTTGTACCAAAAGATATTCAATGTAAAAATCGAAATACAATGAACATGCGAACTATCAGATAAGCATTTTTGTTGAGCTGAGAGGGATTTTGGATAACCAGGGTAAAAGACGGGTGAAAGAGTTGCAAGAGCCAGCTGATCACGTTCTCCACAATAGCTTGAACTTTTTAAAAATAGAGATGCCCAATCCAACCAAAATAGAGATAAAACTTGAAAGATATTCAATTAATGTAAGATGACTGGAATAAAATAATTGAAAGGATTAGAAAAAAAAAACAAAAAAAAACAAAAAATCTTTCTTTTGGTAAACTGTTGATGCTAGAAATTAAAAATCGAGTAAATTTTCCTCGGAAAAAGCTGCAATTTTTGTTTATTTTAGAATTGCATTTAGCAGAACAAGATCACAAATCACAAAACAACAAAAAACTATAAGGATGACAATGATAGTGTGAGCATGTGGATGTACAGGGGAGAGGGTGGGGTGAGCTGCGACGTCACATTTACAGTCCCCCTTTCCCCTTCACTTGCCCCCCTTTTCTGACTGTCTCCTTCTCAATTCCCATTTCACATTCCCCATTCAACATTTTCTTTTCTTTTCCACTTTTCGTTTTTCTTTTCCCCTTTTCATGAAATGGGGACATCGCCAAGAAATCCCCCTTCACCCAAATCTTTGATTTGCTTTAACAAGCCTGAAAGTGTTACTTTGTGTGCTATGTAGTGGGACAAAACCAATCCTTCACAACTTTCTAGAGAAAGCGATTGTGAGAAAAAAAAAGCGAAAGCAATTAAATATTATAGTTCAGTTTTGCTTGTAGGATGAAGAAACTGAAGATGGTACAACTTCGGTGATAATTCTTGCTGAAGGAATCATGTCAAAAGCACGCGTCTTTTTTGGAGCAACGCATTCATCCAACCCTCATTATTTAAGTAAAATAATACAATTAATTGAAGAATTTTTTGTTTTAGGCATATCATCATTTAATCATATCACTTGAAGATATGATTAAATTAGTGGAAACCAAGTTCGGCAAGCCTATTGTTGTGAACAACATCGAAGAGCTTACCGTCATGATTATCTTTTAACACTGCTTTATAATCAAGTAATAGATTGTGAAATCTTGTCTTGACACCATGATATTAGCCAAGTGGATGGATTTGGCAGTTAATATTGCGTTTAATGCTGTCCAGCAATTGGGTTTTAGTTCCACCAGATGCGCCGAAGGCTCTTGTAAAACCGATGAAGCACGAAGCTAGCAAGCACCTCGATGAGGCTGTTGAGGGTTTAATACCGTCTATAAATGGTGCTTTTTAATCAAATAGATCTACCCATTATCTTGGACCAAATGGAAGCCTTTTTGGTTTTAGGGTTCGTTCATTATCGTGGTGAAAAGAATATCCAATAATTGAAATCGACAAGCACCAGGTTACTACAGACACCAGATGTTTGTTTCTGCAGGTTTTTTTAAATACACGCACTTCATGATTATGATTATACCGATTTAGGTTGGTAGTACGTGGCTATCAATGAGTCTGTCACCGTTGCAATGACACAGAATCTTTGTTCGATTACCAACCTACACAAATAGTACGAGGTCGACTGAAGTTCAGCAAAGATTGGTTCAAAAGGTTTTTTATTTATCAAACTTCTATTAAATACCAATTCAGAATTAAAAGCGAACGCCCGGAACTGATTTCAATCATGCCTTTAAAGCAATGCCACTGGATCAAAATTCTTCGAGTGACTCTTCATCAAGTGATGACTCCGACTTCGATTCTGGCGAAAACGAATGCAAGCACAACGAAAGAGGTTTTTCCTTTTAATTACTATTTCTACGTATTCTTTTAGACGGCATATTCAAACGATCTCAAAAAATAATGTGGCTTGTGCGAGCAAACTTGGACCGCGCCCTGAAAGAAAACAATAAGCGACTAGTACCTATTTTGATTTGTTATTACTCGATCGAAAATTTCTTTTTGATGTTATTTATTTTGTGTTGATTTTGTTCATAAATACTTCAATTGAAAAACTAAGTTCTTTAAAGAGTCAACTTCCGATTTAAAGCGAAAATTCGAAATTTGATTTCATCGATCGATTTTGATCTGAAAATATGATTTGGTTGATTGGTTTTTTTAGCCGTTTGGTTTGGTTTTGATTTTAGTTCGGTTAGCTGCACTTCAAAGCTTCAAAGATTCGCGTTACTCGTCTAGTTTTTTTTTACTCTTTTGAAATCTTCGTGAAAGGAACAGTCTCTGAACCGCAAAGAACATCGAGCTTCTATGGACGGTTATTTGCACGGGGAAATAGACCAAGTTCAAAAAGTTTCCTAAAAAAACGCATACCGTAAAGTAGTAACGGCTTAGAGATAGGTAAATAAGTGTATTGCACGAAGTGCTTTTGTTTTATTGAGGGGAGTGGGACAAATGCGACCTTTTTTTGCGCACCCGGACATTTGCGCACCTTTTTTTCCGCACCTTGCCCATTAGCGCACCTTTTTTCGCGTTTTAAAAAAGCTCTTAAAAGCTAATATTAACCAATTTCTATTCCAAAAGTTGTTTTTCTAGGTAATTTTATGGCGTAGAATCGAAATTTTGACATATCAGAGCTTGTGGAAGCGAACGGACGGAGTTATACAAAGAGAAAAATCGGCAATTTTCTGTAATTTGATCTAGCCGTTTTGTCTTTCAAATTGGTTCCACACGCTCTGTTATGTCAAAATTTGAATGCGAACCCTCAAATTACCTAGAAAAACAACATTTGGAATAGAAATTGGTTAATATTAGCTTTTTAGAGCTTTTTTAAAACTGCGAAAAAAGGTGCGCTAATGGGCAAGGTGCGGAAAAAAAGGTGCGCAAAAAAAGGTAGCATTTGTCCCACTCCCCTTTTGTTTTATTGGGGAATCCGAAAGTTCTTTATGTAGATAGAATTAAATTCCCTTTTGAAAAAGTTATTCAATTGGAAGACTGTAAGCATCTACAATAATCACATGTGATTTAAGGCAAAACTTGCCCAGTTTTTCCATTTCACGTTTCTTCATTCCTAGGGAAAGAACAATTCAGTTTCCCTTTATATTCGGGTCGATTATCAGAATTTACGCCTTTAAAAGGTTATTTATTTTTTGATGTTTCGATGAGATTTTTTTAACCTACCTGTTACCACACACCAATACTTTATAGCGTTTGATCAGCTTTCCTTGACTTGCTTTATGTTCAAGCTTTCAAGTTCTTCACTAAAAGTTATCATTTAGATGGAAAACATAGAGGTCGCCTGTCGCGTGAAGCCATCATCCTCAGCCGTCGAACAAAAATGGACGCTCAACATGGAGGAGAAGAACCTAACCACCGACAATGGAATAACGGTGCAATTCGACCATGTATACGACGCGGCATCAAAGACGGAGCAACTCATGGCGAACCTGAAGCAGAAAGTGGATCGAGTGATTGAAGGATACAATTTGTGCATTGCTGCGTAAGTTTTGTTTTTTTTGCTTTCAATGTTGCAATTTAGTTATGGTCGTTCGGGGAGTGGCAAAACGCATACGATCTGCGGCACTGATGCGTCACCCGGTCTTATGCAGATGATCGTCAAATACATCATTCAAAAGCTTACAGATGTAAGCTTTTGACAATGACAACAGCTTTAATTTCTTCATTTAGCAAACTCAACGAACCTATCTGATTTCGGCGATGCTCTTCGAAGTCTATAATGAGCACGTCTACGATTTGCTGGCCAGCAAGAGCGACAACGAATTCAAGCTACAAGAAGGCGGCCAAGGATGCGTTTCATTAAAGGGCGCCGTATCACATGTAAGTGTGTTAGTTACAATAAACTAGTAAGTTTATTTAGCAAATTACCGCCTTGGAAGGCTTGGATGCTGTGCTGCGCATCGGAATGACCCAACGACGAACTGGTGTCACAAATTTCAACGAACGCTCTTCCCGCTCACACCTCGTTCTACACCTCGCCATTGAAGGAGCCAGACCCGACGGCGACACTCTTCTATCGCACATCCAACTGGTTTGTTAATGGTTACGATCATTTAATCTTTTTGTTCAGGTTGACTTGGCGGGCTCAGAGGGAGCGGATGCAAGCAACGTAGCCACACGTCGCGAAGAGGGACGCAACATCAACCGCTCGCTTATCTCATTTGTTCGTGTTGTCAACTCACTTGGGAGTGGGTGAGAATTGTTTCAGTAGCTTTATTCCAAGCTATTTATTTTAGGAAGCACGTTCCCTATCGCGAATCAAAACTCACTCGCCTTCTTCAGCAATCGCTTACAAACGCTCAAGTGACTCTCATCTGCACTGTGGACCTCAAGGATGATGAAGCAACCACTTCAACTTTAAACGTAACGTTTAAAAATCAGTGAGCATTTAAAACCCTTGCAATTGTAACAAAAACTCTTTAGTTTGCCAAAAGTGCCAAATGCATCAAGGTCCAGCTGCACAAAACGAAACTGGAGGGAGTTGGCGAAATCCAGCGTCTTCAAAATCTGCTGCGAGAACGGGAACAGGAATTGACAGCATTAAAAGTAAGCGCTGATTTTTTTTTATTTCAGTTATACTTCAGATTCAAAAAGCGTCTGTGGCTTCTCAAGAAGAACACAAGCAGAAGATCGAAGAAATCAAGAAATTTTTCTTGACCGGATCAACAAATGAAAAAGTAGTGCGCAAAGTTGACCGCAGGGCTTCCTGGGCTGGAAATTGGCAAACTCTCGATAAAAGGTTAGTTCTAACGTAAACAGGGTCTTCAAAAAACTTCCCCGTTCCAACTCAAATTTCTGAAAAAGTTTAAGTGACTCAAGGTCTTGGTGTTTTTTTGGCGTCGCAATTTTTTTGACTTTTTGGAGATTTTCCTAATTACATGACCTCGCGGACATGAATCTGTGTCTGAAAATAACTCTAATATGACACCACGATGCCAGTACAACGTTTTAATATTACTACAAAAGTCTCATGGTAGTGGTGACCATGGTCACTCAGAAATTTCATGTCCGCGAGGTCATGTAATTAGGAAAATCTCCAAAAAATTCAAAAAATTGCGACGCCAAAGAAACAGCTTTGACACCAAGACCACCACCTTGAGCCACTTAAACTTTTTCAGAAATTTGAGTTGAAATGGGGAAGTTTTTTTGAAAACCCTGTATTTATTTGAGCACTTAAAGTTTTAGAACTTGCCCATTCGAAGATCCCATCCTCGACCAGCAACCAAAACGGCTCAATGTGCTTGACGAGATGGAAACCGAAAATCCGGAAGAAGAAAAAGAAATCCCCGAAAGGGCTGAGCCCATGGATAACTTCAAATTTCAACAAGCTGACGTGGCAAGCCAATGCACACTTGAAGTAGTTTTATTTAAATACTGCTTTGCCATACGTGTCTTTTTAATTAGATCGAGAGTGTGGAAGAGATTAGACAAAAGATGGTTCAAGCTTTACGCGAGGAAGTGGAAAGCAAGTGGAATGCCGACAAGGAAGCACTTAAACAAGCCCATTTTGATAACCAGCGACTGCGAGCACAAATTTCTCTTCTTCTTGAGCAGCAACAGGCATGAATTTCTATAATTTTGTCATTTTTGGTTTTAGCAACCGATAGAGCCAATTGATTCTTCTCCCTCAAATGATACAAATGCTATTTCTGAGCTTCGCAAAGACCTAGCATTGGCAGACGAGAAGATTCAAGGGAGGGAAAGTGTCATTGCACATCTTGAGGAAGAAAAAGTAGGTTTGTGCTAAAAATCTGAACTTTACTGGTCTTTAGAAATCTCTTTTGTCGCGAATTGAGCGTTTACAAGCGAAGTTGCTTAACAAAGAGAATTTCGAAGAACAATTGAAATCGCGCCTGCAGGATGTACGCGGCCAACACTTTGAGCAATCCCAGCGTCTCGAGAAAAGCACCGCTGAACAAAAGTCTTTGAGGGATAAGGTACGATGCGTTTTTGTCTTACTATCACGATTTTTCCAGGTCTGTCTTCAAGAAAAAGAAATCGCTGCTATGAATGAAGAGACGAAGCGACTTCAGCAGCAATTCACCGGTAACTTTTAAAATTTCACAATCACTAATTACTTTTGCAGCATGTTCCCATGAGATGTCTGAACTGAAGCATGCACTGGAAAAGAGTGAGCGGGAGAAGAACGCCTGGTTGCGCGAGCTTCAAGCAACCGATGTAAAGCATCAAGCTGAGGTTTGAGCGATTTTCTGGATTTAAAAAAGATCCTTTAGATGAATGATTATATAAAGAAGTATCAAGAAGTCAGCAAGCAATTGGACCAAGGTTCCAGCAGCAAAAACATGGATGCTATTTCTAACAAGGAGAACAAGGTTTTTTTTTGGCTTTTCTTGTTTATTTATTTTGTAGAAATGGGTCCACGACAATAAGGAATACGAATCTCCGGAGCAACTTTTGCAAAGATTGGATGTTTTGGAAAAGGTAGTTTTGGGTTTCTTCTATCCTAAAAAATGGTTTTAGGAAAAAATTTCCGGAACGCAAATGTACCGAAAACTCAAAGCCGACTTTGCAGCAGCTCGTAAGCAGCTGGAGGTCATGGCTGAGACTGCCATCAATTCGGACGACACTAAGGTACAGTTGGAAAACTATTCGTATAGATTTGCTATTTAGAAATGGATAGTGAACATGAAGGAGTACAGCAGCTGCGAGGAATTAGTCGAGCGAATCAAAGACTTGGAAAAGGTTAACCATGCTTGTTTCTGCAACTGAATGTTTCATTTTAGCAAAAGGAATTGGGAATCCACAAATATGATCAGTTAAAGGAGCGACTTCAACAACTCGAAAAGCCGATAAAAGAAGTATCCTATTCTCAGGGTTAAATTCGATGAGCTATGATTAAGAATCTCGTTGTACTATACGTGTATGCAAAATTAAACTGTGATCGATTGTGACGAGGCTTCAATAAAAATCTTTACTTTTTTCGGCTTATGTTCAGCATGAGACAATCTGATATTCCAAATTTTTTCCGAGTCAAGAATCAATTTTTGATCACGCACATTCCCGTGTTTCCACTCGAGTTTGTTGCCCTTGTCCATTTCTTATGAAGTCAATATCTTTTTAGAAATGAAATCGCCGACGAAGAAGCGATCTACCTTCAAATTACTAAGTTTGTTTTCATTTTTTTGTATTTTCATGGTCTTTATCTGTAGTTTTTTATTTAGCTTCCTGTTTTCCCTACGTCGGTAAGAAGAGCACGATGACGATGGGAACACCATATCGACCAGAGAAGCCGCGAAGAAAAGAAAATGGAGTGGAAGTGGCCGATCAAACGGAAATCCCACGAGGAACACCAATTCTCGCATCAATCAAACGTACGCCTTCCCATTCGATGATCACTGAACTGGATTTTGACGAGAAAATCGAGGCGCCAAGATATGGTGCGTTTTACTCTGCAATTATTTTGTTTTATGTTTTGTTTTTTTAGAGCGGAAGCGCTCGATGTCACTCGTTGAGGGAATCGCCGAAATGGAGTTAAGTCGAGCCGGGATAACGCCGAATTTAGGAAAACAGACGCTAAAGACCGGAGAAAAGAGGCCCACACTCGTGCCCCCTAACACGCCAATCTCTCCAATCAACACAAGTTAGTTCTTACTATTAATTACGGCAACTTGACAATTTATTTTAGACAGAGCTTCATATCACTCGGCATTGTCTGGTCGGGGCTACCCAAGGGGGTACTCGACACCGCGGGCTGGGAGTGCAATACATCTTGTCAAGGTTCGTTTTTATTGGTTACTCTTCAAATCGTTTCTGCTTTTAGAAACTTGACGAATCATCGATTTGTTTGGCCCCAGGCGAACATCCAAATTTTGATTTGTCGGAGTTATCGCCGAATACTTTCGAAACATTGAACTTCTCGGCTTCAATCGATCGAGCTGCTCAACGTGTACTCGAAAAGGATAAAGAAAACAGGGATGATGATGAAGAGCCTACTCCAACCATCAAACAGTTTCCATCTCATGTCCATTTCCGCAATCACTTTTAGGAGTAAGCTCTAGTTGGGTGTTTTTTCTTTGTGAACATTTTGTGTTATTGTGTGAATGTTAGTTTGTGTTCTTGTAGTTGTTTTCGATACACACGTTTTCATCTTGTAATTCTATAATTTTTGCATATCTGTGATTACATTTTTTGATTTTTCCTGTAAATCAGAAATAAATACAAATAGTGAATTTCGAGTCAAAATTCCAAAGCACCACTTCAATTTTTTTGATTTGAATGAAATGCATGACCGATAATTCAAATGAAAACAGCAATACTAAATTCCCTCAACCATGGCAGATGTGGTTCTTGTGATTTTTATCAATTTTGGTTAACAACATGCTTAAATGAAAATCATAAACGACGGCGTTTCAATTTGGTGGTTTGCTCTTCAGGATTTGACCAACAATGTTCTTCTTCAATTCATCATCCCAAAACGCGGCTCGCGCTCCATTCAGTTGCTAAATTTAAATGTGTTTTTTTTTAACATCACAGAAATGACCCTTTGCTCAAAAACTCGCCAAAGCTGATGAACAGAGAGGCCAATCCGGCTGTTGACCAACTCGAGCTCGGAATAGATTGAGTTGTCAAAAAACGTTCGATCATTGTTGACCAACTTGAGGTGAATGAATCCCCAAAGAAGAATAGGCCCTTCAAGTCAAAGGTCGTTCTCCTCCACGACAACGCGCGCCCTCATGTTCCAAAATTGACTAGCTCTAAAATAAACAGCCTTGGTTGCGAACTTTTGGCACATCCCCCATACAGTCCGGGCCTTGCTCACTTTTCAACGAAAATGGCTGAAAATTTTTTTTTATTAGCATAAAACACCTTTGAGAAAGGGATAAATCAAATATGAAAGGGCAATGTTTAACGAAAAAATCGAACCCCAAAAAAATCGGTTTCACTTCCGTAGTTTTTCTCTTTTTTTTGACTATTTGCTCTATTACAATTGAAAGAAAAAACTTCTATTATGAGTTAGGCAAAATAAAATTCTATGATCTAACGCATAAACATTTAAAGCATGCGAAAATTTCTAAAAGAAATCTATTAGAAAACTACTATTTGTCCACCTGCCAGCGCTTTCATTCAATTACCGTAAATACTGTAATAGTACCGCACCCCCCTCGTACAGTCACGTAGTCGCAAAAGTTTTTTAGTATTTCATTTTTTGCAAAGCACCCGTACTTTCAAAAAATGCGTCTTTGGAATCAAAAAATAGCTGAAATTCAGGGCTATTTTTTGATACCTAAGCGTGCATTGTAGCATAAACCAGTGTCGAGAAAAACTCGTTCAAAGCTAGACTACGCAACGCTCCGCACTGTCATTATGGGGGTGGGGTACTATTACAGTATTTACGGTAGCTCAATTTTGGTGCCATTAACTAAGCCTTGGGACTTCTCGTTGAACGATCTAAATGGAAATTGGGCTGATTGAATTCGATTATGGCAGATCATTATGGTCGTTTTCTAAAGTTGGTGCCTTTTAGATGTGCATTAGCCGAGAGGAATACACTCGAATACGCCAAGTCTACAAACTAGCGATATGGCGATCGGTAACAAAGCTTTCCAAAATAACAACTTTATTCTTCGCGAATCTTTGCATAATCAATTCAATCCAACGGCTGTCTCCAACTCGTTCCACACCGACGGATCGGCCTTCTTCTTGATTTTCGCTAACTGAAGGGAATTCATTCATTTTAACAGGTATCTTTAGACTTACAAGGAAAAACGAGGAACTTAAAAAAAGACTTCCAAAAAGACTTACAAGAAAAAGGTCACGAAATCATGGTGGCTAATTGAAATGAGACCTAGACCATCCGATGCAGAATTTTACGCTGATTTCGAATCTACTATCCGTTTTTGCTAAATAGATCGGAATCGCAAGGAATTTGGCAAACAAGTTTTTTGGCCTCTCTTATAACGCTTGTGCGCGGGTGATGAAGACATGGTTGCGTAGTGTAGCGGATAACGTGTCGGAATGCAAAGCTCGAGGTTTGCTAAATATTTATGCTGAATTCTATATAACGGGGGATAGTTATAAGACCGGGAAATTTTTTTGTTCCATATAAGGGGGGGATGATTTACACTAATTTACGCTATCTTCCGTCGGGAACAAAAATTTCATTCCATATAAGGTTCGTATAAAGGGGGGGGGGACGACGGACGGACGGGGGGACGACGACTGTATAAATAAATTGTCAGTTATCTCCATGTTTCATCGATTATTCCCATCTTTGTTAAATTTTTTGTTTGTTATGATATTATTTGTTTGCTATTTGTTATTATATATATTATTTGTTGTTAAACACTTAAATAGAAAGATTTGAACAAAATTTTTGAATATTCAGCAACTACGAAGAGTAGACGGAACACTATAAAACAGCTGTTCAAAAAAGAAAGCCTCAAGCGGAGTCGAACCGCCGACCTCCAGCTTTGCATTCCGACACGTTATCCGCTACACTACGCAACCATGTCTTCGTCTCCCGCGCACAAGCGTTATAAGAGAGGCCAAATTCCTTGCGATTTCGATCTATTTAGCAAAAACGGACAGTAGATTCGGAATCAGTGTAAAATTCAGCATCGGATGGTCTAGGTCTCATTTCGATTAGCCACCTTGATTTCGTGACCTTTCCTTGTTAGATCTTGAGAATTAGAGATGGGCGTTTTGTAGAAAACGACTCAGCTCCACGTTTTAGCAAACAGCTCTTGTTTTCTAAAGCATGGATACAATACTATTTCTAATACTAAAACAAGAGCTGTTTGCTAAAACGTGAAACTGACTCGTTTTCTATAAAACGCGCATGTATATTCAGAATTGATAAACTTCAGCAGCACCTGTTGATTTTCTTTTGCAGACGAAATGTTGTCATTGTCGACGACGGTGTTGATCTTCTCGTGGATTGCTTGAGCCGACGCTGAATGGAAAGTGAGTGGAATAGATGTTGAGCTTCTTTTTACTTGCTTTATCATAAATTGTTCAGAGGCCAGTATCTTTCTACCCAGTGTTCCAAGGGAAACTTTTCAAAGTCAATTAAAAGCAGGCTAGAAGTCCAATACTGGCTTACAATTAGTTGTAGGTCAAGCCCACCAAGATCCTTGACCCTGTGCCTGGACAGGTTCAGCTAGTTCCTGGTTGCTAGAAATCCAAGTCCAAGGATTCGATTCCTGGCCTGATACTGGCATACTACAATTTTCCCTCCCGAATTTTTCAGTACCTGAAAGTTTCGATACAATCGCATCAAGTTGTTGTTGTCGTTTCTCTTGAATTAGCGTCTGATCGGCGAGAAAAGCTTGATAGGCAATCTGGGAACACGAATTTAAAACATGAAAATTTAATATCAGAGTGTTTTAAAAGAGAAAGTTCTTCTCAAATCTTCTTTTTCCTTCTTACCGTCACATTTGATCCACACCGTGTGGCCCATGCTTGTAAAGCTTTACTCTTGATCCCCTTTTCAACATTGGGATTCGTTTCTAAGTCGACGTATTCTTTGCGCTGTGTGTCGTTGGCCAATTGAAGGAAAAATGGAAGTGCTGGCTGAAAGGGATCTTGGAAACATTTAAGTGGCAGTTGTTGACCCACCCGTGGCACTGGGGTCTTTCGATTGCGCTTCTTTTTGCCCGATCTTGTAGTTTGACTAGGAATTGGGGATGAAGAGGTGATTGGGAGAATGTTGATTGATGGATTTGATGGAGATGTGATTGGGATTGAGGCTGGAGTCGAGATTGAGATGATTACTAGAGGAGTCGAGGCCTGAAAAGGCAATTTTTGATGAGGGATTGAATGGTAAGGTAGTTCCGTTAACAAATTAATATGCAAATTGATCATTTACGTGTTCATCATTGAATTTTAGCATGTTGGTCCTAGTTTTGATATGCTTTTTGACTAGATTTAAGTTAGAATTAATGCATATGTCGCAGCCCCGTGATTTTCAGCCGCTAGTGATTCAATCACAGCGGCTCCGAGGTGATTCAATCACTAGCGGCTGAAACCGGCGCGCATATAAACCTAATAAAGTCAATTCTACGATCCCTTGATCATTTATTCTGTTTTTGTTTTGGCGGGGGCAAACTATCGTAATTACCATAATTACAGTACTCTTTTGGAAAAAATGTCTCTGTCTTATTTTTTTTGATTCATTTTTTTTTTTTTTTTTTTTTTTTTTTTTTTTCCCCCTCTTTCTTCCCCTCTTTTTTTTTTTTTCTCTTTTTTTTTTTTTTTTTTTTTTTCAAAATAAAAAACAAAAAAACCTACCCCCCCCCCGTACTCCCTCACACACCCACACAGTAATGTAATAGGATACCTGCCGTACCTGTTCAATTTGTACATCTTGTGCATGAATCGCCGACTTTTCCGATAAGATCACAACCAAAAAGCCAGCAATCACCCAACTGCATTTCATCCTTAATTGCAATAATATAAAAAAAAATAGTAGAAGTAGAAGTAGAATAAAGAATCTAAAAAAACTGGATGACAATTGTAAAAAGGGTTGAAAACGAAAAGCTTTACTCGAAAGAGAGATAATCGCCAATTTGTATGTGAGCCATTTTTGTGCTTTGTAGTGAACTCAAATCAAAATCTTTTCTGACCTCAAAGAGTGATCGATAGAATTAATATGATTTTATGCTCTTTCAGGCGATGCACCATTTTTGTTCTGTAACAAAAAGTATTCAGCTGGAGTGTTTGAATCTTGTGCATGAATCGCCGACTTTCCCGATAAGATCACAACCAAAAAGCCAGCAATCACCCAACTGCTTCTGTAACAAAAAGTATTCAGCTGGAGTGTTTGGATTATAGGGTGAATGAACTTTATTTATGAATAGATATCTCTTGTGATCCCTCGATTTTACAATACAACTACCGTAGGCTTGGGAAAGTGTATAAAAGGAGAAAATTTAGCAAAAAATTTTCATTCTGGTTCAATCGTTAGCAGAGTTTTTAGTTTAGTATAAGCTGCTCATTCGATAAACCATCACCATGAAATTTCGGAGTATAAAATACTGTGCTATTTTGTGCTATGAGCGTAGAAATAGCGTAATGAAATGAAGCTTTCAAAGCGAAGCACAAAATGCGATTTTTTTTTTTGATAAAGAAAAAGATTTTTTATTCTACAAAAACCCGTATTTGAATGAAAAGCAATA
Organism: Mesorhabditis belari; assembly: GCA_958450365.1. Taxonomy (NCBI): domain Eukaryota; kingdom Metazoa; phylum Nematoda; class Chromadorea; order Rhabditida; family Rhabditidae; genus Mesorhabditis; species Mesorhabditis belari. The sequence goes on along the minus strand of CAUEEP010000727.1, from coordinate 2,123,190 downwards.
ATTAAAAAATATTTTATGAATAGATATCTCTTGTGATCCCTCGATTATACAATTCGCGCAACACGGCTAGCTTTTCTTTCTGGTCGACCGGGGTGAAAATGTCGGGTGCCGAGAAAATGATGCCCACTGTACCGCCTGGAAATTTTATGAAGATTCTCCCAAAAACATTGAGAGATCAAAAATTATACTAGAAAGTTGTACTAGTACTAAAGTACTAAAGTTGTACTAAAAATTATACTAGAATTGTACCAATAGTGATGCCCAAAAATGTGTAGAGAAAGAAACGATCGACCACCATCGAAACGTATTGCCAATCGTCTCGATACTGAAATCATATAGGAAATTTTTTGAAAATGATTTTCTCTGAAATATCTAGTATTTCAGCTTAGCAAGTACTCAATTTTCGATGCTTTTTTTGTTAAATTTACTTACATTCTTTGTTAATTCATCATCTCGCATCCCCTCTGTGATAAAATCGATAGCATCAACTGTTCGCTGTGCATCCGGGGAGAGCTCTTCGTCTGGCTCATACGGACATAAACGGATCGACGGACCCTCACTGAAAAGTTTTTGCAAATCAATACTTAAAGTAAGTATTAGATTGGCAACTTGTAACTGTAGTTACGGCAACTGTAAACTACTGTAATTACGGCAACTGTAAACTACTGTAGTTACGGCAACTGTAAACTACTGTAGTTACGGCAACTGTACACTTATTCATTGCACTTTTTACAAATAACTAGTACATTCATCTACAGTTTTCACCAATAAAAAGATCCATTTATCCTCTAGAACAGGCTTTTAACAGATTTAGAAAAGCTTCGGGTTTTTTTTAGGTTTCTATGGGGCAAGAAGTTGAGGAACCAAAAATGATGAACACTTGATGAAGCAATTTGAGCACTTTCTTCCACATAAACCTATTTCAATGTTAATAGAAAAAAGATAAAGCATCAAAAATTAGGCCTTAAGCCGAATTCTCAGCTCGATTTGTCTAATTGCTTTAGTTCTATGTCTGTTTGAAGAGTTTTCAGAAAAACATGAATTTCTGCTCAAATTCGTTTCAAAAGTTTCCCAAATTTGTCTTAAATTAGATAATATATCACTTTTATTTAGAAAAAGTCGAATTCAATTGGCGTATTTTTTCTGGGAAATACGAATGAGTGTACCAACTTTCAAATGTACCAACTAATGCCAATTATAGTAAGCTGGCCAAAGTACTTAAGGCCAAAGCCAAAGCCAAAGCTTATGACATTTTCTCATTGAAAACTCACTCGCTATCCTCGGGATTCTCAGGGATTTTGCAGAAAGGATGATGATGTTGCGGGAGAAGTGGTGGACCGGGATGTCGTGGAGGGATCATTGGACGTTTCAAATGCTTTTGATCGAGTGGTGGTCGCTTCATGCAGAGAATGCTGGGAAGCCACTGGAAAATGCGGAAATGATGCTTTTATGCTAATAATTGCCTATCAAGTATTCAGTAGACTGATAAATACTTCAAATATGATTCTCTTTTGTTTACAAGCTCAGATAGTGTTTTAAAAGTGGCCACGTTTTAAGGAAAAACCCTTTGAATGGGATAAGCACACTAGATCTGCTTGCTCTGTTTTGTCGGCCTTATTTTCAATAGGTTTTCTCGTTTTTCCGTTGTACACCTATTGACAATCCGGCTGAAAATCAGCTCTAATAAAGCACCTTGAGAGCACCTTGGGCTCACCTTGAGCTCTAATAAAGCACTCAGTTGGGCTCTAATAAAGCACTCAGTTGAGCTCTAATAAAGCACTCAGTTGGGCTCACCTTGAGAAACACTGTTCGCACCCATGGGGGTAAACGATGGGTGAGCGGAGATCGAAAATAGATATTACAAATGACGACAGTGATCACAATGGTGATCACATTGAGCAAAAAGGTCAGCAAAAGATACTGAAAAAACCTTGATCTCTTAGTGCTTGAAATGAACTCAACTTTTGCCACTAGGGGAATCGAATTCGATGTGGGTGGGAGTCGTTTCGAGACGAGCAACAAGAACACAACAATTGACAGCAACACGTTCATCGTTAGACCCATTTTTTCGCCTGAAATTGAGCAGGATTGAATGAGATTTGAAGAAACAAAAAAAAATACCAAGTTTAGAAATCCATCCTTTTCTGGGTTAAGGTCAAGGTCAAGCAAGGCAAGGTCCCTGACCTGGCTCTGGTCCTGCCTGACTCTGGCTTTGCTAGAACCAAGGCTTTGCTATTTTTGATCATTTTGACTTGATCAATCAATTTGATCAATTTGGCTTAAGGTCCAATATTCACAATCTCCTCTTTCATCTACCTGAAGCGGTTGGTAGATAGAAAACGGTGACATTGAGGAAAGCCATCAGAATCGTCGGCAGAATGAGCACCACCGTGTAGAAAAGGGGTTTACGTCTGAAATGCTGTAATGTTTCTAATAGAAGTGAATAGAATAACTACGATATTTGGGCTTTTCGAAGCTTTCTTTTTTACCTGATTTTGATTTGAAACTCGATTCGACTCCGATCCTCGACGAGCACCGCCGGAGCATCCACCAAATCCCAGATCGTCGACTCGGTGTACTCTATAGAAAATAAACGATAAAAAATACAGTCATCAAAGATATCCTGACGTTAGAATATCGTTTAAAAACAGTTTTTCACCTGAAACATCAACATAATCGGAGTGCTCGAAGTCGAGTCGAACCTCTTCGCGACTGTACTGAAAATTTGAAACTTTTAGATAAAAACGGACTTTCTGACATCGTTGAATCTCAAATTTGTCTTGATACTTGGTTTTTAGTGCACCAGAAGGGATGCGTTTAAATTTTTCAACCGAAAGTACACTCATCGCTTACCGTCCAACTTCCAAAGATCAAATTGCACACTTGATAGTCAAAGCTGCAATTTTGATACTGTTTTGGCAAATTGATAGATATTCTTACGGGAAAAATTCGACATCCATAATGCATGAGGATTGATAAATAGCTGGTGGAACCTGCAATTGCTTGGATACCTGGATTTGGATCTGGATCTGGATCTGGATCTGGATTTGGATCTGGATAGAGCTATTGCTGGATATACTGGATATCTTTTACTATTTGTTTTAAGTTTTAACTCACCCATTGCACTTGACCATTATAATGAATGACAGCGTTGCACATGAAAGAGACCTCATAGTTCCCATCAGCGCTGAAAGCATTGAGATAAGAATTGAATTGAATTGAATTTCATTTCATTTCATTTCATTTCATTTCATTTTAAAAGCTATTCAGCTATTCAGACACTCACTTATTGAAGAGTACGATATCGGGCAACCAAATCTTTTCCGGTTGTACTCGTAATGAAGTAATCCCATCGTAATCATCTGGATTCCATGTCAGCTGATAGTCTCGCCAACGCTGAAATCGAGAATTCTTTCTCTAAACTAGAGTGTGTTCCTCGCGAGTAAGTAATTACTCGAGTAAATTTGCATGAGTAATTTTTTACTCGAGTAATAGCTCGAGTAATCTTTTTAGAAGACACATTACTTGACAATTACTCGAGCTCGAGTAATTGTCGAGTAATGCGTTTTCTAAAAAGTGCGCCTGCGCGAAAAAAATATAAAAGCAATTTTTTGCGCAGGTTTTTCCAAAAAAAAATCGGATTTTTACATTGGAAGCGAATTTGCCACCAAATCAGTTAAACGGCTGAGTATCTTTAAAAAAGTGTCGTATATAATGCCGAGCTCCTGATTTTTGCGTCATTTTTTTTGCAATAATTTTTGCTAAAAGTACGAGAATTTTTTCCCAAGTGTGCGTTTTAAAAAACGCATTACTCGCGAGGAACACACTCTAAGGGGCAGGCTAGTCTCCGCCATTTTTTTTTTGCGCAAAAGGGTCGTTTGCGCAACGGGGTCGTTTACGCAACTCGCCATAACTTTCTTCTAAGTCGGCCAATCTTTAGGATTTTGGTGTTATTTTGTAGAAAGCACTAAATAGAAGATGGAATAAACTCAATTTTCTAGATTATTTTTTAAAGTTTACTAAATTTGATATTTCGAAATCAATTCTAAATTCTAAATTCGAAACTCGATCACGAAATTTTACCAAAATGATTCAAATGCCAGTTCTTCTTGTTTAACAATAAGAAATTATTCACTATTTAACATCTACAAAACTACAGAACCATCGAACTGACCATTGTCAACCAAACATTCGTGTGCATTCGCTGATTCAACTCGTCCTGAAATTCGTGATTAGATTAGTTTCTATTTAAAGTATTTAAAAGTATTTAAAGATCTGAAATCTCTGGAACTTGTCCAAACATTGAAAAACAAACCACATTGACGAGCAATACGAGTTGCATGGCGATTTTCACTTGCACTGGCAAATCGGTGAAGTTGCGAATTGGCAGCAAATATGAGTTATATCTAAAAGATATGTAAATTTAGATATATATAGATATTTTTAAATAAACTATCAAATGATCGTACCCCCTGAATAGATCGATCATCAACCGCTCCTCCGGATCCATACAGTTCACTCCAGTCATCACTAAAGTTCAGCTCTTATGTAAATATCAAAAGAATAGTACTCTCTGAATAGATATTTTTATTTTATGCTTTTTCTGCTTCTTTTTCTTAAAGTTTCCTTTTTTTTAAAGCTTATTCGAATGCTTTTCCCTTTTCCATTCCATTCCATTCCATTCTTTTCTCTTTTTTGCTTGTCAATGTTAGAGGAAGCGGGTAATATGTTTTCCTAATCCATTCTAGAATAAAAAGAGAGAGAGAAATGAGGTGAAGTGAGTGAGCTGAGGCAAAAAAAAAAGATGAAGATCTGGGTTTGTGGAATGTTTAAGAGAAGATACTTCTAGATCGATAAAGCACACAAGTTAACCATCTAATCTATTCAATAAGGCAACAATAAGATAGAAACAAAGGTTTAAAAGATTATATAAATACTTCCTCAAAGGATTTCCGTTTTACGAGTCACATTGCTTTGCTCCCAATGCCTGGCATTTGTTTTAAAATCATTTTTTTCTGATCTAAAGAAGGTTGAGCCTGATTTTACTGCACTGCAACTTTCTTAGCTGAGACTAGAATAATATTTGTACCCGCTAGAGTGCCAAGAAGCTAGACCTGTTTGTCTTGAGCTTGTTTTGGAAAACCTTACTGTGCAACTTTCTTAGCTGAGACTAGAATAATATTTGTACCCACTAGAAACCAGACTAGGACCTCTTTATCTTGACCTTGTTTTGGAAAACTTTATTGTTCACAAATCGCATTCAATTACGTAATTTATTCATGGTTTAAATGTTGCAAATGTCAATCAAATTTAATCTTTTCTCAAAATGAACTAATAGAGAGTATCAGTAAATCAGCTCAGCGAAAGTGTCAACAAGCTTCAATGAATTCAAGAAGAAGAAGTACAATATTTGATAGATTGCTTCTTATCTAGTCTTTCATAAGTCCTATATATTGTAGTCCTACAGCAACAGTCAAGTTATAGCCCAAAAACTGCGAGGCGATAATTTTCGGTCACTCTGTATATAGTAAATTTTATTTATATCTTTCGATATTATCTCAACCATAATACATTACCGATAATGAAGACTCGAATGAATCGAATGAATCGAATCGATCAGGTCGAATCTATACTGTAGCTGGCCTATACTGTAGCTGATCTATACTGTAGCTGATCCATACTGTAGCTGATCTATACTGTAGCTGATCTATACTGTAGCGAATCGATCAGGTCGAATCAATTGAATCGATCAGGTCGAATCAATCGAATCGACCCGATGAGATCTCTTCGTATTCCCTTCAATCTGTATACTCTGCGGAATATCAGAAAAGGAAATGAAACGACGAGAAAAAGCGACCGGTTTTTATCATCGAAGGATCGGTACATTTCTATCTTTCTTTTCTCCCCTTTTCATCCATTATCTCTTTTGCAAAATGAAAAGAATGGAAGAATGGAAGAATGAGAATGAAAGAACTCTTTCTTAAATAGATTCCCCATCAAAATTTCTTCCCAATTTGTCAATTTATCATCACTCAGCACTCATTGTATGCTTTTTTTTGGATCTATCTGTTCCTAATCTTTTTGATTTATGTAATCCTTGCATATCCTAACATACTTTGACCAAGCTTATCTGAGACTTAGCTTGGTTAACTGTTTACACCTTTGTTTAGCCCTGACTCTTATCCAGGTACTTGCTTCTCAGATTAAATGTCAGTTGAATTTCAAAATTCTTTAGATATTCAGAAATCTTACTATTAGATTATGTTCTTTATTAAAGTTGTCATTAATTAAAAACTTCTTTATTAAATTTGTCACTATGATTCACCTGTAAACAATAATAAAATCGAGTAGAGTGTAGAGTAGCGATTGTTCCATTTTTGAGAAATCTTCTCTTCTCGATCATTTCTTTTCCCATTCTTTCGATATTCAGGGATCATATTTCCCTCCTTTGAGCTGTCTGACGGAATTTCACTTAATGAAAGGGAAACACTTGCATTCGATTTCTGAAATGTGATCAGATTTATAGAGAGATAAAAATATATCTAAATTTTAAGATATAAAAGTAACAATCACAATATGAGCTTTAGTTTTAAAATTTAAAAGCCAGCTAATGGGTAAGAGTCGTAGATAACAAATCGTAGATAACAAATCGTAGATAACGAATCGTAGATAACAAATCGTAGATAACAAATCGTAGATAACGAATCGTAGATAACGAATCGTAGATAACAAATCGTTTTGCATTCTGATCATCCTTGAAAAGGTTGCATGCAAATTTTGCAGGTAGTAAACCTCAAAAATTGAAATGATAATTTTAAAATATTGGCATTTTAGGTTTTAGCCTGGGAATTTTGCATTAAAAGTAGGATTTTCACTCTTCCGAATCGTTTAATGTATGCTAACTTTAGCTGGGCATCAAAATCAAAATGGGCAAAAGCTGAGCACCGAATTGCATCAAAATCTAAGAGAAATTGGACTCAATGGTTTAAAAGAGACATAAAGTTAAATGAATAAATCTAGATTTAAAATGTAAAGCTATAAAGTTAAAGTGACCAAAGAGGAGATGTTGATTCAACATAAGAAAAAATAATAAGGAAAGTGGCCTTAAATAATAATCCTCTGGTGGGAAAGTGGAAAAGAAAAAGAAAAGAAAGAAAAGAAAGAAAAGAAAGAAGAGACGGGGATTTTGAAGGGTGAAGGGTCCTCTTGCTCTTGCTCATTTTGATGCTCAATGAAAAGAAATGGGGAGTGAGCGAGGTGGAAAGGAATGGAAAGGAATGGAAGGGAATGAATGGGTAGAGGATGGGACTCTAGTAAAGGAATGGGGTGGAGAGGCTGGTCTGTGGCTTGAGCAGTTGGCCTCTCACATAGGTGGCCCCTTCTCCGGTACATGAGGAGTGTCTCTGCCATTCTCCTTCTTCCATTCCTCCTTCTACTTTTCTTTCCACAAGAAAACTGACTAGAGATACTTTTTTTAAAATCACAGATTTCACAGCTGAAACCACAGCAAGTGCGTGAAAAGTTTCCTCTTCAAAAATCGTCATTTCTTTTGACAAAAATCAAATAAAATAGAGACAAATGGATATTAAATTTGAAAATCTACATCTTTTATGTTTAAAAAGTGATTTAAAATTTTAAAAATAGATAAATAAGAGCATTTTTTTGGTCTTATTCTTCTCCTTCATCGTCATCTTCCCTTCACCACCAAAAAAGCTATTTAGTTCCCCATTGAGCTTAGAGTTAGGGAGCCGTCTGTCATGACGTGGGTTAAGCTAAGATATAGCCTAGTATTGTGTGTGTCGTTGTATTGTGATTGATATATTTCGTGTATGCGATAAATTCACCACTGGTAGCCCCAGTCGGTATTTTTTTTTTATTCGATGATTCGATCGGATGTCTAATGGATGTCTCTTTTAATCCATTAATCCATCCGATTGACCCTTTGACTTTCAACAGAATCGTAAAACCGAAAATTGTTGTTTTTTTGGGTGAACATACATCCATTTACTCTTTTCCTTTTTCCCTTTTCCCCTTTTTTTCTTCACACAATGCTTATGATGGTGGCTTAAAGCCATTTACTCACCCTTTTCAAGACGAGAATCGAAAAAAAAGTTGATAGACCACATGTAGTGAACAACACAAATTATGAAAGCTTATGAGGAAGAAATTTGAGTTATTATTTTCAGTGCGATGAAAGAAAAGTACAAAGTGGCGGTGATCGGACCGGCAGGAGTGGGCAAAACAACGATTGTGAGTTTTCAAGTGACTAGATTATCGTTCACAGTTCAGATTGTTTCAAAGGTTTCAAAAGGTCACTAGTTAGTTCAAGTCAAGTTCAGATTTTGGAAGCCTATAACCATGAATAGTCAGATTAGATCTAGAACAAGAACAGATTAGATTAAAGCTAGTTCAGAGTGAATGTCAAGCCAGACAAGACGAAAGCCCTGGGCTTGGCCCATGATCTAGTCTGGAAATTTTCCTCAAGATTAGATCCTCAAGCTAAAGCAATGATCAGGCTTTCAAGCCTTGGCTTGACTTGAAAAATGATATAAAAGCAATCTATAGCAACCTATACATTATTGGACAATGAAATATGATATTTGAAAAATGATCGTCACGTTCGCACGGCTGTAACTTTTTTATCTTTAAGCTTAAACTATTAGTGTTATACATTTTCTGAAAGCTCTTTTCAAGGGCTACACAATGGTAATATTAATATTTAGAAATACGGTAAAGACATGGGAGTTACAGACGCGCGAAAGTGACGATCTTTTTTCAAATATGATATTTCATTGTCCAGTACTGTACATTACTATATTCAATGATCCGAAAACTTTTCCTTTTAGGTTCATCAATTCGTTTACAATAATTATGTGGAAGTATACGATCCGACAATTGAGGAAACCTACAAGAAATCGTTCTTTTGTGGAGGAGCACATGTGGATTTGGAGATTGTTGATACGGCTGGGAAAGTGAGTGAAAAGAAAAGAAAAGAAAAGAAATGACAATTTTTAAATGAGTCTGAATAACGATAAACTTAATATTTTTTTCTGTAAATTTCAATTTTTTAACTAAAATTTTATGCAGGAACACTTCCCGGGGATGTTGGATCGATACATTGAATCAGCTGACGCTTTCCTTCTCGTCTACTCGATTTCCGATGCTCGATCCTTTTCTCAAATCTATCAACTTTTCTCGAGGATTGCCTCGATTCGGGGACCGATTGGGGTAATTGAATGGACAAATTTGAATGGAGTAATTTGAATGGAGAAATTTCAATGGAAAAATTTCAATCATTAAGTTTCCAGATCGCTCGAATGCTAGTGGGAGCGCAGTGTGATTCGGCGAAACGAGAGATTGATCATGATGATGGAGCTCAACTCTCGGCACAGGTTTAAAACAACAAAAACAACAACAACTTCTAACTAGATCCTAACCAGGCCAGAAATCAAGAGCTTAACTTCTAACAGACATGTACTGGTAAAGCGAATATAAAGCGGTCTGCTTGGAATATCCCCAGGCTTCTGCCTTAGGGGATATTCCAAGCAGACCATGAGTGTACAATCCAGGCAACACGTCTAGCTTCTGAACTCAGAGACTCGTAAGCTAGGCCTAGCTAGGTTTGACAGAAAAATTGGCCTTTAAACAACTTAGGATGAACTTCAATTGACATCTATTGAGTCTATTGAGTCTATTGAACTTATAGGATACAATCAAAGCCGATTTAAGTTTGAAAGCTATTATTATGATAGGTGCAATGCTCGTTCGCAGAGGTTTCCGCAAAACACAACATCAATATTGTGGAAATTTTTGACGAGCTAGTCGCTCAGATGAGATATTTGAAGAATCAGGACAGAAATCGATCAACGAATACATTGAATGGAAAAGTGAGAGAAATTGGGGGAAATCTAGGATTACGATCGAAATCTACGATCGATTTTAGGGTGCAATCCTTCCAATGGCCGGCCCTCATCCCGATCAGTGGTATATTCGGAAGAAAGAATCGTGGTGTTGCTTTATGTGATTATGATTTATTTATACAAAAAAAAGAAATAAATATTTTCATGACTTGTTCCTCAGTTAGTCGATTTGTTCGATGTGCCGGATGGTGGGGGTCGATTTGTGGATGAGATCTCCTTCGCTGTTGAGATGTTCGTCGGTTCGATCGTGTATCCACCACTAACGAAGTGTAAACGAGCTGCTTTCCGGCGAACCTATAAAGGACTCAAGTTGTACAGGTGTACTTTATGCTCAAGAATTGAAAACCCATCCCTTCTAAGGCACTAGAAGGGATGGGTTTCTCAATTCGTTTTCTCTTCGTTCTCTCTGTAACAATGTTAGTTCCAGGGAATTCAGTGCACCAGAAAGGGTGGGTGGGTTTATAATTTTCGAGCACAAAGTACTCTAAAGATAATAGGCAAAAAAAAAACCCTTTGGTTAAACGTTCTCATTCTCTTTTACCTCTTCATTATTGAGCAACATGATGACAGCATTCATTCCACAATCGAGCATGTAAACGAGAGAGATTGATGCGTATGGTTCCATTGTGGTAAAACTAAAAGAAAAGGATTGTTTTTCATATTTTGGCTATTCGACTTTTCTAACACGATTTTCTAACTAACCCAAGCGATGGGAAGAAATGCACGGAAAACCAGGTGAATGTGTAGAAAGCGCAAGTTAAAAAGCATTGCACACAACACCTGAAATCAGATTGGAGAATTTGATGAATGGAGAATTTGATAATAAACTTTAATAAACGTTAAGCGTACTTTGGCTTTCGAAACGCACACTATCTAACAGACTACTAGAAAAGAGTTGTTTCCTCTTTTCTAGTAGTCTGTCAGAAGCAACAAAAGCTAAAGCAACAAAGTACAAAGCGGAATTTGGAAATGCTTTAGAATCTACAGTACTCATAAAGTACTCCTACGGTATTCAACCCACTACTAAACACTACACTGCAATACTATCTACACTACTACAGGTATCTGCGACAGTATACATTGCAGTACTAACACAGCCATATCCTATATCCTACCATACTCACATAATCTCCTTCCTCATCATTTTCTTCTCCTTTTTATCTCCATCATTTTGTTTCCGTTGCATCTTATTGATGTAGAAACAGATCTGAAATCTTCAATTCTTCAAGATATTCCCAGAAACTCCTCACAAATGCATACGAAATGATACAGAATCCGGTAACAGTGCTCTCGATTGGCATATCGATGAAATATTTCGAGATATTCTTTGTCATATTTCGACCGGGCCTTGTCGGAAGATAATTGTAACTGTAGGTGGCTTGTTCCATATATAATCTGAAAAAAAAGATTTTATTCATTTCAAATTAACTGCTGACTTGTCCGGCTGGCTTGATACCTCTGCTCGTAATTCAATTACGAGCAGAGGTTTTCAATTCAATTCAATTATTCAATTCAATTCAATTCAATATCAATTTATAAAGCTAAGCTTTGTGAACAATTTTACTCTGCAATTCTTACATTTAGAAAAGCTAAAGATTTAAAATCCCCCTTTGATCTTTGCCGCCGACTCTCTGAAATTATCTGCATTTACTGCTTTCTCAAAAATGACTTGTACAGTAGATCAGGCTAAAAAGAATAGCTCCAATCGATTGCCCGACCCCGAAAACCCGCTTGGTACAAATTTACAGCTGAATCTCTGAATCTTCTTTTTGTGCCATCTACAAAGCAAAAGGTGTTCTTTGTTAAAGAAGATGTTCTCTGTGTGCTCGCACAATCGCTTGTCATCTGTCATACGCGTCGGCTATAGGGTGCTTCCCTTTATTGTGTTTTTTGATCGGTTAGCTTTTTCCTATTACTCTTGGTTCAATGAGTTTTATGTGGAATCGAGTTTTTTGCCGAGAAATATTCGTGAACTCAATTTGTCGGGACTGAAGTAAATAAATCGAATTCTCCGTCAGATTTTACAATTCTAATTGTGAGGGAATAATGGGGAAATCTCGAGTCTCAAGCTACGGAAAGTGATCATTGTTCAGCTGGAGTGAGCTAGAGATCAAATCGTTCAAAAAGGACTGCTTTAGTAGACTTGCAAAGCTCGTTTTTGCGTTATTTTATAGAATTTTTCTCCCCTAGTCCCCGCATTTCACTAACCGGCAACATGGGGTCAACAATTGTGTGTAAATCGAGGTGCTGATCGATAGAATCGAGATGAACACCAGAGCGATTTTCACGTTTCGAAGCGTCAACTGGCGAGCGAAACGCGGCAAAACGAAGACCGAGATGCTGAAAAAGACATGAACACTATAAACTACAAAAAATGACGAACAAAAATGCTTTTTGTAGCTTTGTAGCTCGTAGCTTTGTAGCTCGTAGCTTTGTAGCTCGTAGCTTTGTAGCTTGTAGCTTGTAGCTTGTAGCTTGTAGCTTTGTAGCTTTGTAGCTTTGTAGCTTTGTAGCTCGTAGCTTTGTAGCTCGTAGCTTTGTAGCTTGTAGCTTGTAGCTTTGTAGCTTGTAGCTTTGTAGCTTGTAGCTTTGTAGCTTTGTAGCTCGTAGCTTTGTAGCTTGTAGCTCGTAGCTTTGTAGCTTTGTAGCTTTTTTTACATACCGATTAGCGGCCATCAATATATGAACATACGAGGCGGCATACCAAAGACTCAAAATCCACACAGAGTGCACGTAATGACCGATCGTGTACAAATCGAAAATATTCTCTCTTGGGAAAATCGCGGGCAAAAGCGTGAAAATATGGGTGACGAGTTGACAAGTACCCACGCAAATATTGTAGAAAATTATCGAGTAGATTGGAGCCGCTTCTTTCAGGAAACCACCCTGGAATCGTTAATCGTCGATCAAGAAACTTATTCCTTGATCAACAAACTTATCTAATATTTTAATCGAAATAATAGCTAAAATAAAACCTTGACAAAGATCAGTGAGACGAAGAAATTACAGCAGAGCATCGTGATCATCACCCATGCGATTAACAAGCAAAGCATGTAGTGCAGAGACATTGTTGTCAAGATTGTCAAGATTTTGAAAGCTTCTCAAGGCCTAAAGTTTTGTTTAAAGGCCTCGCTATTTGCTTTTTGGAGAAAATGGGAATGCCTAGATGCAAGATTGAGATATTGTCTCGAAATCAAAATTTTAGACTCAAAACTGTGAATGGTGCTATTTGATGATTGAAAATTTGTTTTCGGGATTCAATTGGAAAAAGACACAACTCTCCAATAAAACCGAATTCACGCCAAAATGACACTCTTTTTTTAACCAATTCCTAGAAACTGTTTTTTCGTGTAAAATTGAATTTCGCCGGAAATCAAACATTAATATAATTTCCGGCGTTTTTCACTGACAGCTCTTTCCACGGAACAATTAGAGAATTGTAAGCATTTTCTTTTACACAAAAAGAATGATCAGATCAAGATTGGATAGATTAGTGAGGTGTTAGATTGGAGAAGGGTTTGGAAAATTTGAAAAGAAAAAGATTTGGAAATAGTTACCGTAAATACTGTAATAGTGCCCCACCCCCATAATGACGGTGCGGAGTGTTGCGTAGTCTAGCTTTGAACGAGTTTTTCTCGACACTGGTTTATGCTACAATGCGCGTTTAGGTATCAAAAAATAGCCCTGAATTTCAGCTATTTTTTGATACCAAAGACGCATTTTTTGAAAGTACGGGTGCTTTGAAAAAAATGAAATACTAAAAAACTTTTGCGACTACGCAAAAGTGTACGACGGGGGTGGGGTACTATTACAGTATTTAAGGTAAATATAAAAAATTTATTCAGGACCTGAGATAAAGTGCGCTAGATTTAAATAAAAACATGAATCATACACATAACACGAAAAGGGCCGATAAAAGCAAACGATATAATATATGGTAGCACAGATAGCGTCTAGGAACCACTAGAGCTCCAAGACAGACATCTACAGATAATTTAAAGGTTTCAAGACTATTGGACTCTCTCAAAACTCTGGGAAGTCGATTCCAAATTCGGGCAGTTCTTATTGGAAAAGAGTTATAAACAAACTTATTGGAGGTGACTGGAATTTCTAAAACGAAAGAACCTCTCCTTGAACTAACCGTGGGATTAACTTTGAATAAATCAAAAAAAAGTCAAATAAGAACAAAAAATGGATAACTCAAAGATACGTAAAGTAAGGCTGAATTTCGTTTTATTGATGAATTTGAAAGCTTTTCAATATATTGTCAAAACCGTTTCGTATAGGCGTTCCTATAGTACGCTCCAGCTACCGTAATCCGGCCTTTATTTAGGCGTTATATCTAAAGTAATTGGTCACTGTTGCAGCAATTCTAACGACTACGGTAGACTACAGTAAACTAAATGGATACGGGTTAACGTAGCCGAGCCACGCTCTAAACCGACTCGCTCGAGTTAAATTCAAGTCTTGTTGGCTGAGCTAAACACCTTTATATTTTGAAATATTGTAAAACTGGGTCTTATCGCTTGTCGTGGTTGGGGTGGATTCGACGAAATCGGCTAATTTTGTGGGTTGTTTCTAATTCGGGACATACGCCTTGTTCCCATTTGTGCCCACTCGCAAAATTCACTCAAAAAGCCGCATCAAAACATTCCCACAATCATTTTCGAATTTTGGGTACCCTCAGCATTTTCCCCTCACTTCACTAAACGTTTTTTGATCACACAAATCGCCTCGATCTCTTGTAAAATACGAGCGAATGCGAAAAAGCTACAAATAAAACTTCACTAAAAATTAGTGTGAGCCAAAAAGTAAACAGTTGATTTAAAGTTTGAATTAGAACAAAATTTATAAAATAAAATATAAAATAAAATTTCTGGCAATTCCTAGATCGTAGAACGGAGAAAAGGGTTTGATTTTTTTTCTCATGAAAAATTTCAGAGCTTTCGATTTCTTGTCGTAGCTTCTTCAAGGTTTAACAATGGCACAGATACTCTGTATGTAAGTAAAACGTATGAATCATGTCAAGAAAAACAGCATACTCTTTTTAGATCAAAAACACAATAAAACGAGGAGACAATGCAAAATTTACACTTAAACGAATACATTTGTATGCGAAATTTTTCCATATTCGCTGAAGTCGCAAATCAAAAAAGCATTTCCCATTTTCTCTTCGACTTCTTCCGGCTCATTTTCAATTTGGCTGAAATAAGGTGAGTTTTTGAGGTTAATTTGATTTTAAGTTAACGTTTTTGTCTAGTTTACCGCTCATCAAATGGATTTTAAAGGAGTCGAGCCACAAAAGAACGCGAAAGGCTACAACGATGGGGAGAAATCGAAGATCGACTCGCCAAAAGTTGATGCGAAGGATGAAAAGGCGGTGAGTGGGAGGCTTTTGTGTTGGTTCTGTGAAAACTGTGCATTGGGAGATGGTTTGACGAGCTTTGGCCCTCATTTTCCAAGTGTTTCTTTCGAAATTTTTGAACTTCTGCGTTAATCGGCAATATTTGATTGGTGATGCTTTCAGTAGGGTTTCGATAACGTTTGCTACTTGTAAAGTTGCTAAATTAACCGTTAGCATCGTTTTGATCTTATTGTATTTAGAAACATTCCTGGCAAGCTAAACCTGCAAAAGACATGAAGCATTCGGAAAAAATGACGAAAGGGGCCTCAAAAAGTATGCGATCTTGTTTCTATTTCTTGGCAAATTTCGGTTTAGCTGGTACATCAACTTCGACAAAGGAGGAACAACCAGCTGCTGAAGTTAAACCGGTTGGAGATTTATGACTAGAGTTTTTAAATCGTCTCCTTTTAGAAACTTGCAGCTCCATTACCGCCACCGACCATTGATCAAGCGAAATTGTTGGCAGATTCTGAAGTGAAAGCCACGGCCGCGGCAAAGAAGATCAACTTGAGGGTTGGTTTTTTTTGATAAAGCTTGATATTTTTGTTGTTTTATAGATTGTGCACATGGGACTTTAAATTTAACTTGAAAACATAAAATGGCGTATCCTGTCACTAATTTTTGATTTTAGGACTTCATCAAGAAACACCTTTTGGAAGGAAGCCGAAAAATGGAATACGATCTCGAACAAGTGCACGCAATTCTTGACATGGCCAAGGTAACATTTTGAGCTAAACATGATTTAGTCGATCTTCATAGCTTGATGTCTAATACTAAAGATTACACAGATTTTTCCTAAACTTTTTTATTTTAGTTCGCTTTCCTGAAGACTTCTCCACTTCTTGAATTGAACGCGCCCGTCAACATTTGCGGGGACATACACGGCCAATATGGGGATCTCTTCCGAATCTTTAACTCTTGTGGACTTCCATTCAGAAAGTAAGGGTTTATCTAGAAAAGTTACAACTTTTTCTTTACAGGAAGTATTTATTTCTTGGAGATTACGTTGATCGTGGACGACATTCGCTAGAGGTTCGGCTTCATTTTGTTCTACAAATTTTTCATTTTAGGTGATTCTTCTTCTGCTGGCAATGGTTGGTTGTGCTGTGTCTTGGTGCCGATCATTTAACGAAAGATTTAGCGAATCGAGTTCCCAAAAAAAGTCTATCTTCTGCGGGGAAACCACGAGCTTGCCAACATCAACAAGTAATGGAACTTATGATAATATGTACACATCTTTTTCTAGAGTTTACGGCTTCCTCGCTGATTGTCGAAGTCGTTTTCGCTCGGGGTCTGATTGGAAGATCTTGTACGATCATTTCAATGAGATTTTTGCCGTGATGCCATTGGCCGCTGTTGTGAGCAATCGAATTCTTTGCATGCACGGAGGTAAAACTCAGCTTAAATAAAGAACTTTTTGTTGTTTAGGTCTTTCTCCCGACTTGAACAGCCTTGACGACATCCGCAAATTGGTTCGTCCAATCGTGTTCGTGCGGGGTCTGGCGCAAGATCTTCTTTGGGCGGATCCAGAAGCTGGAATTCAGGGATTTCAAGTTTTTTTTCTGCCATGTGAAAGTTTACTGTTTTTTGTCAGGTTAACAAGATTCGCGCCGTGTCGCATATTTTTGGTGAAGATGCGGTGGCGGCAAAGTGCAAACAGTTGAATATCGATCTCATCATAAGAGCACACCAAGTTGTCGAATATGGATACGCCTTCTTTGCAAAGTAAATACCAGTTATGTTTAGAAAGCTTAAAAAATCTTCTGTAGCTTTTTCAACTTTGACTTTGCTTCATTTTAGTCGTCTGTTGATTACAGTGTTCAGTGCAGCGAGGTATCACGAGGATCTCTGGAATTTCGCGGCCGTCGTCAAGGTTGATTCAAATTTTTACCGAACATTTTATGTACCTAATTTAGGTGGACGAGAAACTTGAGGTGTCATTTGTTCAATTGAAGCCTTCCGAATATGAACAGGTATTTTGTATTTGCTTTTTTTTTACACAAAGATGATTTTAGTACCGTCGCGAGAAGCAACAAACTGCTAACGTCACTGGTGACAATCCGGATGAAGAGGATAAATGACTTAATCGATCTACTCGTAGAAGAAAACCCGATGAAATATCCCCTTTTGACTTCTTTGTGTTAACGCTTTTTGAATAGATTTGTGCTTTTGAGAAATTCTAATAAAGTGTGATCTTTTTTGAAGTTTTTCTGACTGAGTTTATTATCGCTATTATATGTTTCCGAGGAATGTTGAAGATTTTATTTCAATGTAGTTGGGAATCAGAAAGACCCTGAAAATTGTTAGTGACATGGGAAACGAGGAGGACTGTGCTGTGCAAACAATGAACCAGAAAACACGGATCCCCTCCATTCCCCACTTCATACACTGCAGAAAAACGATTAACCTTTCTTTTCCCACTAAAATTCTAGAAAACTCACATATTTGGGGATTAAATTTGTGTTATTCCATGCCCAGACTCCAGGCAGAGACCAAATTTTCCATTCTGTATTTGTTCCACTCGTTGTGGACTTGTTTGTGCATTGCCCCATCGAAAAAACTCATTCCCAATTCAAAACCCCTCGGGATGCACAGAATTTTAATTTTGAATTCGCTTTTCCCGGGTTTTGATCGTGGCATAGCTGATCAAAATAAAAAGCTTTTGCCGAATTTGTGATCCTTTCATTCTTAAAAAAATAATCGAAATACAATCAGTGAACTTTTTAAAACCTTCCGAAAGTTCCTTGCCGATGTGCGAAAATATCCCTTGTAGTGTCGTAATGAATTGTTGGAAATGAATGCCTAGCAACAGAGAAAAAGGACACACATGTAAATCTCGGTCCAAGCACACCCCGAATCCTCCCGAGAAAATCCTTTCTAGTGGTCGAAAAAAAGTTCGGGAATTGAATTTTGTCCAGCTCATGAATATTTCTCAACCTTGCTTTTTTAAAGTCTTTTTGTCCATCCGTGCAGAGAAACATTTTAAGAAAACAGACAAGGAATTTTTCTAGGAATAACGGGACCTATTCCGGGTTTTGGTTCTGTTTTTGAGTTTTTGAATTTTTCCGAAACGTGGCTACTTTGAAATGGAAAGTTGTGTAGCTTTTGCCCTACCTACGCGTTTTGTTTTAAATTCTAATTTTTGATTAATCATTGTAACTTGTGTGAACTCATTGGCAGTTTATCGGTTTGTAACAAAGCTAAAACTTTTGTTTTTTTGAAAAACTTATCTAAATGGTTGTGAAATTTTTTGCTATCGCTATACTTAAATGCGAATTTTTTTTGGCATCGAACGCAAGCGTGAGCAAGTTTTTCTGATAAGAATTTTCCCCTCTCAAAAATATGCCAGCATGTAGGAAAAAGATTATAAAGCGCTGAGAAAATTGTGCTTCTAACAATTAATGACCAATTCTCACATTTTAAATGAAACTCCCTCGATTTCAACTATTGAAAATCAATCCCATAATGAGAGCAAAGTGGTTAGTTGTCATGATGTCAAGTTATTGTTTTCACTTTAAACGTTCTCTTTGTCTGTTTATACTTTTCAAATTTCAGGCTGATCCGATGAATGATGAGAAGAAGGATCGAGATACGCTTTTGCCGCAAAAATTGAAATTAACGAGGAAACGACATTCTTTCATTCAATCTGTGAGTTTATCGTTTTTAATTAAATTTTTACGTAAAATAATTGAAAAACCCAGGCTTTGTTGCCTTAAAACTCCATCGCTGCGTAGCTAATCTTTATTATTGACCATTGAAAATAAAAACTACAAGCTTTCTTAGGATGAAACTCATGAATTTCAATGCGCTAATGCTTTTTGCCAAATCCTCTTCCGGGAAATATCCATTAAAGCGCTTATGAAGCTTGAAAAAAGGGCAATAGCTAATTCCCGTAAAATGGCAGAATTTGTGCTTTTTTCTAAAAGCTTTTTTTTCGTATTGTACCCATTGAATGATTCTTTGCGAGAATAGGCTGCTGAGAGCCGTTCCTTCCCTCTAGTGAACTCGGAACCCGGTTTTATCAAAGCCAAAATGGAGAAAGGATGAGAAAAGGAGGGAATGAGCACTATTCATCGACTCCTTGACCCTTCCAACAACCATAGCCCTTTCTTTACCTAGTTTCCTGAATACTCTTTTCCTTAAATGGGAATTTTTGGCTCGGATAAAGTTGGTCCAAGTGGCGATGCTTCGAAGGAGACTTCAAAGCATACGGTAAGTTGTGGCAGTTTATAAAAGACATACCAAGCTTTTGGATTTGCCATTTTATGCACCAAAAGTTGTTGTTCTGACTGAGAAAGAATAGTATTCTCGCTGGCCTATTTACATTGCGGCCGCTTTTGTATTGCCTCGTCACTCCTGTACTCCGTTCATTCCATTTTTCGATTCCCCTCGTCTCTCTCTTCGTTCCTCATCTGTCTCTACTCGATTCCCCCACCCACGGTCATTCGTATCGATTTTAATACGTGGTCGTCTGTGCTTCCGTAATTTATGAGAAGACGGAAATATTTTATCCTAAACCATTCAAAGGCTAAAATGCTTGCCTGTAGCTCGTGATCAAGCTAAAGCTCAAAATCTCCATACTTCAATCGAAATGTTCTCATTTCGACCGTTCTTGATTTTTCTTCAAAGAAATGCCCCCGAACTCTTTGACACCCGAAAATCTGCCCGCATTGGGGTTATTTGGCGACTTTTAGTTTGGGTTTGTCGATGAATGTATTTTAAAAGCTAAAATAAAGCGTCAAATTTATTATTTTAAAAACTATTTTTAGCTCTACCTGACAGTATGCTCGGTTCAATTTGGAGCCATGCTTCTTCTAACAGCGCAACAGACGGGAATGCCTTTGTTGGTCAGAGAAGGTAATCTTAAAAGATTTAAAATAATAATTTTGAATTTTAGTGAACAGACAAACGAAGTTCTTCTCGACAACGTCGGTGTTCATGATGGAAGTGATTCGATTAATCACGTGCTCGATCATCATTTCGATTAACTTGAGGAGTCCTTTAAAGTAAGTTCTTTTCGGGCTTTGAATTAAGTTTTTAAAATCCTATATTAAATTTCTATTTTACATCAAACTTGCTTAAAATTATAAACTTAGGTATTTTTAAAAGTCTAATTTGTTTCTTTAGATTTCTACACGAGTTTCGTTCGACTGTATGGCATAACAAAATCGAAACGGCCAAGGTGTTATTCATTTTTTTATTTTTCACAACTTTCCATTTTAGGTATGTGTTCCGGCTGTTGTCTACGCTATTCAAAACAATCTCTACTACGTTGCACTTGCCAATATTGATGCTACAACATATGCGGTAAATTTGGATACTCTTTTCATGCAAAATTTGTTATTTCAGGTTACATATCAGCTTCGTATTCTGACGACAGCGTTATTGTCGGTGTTGATTCTTTCAAAGAGACTGTCTTTGATTCAATGGTTCTCTCTACTCGTCTCAATGGGCGGTGTTGTTCTTGTTCAGCTAGATGAAAGCCAAGGTAGGGTGTTCTTTTATGATATTTCTAAATAAAAAAACAGTTCGAAGTTCATCGGCAAGCAGTGGAAGTTGGCTGATTGGAGTTAGTGCGGTGTTTTCAATGTGTTGGACGAGTGCTTTTGCCGGTAAAAATATTGTTTTTTTAATAAAACACTGTATTTAGGTGTTTATTTCGAGAAGATGTTGAAGAAATCATCGGTCGATGTGTGGATGCAAAATATTCGTCTTTCGATGCTCACTGCTCCATTCGCTCTTATCACAATGTTTGCCTCTGACTTCTCAAATATTCAAGAACGTAAGTATTTGTTTGAAGTTCAACGTTAAGCGGAAATTTAAATAAGCAATGCAAGTTTGAAATTTTTAGATGGTTTCTTCAACGGCTGGACTCCATTGGTATGGGTGATGACGTTTCTCAACGCTTTTGGTGGCTTGGTTGTGTCGATCGTGATGAAATACGCGGATAATGTGAAGAAAACCTATTGTCAGACGATTGCTATTGGTCAGTTTTTATTAAATCATTCAGTTATTGGGTAATTTCTTACAAAGTGAATTTTCAAATTCAGGACTTACTGCGTTGATTTCGATCAAGATGGGCGACTCGGTGTTCTCCGTGCAACTTCTGATGGGCGTGTCGCTTGTGATTGCCTCGGTCTTTTTGTATTCATTCTACCCACCCCAATCATTTCAAAATCAACAAAATCATGATGGACGCCGGTCAAGTAACGGAAAGTTGCAAATTTGATCTCATCTCTATTTTTATTCCTTTTCATTTTGTTTTTATTTTTTGCGAAAAGTGCCTTTTTACGTGTTGAGCATTTTTGCCTTTTTACACGTTGAGCGTCTAAATTTGCAGTTTCACGTTACGGGTAATAATTTTTGCTGTGATTGTACTTTTTTCTCTGTAAATACTTAGTGAATAAATGTTTTTAACGGAAGGGTATAACTTGCAGAACTGGCAATTTCCGAGAGGCGATTCTAAGAATTGTGTTTTCGTTTTTGCACTGACATGGAAGCCGAAAAAGAGTAATTATTTCTAGAGTGTTATAGACTTTTTGAGGAGGGGTATATTATGGGGTAAAGAAAGACAAACCCCACTCACATGGTTTGCAAAAAAGAAATAGCAGGCATACACACAATATACGCAACAATTTGTCTTGGTGAGAGAATCGGGGAAAGAGACTTGCCCCACGGCTTATAGTCGGCAAAAGAGTTGAGATGGAGAGATGGAGTCTCCTCTGAGAGAGGCGGTCTTCCTTCTCGGCTGGGGAGCTTTCGGTGACTCGCGCGCGCTCGCCTCGCACTGCGGGGCTTTCTCAGCTGCACGCACGCACCACCGTCCCTATCGTCGAGGAGATATTTGTGGGCTGGTGGGGAAGAGACTGGGTGAGACCGCAACGCGCGCGACTTTCCGCGTCACGTCTCTCTGTATACCGGCACAGGTACAATCGGAGACCCCCCCCCCCTCCCCCCTCTTTGCAACCAACTACTCCATCATCATCAACGACACGAGTTTTGTGCCCAGCTGTCAACTATTGCTAACTCTCGCCCAATCCGACCTTTCTGTTGTCTTTTCCTGGTTTCGTCTTTATCAGATTTGAATTTTAACTTTATCAAAGCCTGAAATTCTGAAATTTTTTTGATTTTACAAACGACCATGAGGCGTCTGACATTAAATTATACCATTTGGAGGACAAATTATACTTTTTTGGGATTAAACGATTTTCAAAGTTGAATACTTTGAATGCTTACTCAAAATTAAACTCGCAACTCACTCTACCGTAGTTTTTTTTCTTTTCTTTTGCAAAAGGAGACAAATGTAAACATGTAACTACGGTAAATGCTAGCTTTGTTGATTAACTTTCAAAATTATCCAATCGCTGGATCAGTTGATCAATTTGAAAAATTAAATCAAGACGAGGTGAATAGACTGTAGTGATGAAAAAGTTAAGAACAATGAAAAATTGGGAGAGTTCACCGAAGCGTTCTTCCCCACCTTCATTTTTGCCCTCCCCTTTTTGGACCTTTGTGCTTGAATGACTTCAACTCTCGAGTCCCAACCTTTCCCCCATCCCATCCAATTCCATTTTGATGATTGCTATCGATGAAAACTTCCGCCCACTTTCAATTCTTTTTCTTGTCTTTTGCTGCCATCATTGTCCTCCGTGCAAATATTTGCCATCGCTCATTTTTGCCAATCCCCACAATGTGCCGTTTTTTAATCATTTTGAGCACCGACTATGCCATTGTTTCAGAGCAAAATTGTATATTAAATCGATTTTTTTTGATAGGTTTGCTTTGAGTCTGTGAATTGAAAATGAAACAGTAAATATGAATTTGTTTATTTTGTGAATCTGAGTACAAGTTACCTGATCGAAGCTCCAGTTATTAGATTTTCTTTATCAATCTAACACTACATTGCCATTCTGCCATATCAATGACTCAAACTTTTTGATAGTGGTGTTCACGGCTGGAAACTAGCGGTCAGGTCAAACGATTTGAACACTTCTAACGAAAAACGTTCGTTTCTTGAAGATTAGCCTCAACCATACCAATAGCTATCGATATTCACGTGGAATATATCAACGGTCTCACCCAACACACACACACAAACCCCCCACTCATCAAGTGTGACCCCCTCCCCCCGAAAGTTGAGTGGACTCCAAGAGGATAGTCAGTTTGTCAATGATGAAGCCCTTTTAGGGATCTTGTGCTCTTGTGCCAGCCCCTCTTGCAGGACTTCTCGAGTACCCCCTCTCCCCCTTCCTTCCATCCAAGCCCCACATTGACCCCCTCATCTCTTTTTTCCACCTCATTTTTATCCTCTTTTTTTCCTTTTCTTTTCTATATACATATTCCCGTTTTGGTTCTCGACGATCTCGAGATTTCTCTCTTCAAATTTCCACTTCTGGACGAACATCTGTGGTTTTGTCAAGCTACAATTCTCTGTTAGTCTTTGATCCAAAGAAGAATCGATTTAGAATCGTTTTGAATCGTTCTGATCCAATTGTGAGTTTTTTTGGGGAAATCAAGAAGAACAAAGTTGAAGCTAAGCATTCAGGCTATTTGTCTGTTGATGGACAGCAATTCATCGAGAATATCTTTACCTTTTGACTAAGATCAAAACCTAGAGCCTTGATTTTGTTTTGAGCTGGCTTTTGAGCTGTATATCAGAGACTTTTGGGTTTTTGGAACAATCCTGCTTACTGAGAAAGGTCAAAGCTGATCTCGAATACTTCTCTTGCTTTACTTTTTTTTTACTGATTTAAGAACTGTATATCAGAGTTTATCTTTGCAAAACACTAGATAAATCCATTTCTTTTTACAACTCCAGAGTGAAAGGAGGTTTTTGATCGAGAGAATGGGAGATGGGATATCCCTAGTGAATAGGTAGGTGAGAACGGGGAAAGGACTAAAGGGGAAGGGGATTCAGCAATTATCCATAACGGCCCTTCCCATTCTTCCAAAGATCGACCCTCTGATGGCAAAAAAACTCTCTCGACAAAGGACTCCCCCTTATCCCAAAAAAAATTGCGCATAGTTTTTGACAAAAAAAACTTTCGACCGAAACGTCTGACCCAAATCTTTTGTTCTCTTTTCTTGATCTTTTTTTTTTCCTCTTTTCTTTTCACTTCTTTAAAATACCGTTTAGTTTTGGTGAAAGTTAAGTTGCTTATGAGTAAATCCTTTTATTTTATTTGAGATTTTTGTTATAAGCTTTTGAATCTATGGCTCATTTACAGGATTCAGCGAGTTTTTGAGGGTTGACAGGCTTTGCCTATAGTTCTTGTATCAAATTTTTGAAGTGATCGCTTGAAACAGAAACCCCAACGTCACCATTGAATCTCTTTTAACATTTTAGCCAATCTGGCACGAAGTCTAGCTTTTTCGATGGAAATTTCTCCGAAAATAACTACAAAATGACAGGCAACACAGACAGATGAACGCAAAATAAGTCCAAAATTATACAATTCCCGCAATTCTCTGTTTCGTCTCATTGTTGACATGGCAATTCCAGAAATTCGCCCTTTCCTTTTCCGCTAAATGGGCATTATTTACCAATGCAATAAATGCCCCATCCCTTTTACGAAAGTTGACAACAATGTTGAATCACATGATATTTTTAGGTTAGAAATTCTCAGATAAGTCAAAGATGAACAAATATTTGCTGATATTTTATCATAATTGCGGAAAAACTGTTCGATATTTGAAGGCGTACATGGGAATCAAGTGTTCGGGTTTCAACAAAAGCCTTTCAAAATTCCATTTTTTTCAATGCGCAAATTTTAAGTTGTAGCTCAGATGGGAAAAAAACTAGGAGTCGAGCTTGAAAGAGATAGCAATGGAGATGGAGATGGAGATGGAGATGGAGATGGAGATGGAGGAAAGCGATTGAAAAGTTACGGGTTGATTCTTTCAATAATTGAATAGATGAGCAAAAAAAATTGGGCGAAAAAATGACGAGAGCTGACTTATATACGACTCTTTTTAAAGATATTCAGCTGTTTAAATGATTTGGTGGGAAATTCCTTTCAAATGTCAAGATATTCAGTTTACTCGACGTGTAAAAAGGATTACTCGTAGTTAATTGACCAAAAACGTTAATTAAACGAGTAAATCGGGGTAGGCTACTTTGCCCCAAATTTTTTGCGCAACAGGGTCATTTGCGCAACTAGATCTTTTGCGCAACTCGCTATAACTTTCTTCTAAGTCGACCAATCTTTCTGATTTTGGTGTCATTTTGTAGATCTCAATAAGTGTAACAAGTTGCGCAAAACGTTTGGCGCAAATTAGCCACCCCCACTTTACTGTAGACTGTAGTCCACCTTGTGAATCCGTAAAGCCTGTAGAACCCATATTGCCAGATCTATGATCTATTTTATTGTCTTGAATTGATATTGATAAAGAAAAAGCCATTAGTTTCAAGATATCACCAGCGATGGTAAACGGGCTTGGGGTTTTCATTTATCCTCCGAGAGAATGTCCTTGAATGAATTGTGGGTCGGTTGATAACGCATTCCATCTTTCTATTTCTCTTTTCATTTCTTTTCTCGAATCCTTGGTAGATCTCCCCTCATTCTTTTCTTTTCTAAGAAATCCTCCACCCATTGTCAACTCCAATTCTTGTTCTCTCGATAATCACGGTTACATAATTCGACGATCTCACTATACTTATTGATTTTGCTTGGTTTACCTGAATTTCTAGTGCTTCTTCTCTCGATACATCGATTTACTGTCTCGATGTCGATCGCTTGTACTTGTCCAGACGCTTGTGCTTGTCCAAACACTACTCGATCAATTGAAAGCTTAATTCTAATTAGTATTTGAGCTTAGTTATCTAATTGTTACAATCAAATTTCGTCGATAACATTGACAAGCAAGCACTGATTTTCTTTTAGCTCCAAGAATCATTTTTGAATATAATATTTAAAAATAACTAGAGCTAAATCGAATCAATGTACCCTCAAAATTCCACCCCTTGGCGGTGTATGTGTATGTCATAGCCTGTCCCCCCAATGCCTGAGATCTATTTGTGTGTGTTGGAGGTATTTTCTATTTGTGCATTTGATTATTCTTGTCCTTTCCTTTCCTTTCCTTTCTTGTCCTTTTCCCCTTTTCCCCTCACTCATTTCCCCCCTTTCCCCCTTTTTTTCTTTGATCTTCCCCCATTTCTTCTTCAGATGTGATCATCGACGCAAACGAAGCCAAACAATCACTTTTCCTCTCCCTTTTTTTCCAGCAGAAGTTTGAGAAAATCCGTGTTTTTCTAGAAGAAATTGATTTTTCGAGTACATAGCTGTTTCTCTTTTTAATGCTTTAATTCAATTTTCAAATCTTTTCCATCTTCCCATCTGGATATCAGGCTACAATTTGGCGAAGATCGTTTTTGATTACGAGAAATTTGGAGGGTTTTGTTATTTGATCAAATTTGCATTTAAATCCAGACTATTTTCTAAAATACACCTTCAGCTATCGTACACTTTTATCAAAACGGTTATTTTAATGTCTAAACCTTTTATATCTTTACCCAATTCTCTCCATTTTAATTCACCAATTATGCTCTTTTCTTTTTCTCACTCAAATGAATGGAAGTGATACATTGAAAAAAAGATCAGGACATTCACATTCCAGTCCATTTCCGATTCGATTTGCTCTCTTCTCACAAATTTCTATATTCCTGAGCTTTCTAATCCATCCATCGTTCATTCCGGCACTTATCATCGATGCGCTTGCTTGTTTATAGGCTACGAAAGTTTTCAATTCACTAACAGTTGACTAGAAAAAGAAGGCTTCTATCAAAATATTACTATGACACTGTTGCCCATCTTTCTGAGATAACAGTAATTGTCGATCTTATCCTATTGTCGATCCTATCCTATTGTCGATCTCCATCACCAAACTCCATTAAATCTATTCACAATGATCGTGCTCTTTCAAACCAAATCATTTTTCGAGCTTCCTATTTAAATTCTCGGCATAGTAGTGGAGTTAAGATCGACAAGTCGACCTAGGGTACATGTACATCTCGTATTTGCCCCATTAAATTCAAATTAACCGTCTTTTAAGGATGGGGTAAGATTGGCAAATATCAAGATATTTGCCAATCTTACCAGATCAAGATCAAGATATTATGATCTTTTTGCGTGCTTCGACACCGATGTCCACACCATCTCTTTCTCTTCTCTTTTTTCTCAGAGTCCAATCAATCAATACTCTTCCTCTTCCTGATTTTCTCTCTCTCCCGTCTTCTTCATCTTCTCCTTCTTTCCCCTGCCCGGCCTGACCGGAATGCTTCCCTTTCCAACTCGATGAGATCATTCAATCACTCACCCACCTTGCCCACTCCCCATCATCACCATTTCATCGATTCATTTGATTATCGTTTTATTACCATATAGATTTTACTATAAACTTCTTTGACTTTATCTCAAGTATACTTCTTTTTTTTTACACTATTAGCATAATCAAAAAATCAACAATTCTTTACATGATTTACTTATTTGATCATTTACAATTAATGCCACAAAAGAGTTGCACTGATGCAATGATCTCACAAAGAAGATTTCCATTATCTAGTTATTAAAAGACTTCTTCTTTGACTCACGTGTATGCATATGAATCTGGTGTTGCTGCGGTAGCGGATCGTGTTGTGATTGATAGGAATATTGAGATGGAGAGGGAGCTGCGGATGGGTTACGAGAAGAATAGTAGAAAGATGGACCCCCGGCTGCACCTCCTGTTGATGGTGGACCCCTGTAAATGGGGGAAATTTCGATTTGATAGGATAAATATTGCAATGTTATCACTCGTTTTACTATCATATAGATTTTACTACAAACTTCTTTGACTTTATCTCAAGTATACTTCTTTTTTTTTTACACTATTAGCATAATCAATTTTACAAGTTCTATCTGTATCTTCGAGCGAATTTGAGTACTTCACTGAGAAAATGCTATTGTAAGCTATTGTATACAATATCTAGTGGGTTTTAGATATTGTATAATAATAATACTTTATTCAAACGATAAAGTGAAAGAAATCATAGAGAAATGCACAGTGATACTTAATCATACAATACATACTGAAATCAATAAGCCAATTACTTACGGCAAAGAGCCACTAGATCTAAAGCATCGATACGTTTCTTGAATATGAAAAGCGACTGAATTTCTCGTATGTCGTTTGGGAGCAAGTTCCATAATCTAGCGGCTCTAACGGGAAATGAATTTGATAAAGAGGCATTGGAAGCAAAGGGAATTTGCAAAAGGAATGAGCCACTTCTGGGCCCTGACCGCGGTTTAAATTTGAAAAAGTCTATAAACAAAGGGCTAATCTGTTTACAACGGAGGATTTTGAAAGTTGTATACAATAGCTTTCCCTAGACTTTAAAACTATTTGACTTTAAGTCAGACTTTGACATTTTTCCCTTCCTTGTTTTGAAAAAAAAAAAGATTTCTTCCGAAATGAATGGCAGAGAGAGTATAGGTAACATTTTGGAAAGGAAACTAAATGGGAAGGGTGGAGGAGGAATGGTAGAGGAGTGATGGTAGAGGAGTGATGTCCTTGGGGGCGGGTGTGGTCTCTCTTCTCATTCAAACCCCCACAAAAACTTCATATCATATAGGAAATTGAAAAAAACGATCTTGAAAAGTTTATAACACTTTTGATTTTTAAAGCTTTTAATCCTTTCTGATTACTTTTATAAAAAATTTTCATGAGAAAACCTGTTGAAGCCGTTAAATCCACTTATCTTAAAGCTAGCCGTTTTTTAGAGAATTTTTCCTCATTCCTGGAACGCACACTATTTATTAATCGATTGATTTATTACTTAAATCGAAAAAAAGATTTTCTTTGGATCGTTGATGTGTCGACTCTTCCACTCTCTCTGCCTTACTCATTGACGCTAAAATCGGCTTTCCAAGTGAACACCCTTTCTTCCTTTCTTCCTTTCTTCTTTTATTCCTTTCTTCCTTTCTTCCCTCTCTTTTTAATCAACAATTTCGTTGCCTTTTCAGCTTATTTGCTTAGACAATGCATAAATAAGAATAGGAATAAATAGGAATCTTTTTTTTTTCTGACTTCTTTTTTTCTGAAATCATAATTTATTCTTGAGAACAGTTCTCAGAATTCCAGGAGACTGATATGCAAATTAGGTGGATGAAAAGGCAATGGGGAGATTGCGGGGAGAAAGATTGAAGAGGGGAGAAAGATTGAAGAAAGATTGAAGAGGCTTCCGAAGATTCTCTATTTGTGGGTGCTGGAATTTTTGACTTAGAGGCGGCAGGTTTCTCAAGACCGAAAAAGGAAAGAGATGCGTTTTCACGCGTTTTGCCTTTTGAGTCGCTGAAACGGGATGCATCTCTCCCACAGTGTTGAGGAGACATCTCTCGAAAGTGATCATCTCTATCTCCATCCACATATTCCTAAAGCTTTCTTTATCTGCCTGTATGAACATGAATTCTCTTTCCCACATAGTTTAACACTCCACCAAATAGCTGACACTCGGCTCAAAAGCTTTGAGCTTTGAGCTTGGCCTTGAGCTTTGAGCTTTGCCTTGAGCTTTGAGCTTTGCTTTGAGCTTTGCTTTGAGCTTTGCTTTGAGCTTTGCTTTGAGCTTTGAGCTTTGAGCTTTGCTTTGAGCTTTGCTTTGAGCTTGTCGGTCCACAGAGATACATCCAAAGAGACTCAACTCGGTTAAGCAAGGAACTGACAACTTGTGAGCGGTGATTCTGTTCAGTGAAGTAGATTGCTCACCTGAAGTAATCAATCAATCAATCGAACGAAAATCGATAACCGAGAAGATGCTTAACCGAGATAAGTCTTTGTGGATTTCTAACCGACAAGTATC
Organism: Mesorhabditis belari; assembly: GCA_958450365.1. Lineage (NCBI taxonomy): Eukaryota > Metazoa > Nematoda > Chromadorea > Rhabditida > Rhabditidae > Mesorhabditis > Mesorhabditis belari. The sequence continues at coordinate 2,093,033 of CAUEEP010000727.1, read as the reverse complement.
CCCTTCAGCTTGAGATTTTTTGTTTTATTGTTTGATTAATTAATCGATTTGTTAATTGTTTTTATTTCTTGTTTATTCAATTTATTCAATTTCTTCATTTTCTCTCTTCACTAGGCCTTTTGAAGACTAAGACTACAAATTCTTTGGCTTAAATTATTGTTCATCAAAATATTAAAGATATTTTTTTTTGTGTGTAAAGCTGGTTTATCAATTCTTTCTTTTTTTATTTACTCTACTCAATGAATCACTGATAATAAGCAAAAAAAATTTTTCAGAAATCCTATTGGAGACGCGAGGCTTTGATTTGAGGCATCGGTCCTCGACCGGGGATTTACAAAAAGAAAAGGAAATGTCGAATATGATACGTCGTGAACCCGGATACTCGAGGTGAGTTCGGAAAAATGACTTTAAACTCTAAAAGATCAACTATAACAACGCAATTACAGTAACCTATAAAGCCTTTACCAATAAACTACCAGTAGCCTTTACCAGTAGCCTTCTACGAGGTTTACTTTGTACTCAAAAAAATGATAAACTTTTCTAACCTTTCTAGACTTTTCTAGGCTAGAGCCTAGCATTCTTTTTCATTTCCAAAGTATTCCGAGAAATACTTTTACAAAAAGAATACTTTTACATCAATTTTTGCACAAAGTACACCTAAAAAATAAACCTTAACAATGCAGATATCTTAACGATAATCTTTTAGATCTATAAATAGTATAGCAAATGTTTTAAATCGATTTTTATTGCTAGCTGGAACTCACAGCATCTTTTAGACTCAAAGTTTTCTGTAAATGTTCAATTCAAAAGAATCGACTTTTCTCGATTCCCAAAACTTCTCTTGTACTCGATATTCTAAGAAAATCTATTAGATCTATTAAATCTATTAGATCTATTAAATCCATTAGATCTATTAGATCTATTAGATCTATTAGATCTATTAAATCTATTAGATCTATTAAATCCATTAAATCTATTAGATCTATTAGATCTATTAGATCTATTAAATCTATTAGATCTATTAAAAAAATCGACAATAAATCGATGCGCTGAAGGTAATTTCAAAGAAATTCACAAAAAAAAAGTGAAACTTGTGACATTTTCGTGGAATTTACGCATCTTTTGATGTGCCCGCGCCACTTTTTTTTATGGATTTCTTTTTTGGGGGAGGAGAATTCCTAAGCTAAACCTTTTTTTTTGTTCACACCTCTTTGCACAACAAAAAGATTACTCACTTTTCCGAAACTTTTCTTCAAATTCTTCCTTTTTTTTCATCTTCTTATCTACTTTTCAATTTTTGATCCCTTTTCTTTTTTTTCTTCATTCAAACATATTAGCTCTTTGTGTCTATTCCCTTTTCCCCCTAAATCCATAAAGTTTTTTTTTACGAGATTCAAAAATCGTAGACACATTCCAGGTTTCTTCGAGTTTTTCATTTGATTTATTGAAAGTTCTTTTACAATTTATAAAAGGAATGAGCCAGAAATGAGCCAGAAATGCGCCAGAAATGAGCCAGAAATGCGCCAGAAATGAGCCAGAAATGCGCCAGAAATGCGCCAGAAATGCGCCAGAAATGCGCCAGAAACTTTGCTTTTCCAAATCCCTCTGACAGAAATTTTTTAAATTGAGTTTTAGCAGTTTTTTTGGTCATTTTTTATGGGAAATTTTGTGGTACCCTGCACTTTGGAGCTCGTAACTCGACAACGAGGGTCTAGAACCAAAAAATGTTATAACTTTTTGTAGAGTTGAGCAAATTTGATGATTTTTGCATCAAAATGTTCGTAAGAGTCTCTAGAATAAAACTTATCCCTTTCGGACAACTAGAACCAAAAACGAAGGGATAAGTTTTGTTCTAGAGACTCTTACGAACATTTTGATGCAAAAATCATCAAATTTGCTCAACTCTACAAAAAGTTATAACATTTTTTCAAAAAGAAATAAGAAAATTGAAAAAATTCTCGATTGCACAATTGTAACTGAAAGAAAACGTGAAAGAAATAAGTTAAGTAAATGCGTTTAGCCAAAAAGATGCTGATTTGTTGATCAAAGTCAAAAAAAACCATTGATCACTTGCTTTTTTCAAATCTACAATCATATAAATCCTTTTCTAATCATTTCCCCCAATTTTTAAAGCGATCAACTGGTGATTCTTTGGGTTTTTGTGGGCATTCTTTTGATGTCTTGATGGCGTCTTGATGGCGCTTCTTTTCTTTTCAATGGAAATTGCCTGAGTGATGGCTCTTGTTTTTTTTTTTTCTTCTGTCTTTCTCTACTTTTTACTGCCACCCACCCGTCTAAAATTCAATTTTCAACTATTTATAATTTTGTTCACGTTTCAAAAACAATTTTGTGCTTATCTCTGCCAAAATCTCCATTCAATATTTAATACTTTTGTGATTCTTTATCATTTTTTACCAGAGCAGAGCTAAAAATTACCAAAGTATTAGGTTGTCCAGTTATGAATGGGCGTTTTTTACGATTTTGTAAATTTCTCAAGATGCCAAAATCGAGAAAAAGATATATATGAGTATTATCGAAAGCTGAAGTCTCCTCTACATTTTGATATAAAAGTTTTTGAATTTGTTCAGCTTTTGGGCAAATTGACTGCACAGAAGAAGAGGTGGCCAAAAAATGGAAGGGTGCCTTTGGATCAAGTTTTGGCTCCGCTCAAATTGCGTTAACCGTTTGATGTTTGGCCAATAGATATACAACTTTTTAAAATATAACAATTTCAGAGCATCTTTACTTTTCTTTTCTTTTCTTTACACCATAAAACTTGAGGAATAGCTAAGCTGGAATTGTTTTTTTCGAAAACGACCTCTCCCTTTGTGCAGTAATTTCCCAAAAGTTGATGTTCAAACTTTTTTCAAAATGTAGAGGAGTCTTCAGCTTTCGAATGTATATAACCTCATATCATCTGTTCGACAACTTGAGAAATTTACAAAATAGTAAAACGCGCATTCATAACTGGACAACCCAATAATTAATCTAAACTAAAATTTTATAATCTTTTTCATCACTTGACATACTTAAAAAGACTTTTAACAATAAATAGCTTTAACAAGGCCTTTTTTCCAGTTTCCAGGAGTTTAGGAACGAAAATACTTCTTTCAATACTTCTTTAAAGCCCAAACGGCAAAAAACTCCAAAAAACCAAAACTGCAGAGATCAGTTACCATTAAAACTCTAAAAGATCAACTATAACAGTATTACAACTCAATTTACAGTAAACTGATAGATAATCTTTACCAGTAGCCTTCTACGAGGTTTACTTTGTACTCAGAAAATGATAAACAAAACAAAACAAAACATTAAAACTCTAAAAGAACAGCCTCCTATAGAAGCGTCGAGTAATCTACTCTCAAACAAACGCTCATATCTCTCGACCAGTACGTTTGTTTCTGTGCGCTTGAGTATCAAATTAAAGTAGAAAGAATGGGTGATTTTTTTGAGATATAACACAGATTTTTAGCTTTAACCAGCTCTTAGAAAAGAAATGATGAAAAGCTTTTTTCAGCTTTTCAATCATTTCTTATTTCTGAACCTTAAGCAAAAGTACTCTCGACGAGAATCCTCTATCAGCTAAGGACGAATTTTGATTGATTTAGCTTGACTAGTCATCAATAATACCTTGTCTAATACATTTAGAATACGTAGAAGATCAAGGCTTAAGGATCCCCTCCCACCAATGTACAGCTCACCCCTTTTATTCATTTCCTGTTATGACTGAATGGAATTGATTCACTTTTTCCCTCTTCTTCTTCCTCTTCTTCTTCTTCTTCTTCTTCTTCTTCTTCTTCTTCTTCCTCTTCTTCTTCTTCTTCCCCTTCTTCTTCCTCTTCTTCTTCTCTTCCATTTTAACTTCTCCTTTGTCTCTTTTTCATTCTCATTTCAATTCCCATCTTTCCCCAAAATTGGCAAACATTCATATCAGATCACTCTTTTGAGAGGAATTCTTTACAGAAATTACATTGGAATTCTATCGGACTAAACCACCACTCACACACAAAGCACTGTGCCAAAAGGTGAGCGTTTCGGCGCACAAAGTACATAGTGATTGAATTAGTTTGCAATCTGTAAACGCTTGCTCTCTGGTACAAGAGATCAAGCTTCTATCTATTGATCTATCGGTTGTGCCAGAAGAAACGCGTTTGTCTGAATCATTCAGCCCGGCAAGCTGATCAATTTAACAATTGAAATGAACTACTCGAATCCCTATGTCCATTTCACAGCTTCACTGCCACGTCATCAAGTGTGTGAAGAGAAAATGGAAACTAGAGGGGAATTCTCTCGGTTAAAAGGGGCGTCGCCTCTCTTGCAAATAAAACTTTTACAAGCCTTTCTTTTCTTCTTTCTCACATTGAATGAATTTTCTTCTTCCTTAGATTCGACGAAGACTTTGTTATCAGTGTTGGCTTCTTTTGGGAAGGGGAAGGGGAAGGGGAAGAGGGGAGAGAGCTCACTTCTCTCTCTCTCAATTCACCAACAAAATCTTTTATCCTCCGCGAAATTCTCGAAAAGGGGATTATTGTAAGAATTCGAATTGATAGATTGATACATTATCGATCAACGGTCAGTATTCATCGATTTGAGTGCATTGCTGACTCACTATTGCTGTAAAATGTAAACTTTACTCATTGCTAGACAAGCATTGAGCCAAATTCTTTTCTTTCTTTTAAGCTAATTCTTGATGTTGAGTTGTTATTGTTCTTTGGATTGATTGTGGTATCAATAATCAATCAATACGGTTCCAATATGGTTCGTATATGGTTCCAATATGGTTCCAATATGGTTCGGATACGGTTCCAATATGGTTCGGATACGGTTCCAATATGGTTCGGATACGGTTCCAATATGGTTCGGATACGGTTCCAATATGGTTCGGATACGATTCCAATATGATTCCAATATGGTTCCAATACGATTCCAATATGGTTCCAATATGGTTCGGATACGGTTCCAATATGGTTCCAATACGGTTCCAATTCGGTTCCGATAAAGTTCCAATACGGTTCCAATACGGTTCCAATACGTTTCGGATCAAAAAAGAACCGTATTGGAACCGTATTGGAACCGTATTCAAACCGTATTGGAACCGTATCCGAACCATATTGGAACCATATTGGAACCATATACGAACCATATTGGAACCGTATTGGAACCGTATTGGAACCGTATGATTACTCTGATTGATTACTGAATTGATTACTGATTACTGATTGATTACTAAATTGATTACTGATTACTGATTGATTACTGAAATTCGATTACTCTGAAATTTTGTCGACAGATTGAAATCGAAATTCTCAGCTTATAGACAAAATTTCAAAGAAATCCGACAAGAAACGACTGAGAAAATGAAGGTGGAATTAGGATTGAGTTGGAATTTTTTTCATGTCTTAGTCTTCCCTGAATCATCTTCCCTGACCTGAGTCTTCCCTGACCATTACTTTCCATTGTCAAGATTTATCGGGATTCCGTTGAACACCTTTGAACAATTCTCGAATCGATTACTTTACTTAAGAGCCAACTTTAGAAGTAAATTTTACTTTTTCCGAAAAGCTCAATTCACAGTGCGATCAGGAAGTGCAGTGATTTTTCTAGAGGAAAGCCTGGCAATGAAAAGAGAAATGAAAAGAGAAATGGAAGACTCCCATAAATGTTGTCAAGTGCTTGCAAATGGCTTAAGATTACGCTCATTTCACATTCCGATTCTCAACACTCGCTTTTCTTTTCCATAATCAAGAATTCTGAAGATTTTGAATCTTTTTCATCGATTTTCAGAGCAATTTATTGATTTTAAATTGAAAATTGATTTAAATTGATTTAAATTTTGAATTTATATCATTATATCATTATTTAAAAAGATATTGACTTGAAGATGATTAAATAAATCTAGATCTTATTGATCTTTTTGTTTGGATAATTGAATAAGAGACTTGTCAAGAGACTGACTGACTTTTTGACAAGAAGACTTGTCAAGAGACTTTTTGAATAATTAAATCAACCGAATGATCTCTTTTAAAAGATCACCTCTTTATAAATTGATCAATCTAAATAGACAATTAAATAGAAATCGATAATTTTAAAGGAAAATCTTGTTATGAAAATTGCAACATATTTATCCTATCAAATCGAAATTTTCCCCATTTACAGGGGTCCACCATCAACAGGAGGTGCAGCCGGGGGTCCATCTTTCTACTATTCTTCTCGTAACCCATCCGCAGCTCCCTCTCCATCTCAATATTCCTATCGATCACAACACGATCCGCTGCCGCAGCAACACCAGATTCATATGCATACACGTGAGTCTTTTAATAACTAGATAATGGAAATCTTTTTTTGTGAGATCATTGCATCAGTGCAACTGCTTTGTGGAATTAATTGTAAATGATCAAATAAGTAAATCATCTAAAGAAGAAAATTCGAGCTATAATTTATAATCAAAACTACTGATTTCAGCTAGAGGCGGCCCTTCTCGAGGAGTGATGGATCATCGCGGTTCAATGGAGGAGCAAACACCCTCATATTTTGTCGAGCATTTGGCCACGTTTGCCGTCGGAAGGTCATTTTTCTTTATTCAGCATTATATCATCATTTTAAAAAGCTGGCATTGGATAGATTTGGAAACTTTTCAAACGCTGAAAGCCTCTCTTAACCATTTGCAAAACCGTTATGGAATATAACTGGAGGAGCACTGGAGGAGTGGAAAAGCTTTGGACAAAGTTATTCCAAGTTTTGGACAAAGCTATTTCAAGTTTTGGACAAAGCTATTCCAAGCTTTGTCCAAAGCTATTCCAAGCTTTGTCCAAAGCTATTCCAAGTTTTGTCCAAAACTATTCCAACCTTTGTCCAAAGCTATTCCAAGCTTTGTCCAAAACTATTCCAACCTTTGTCCAAAGAACAACTTTGAATGCCATATAATAATCAGTTTTACAGGCAATTCGGCCTCGTGGCTCCGGCCGATGGGATTCGAAAGTTGAAACAAATGGAACGCTCACAAGCGATCTGGGCTCAACCAATGGTGCTGCGATTGAGGAGAGATATTATCTCAGTGGAGAATGAGAATGGGGTGAGTGAAAGGAGTGAAGTTGAAGTATGATAAGCTTTAGGAATTGGTGGAATCGTTTCCGTTGGACTTGGTCGAACAGCCGACCGCGCACATGAGCAGCGATCCGAGAGACGCTTATAATAACATTTTGCTTTTCGTCGTTAAAGAGGACAGTAAAGGGAGAAAGCACACGACACCTACGGAGATGCATATCTTTCAGGTAAATATCATACTTTTCATTGCTACTTCAATTCAAAGAATATAGCCAAGAATCGAGCTTTTCCCTACTTTTTTTGGGGTAGATTTTGCGAAAAAATTGGCTCCCTTGACTTTGGAATTTGGGCTTTTTGATTCTCGAAAGTGTATTTTGGGCACAACAATGGAAACACACTCTTCCTGGTGTACTCTAGCTTGCACCAGAAAGAAATCAAGTGCACTAGAAGAGATGTGTTTTCGATTTTTCCAACTCAAAGTATATCTGAAAGAACAAATTTACTAGGCACAGTTGATATTTTTTCTTTTTTTTTGCCCACAAGCGAATTGTGATCAAGTTGCACCCTGTCTTCTCAAAAGAAAACGCGTTAATTCGTCCCGTTTATCACTTTTTCATTTCAGCGAAAAATCGATTTCCTTTGAAGAAGGGGGGGAAAAGGAAAATTATTATGGAAATGAGGAAAGAGTTTTGAGGGGAAAAGTCCGAGATAAGGAAGGGCGAAGGCTTTTCTCGGAAACGGAGGGACAACTCGCTTAGTTTGCTTTGTGAAATGGCAAGGTGAAAAGTTCTATTCCGTAAATACTCGAAGACAACACCATCCCCAGAATGACGGGGCGTACAATCGCGTAGTCTAACTTTGAACGTTCCATTCTCTGCACTGCTTTATGCTAAAGTTTTCGCTTGAGTGTCAAATGATAACGCTTATAATCTAGTATTTTTTTGATATCAAAAGTGCTAGGAAAAGCTAGGAGTTGAGAAAAATTGAGAAAAATAAACAGAAAAGAAAAAAAGTCATGATAACGTGTGATTCTATTGTAGATGAGTGACGCTAGATTACTGTATCAATGCTTTACATAGTACATTGTACATTGTACTATGTTATATGTAAATCCCTTTCCCTATTTCAGTGCAATCGAGTGGCGGCCACTGAGGTAGCTGAAGATCTTCAGCACTACGTCCGAGGACAATATAAAAAAGTAAGTTCATCTGTAAGTTTTTTAAAAACAAAGATTCATTTTAACATATAAAGTAAGATAAATGAAAACAGAGTTATAAAGTTTAGGCAAAAAAAAAAAGTGATTAGATTAGAGTGAGTGATTTCACGGGCACTTTTCTAGGCTATAGGCAGACCAGGCAGCCTATAAAAACTCGTGAACTCACTAGAAGCAAGAACTGGCTATGGTCTAGCCTTTTCTGATCTGATCTTTCCGTTGATCTAGCCCACAAAAAGCTTTTGATCGAACCCTGATCTAACCTGGGTTGGCGGTCGAACTTGTCAAACATCTTTGCTCATAAAGAAACGTTATCGTTTCAGCCTCAAATTCCTCGCCTAATCTACCTATTTCTATCACTGTATTTTATTTTATTATTTTATTTTATTATTTTATTTTATTATTTTATTGTATTTTTTTTATTTTATTCTAATAGAAGAGCCCATTTTTTCAGATTTTTCAACTTTCGGATAGCAAAATGCTCAACTTTAAAAAAATTTTCAAAGACTAAATAATATTTATAGACTAAAAAAAGCTTAATGACGTCGAAAACTGGATGAAAATCCAACAAAAACCCACCCATCTTTGAGCTTTTCAAAATTTAGGTATACTGTCATTGAAAGTGACATTGTAAAATTAGAAGAGCTGACTTTTCTATTTGAATGTTTATGGTAAATTTGTTTTCTAGCCAGTTACCCGTCGTCAACACCACACACATTTGAGCTCTGTTTATCATGTGAGAAATAAATGTTGTGATGAGAAAAAGAAACTCGAGAATTCTTTGGAATTCTTTGGAATTCTTTGGAATTCTTTGTCTAGTAGTTGAGAGAACTTGTGTTTTTAAATTTGAATTGAAAAGTTTCAAAATTAATGAAATTTCAGGTAAAAAATGGTCGTCGAAGTGGCAATGGAGGAAATGGAAATCATTCCACGCATGGTGAGCAACAACAAAGAGCAAAAAGTAAAAAAAGGAAATGAGTGAGAGATGGGTTGGAGTGATTTGGAAAGGGATAACAAATTATAGATATTTTCTCTAATAGTAGTGCATCCTGATCGACTAAGCTCATCAAAACACCGCAAAAATTAGCTGCCCATACTCACGCAAACGCAAGATATTTGGCGTAGAAGTTCTTAAAACTTAAGCTTAAAAGCCACCTTATCCGCTAGGCTTAAAGGCTTTCAACCTCAACCTTAAAAGGCTTTTCTCACACGACCTCGAAAAGGGCTGCTAGCCTAGCGGATAAGGTGCTTGTATACAAAGTGAGAGATTCGCTTTTGCTCAAGTTCGAGTCCTCTCCTTGCAATTTTACTGGTTTTTTTGATTTTAACGAAACTAATACGAATTTTCTCTAATATCGTCGCCTAAATTCCTCGAAATCTCGAGAACCGCTTATCAGAACTTATTGATGTGGGGTCGGAAAATGTAGCTGACGATGAGATCTAGTGGGGGATTAGAGTGTTGAGCTTCTGGAAAAACTTCGAAACCGTAAAATAGGTATAAACTCGGCTCGGCTGGGTGCACTACTATTAGAGAAAATATGGTAACAAATAATAGATAACAGTTTCTTTTTTAAACTAATACTTCTCCTTAATTGATTGAAAATTGGCAATAGATTTGTCCATATTTGCTGGGTTCGTAACATCAATCTTTCTAAAGTGTGTCTTTTTTTTTTGCAAAACTTTTAACAGAATCGATTTTTTTGCTGTGCTTTTTGGCTAACAATTTCAAATTTCTTTTAGAAGTTCATTCATTATTTCACAAAATTTTTAGCTTACGGTGGTCCTCAATTTGGTGATGATGTGTCTGTGTCTTCAGAAAACAGTGAATTGTTTGAAAGAGATGTGGTCAGTTTTTAAAGCCTCAACACACTGAAAGCTATTTTTCTAGAACACGCTGAATCGTTGCTTTGACGACATCGAGCGTTTCGTGGCGCGAATACAAAGCGCCGCTTTGGCACAAAGGGAACTCGAGCAACAAGCTCATAGGTGAATAATTCGGGATTTTGATGGTTTAGCTTTTCCTCTAGATGTAGATGAACTAATAGTAATTCTATTAGACTAATAGAACTAATAGTATTTCTAATCAAATCCAGATATCGTACCACTCAACGCCGTGACAAACAACGCGCTCCACCACCCGACCCACACGGCATTCTCCAAATGCGCGCCCAACTCCCGCTGGAAGCTGAATTCGTCGAAGTTCTCCGGAAATTCAAACTCTCTTTCAATCTGCTGGTGCGGTTTTTTTTGGATCAGCTATAGAATTGGAGATTCAGGCAAAACTCCGCAATCACATCCATGAGCCGAATGCGCCTGAGTTGGTGCATTTCCTCTTCTCGCCGCTTAATGTCATCTTAGACGCCTCGCATTGGGGATTGGGAAGGAATATTGCTTCACTTGTGAGTTCACAAGTTATCTCACAGTGTTATCTCACAAGTTATCTTGAAAGAGTAGGAAATGGTTTTGATTCAGTAACCCAACTGAGTTCAGAAGTTTTTCTAGTTGAAGCAGTTGAGAAACAGAGAATAACGAAGAAGAATAGAAGAAGAATAGAAGCAGATGTAAAACTAAAGCTCTTACAATAAGTCAAGAAATTAGAAATTAACATTTTCTTCTCGCAGGTGGTTTCCCCATTGCTGTCGTTGGATGCGCGAGAGTTGATGCAGAATTGTCTCACATCGAAAGAAATGGACGTTTGGTTGAGTTTGGGTGATGCTTGGAGGACACCACCCGAGGATTGGCCTGGACCATTGCCCGCTCCATACAAACCAGTTTTTATGGATGGTTTCACGCCATATGGTTCGTTGAAAGCTTCATCGAAAATTTTGGACAATTTAGATAAAGTTAGACAAAACATGAACAATTTAGATAACGCTTTTCTTTTGAATCTTTTCATTTTAAGGTATCAATTGAATGAGAATGAAGAAATAATGGAAAAGAGAAAAGAGAAAAGCTGTGGAAGGTTTTCAAATTCTTCAAGAAGCTGAAATCTGTCATTGTCTAAAATATTTCATTATTTCAGGTCCACCCGAGCCGCGCACAAGTCGCGGACAAGACGCGACCATTCATCGAGGCGTCTCTGAACCACCAGCTCCATATCGAAATCGCGAGCGCACTGTTGATACGGTAAATATTTTCACTATATAATTTCTCTTCTCTTCGTCCTCGAGTCTAACAATTTTAGAAGTCTAACTTTTAAATGTCTTTTGTCGCTTATTTTGTTTAATTGCTGGTTTTTTGAAAGGTGGCTGGATCTAATTTCTACAAATAATAAGTTGCATAACTCAAACCTGTCCTTGTCCTTGTCCTTATCCTTGTCCTTGTCTTTGTCCTTATCCTTATCCTTATCCTTACCTTGTCCTTGTCCTTGTCCTTGTTAAAGAGCACTGGACAAAATTTGTTAGTACTGTACTTTGAGGTAAATTTGAATACAACTGATCGATTGAATTTGTTACAGACAGACAAAAGTACCGTAACTACCCATTCTAACCGTTAAATATAAAGAAAAGCTTTGAATTTGCATGTGTTCATACATTTTCCCTCTTGTCTTCAGGCTCCATCCACCCCGGCAACACAACGCTACAATACACAACAGAAACGAGCTCCGCAAAGGAATATGTCAGTGGATAATGTGAGTTACCGTATGACAAATGATATCCATTTATGCAGATCCGCTAATGATCAGATTAATTGATTGATCTTTTGCTTCTTGAGCTGGATATGGATATTATTTGTTCCCCATCCCTTGCTAGTGACTGCTATCCCTTTGTTTTTTCTCTCTTAATTATGGATTGGATAATTTGAAAGCAAAAGTGGCACAGTTAACTTTTGATACAGTGTACGGTTGGCTATAAACTATAAACCAGACTAAGTGCATGAAACATCAAGAATTCTTTCTTTTTGAACGAAAAACCAAACCCTTCTTGCTTTCCCCCCTTCTTACTTGTAACATGGAAACGATCAAATGAAAGTTTCCTTCAAATTCTTGTTCAGAACGATTTCGTTGTCGTTTTGTTGGTCTTTAAAGAACGATTGTTCAGAACGTTTGTTCAGAACGATTGTTCAGAACGATTGTTCAGAACGATTGTTCAGAACGATTGTTCAGAACGATTCAGAACTTTCTCTGAGTCTTTAAGATCTCTAAGATCTTAAGACTAAATCTAAATTTTAAGCAATTTTTGCATTTTGGATCCAGTCACCTAGAAGTTTTGAAGTCAAATGTATTATTGAAAATTTCAGTTGGATATCGGTCGCTTGTCACTTGAAAAAGAGAGACTAGAATTCGAAAAGGAAAAGATCCGAGAAAGACAGCGACGATTGGAAGAAGAAGAACAGAGAGTGAAGTGAGTTCGGCAAAAAAGATAGACGAAGATTCATCCATCTTGTAGATTAAAGTCGTCCCTTTTTCAGAGTTGATCGTGAACGTTTGAACAAAGAAGCGGAAATGATTCAACGTGAACGCACGAATTCTACGAGTGGACCGCCAGCATTTAAGAAGTGAGAAATCAAAAATAAAATCAAACTTGAAAATATTTTCAAAATCTTTTAGCATGAATTATCGCTACAATCGAGATTAGTAAGTGATTTCGTGAGTGAGAGTGGGTTCAACAAGTCCATTCCCCTTGATTCATCTCCCTTTCTATTGACAGCTCGTAGAAAGATTTCAAAACCGTAATGGAAACGCAAAGCTTCTTGGTTTCAAGTGTTCTCAAGATTTGAACAGATCATCATCATCCAATCCATCATCAAATATCATAAGACTTCCCGTTTCCATTAATGTGTTTTTGAACTTACTACGAACTGATCAAAATCCCGTTTTCAATTAAGAAATCCCATCTTTCCCCAGGCTTTCGGCTCTCTCTAACATGGAAATATCAAAAACATATTCTTTCACTTGTTTAAGTCATTTCAACACAACAACAACACATTTCAGTGAATCCCAACGTCCATCCGTTCAACCATCACCGCAACCCGAAAGACGAGGATTTGATCACGGGGGAATGAGCGTCCCGTTGCCAGCCTCACTCTTAAATGATCCTGATCAATCCCCAAGACAAAGGGCTTTTGTTCAGGATATTCTCAATCGAAGGTTTGTTTAGAATGGTTGAATGGAGAGATCTCCTCATTCGGGCTGTAGCGTTACAAAAGTCTTATAGACAATTTTCAGATGCAAACTCGTACAGGCCACCTATGACCGAGTGGCGCAAAATCCGAAAGAGCTCACCGTTTCGCGCGGTGAATATCTTGAGGTGTTGAATGATTCCAAGAACTGGTGGGAGTGCAAGAATATGCACAATCGAGGCGGATACGTTCCGCACACGATATTGACGGTGATCCCGGCTGATGGCACGTCTCCAGCCATACCGAATGAGGAGATCTATGTCGGACCACCGCAGGTAGATCTTGGTACCAACGATAGAGAAACATATCTAGTCCAGAGCCTAGACTAAACCATAGATCACGTCTTAGGCCTTACTTCAGACTAGTCCCTTGATTAGATCCCGGACCTGGTCTAGGCCAATCAAAAGATCTACCTGGTAGACCGCAGGGTACCCTAGGTTACCCTAGGACTACCCTAGGTTACCCTAGGACTACCCTAGGTTGCCCTAGGACTACCCTAGGTTAGACCCTAGCTCAGGACGGCTCAGCTCAGGCCTGAAGCTGAGTCAGACTCCAGGCAGGTCTGGCAAGACTTAGGCCAGATCCTGGCCAAAGGATTATGTTTGACCTAGGCCAATCTAAAGATCTAGATTCCACCTTATTGGTCTCTTGACAATAGATCAAACCTAAGGTCAGATCTACCTTGCGCTATGTATACTACCGGTAACCAAGTCGCATTTAGTCGACGGGCACGATGTACAATGGAAACGGTGGATCGAGTCATCAACTGAATGGCTATGGTTCCTCTCATCATCACCCCAATCAACCTGGTCTTTCTCCTAACCAACCACCACCTCGAGGTAATCATCTCCTCCCTGAAGATGCTCCATCATATGTCAAACAGCGACAGGGACGCCGTGGAGAATTCAGATATTTTTAGTTTTAGCTTTGTTTTTAAAGTTTTATTCTTGGGAATTGGGTAAGTGGTTCCCCTTTGTGATAAGAAAAAAAGAAAATTTCAGTTAACAGTTAACAAAGCACCGTTGAAACGTTTTTTTTTTTTTGACTAACTCAATCGGTTATGTTTGCTCAGTTTTCAACTAACGTCTTTGTCATGTTTTGTCATCACAGTCTGTCACTAACACTTTTCGATACTAACAGAGATCAAAAATTGAATGCTTTTGAATGAATGCATGGGGTTTTGTGTGTCGCTTTTGTTTAGCGTGTGTCCAACCTCGTGCTTTTGTCCAATCTCGTGCTTTTGTCAAGAGTAAAACTGGTCTAGATTTTGAGGGACTTATATTCGAAATATTTAAACCTTAGCAACCCTAGAACCTTAGCTGCGTGCCAGATAGGAGAAATATGTGGCTGGAAGTTCAACTTATGCAAAAAATGCGGAGAAATGTCGACAAACTCGTCACGAGACTATTGCTTGTCAAGGCTAGCTTGTTTTCAATTTTTTTTGCTGATTTTTTTGCTTATCTGGCACGCACTAGAGACTATTTGAGTAAAAGATTTATAAAATGAGCTGAAAAGACCAAAGCACGATAGTCAGCCTCGTTTTGTGAGTGTTGTCACGGATCGATGCCCGATCCCGAGCCCGATTCTCAGCATCAACTCTCTTATCCACTTAACCCCATGCACACCACTAATTCTTTTATCTAAAAAGCATAATCTAAAGAATAATCTTTATTTAAATATTTTCTATTGTATTCTTTTTATGTCATTGTCTCCGTTCACTCAATGCTCAAAATGCCCCAACCGTAATCTCTGTAATAGCTAAGGAAAGAAAAGTACTGTACTATGTTCTGTACTATGTACTGTACTATGTTCTGATAACTACTGTATACCACTTTCCACATCGACTCTTCTTAGACTACCGTAACTGGTAAGAAAGTGGAAGCTGTTTGAAAGCCTGTTTGCTGAAATGCTGATACAGGATAATGTAATCCGTTCTAAAACAGCTCAACTACCGTATCTTCGGGTTACAATATCTCAAAGTATAGTATCCACAGAGTACAACAGTCCAAAGTATAGTATCCGCAGAGTAAAACAGTCCAAAGTACAGTATCTTAGTCTATTCCAGCGATTACGGTATCTCTTCTTTATGAACAAGAGGTACTGTTTGCGAAAACTTTTTCTTAAAAAGTACTCCTTGTGCATTTTTCTTCAAAAAATCTTTTCGATTCCCATTTGTCTCAATTGTGATATGTCAAAGCCTCAAACCGAAAAAACAAAAAATTCTAAATTAATCAAATTTCAAAACAAAATCCGGAGAGTCGCGAAAATTTCGATTATCAACTGGATTCTGATTTGAAATTTGAAATTCAAATTTCAAAATCGTTTAATGAAATGTTCCCCCAAATGTTTTTGTCCTTAAACAAAGAAATGGTGCCTTATCGCAGTTACTCTCCATCCCTTCGTTCATTCTTCCCATCCCTTCGTTCTTTTTTGTCCGACCTTTTTTTTTTTGGATATTTATTTCTCTTCCTCCGTTAAATATTTCTATGTTTTTCTTCAATTCAATTCAATGTTTTTCTTCCCATATCGCCACCCCTTTGTGCTTATTTTTTTATAATATAAATAAACGTTCAAAATCTTTGTTGGTAAAGAAAATTGAGAAAACGACAGACTGTTGAGGTTGATGAAAGACAAAACGATGTGACGGGAATATTGTAAGATCATTGTGCTTTCTTTAAAAGCATCTATTGGGTTGGTGAATTGAAAATTGCCGGCTATTGTCATATGTGAATAGTTTGAGCACTTTCTTCAAAAGAAACCCATTTTGGTGTCAATGGAAAAGTTGTAGAGAATCAAAAATCAAGCTTATATCCAAATTTCCAAAAAGATACACTTCGTAGTTTCGCTTATAACCTCTTATTTAGCCGCAAAGAGCGCCCCGTAGTTTCCCTTAAAATTTGTGTGTTCTTTGTGCGGCCGCGTAATCGCTCGTCGTCTGGCGCAGAGCTTTTACATAAGCCCCTTCCCTCTCGGCTCGCCAATCTCTTCTGACCGTTTCCGAATCCTCAAGTTCGACATTGACTACTCCCAAATCAAGGCTGATCTCAATCTATTGGGTTGGTGAATTGAAAACTGCCGCCTATTGTCATTGTGACATTGTCTATTGTGATTGTAACAGTTTGAGCACTTTCTTCAAAAGAAACCCATTTTAGTGTCAATGGAAAAGTTGTAGAGAATCAAAAATCAAGCTTATATCCAAATTTTCAGAACGATTCAAAAACTGGTTTTCAAGAAATGCCAAATTTCCGAATTTTCACAAAACTTGCATTTTAAGCGAAACTACTAAGTGTATCTTTTTGGAAATTTGGCTATAAGCCTCATTTTTGATTCTCTACAACTTTTCCATTGACACAAAAATGGGTTTCTTTTGAAGAAAGTGCTCAAACTGGGACATCTCCAGTCCTCCATTTTTGAGTCTCACATACAAACCAAAATCCTACTACGAAAGAGGAATTCGCAAATTGCCTGTAAAATGGGCCGAAGTCTTCAATAATAATGGAAATTATTTAGAATGAATTGATGGTTTTATGTTGAATAAATTTTAGTTCAAAGTCCCGCAGTTTTCAATTCACCAACCCAATAAGACTATCGTAGTTAAACAAGGGTTTCCTTATTCTCTAAAGCCGTCTTTTTTCTCTACCGTAATCCCTGTTTTTCCTTCAATCCATCGACTTTTATATCTTCACAGAATTAGACGAAAAGTGGATAGATTGAAAAAGAGACAAGATTACGGTAGTTGAAAGATGATACGCTTTAGAAAACGCATTGGCACAGTTTTCAGGACTGACCAGTAGAGAGTGAAGTGGAAATTTTGCAACAAAAGCTACAGCCGGGAAATCAGCTGCATGAAGAAATTTATAAATAACTTTATACAAATAAAGCTGTACTGAATCTTCTGAACTGAATTACATTTAGAAATAAGAAATACTAGCCATTCTAGCCGCACCACGTTACATTGTCGACGCGGGAGTGCAGGCAAATGTGCATGAAAGAGTTCCGATGCCACCGCCACAAATGCAAATACCGGTAAGTGGGATTATGTTTGTGAGGAACGCTCAGATGGTAAAAGAACATTTTTGAAACTTATTCTGAACTTGAGATCAAGTTTCCTTTCAAGAATCCTTAAAATTCTCCTTTCTAGCCACCACCACCGATGGCCAATTTCCAACAACAGCTCGCTGAACAGAAGCTAAGACCAGCTGTGAGTTTTCAAAAAATTTAGAAAATAGGAAGAACAAGAAGAACAAGAAGAAGAACAATATATAATAAGAAAATAAGAAAAAAAAAAGTAAACCTCTTATTTTAGCCGCAAAGAGCGCCTCGTTTGGAAGAGCCCGAAACCGCGAATGATCATGACAAAGCGGGTTCCCGGAGGTGAACAAAATTCTGAAACAAGTTGAAGATTCAAGTTTAAGATTTAAAAGTCATACCCAGAACAGTTCAATTAAGCTATTTATACGAGTTTAAGAGCTTTCAAAGCTTACTTGTAAATGAATATCTTAGAAGAGGCGCTGATGGCTGACTTGATTGGAACTATTTCGAACGCTGCAGGGCAAAAGATACTCCCGGGAAGCAAGGTTTGGAGAGCAGAAATTGGGAAATGGAAAAATCAACTTTCTTCTTTAGCCAATGAAATCCAATGTGAAACTACAAGAGCAAACGGATGCACGCGGTCTTCAGATATGGCTTCAGGATAAGGGATTTTCGGTTAGGTGAGTGGGGAAATGGTTGAAGAGAAAGTATTCGTAGTACAGTAGAAGGTAGAAGGTACTGTAAGGTGAGTTTAAAACTAGAAATTGCACTGTACGATTATTTAAGAGGCATTCAGCTGGTTACTGTAGAATTTTTGATTGTTAAGATATTCAGAGGGTGAGCATATTGAAGCAGTCTTGTTGGGGTACTGTAAATCGGGTACTCTAGGGTACTCTAGGGTACTCTAGGGTACTCTAGGGTACCCTAAAGTACCCGTCTTACAATTACAGTGCTCTAGAGTACCGTGAAGTACTGTAATCTCAAGAGTAGAATCTCCGCAGTACTGTAACTCAGTTAGTGACTTACTGTAGGACTCTTTTGAATCAATTTAGCTGATAAGCCGCAAGAAAACTATGTATTTTTGTTCAAAGTAGCTTACTGTAGCATAATAAAATACTATAATTTACATTTTCTTTAGATTGATGGAGTTGTTGGCTGAACAAGACGGAGCTACTCTGTTCTCTTTGTCGAAACCGGCGCTGGAAAGAGCGGCTGGACGAGAAGAAGGATCAAGACTGTACTCGCAATTGCTTGTTGAGAAAAGTCGATCAAATGTTAGTGAAGTTCTAAGAGAAAATCTAAGGAATCCTGTCTTTAGAGAAAATCTAAGGAATCCTTATCTTATCTAAAGCTTTTTCAGTATCAAACAAAGTCGAGAGCCGAGCTGAACGCGATTCTCAAGTATCGAAAGACTCAGGTGAGTCAAGGAGGATTCAAGTTTAAGATTTTAATTTCATTTAATCTTAAATGTAGTAAGTAGGTAGGGTAATAACTGATTGATTCAACTTTGGCAAGAAAACTTTGGCAAAACGAATCTTCCAGGTCGAGCTGAGCAACGAAGCGGCTGGGGAAGAGCCAAAAGAAACTGTCCCCGAGACAGAGTAAGAATATCTTCCTAATGAATATCTTTATCTTTAGTGTTACTGTTTGAAATGTTTAACTGCTTTATTCGTTTTTGGCTATACTTTAAACCCTGTCTAGTCTGCTAATTGTAAGAAAGACTAACTGATTGACAATCAAGCTGACAATGGCTGGCAATCAAGCTGATAATCAAGCTGATAATCAAGCTGACAATGGCTGACAATCAGGCTAACAAGTACCTTTTAAACTTTAATTGAGCAAAGGATGTTCAGCTTTAATGAATCCTTTTGATTTAGTAATTTGATTACTTTAGTTTTCTAGATACTTTTTAGAAAAAGCTGACTTGTAAGCTGACTTGTAAAGGTGAGCTAAATGATTACAGATTAAAATCCAGGAAAAAGGCTTTACTGATAGGATTCAAGTTTAAGATTCAAAATAGAATCTAATTATCTTCGGCTTCATTTATCTAGCAATCGGGCGTTAAAAGTATCAGCTTCTCCATTTTTACTTATTCTCATCTTGCTCACAAATTTTTATCTTTCTTTATCAGGCCTTTCTTTATCTATTCTTCATTCATTTAGCCGTTTCCCCCTTACCCACACAAATTTCCATTCTAATATCCCGAAAACACACTTATTTTTTGTCTAACCAACCATTCCATTTTAAACAAAAATGTTTCTTGCCAACTGAAAAACTAAAAAATTTTTTTAAAACAATATCTTTTTCTAATTGTTTTTGTTGAAATTAGATGAAAGTGCCCATTTTTTTCCCCTTTTTGGCCAATTTCTCGATGACATTCCTGCAACAAATGATTCTAATCTATCCTCTCTCTCTCTCTGTGATTTGTTTTGCAAAAATTTGCTCACCTTTTTTTAACAAACATTTTCTATGTTTAAAGAAATAAAGTTGAAGCTTGAAGAGAGGTTGAAAAGGGTTGAAAAGGGAAATAACGATCGTGGCTTACATTAATCTTTTCGAAATCTACTTCTCGAAACTTAACGATATCGATCGAAAGGAATCTTTTTTCATTTCATTTCAAAATCCAATTGATTTGTATAGATGAGAATGTAGTATGAGTGTAGTATGAGTGTAATGAGTTCTCTTTCTCATTGCTTCATCTTCTTTAGATATTAATGTTTTTCTTTAAAAAAAAAAAGTTTAAGACAATTTCACGTATTGTAAAACTAGTTTTCTGGACGTACTGTAAAGCTAGCTTTCTGGACGTACTGCAAAGCTAGCTTTCTGGACGTACTGTAAAGCTAGCTTTCTGGACGTACTGTTAAACTAGTTTTCTCATTTCAGCAAAACTCAAAATCGAATAGAGTTGTACCTTTGTTGTGTAATCGTATATGGAATTAGCCGAAAGATCAACAAAAATCTAATTGTAAATTGTAAATTGTACAGCCGAAAACTACACTTAAAAAATGATCAATTCTACTCGTCGATAATCATCGATGAAATGTGCTCAAGGGATTCTCGTAACGAGAAAGCCAGAAATTGATATCCATCACCCAAATAGAATTTCGATTGAAATTCAACCCAATGCAGTCGAAGAGCGTGCAGGAATGCGGAGAGACCTGGAAAAAGATAATGAAAAAAACCGTTGTAGAGTTACTATGTAAACTGATTCAATTTTATACTTTGCACTACACTACACACTACAAATGCTTCTAATTTCCTTCAAATCGGTTAGATTGATATGATCTATAGCTCAAAAAATCGAGAATTTCAAGAGCTTTTAAATCGATTAAAGCACACTCAAAAATATTAATGCTAAAGAAAGTTACAGTGGTTTGTAGCCTGACTACGCGCGAGTACAGATTGATTGTACTCGACATTGACGCTAGGATTGATCGTAAATCCAATTTCCAACCTTCCATAAGAACGAGAATTGCGAAGGTGAGCACGGCGAAAGCGAAGAAAGTGAAATAGGCAAGAATTGGGGAAAGAATTGGATGTGATGAAGCATTCAATCCGTTGATTAACACCATATGCCAGAGGACTTCGGAGAGCTCTGAAATGCGATTTGGATATCGGAAGTAGAGCTGAGCTTATCAAATGTCTTCCTACAGTAGTAGTCTTAAAGTTCATTACCATTTTCTATTTAGCAATAATAGCACGTTCTTTGCATTAATAGTGATAAACTGATCGTCCTTTATTTGATTTTTCTAAAGTGTGCTCTTTCCCTACAGTATCCCGCAAGTCTTATTGCTAATTTTACAGTATTTATTTCGATTCTCTACAGTACAGCAAGAGATTAAAAACTCACGAGCATGAGCCAATGAGAGGGCCCATAAACGAAGATACGAGGCCGTATGAGAGACACAACCCAACACAAATTCGATCGTGTGAATTGCCTAAACGAGCAATGGATATTGTTACCGCCTAGCTGGCACTGCTGGTAGTGAATCAGAATTTAGAATCAAGTAAAGTACTCTGACTCAAAGCTTACTTGATGTATGACGAAATCCGTATTATCGTGTCCTTCTTTTTTTATCTCTTTTGGCGCCTCTTTTGTGGTCGGCGTTTTTGGCATTTCGAGGAGACTTTGTTCTTCATCCTGAAAAGGATTTCAGGATTTCAGACTTTCAAGTTTTCTGATTTTTCCACAAACTCGATTGCTTTTTGGTCGACGTGACGCGGATTTCGATGTAATGAAATGGATGAGGGGTTTGCCGAGAAGCATCACTGGGATACAGCAGAGAGCGACGAGCAAGAGGTAGCGCTCGATTTCTTTCTGCAAGGCAATAGATATCAATTAAAGTACTTTTTTTGATAATTTTCATCGTTTCATTGATGATTGAAATAGCTTACAAGATTGAGAGAAAATCTAAAATGAGCAGCCACGTTAGAAACAAAGATTCAAGCATTATATCTAGTGCATAGATTCTACGTAGCAGCCCCATTCAAATGAAAAGCAAGCAAGCAAAATGACAAGGATTTATCTAGGCTATAATCCAGAAATCTGATATACCTAATCTTAAGATTACTATACATTTATGGGTGTAATAAGGAAAGTAAAGTAGCCACACTACTGCGAAATATGGTTACCAAGACTGTCACTGTAGCGGCTTATAAAATGAGGCAACAATCCATACCTGATGTGGATACCAAAAGTTGAGATAACAGGGATTCGTGCTGCCGTTTGAATGTGCTCTGAATCTTTTTTTTAAGCAAAACCCCTTTCCTACTCACCCAATATCCCGATTTTTCATCATGAACATGTTGATAAGACCGATGAGGAGTGATGGAGCGCATTTTCCACCTAGAAGACTTACTATTAGGATACTTTGTCCTAAAAAGTGTAAACGCATCCTTTCTGGCATACTCAATCGTTGTTGTTTACACTTTTTGGGCACAAAGTACCTTCATATTCCATTCCAAAGACTGTTCCCGGCTCATGGGTGATAAAGATCCATTTCGTGATAATTTGCACGCAAAGGTAGAAAAAAATTGAGGTCAAAAAGAGTAGCTGTGGGATGAAATTGGTGACTACGTCGGTGATCGATCGTTTTGAGCTAAAAGTTGAAGTTTTAAGGATAAAGAAAGATTGTACAGGTGATTGAGAAGCGAGAGGAAGACGCCGAATGTCATTTGAGATACCCCGAGAATGATGGAAAGCTGGAATGCGGTTGGTTGAGGGAAATCGAAACAATTTTGACCTTCATCTTCATTGAGTTGAAAAAGGTGAGCTTGTTCTCGGCGATATTCCAAATTGGATCCATTCCAAGTGGATACGGACCATGCTGAATTTGAATGGATTTAAAATCGAGATTGACTATAGTATTACATGGATTACGGTACTTTCTACAGCTACAGTACTACAGATTATCGTAGTACTGTACAATTAGAATTATGTGCAAGCATTTCATTGATGCATTTTCTATTCACACAAATCTGAACCTCACGAGAGAAAGCCTTTGATGGATCGAGTTCAATCAAACGTTCATCCCCCAAGCGTCCATTTCTCAACTCTTTTAACTCGCTTGTGCTGTATGGACTATGCCAACTGCTATCGAAAAGAGTCACCGATTTGCCGAAGCTGAATTTAAGATTAGCCTGTGCTTGTTCTCTCTTTTATCAACCAATCATTATAAATGATTCCACAGTAAATCGAGAAAACACCCATCAGGAGAATGATGTAACGACCACCAAAGAATGTATTGAAAATCTGAATTGATCTTCTTCTTTCAATTCTTCTTTCATCTCTCACCTCATCATTTATCCGTTTCCCAGCAATTTTCTTCTCGTTCACAATGAAATACAATGCGGAAAGCAAAAGGAGCAATCCATGAGCAAAGTCGCCAAACATGACGGCGAATAGGAAAGGAAAAGTGATGATCGTGAATGGAGCTGGAATGGAGTGCAATACGGTAGAACAAATTGTCTTTTAGGGAGTGAGACAAATGCTACCTTTTTTTGCGCACCCGGACATTTTTTTTTCACCTTTTTTTCCGCCTTTTTTTTTGTATAACTCCGTCTGTTCGCTTCCACAAGCTCTGATATGCCAAAATTTCGATTCTACGCCCTAAAATTACCTAGAAAAACAACTTTTGGTATAGAAATTGGTTAATATTAGCTTTTAGAGCTTTTTTAAAACGCGAATAAAGGTGCGCTAATGTCCGGGTGCGCAAAAAAAAAGGTAGCATTTGTCCCACTCCCGTCTTTTAAATACATCAGCTTGTTTCTATTTGGCACTAATTCAAAGCTCACCGGGGTTCACCTCTCGGTAACTGGCCACCCCGTAACTGTCAACGATCGATTGGAAAACTTTCGTGAATTTGTTCACTCGATTGTATGTGGGCGGGTTTCTTGTTGATTCGAGCACGTTCAGGATCGGGGCCACAGTGGTGCCAGATTTTTTCTGAATTCTTTTTCTTTAGCAGAATTCTTCTAGCAAAGCTGACCACTCCTTCAGCCAATCCCTCTCTAACCGCTTCCAGATTCCTCTCCGGTACCCAACACTCGGCTGCCAGGAAACCATTCGTGTCTACTAAAATTTTTGATCAGATTTAGATTGATTCTATCGCACGAACACTTGAAATTGTTTAGAGCATGATACACGGCTTTGTGCAGACGCACTTGTCGCTGCCATTCGGGTAAATCGCCCGATATCGACGATAACAACTAAAATCTTTTTTTAAAAAAACATTTTATTTCATTCTACTTGATGTTTGTGATGCTCGGTTCGATCGATGATGTGTTGCAGATCTTGAATTCTTGTCAAAGTCTGGAAAAAGCTTTTTACCAACTAGAGTTGACTAAGATTTGCCTGCTTAAGTTACAATTTGGCTATAAGAGGCATTATAGCACTAAAATTTAGCTATAAGAGTCACTTATCGTGTTAAACTTACTTCAACAAGTGCTGATTGTCGAGCTTTTGACGTTTTTGGACACGGGTATTCACCGGCAGAAAAACTAAATAACAAAAATCGCTTTTTGTACTCTTTGTGTCAATTGCTCCTTTGTGAAAAATATTCTGCTATTTATTGAAATTTCATTTATTGTATCAAGGATTACGGTAGTTAGCCAAATAAAATGCGACGCGCGCCACCATTTTCATTCATTTATCATTTCCCCCTATCGAAATTCTTTACAACTGCGCTTTTCAGGTCATCAGGTTGCGTCGTCGTTAAGATTACTCATTTTATTTAAAAACTTTTTTCGCTAGAATAAATCAAAACGCGCTTGTTCTTTTGCCATTCTCTCGATTTTTGAATAAAATTTCTAGTACCGCATTCCGAGTGGGGCCGAATTTTTTTCTATTTGAACTTTTCAAGATTTGATTCAAATTAATGTTGTTTTGTTTAGGCAGCCATGATCTTCAAAGCCTTCTTTTTGGCCTACTTGGTTATGTTGGCGCAGTCCGAAATCTTCCAAGAGGTTCGTTTAGTTTTTGTGTTTACTTGTAGCGTTGTTTGTCGCTTAAACTTCAACATATAAGCTCTTGCTTTTAGGATGGGAGTGGCAGCGGGAGCGGCGATGACGGCAGTGGGGATATCGCTTCTGGGGATGTTATACAAGACGACTTGATTCTCGGACCTGACGGATCGTCCATTCATCGGCAGTTCATCAGCCTCGGAAGCGGAGACTCTGTGGAAGGCAGCTTCGACCCACGAGATGAAGTGATCGAAGTTGTCAATATCAAAGGATCAAATAACAAGCGCATTCACCGGACACAGGTATGTAGTTTTGTAATATTGAATAAGGTCGAGCTGTCATATCTAAGCGGTTAGTAGCAGGGACGAGATCTTTCTAACAAGTGTATCCACGTGTTTTGTAAAGTTTATTGTAGTCTTACTTATCTTCGTATACTCTTCTAGGGCCGCTACATGTCGAATTGAGAACTAAAACTGTTACTTTTCATTCATATTATTTTTAGGTTGTTCAACCTGGCATCAAATCTGCACCGCTTGCGCAAGATGACGTGGATGGTAGTGGAATGGCTTCCGGAACAATCATCGAGGACCACTTGACCCAAGGACCTGATGGCTCCCACATTCGACAAACTTTTGTCAACATGGGAAGCGGCGACTCGGTTGAAGGAAGCTTCGACCCTCGCGACACAATCATCGAAATTGATGACATCAAGGGATCAAATGGAGCCGAAGTGCACCGTAAGCAGGTTAGTGCTAAGCTTTCCTATGTTTTCATCGTTTCTGTTTAGGTTGTTCAACAAGGAGTCCCTCAAGGACGTTTCCGTCGTGAAGTTCAAGAGGCCTCTGGAGAAATCGCTGAAGGAAGTGGACAAGGGGAGAAAGAATGCACAATTGCAGGCAGCTGTGAAGTCGACAAGGATTGCGGTGATGGAACCTGCATTGGATTCCTGCCTGGACGGTACTGTTTATTTCGTAAAGTAGGTATCCTTTTGTTTTAGCTGCAACTGTGCGGCTTGCATTGAATTCTGGCCCTGCCAAGACGACAAGCAATGCGGTGGACTTCAAGGTGCCTGCAATACGACAAAGGGATCGTGTGGCTGCGTCCAAGTTTGTTTCATGTTTGTAAACTTAAATGTAAATGGCGCTATTTAAGGCATACGCCCGTCACTCACTCACTCCTCTCAACATGTTCATTGAATTCTGCAACATTAAGACTTGTGCCGATAACGAATGCTTTGGCTTGGTTGGTTCCCATTTCATTGCTTCTAATTCATTTATATTTTAGGCTTGCAACAAGGGATTCTGCAGCTGCCCAAGCAAGAAACAATAACTTGTGAATTCATCTTTCATTTTGCATGTTTTGGTAAATAAATTCTGTGTTTTAAAAGTTTAACGACGAACAAACAGGGAGGCTCACTGTTAAAAACTCACCATTCGCAGACTTTGTGAACGATTTGTTTCAAGCTTTCCCCCTTTGAGACGACGATATATACAGCTTTGGACAAGGGTTTTAGCTAAAACGGCTTCTATGAGTTGCATTTTGGTCATCTTACCGTGTTTGGGTCGATAAAATTGTAGTCGATGTCTGCCATTCGCACCTAAAATCATGTTTGTTGTGTTGTAAGTGTCAACGTGTGAGCGTACAAAAGCCATTCTCTTGCACGTCCTCCATAATACTCGCTCGAACACTTGCTTCTTGTCACTTGGAAGTACACCACATATGAACCTAGATATTTAGACCGTTAACAAGTTGAGCAATTACAATCTAACCATGACGTTTGCTTTTGATCTTGACTGGATTCATTGATGAAATTTCCAAACTCTGGCTGAACTTCAACTAGTGGAATGTCTCCAGAAAGTGTGTCTCCTATTGACGCCCGCTCGGCTTCTTCAATCGATTTGTTCGCTTCCTCTTCAAGGTGCTCAAAATTAGTATTTATCTTTGAATAGATTTTCATAAAAGTGAGACTTACCTGGAAAAAGAATTCAATTTTCTGGAGGACAAATTGAAATTCGCGCATCTCATTGAGTTGTTTCCTCATCGAGGCATCGTTTTCATTGAGATCTCGCACCGCTTTCTCTTTTTCGATCAAGATCGCCTAAATCGCTAGACTTCGTAACTCTCAAAGTTACGGTAACTAATTACTTGCAGTTGATTTATGTGATTGTGGTTGGGCACGTCAAGATTTGTGACGTCAATTGGACTCAAATAAATGATCGGCTTGATCTCGATGATCTCTTTTTGCAAATAGCCTACATATTTAGCTCTGATTGATCTTTTGTAAGTGAAACGAACGCAAACTCCTCTCCAACTCATCGCATTTTCTGATATCTCGTACGTAGGTCCTTTGAAAGATGCCCTTTCGTGCGTTCAACTGAGATTTTATCAATCTTTAGTGAAACTTTTTCGCTTACATCATTAAAGTGAACATTCGGTTGTTTTCCCAATTCGGCTACGCACTCGTACGCGGAGCCTTTCGTGATAATCATTTGGCATAGCTTCATGCACTGAAAAGGAAACTGCGAGGATTACGGCATAAATGAGGCTACGGTAGATGAGGACAACTTTTAGCTCTAGAGCAGAATGGAGTACGATAGAAAAAGTCAGGTCTTAGCTGACATTAGATTTCAAAATATTCAGCTCTTTTTTTGCGAAACATTGCTCTCAAAGGTACAGTAAAGGGTAAAATGAACAAATTCTCACCTCACTCCTGTACAGTGAGCCCATGCTTTAAAATATAATAATGAATAGAGAATATGTGTTGCCTAGGGAATTTTGTGCGTGAAAAAGGATCAATTGATGGGGTTGATAGACAGGGAAAAGGGGGATGATGAGTATTGTGTTGATCTCTTCACCGAAAAAGGATCCCTTTCTCTTTCGTGCTCCCCCTCCCCAAAAATGCTTATCAGATCACTGTCGATTTGTTCTTTCTTTCTTCTTTCCTTTTCTTTTCCTTTTGGAATCCGTAAAGGAGCGATGAGCGACTGGACTGTCTTCGCCGTTTTTAGCGTCACTATGCCCAAATTTTAAAGAGCAAATTTTGCCCCCAGAAAATTTAGCTGTATTTCCGATACAGATTCTACATTCTTCTAAAAAAAGCTAACGGTGCTGTGGTTAGACCCCGATTCGATCACTCTGACCTCCATAAAAGAATAACCGTGTCGGTAAAGAGTGTGCATTGATTGAGTTTTCCCTAGACATCTTTCTATTGTAGGCATTCTATCTTGTTCCAATTTTAGGCTTGCAACAAGGGATTCTGCAGCTGCCCAACCAAGAAACAATAACTTGTTCCAATTCGCGTGTTTTTTAAAGTTTATTGTAGTCTTACTTATCTTCGTATACTCCTTCTAGGGCCGCTACATGTCAAATTGAGAATTAGCGTGTTGTTTCACTTGTTCCAACTTGTTCCAATTTGTAAATGAAGCAAAAATTGTATAAGAATTTGTCTAAAATCAAAAATATCTCTATGAAAAGCAAAAGTTTGTCCAGTCGGGGAATCGAACTCACTACAAAAATTTGATCCGTTCCGTAGACAAGCACATCATCCACTACACCACGACCGCTGTCGACAGAGAAGCATAAACTCAGCTCAAGATTGTAGAGCAAAAATTTTGATGCCGAACTATTCAACAGATTTTGATTACAGATACGGAGTTGGTTTTTTTAGCGGATGGGCACTGTATTGTCCTTGGTTTATGAACGGTTGTTTCCTGTGCTGGCCTGGGTATTGTCTGAGTCAAATATTGCGTTTCGGTACCGTACTCTTCAAGCAAATACCTTGTTTTACCGGAACATAGCCTTAACATTCGTTTAAGAGTTTAAACTCTGTCCCATTTCAGAATAACCATTTTCGAATGAAGCCTCAATTTATTCAGTTGTTTAATCATTTATCACAGCACATTCATATTGCGAAAAAAAGGCAAAAAAAAGCGATTTTGATTATAAAAGATAAAAATGCAAAATAGGAAATGGAAAATGAAAAGAAAAAGAAAGAAAAAGAAAGAAAAAGGTTTAAGCGTTTAACGCGTATTTTTTTTTTAACACTGGGAATTGGAATGGATAAAATAGAGAAATCACAGAAAAATTGGGATTCGAAAGTGCAAAGAAAATAAAATATGCCTAGTTTTAAAGAATTCTGTAAAGTGTAGCAAGTAGCAATTGTAAGTAGCACTACGGTATACTGACTTGCTACAGTGCTTTGCGGTTGAAAAGTTACCGTATCCTGATGATGGATTGGAAAGTATGCAGCTGATGCGAATGAAAAGCTTGGGTGTACTGTAGCGTGCTGTAACGAGACGCCTTGAGCGTACTGCAGTGAAAAGCATACTGTAGCAAATATCCAGGCTTCAGGGTACTGTGGAAAAGATATAGAGACTTCTGTACTTCACAGCTTAGAAATCTTAACTGCAAATGAGCAATAACTAAATAGATTTCAATAACTAAATAGATTTGAGCACCAAAATCTTCTCGAAATCATTTCTTCTTTGCGCAATGATCGGATCGACATTTCGAGGAACAAAAAAGACAATTCTCTTTCCAAATGAATTTCTTTCCAATCAAAGATTCATCACATTCTTTGCAACTGAAAATTTTCTAACAAATGATTTTCTAACAAATGACTCTAACAAATGATTCTCTAACAAGATTGATTGATTTCGTTTCGTTTCCTCAAGCTTTCTAACGCTTAATCTGATTCGAGTCAAAAGTCAAAAGAAAATACGGGGTAGGCTAGTTTCCGCAACTTTTTTTGCGCAACAGGGTCATTTGCGCAACTGGGTTGTTTGCGCAACTCACCATATCTTTCTTCTAAGTGGGCTAATCTTTATGATTTTGATTTCATTTTGTTGCACTTATTGATATCTACAAAATGAGACCAAAAGCATAAAGATTGGTCCACTTAGAAGAAAGTTATGGTGAGTTGCGCAAACGACCCAGTTGCGCAAAAAAAGTTGCGGAAACTAGCCTACCCCGAAAATACCGTAAATACTGTAATAGTACCCCACCCCCATAATGACGGTGCGGAGTGTTGCGTAGTCTAGCTTTGAACGAGTTTTTCTCGACACTGGTTTATGCTACAATGCGCGCTTAGGTATCAAAAAATAGCCCTGAATTTCAGCTATTTTTTGATACCAAAGACGAATTTTTTGAAAGTACGGGTGTTTTGAAAAAAATGAAATACTAAAAAACTTTTGCGACTACACGACTGTACGAGGGCGGTGGGGTACTATTACAGTATTTACGGTAGGTTTAGTCATTTTCTAAAGCTGCTCAACTCTAATACTCTTGTATCAAAACCGATTTTTCACTCAACAATAGCTTTATTACAGTATTTACGGTAAATCAAAAGCTTTAGCTCTTGTCTTGGCTAATATTTTCAATTCTTACCCAAGCCAATTAACTAGAAAACTTTCGAAATATGTGCTCAATTGTTTAATGTTTAATTTTCTTTAAAAAATTCCCCTTTAAAAGCACTTACTGAAAGCATTCGACTGTCGCATGCCAGTGTGTCTCTTCGTAATTTAAACGCTTCTCATCGGGTCCAATTTTCTCCTCACAACTAGCACATGTCTAGAATGATTTCTAGTTCTAATGTCTAGCATCTTTTAAACAAATCCCACTACTTGTTTTCTTATTTCTTTTAGACTGACCTTTGCAAAATGTTTCACAAAACAATCGAGGCAATAAGGCTGTTCCTCTCTTGTCATATAGCGATGACCGCCTAATTTGAAGTCACACTGAAAGGTTTAATTACAAGAATTCAATAGATAAAAGTGGATGACCTTAATCCTAAACATCCTAAACAACTTTTCGATTTTAAAAATGATTGTTATGTTAATTGTTAAATTCAAATTCAATAGATGACCTTAAAGCATGCGAAATGGTCAAAATGCCACGATTTCTCCTCAGCCCACGTGTACTCATTGGCGAAGATTAACTGAAAAAAAAGCGCTTTATAACTGTACCAATATCGTTTTATTCTTTAAATACAATATTCTTATACATTTGATAACATTTAAAACAATCCCTATTTCTAATCCTTGAAATAGAATTCTTTTTTAGAAATAGAATTCCTTTTTTCAAGCCAACCTCATCACACCCAGAACATCGTGGGTAAAGTTGATCAGCGAAATGTCGACCACAATAGTATTTACCCTAAAAATATTGATGAAACGTTATCGTCAAGTATTACTCGTTTAAATTTACTTGATGATAGAAATAGAGCATGTCGACGAGCAATTGTTGGCATTGCTCACATCGGAAACATCCCGGATGCCAAGTGTCCTAGAAATTTTTGGTGAACGTGCTTAATTAGTAGTTCTTTTTGACGAAAACCTACTATAACCGACTATACTTTTACTGTATTCTTTAGCTAAAATTAGCTAAACTGTAGCTAAAACGTAGCTAAAATGTAGCTAAGCTAAACTGTAGCTAAAATGTAGCTAAGCTAAACTCTAGCTAAGCTAAACTGTAGCTAAAATGTAGCTAAACTGTAGCTAAGCTAAAATGTAGCTAAGCTAAACTCTAGCTAAAATGCTTTTAAATAGACAAAATATCTGTCAAACCTCTTTAATCCCGTGATCTGTTCGAATGCCAACTTGTCCTACATTGATCATATCTGTGCATTGCTTGCATGGCTGAAATTTGACAGATATTCGCAACAATTCAATGGTTCAATTCAATTCAATTCTTTCAACAATTCTTACAACAATTCTTCAATTCTAATTCTTTACCACAGCGATATCGGTTTCTTTTTTCGTCACACCAACGCACCGCTCGACATGAAACTGCTTTGTAGGGATTTGATTAGGTTTTTAAATCTTGCTCAATACTTTATTGACTAGCTTTTTGCTTTATTTATCTAAAAAACGGTAATATATTAAGTATTCTGACCACTGGATCGATCTCTTGAATGATCTCGGTGGCTCGTTGCGATCCGGGGGAGATCGGGCTCTTTTGGCTCTTTGTGGAACCCTGCAATTACTCTCTGATTATAAAAAGACGATAAAGGATTCCAAGAGTCTCTAATTTCTCTAAAAATCTCTAGATTTCTAGCTTCTTTGCCAAACGGAAATAACTGTTATAACCTGGATTCCAATTTGGTGTACTTGATCGGCGAGGGTGTCCAGCTGAAGCGCGTGATCCAGTCCACCATTTCCATTCACCGTCTTTGCATTTTGAGCCGCATTGCTCAGGAGATCAGTCTTAAAAATGTTCATTTGAGATTAACTGTTAGAACAATTGTTAGAACAATTGCTATAACAAAGTCTTTCCCCTTTCCCCAACCTGACTTCCCGTTTCTCTCATCTCCCTCCTCTTTTTCTCGTTTTTCTCCACCGAATCCACTTCAACAACTTTGCCAACGCCGATCACCTGCAAAAATCGACTTGAATATTCTTGAAGCCATCTTTTAAACATATATGCAAGTTTTTGAATGATAATCTACAGTACGCTTGTTCTAAAGCTTGTTCTAAAGCTTCTTCTAAAGCTTCTTCTAAAGCTTCTTCTAAACCTTGTTCTAAACCTTGTTCTAAACCTTCTTCTAAACCTTCTTCTAAAGCTTGTTCTAAACCTTCTTCTAAAGCTTGTTCTAAACCTTGTTCTAAAGCTT
This sequence comes from Mesorhabditis belari, assembly GCA_958450365.1. NCBI lineage: Eukaryota > Metazoa > Nematoda > Chromadorea > Rhabditida > Rhabditidae > Mesorhabditis > Mesorhabditis belari. The sequence continues at coordinate 2,060,553 of CAUEEP010000727.1, read as the reverse complement.
CGAACTCACATGTTTCTTGACGTTGTCCACGAATTTTCCCAGCACGACTTTGTCCTGATCCGAGGCGAAACGAGAATCATCAACATTGCAATCATAGAGTGGGAGCTGGAATAACTGAATATTTTTCGAGAAGCCAATCTTTTACTTGATAGGCCAATCGCTGTCTCCTCGTTTGCTCTCCCTTTGTGCCAGCAATTGGCCGCTCTTCTTCCGGCAATGCGTTCATATATTTGTCGATGAGTCGATCATCCGATATGGGCACCCACGAGTAATAGGTGATCACCTAAAAGAAAAACAAATCAACTGCACTAGAAAGGGTGCGTTTACGTTTACACAACGTACAAAAAACAAACCTTCTCATTCTCTTTATTATTTGTTTCCATTTTATAATTGTAGACAGCGCTGGGGACAGTTCTTTTCTAAAAACATTGGATAAATGATTTTAGAAAAGTTTGAACTCACAGATTCACTCAAAGTAGCTGTGGAGACTCGAGGTGATGAAGTGACAGCAGTGCTGAGCTCGCTTTTTTGGGAAAGAGGAGCGCGGGAGGAAGTGGATGAGGTGGACGAGGCTCGATCTCGACCATCAGTGCCACAATCGGATCCACTTCGTGATGGGGAAACACCTCTGAAATTAGCTGATCATCTCCCGAATCGTTTATCTGTTCTGTAGCTGAGACAAATATAGATCTCTTGGATATTCCTGGGTCATGTACCAGACTAGGCCAGACCAAAAGCCAGAAGCCCCTTCAAGGCAGTTCCAAGAACCTTGTGGTCCAGATCTGAAGGCCTATAGCAAAACCAGGTAAAGTCAGAGAATCCAGCTCAAGACCAATGACTGATTTTCATTAGCAACTTTTAAATTTCTTTCATTTTATGATGCTTGAGCCATTTTGCAGTTCACCAATGCGTTGACCCACCTCGATCCACCACCATCTCTTTTCACTGGCTTCAACATCACTCCAAAAGCCGTCATTCGTCCCTCATTCGCTTGGCGATCCGCTTCCGCTTGAGCCTTAAGAAAAACGATTTTCAAAATTTTTTATTAAACAAATTGCTTGATAAGCTAAGAAAATACAGATTTGAAAATGAAAATGAAAATGAAAATGCAATCTCTCACTTTTGCGTGTTCATACGAATCGGCGACCACAGACTCGAATTGCTCGCGAACACCGAAAAGTCGACCTAAAGATCTTTCTAATAAAGTCAAATTTCTTTCTACAAAACCAATAATCAATTGCCCGTGATCGTACTGATTTGGTAGAATGACGTCATGCTCGTCCATACGACATCCACACGTTTTACATAGTTTTCTAAAAGAATCGACTATAATCTTCTCCTATAATGGACTATAATGGACTATAATCTATAAAGCAAACCTCCAAAAGTGTAGATCTAGACCGGGACATTTCCCGCATCTTGTACACATCGATCCAGCACCAATCTCATGGCATAAAACATGCTGAAACGATTGTTTGATGGTAATGCTTTGCAAGTATCAGACGAAAACGTAATCGTAATGATTACAATGATTAAAAAAATGGTTTAATCAAGAGAATCCTAACGATCGTTAGTGCAATTTCAATAGAGAATGATTGCACTAACGATGGACTATAATGGACTATAAGCGATGAACTATAATGGATTATAACGATGGACTATAATGAACTATAACGATGGACTATAATGGACTATAACAATGGATTATAATGGACTATAACGATGAACTATAATGAGCTATAACGATCTCTTGAAAAAAAAACCGACTTTTGGTTTGATCTCTAGTTGAAAGATGTTTGGATTCGTGTGCGCTGTAGGGCCATAATCGACACAAGGTGACGAGACCTCGGTGGCCATTTTTGGGGCAAAAGAGAATTCAAATTATGCAGTTTCTAAATGTAAACTTTCGAATTTCACCTAAAAATATTGAAGTTTTAAAGTCGAGAAATTCAATGTACAAAAAAAGAGGGAAAAAACAAAAACGAGGAAAAAAAAGTGAATGAAATCGTGCAAACAGCCACACAAATATGGAAAGGGTTAAAAAAAGAGAAAACAAAAGAGGAAACAAAAGAGAAAGGCGATCCACGTGAGTGATTGTTTATTTTAAAGCATTTCACCAAGTTTAGGCTCTACTTTTGAAAACGGCACCTCCACTTTCAAAAGTAGAGCTTAAACTCTTGCAAAGTAGAGCTTAAACTCTTGCAAAGTAGAGCTTAAACTCTACTTTGCAAGACTTCGAAACTACTACTCACTTTGAAAGTATCAAAGTGAAGCTTTCACTTCGTTTTCATCTTAATTTACATTGTTTCATTACGAAAATTTTTCGGCAGCTTCGATTTTTCTCTGACTTTGCCGTCTTATCACGAAATTTACGCCAAAAAAGGAAAAAAAAAACGAAAAGAGAATTTCTTTTCGAGTTCTTGAAATTCTTCGTGTTTTCTCGATTTTGGGCTAAAATGCAAGTGATAAGTTGAGAAGTAAACAAATTTTTGCGGCAATCGAATGGGAAACGATCAAGAGAATTTCTCGATGTTTAACTCTTCATCGAAAAAAAAAAGAAAACAGACAAGAGTTTCGTTTACGGAAATAAATCACTTTAGCTTTTTGAATGATCAATTTGATTTAAGCTTTAAGCTTAAGCTTTAAGTTTAAGCTTTAAGTTTAAGCTTTAAGTTTAAGCTTTAAGTTTAAGCTTTATGTCTAAGCTTTATGTCTAAGCTTTATGTCTAATGGCAACATGAGGTTGTAGATACACTACTGGACAATGAAATATCATATTTGAAAAAAGACCGTCACTTTCGCGCGTCTGTAACTTCATTGTCCAGTATTTCAAACTGTATTTCAAACCTCATGTTGCCTCATGTTGCCTACAAGCCTCATGTTGCCTACAAGCCTCATGTTGCCTACACAAAGAATTTAAAGAACTCGAAAAGGTTGTAGTTTATTTCAAAATGGAAACATTGTTTTAAGAGTTGAGAAACGTTTTTTTTCAAATCTATCCCAGTGCTTTCGAAACTCTTGCATGAAGTAACCCATTTCCATTGCCGATTTTCAAACCAAGTCAAGTTAAGTCAAGATTAAATCAAAATCCAACAGAGTCGAAATTCCAGACCAATTTCAAGCTTTGACTTGGCTTTGAATATAGAAAATTTTCAGAAAATTTCTTACAAGTTCATTGTTGTAAAAGGACAAGAGACGGAAATAGACAAAAAAAAATATATATATGTGTGGAAGCGTGGAAACATTAATGAATCATCAAGCATGAAAACATTCTTGTGAATGCAATGAGTCATCACAAGAAAAGGGGAAACACGAGAATTCAATTTATGAGAAGAGAAAAAAAAGGGGAATTTTTGAGAGAATTATGAGAAGAATTGAGTAAAGAATTACTCGTCTTTCCCATTCTTGTTTCATCTATTTTCTAATAGATGAAACAAGAAAGTTTCAAGGGAATCATGTCTTCTGTGAAGAGAGAAACTCTGAAAATGACAGAAATCGTGGGGAAATTAGATGGCTAGTGCTTTGGATTCATTTCAAGAGCTCCTTGTCTCATTCAGCTGTATTTGCAGTTTCATTTTTACATGAAAAGCCGTTGAACGGAAGGAACGGAATGGTTATAGAAGGAAAAATCGAAGAGTCGCGACTCGTTCACCCTCTTTCTCTATGAGACACAACTCAAGAGGGTCCCTAATGAGTTCTAAAGTCCCTAAAGGTCTCTAAAGGTTCGAAGAATGGGTAGAAAGCGTTTCTGAGTTGATCATGATCATGAAAGATTGATCATTCATTGATCATTCATTAATCATGAAAGATTGAGGAACTAAACCAGACAAAAGCAGGATCGAAATTGATATATTGGGTTGATGGAAAAGTCCTTTCCAATTTTTTGGGAGAGTACCTTAAATTTGTCCAATTTTGACATTTTATAGCTCATCCTAAAGCTGAATTCAAGACGGATCGATTGGTAAAAACCGTTTTGAGATATCTCTTTTCTAAAAGTTTTTACAGCTATTTTAGAATTCAAGACGGATCGATTGACTCTGCCGCCCTTTACTAAAATAGCTGTAAAAACTTTTAGAAAAGAGATATCTCAAAACGGTTTTTACCAATCGATCCGTCTTGAATTCAGCTTTAGGATGAGCTATAAAACGTCAAAGTTGGACAAATTTAAGGTACTCTCCCAAAAGATCGGAAAGGACTTTTCCATCAACCCAATAGATTGTGAGAAGGAAATGGGGGATTTTTTTTTGTTTTTGTTTTAATCATTTAGCTTTAGGGTCTCAATAGTTTAAGTCTATAAAGGGAAATTGCTTTTTACAATTAAAAAAAATTGAGTTTATTTGGCATAGTTTGAGTTAAAGAAAAGTAGTGAGGAGAAAAACGAAAATTAAAAAGCATTCAGACAAAGAGTTTCCGGTAGGATGTAAAAAAAAGAAGAGTTAAAAAAAAAGAAATGAAAAGAGAAAGGAGAAAAAGAAAAAGAAAAACACAAAAACGAATTTTGATGTCATTTTGATGATAATAGGATTGAGGGATTTATGGAAGTGAAGTGAAATGACGGGAGAGTAAAGTAATCTCTCTGTCTGGGCATCACTCCTTCGCCCCTTTCCCACCGTTGTGCCCCATTTCATTCCATTCCATTCCCATTTTTGGCTATAGAATGCGCCTTCACATGTATCGATTCTGGTCCCTTTTTTCCTTTTTTCCTTTTTCATTTGAAGTGACACGACTTCTCCTCGTTTTTCTAGCTCTCAACTCTCATTCTCTTCTTTCTTCTCCCTTCTTTCTTCTCCCTTCTTTCTTCTCTCTTCTTTCTTCTTTCTTCTCTCTTCTTTCTTCTCTCTTCTTCTCTCCTTCTCTTCTCTCTCCTTCTCTTCTTCTCCAACTTGAGCTCAAGATTTACGAGAAAACAAAGTGCCACCTCGAATTTGATTTATCGCTTTGTCTCCATCTCCTTTTTCTCATTTCAACTTCAGGAGATGTTGAGGTGAGATTTGAAGAAGAAAATGTTACAGCATTACTTATTGCATTGTAGACAAGTTGGACACTAACCGGACAAATTCAGGGTTGTTCAAAACTCTGAAATGAAAGTTTCTAGAAATCAGTTTCAAAACTAACTTCTGAATTGGTCTTGTTTAACCGGGGAAATGGAAAAATCACAAAATCACAAAGCAAGCCTGGAAAGTAAATGTTGAAATGAAAGCTGTACCGTTTAGTAAAGTGTTTCTGAAATGGATATCTGTGGATATCAGTGATATCCAGAATGAACCGAAATCGATGTCTTTTATTGTCTTTCAATATGAAAATAAATCAAGAAAAGTAGCAAGAGGCAAAAAAAAAAATAAATGAAGATGAGAATATGAATATGTTGAGGTGAACGGGCGGCCGCTTGCTATTTCACAGGGGTTTTTTTTGAAAGAGATGGGAAAGCGGGGGGTAAAGAGAGGCCGATTTGAGGTGCCGATGTTTTCTCATGCATTCATTCAATTCATGAGAATATATCAATCATACATTGGGAAAAGGGAAAGATTTTTGAGTTTCGAAGAATAAACAAGCGAGGATATCTGCAGTGATATCCAGAGTGAACAAAAATAGATGTCTTTTATTGGCAATTGATTAGTGGTTGAAAATTGAGCCAACAATTAGCGGCTGGTTCAGAATAGAGATGGATTTATTGTAGAAATCGATTTCTATTTGGCAATAATTGATTGATAAGCAAGTCTACTGTAACCAAGGATTTATAGACTCTGATTTGAGCTGTGAACCTAGACTAGACCAAAACCAACCAACCTAGAATAAGCCTAGACTTGGCCTAGTCTAGAACAAGCCTAGTTTTGGGTTTAGAATAATGAGAATTCGCTAATGAAAAGAAAATAATGAAATATCAAGGAAATATCAAGGAAAATATCATTGAGAGATGTATGAGAATGGAAGGGAAAAGAGAGATTTTTGTCTGAAATAAGGGAATGGATCCATTTGCATGTCTCTTTTCTCATCTCAGCTTCTCTCTACCTTTCCTCGCCATTTACATCCTCCTTCATTTCGATCACTATCTGACCGGATCTTTGGGAAATGAAGAAACGAAAAGATTTCATTCATTCATTCATTCATGCATTCAGTCTCTCATCTTTGCTTTAAGCGGAATTCCTTTTTGAAGAGGCTGATTGGCCCACATTTTCTTCGGATTCACTTGGGAAAAGCCATGCAGTCTTGCAAGTTTTTCAGTTTTTGCAATTTTCCAAAAACTGGATATATCAAATATTTTCAAATCATAGCCTACTTTAAATGACTCACGACTGTTCGCTTTTTCAATCGTTTCTTTAAATTTCAAAAGAACAAATGATCTTTTTAAATGAAAAGAAGGCTTTTCGATTGCGATCTATTTCTCTCTGAAGTAGAGTAACTGAATTTCACATGACGTGTAAAGGATCCTCTTTACCCGTCAAGTGAATTGAATATCTTTACATTTCAAGGGGCATTTCCCACCAAATCATTTAAACAGCTGAATCTTGAAAAGAAAATGTATATAAGTCGGCGTTCGGGATAAAAGTACGATAATTCGGAGGTGGGACAAATGCGACCTTTTTTTTGCGCACCTGGACATTTGCGCACCTTTTTTCTGCTGGAAAAGGCCTTAGGAAAGGTCGTAGAGCTTCAAAAATGTTTTCATAGAAGGGAATCGTATGCGTAGATTCCGAATTTCGACAAATCAGACCTCGCTGACACGTCAAATTTGGGCTAAAAGGCAAAAACTACGCAACTTCACGCTTTTCCGCAGTTTTTGCGTTTTAGCCCAAATTTGACGTGTCAGTGAGGTCTGATTCGTCGAAATTCGGAATCTACGCATACGATTCCCTTGTATGGAAATATTTTTGAAGCTCTACGGCCTTGCCTAAGGCCTTTTCCAGCAAAAAAAAGGTGCGCAAAAAAAGGTCGCATTTGTCCCACCCCCGATAATTCGCTAAAAGTACGATATACATTTTTTTGTGAGCACATTCTAGAGAACTGATTGTCAGACAAAGTCAATGTTCTGTTTCGGGTTTTAACAATATTTTTTTGCAATTCTTTTCAAAAAAAAAGAAAATTTTTATTCATTAAAAACAGAAAAAAATCTATTGAAAAGTAAATACAAAGAGGCAGAAATAAAGGAAGCAAATGGCTCAAATTTAGCTCAAATATAGCTCAATTTAGCTCAATTTAGCTCGAATTTAGCTCAATTTAGCTCAATTTAGCTCAATTTAGCTCAATTTAGCTCAATTTAGCTCAATTTAGCTCAATTTAGCTCGAATTTAGCTCAATTTAGCTCGAATTTAGCTCAATTTAGCTCAATTTAGCTCAATTTAGCTCAATTTAGCTCAATTTAGCTTAGAGAACCTATTCGCTTCTCTAATTTCACACTTTTAAGACTTCAAATTAAGAAAAAAAGATATTAAATATTAAGAAAAAATATTCAAATATAGAAAAATTATTAAAAAATTGAAAAAACAAAAAAAATTGAGGTCAAACGCTTTTTTTTTTAAAAATTAAGCCAATCCAGAAAAAACTTCTTCAGCTGAATATCTTTACTTTAAAGTAAACTTTTTAAATTTCTAAAAGTTTGATCATTTTAAAGAAATTTTTGAATTTAAAATAAAAAAAGAATTTAAAGAATCACTGCTGAAAATAAAATTTTTTTTGTGAAAATTTTCTTTTCTTTTCTTTTCTTTTCCAGATTTCTAAAAGGTAGATAAGTTTAAAATTGCAAAAATTTCTTGAAAAGATTACTTTTTTTTTGGTTTTCTGGCCTCCAGAGCTCCCAAATCGACCATTATTTTAGGGAAATTTTTTTTGGATTTCATTTTTTTTTTTGGATTTCACTTTTTTTTCACTTTTTGTTGGGCTATGAAATTACAAATTTTTTTTTTTGGATTTTTGAAAGGTTTTGACAAAACTTTTTTGGGTTTTTTTTGTGTTTTTGAATTAGCCCATATTATTGTAAAAAATTTTAGTTCATTTTTTTGCATTTTTTTTATCTTAGCCCATTTTTTTGGCTTAAAATGTTTTTTTTTTAAATTTTTTGGCTTAAAATTTAAATGTTTAAGGAAAAAAATACAAAAAAAGCCAATATTTTTTTCGAAATTTGATGGCTTTGATCGATTTTGTTTGAAATTTTTTTCGGGATTTTCGCGTTGATTTGAGTGGGGTTTTTTTTGGGAGAAATTGAGGATTTCTTTAAATTTAATTAATTAATTACTTTAAAATTTAATTTAAAATTTAATTTAAAATTTAATTTAAGATTTAAAGTTCTGTTAAAGTGAAGATATTCAGTTGAAAGAGATCAGGGATCAGGGTCGGCTCATTCAAAAGCACAGTGAGTTGTAAAAAGCGCTTGGAAAATACTCGAAATGATACGAGAAATGAAGAAAATATTCAGTTATTGGAGAAAAATTCGTTTACGAGACGGCAAAAAGGAGAGTGTTTTCGTTGCGAGTAATCATTTAAACAGCTGAATATCTTGAAAAGAAAACGTATATAAGTCGGCGTTCGGGATTTTTTTTTGCGTTAAAAGTATGATAATTCGCTAAAAGTACGATAATTTGTGCCAAATTTGCGCTTTAAAAAACGCATTACTCGCGAGGAAGACACTCTAGTAAAAAGTCGAAAATTTCTCAAAAAAAAAACTTTTAAAACTTAAAAAACTTAAAATAAGTTTTTTTTTTGAAAAATTTTGATTACCGTAAGTGTTTTGGAATAAAAAATAAAATAAAAATTACTCGTTTTTCGTTTTTTTTTTTGTCCCTCTAGATATTGTAGATAAAATTACACAAAATTTCAATAAAATTACATAAAATTTTCCAAATCTCTACAAAAATCCAGATTTTAAAGAGAAAACTGATTGGTTTGTACACTTTTTTTAAGGGATTTGAAGAAAATTTAGAGAAAATTGACAGTTTAAACAAGAAACAGAAGACGGTGAGAGCCCTACGATTGTGAAAAAAAAAAAACGTCGAGAAGCGGATCGTCTGATCGTTTTCTATCGGGATTTACTTGAATATTTCAAAAATAGAATTAAACTTATAGATAGAGAATCAATTGTTGTTGTTGTCGTTGTTGTTTTTGTTGTTGTTGCTGTTTTTTGCATTTTTTTCCCAATTTTTGACGATCCGATGGCTTTAAAGACTATAAAGAAGAGACCGGGGCCACGTCAGCCGAATGAGCACACGATTTCTGAAAGTCGAAACTGAATTTGAGCCATCTGGAAAGCACACGATAAATTGGTGAGAAAATTTGAAACGTTTAGTGAGTTTTTTTTGCCACTAGAACTGTTTCCTGAAAGATGCCCGTCAGGGAAAAAGAAGATACCGTAATCTCTTTGTCTGGAAAGGCGTCGAGGTTACGGTAACTGGAGAAATCGAAGAAAAATTATTGATTCTCTCCGTCTATTAAATGTTTCTTACGCTCAGTTAATTTGAATGGGCAAATTTGAATTTAATTCCCTTATATTGAATTGAAAATATACGATTAGAGAATTAAAACATCTATAATCTAAATATTTGTGTTTTTTACAAGAACCGACCAACAGACAAGAGATGGACGACTTCTCCTCATCTCTCATTTGCCTCTTCTCTTCTCCTGGCCGTTCATTGCCACATTCACGATCATTCGATTGTTCGTGTTCTGATCGGAGTGCTTGTTTTCGACCTGGAAACGAATATTTATCGTTTTAAATACTTATTCAGATCACTCAAAAGTTTGATTTTTTTCTATAAATTGCTCAACATCTACCGTACCCTTTCACTCTTTGATCGTCCCTTTCCGGAGCACTTGAGATCCGACTCGCCGTGCTCTAATTCGTAAGCTAACACCTCTGCTGACGATGGCATCTGGAATCAAGATTGAATTGCAGTATCATAAAAGTATTCAAGGATACGGTAGCAAAAAAATGAAATAAAAAGCTCACCTTGTACTACAAAATCCAGATGATGATGGCTGTTGTTCGTCTTATAGAACCGTCGATGGATGGATGGTGGGGTGGCTCTAAAGGAGAAGGGCGGGAATGGGTTTATATATGCAGGGGAGGGGGTCGGCCGCCCCACCCCCAGCCTTACCTCCCTCACGTGCCCCTCTCTGTGTCTATCAGCGTACTCTGTTTCTCGAAAGTTCCCTTTTCTCCCTCGTGACAACCGTTCTTTCACGTGTTTTATCCATTGACCCACCACAAAAAATAGCTGACCACCGCGTTTTCCTTGGCTCTTTGGCACACGTTGAGAGGTCACTGTCGAGTAGTTCTAGAATGATCCAGATCTGAATCTCCAAAGCAAGCCAAAACCTCTGCATAGATCAAGAAATGTCTGGATTTGTTTGTAGAACAATACGAGAATCTCTCTGGCAACCGTAAACCCTTTACTGTGATCATAGTGTACTTAGAGCTTACTATCTATCAAAATCTATTCCAATCTAAAGAGCCAAAGATAGGCTATTTTGAGCTTCGATAAATGGGGGAAAAGATCCGCAACGCAAACCGTTGTGGCGGCACTTGTTTACGCCGTTCGGGGAAAAGGGGGAGACTGCAGGTGGGATGCCCTGCCCAACCCCGTCCAAGGCAACGAACCGAGTGCTTTCCTGGGGGACATCAAGCACGATACTCAAAGAATACAGGGTGTCTCAAAAAAAAAGGCCCCTTTTCAAACCGAATTTTAGAAAGACTTTAAGTGGCTATTGGTGGCACTCCTGGTGCCAAAACTGTTTTTTTTTCTTTAACGCAATTTTTTCACTTTTTTTGAGATTTTTTTTTTGTTTTCTTGACTCCCCTATACACGAAAATTTTTCACCACCACCATGAGACTTTTGCCATAAAATTTGACTTTTGCTTTTGTCTTTTGACTTTTGCCTTTTGCTTAAGACTTTTGCCATAAAATTAAAACTTTCTACTTGACATCGTGGGGCATAATAAACACACTAAAAATCTTAGTTTACATATTAACTCTAATATGACACCACGATGTCAAGTAGAAAGTTTAAATTTTATGGCAAAAGTCTCATGGTGGTGGTGAAAAATTTTCGTTTATAGGGGAGTCAAAAAAACAAAAATTCTTAAAAAAAGTGAAAAAATTGCCTTAAAGAAAAAAAGAGTTTCGGCACCAGGAGTGCCACCAATAGCCACTTTTCCACCACCAAGTTTTTCGAAAATTCGGTTTGAAAAGGGGCCTTTTTTTGAGACACCCTGTAAAGCATCACCCAAATGGTCCAAATATCATCAAAAAGTGACAAATTCTAGATCCATGCATTTTATAATAGTTTGAAACATTTTAATGCATTTTGATAATCAGTTTTGAAGTTATCGCCAATCGCCATTGGAAGAGCTTCAGGCAGTAGAGCTCTCTCTGACCCCCGAACCCTTGTTGACCTCCACCCATCCCCTTCCCCATTCATTGCCAGTTGCAGCCTTTTTTGCTCCTTTGGGTGTTCTCCGCGAACAAACCCCACCTGAAAAAATACAAAAATAAGCCGATAGAGTGGGGGAGGAGTATGGGAAAAACAGTATTTCCTAGGGAAACGTAAATTTCTCCAACAAATTCCGGGACTAAAATAGAAACCTGCAAAAACGGTTTACGTTTTTGCGAAGGATTTTGGGTGCATTGCTTTTGCTGTTAATAAGTTTTGTGTAAAGTTTGCCATAAAAATACACTTGTAGGCACAGACTTAGCAACAAATGTGCTATTTAGAGAAGCTTCAAAGGCAACTTTCAAACGTTTGATTGGCAAGACTGATATCAACTTTGAGTGCAAACGCAAATTTCACAACATTTACTGTTTCGCGAGGATTTTCTAGACATGCACTGAAATTTTTGAAAAAATTCGTTCGATATTGACAGTTTTCGGATTCAATTCAAAGCACAACCCAGCAGGGAATTTCTCTTTTTCTCTAAATCTCCACAAATTGTAACCCTCGTGACTGTTTTTGCGTGAATTGTGTGTACTCCCAAGGCACACAGGCCTCCGCCGAAGAGCTATTGGTCGATCGAATTAATGTGCGATTGGGGGGAAAATAACAACGATTGGAGAGGACCATGCATCGAATTGACTTTCTCTCATTTTAAAGGCAGCACACAGCTGCTCATGAAATTTTTTCGCTGATAAGGAAGGGGTTTTCTGTCAAAAACAAGGCACACAAATGAGATAAACAATCCATTTCATTTCGTTGTTGCTGATTCTATGTTGCAAAAACAAAATATCATCTCGGTATTTGTTTGGCAGATTTCCCTTCCTCATTTAAAAACGCATCTCACAAAAAGTGATGCAAAGCGTTGCGAAATCAGTTGATTTTCACTGGATAGTTTTTGTTGAAATTGTGCAACCTATACTTTATTAGAACAATATTCATCGATACCCAAAAATACAAAGAATCAATGCACTAAATTTAATGTAATTACATTTCAGGACACTAGTAAATACTTTTGAGCAAGCCAACGTCGAGATTCGACGGTCATTACTCAGACTTTTTCTCACCAGGAACCCAGCCTTGAATTTTCGTTCGGGTCGTTGAGTAGGGAATATACTTCTCCTTCCTAAACAAATAACATAACGTTGAAAGAGAATTTACGTTCAGTCTATTTTTTTTATTTTACAACCACAGTCAGTCCAAAATCGATAAGTTTTCTGGGCTTATCCCTTAAGTCGACAATAGCCAAAAAATTTCAATTAAATTTCAATACTTTTTAAAGCTTACGTGTAGATCGATGCGTTTTCACGGTGGTCCAACACCCATTTCTCGTTTTGAGGGGGTTTTACCGTTGGAGTTTCATCGCCAATATGATGCAGCCAACGGTGCCTATAATTTCAAATTTAGGCAATATTTTTAAAACAAATTCTAACCATTCAGGTGGAACTTGTGAGGCATCATAATCCAACCATACGCGTTCGGGGAAGACAACCTGCAAACCTAATTTGGATTTTTTAAATACTATAAAATTACCCATCGATTTCTGGGCATAAAGAAGCTATTGTCTTCGAAATACTTGTTGCCGAATTTGTCTTGACCGACGAGACTCCCAACACGCGTTTGATCCATTCTAAAGCAATAATCTTCAAAGAAAGTTCCATCGAAACCCACAAGTATCGTTGTTTCAACGCGGCCTTCACACCACCAACATCCTTTATCACTTTGATCGCCTTCTCCAATTTATCGATGCCAAGCATATGTTTTAAACCCGACATCTAGAAGAGTTTCATCAAGTAAAGCAAAATAAAAGTAAGTTCAAAGATTTAATTGAGTTTTTCGCATCCCCAATAAGTAAAAAAAAGCAAATTAATTAAAATACTTTATTGAACGCATCACAGTTCAACAAAAAAAATCACCCAGAAATAAATATAGAATAAGAAAAAGATACCAATCAATGTAGCATTTAACAAAGCCAACTTTATGCATTAATTCAAAGATTAGGCTTGACGACGACAACGGCATTGATGAGACCAGCATCCTTCAGCGATTGAGATTCGTCTTCGATAACCTAAGCTATAATAATTACGCATTTTAAAAAGAAAACAAACCTTATTGGGAAAAGTAGTCATTAAACGAAATGGTGCAAAGGCCAGGTCTGGCGAAGCGCTGAATTGACTTATTATATGGCTCAAGAAGTAGGAAAACATACCTGACCAGGAAGCTGCGAACATCAGCAACTATATGCGAATGGTTGAAGCGGCCAACCAGGCGACTTCCTGAAGGCATTCGAGCTTGCACCTAAAAAGATAAAATTTTATGAAATCGTAAAGATTCAAAACACGAAAATGCTTGCGAAGCTAATAACCTGTGTAATGGGAGCGCCCTCATCGAGTTTAACTTCGGCTTGTGCCTTAGCTGTCAAATCTTCAGAAGCTAAAGTGATAAGCTTGGCTGAACACCAATATAAAAACTACTTACGCTCTGAAGTCGCAGAGCTTGAAGTAGTAGCTGCCGAAGAAGTTGATACGACTTCAGGAACAACGGCACCTAGTCGATGTCCAGAACCCTAAAATCGTTATTTAGGTCTTAAGAGAAGCCAGCACTAACTCCAAATGGCTTAGGCTTTGGAGGCGTGTAGTCTTCTAGCTTTCTTTCCATGCGAAGTTCAAGTTGATCCGTTGGATATTGACGCCGGAGTTCCATTGGGATGTGGCTAAAATACACTAGATCAATATAAACTCAATGTCTTCAAACCCCCGCATGATCTCTTGCAAAAAGGCTTGATTTGCAGCATCATCAAAAGAACGAAGTGGACCATCTTCAACCGAAAATCCATTCGCCCACATAGTCAAACAAATTTCGCGCTAAACAGTACACTAAACTTGGTTAATAGCTAAAAAATACCGTGTTCTGTCCTTCCTCAGCATTTTCATCCACCTGCGCACCACTAAAGAAATTTGATTAATTGGATAATTTGCATAAATTCTATCACTTCTGCATTTATTGGTGCTTTATAAATCTTTACTGTCCAGCTTTGAGCTGGACAATAAATCAGCATTTATTCTCGCTGGTATCAAGGTATTATTTCCTATCATTTAACATTTTATTTTGTTGTTGACTCGTTTATGTTTATGAAGATTGTATGGTCAACAATTTTTCCTACCGAGGTTCCGCAATAATTTAGTATTTTTAGATGAGCACAACAGTAATACGTCTGGATCATCAAAGAAAAGGAAGTGCAAGAAGGAAAACACGCCCAGATCGGGCAAAGAAATGAAGCAAAAAGGCGAACAGGTGAAGAAAGAGGACCCTAAAAAAATCCTTTACCTTTTGGGTATATGTTAGTTTAAAACGGTAAGCGAGAAGTTTGATTTAATAAAAATACCGTAAATGCTGTATAAGAATGACATGTCATTCTATTTTTCAATACCCCTCTCCGGGTGTCATTCGATTAGAGGGTGTAGTTTTATTTTTCACTCGAAATGGCCACTACGGATCACAAAAAAGTATCCATCAAAAAACGAACTTCATTCAGCATATATTTTATCAAAAACATCAATTTTAACACAATTTTAACAAACAAAACAAATTTTAAAAATCTATTTCATGTAAATATCGTGTCATTCTAATACAGTATTTACGGTACATTAACGTTTCTCTCTTTAGTGATGAACACATGCAGCGCAGAAATGACAAGTAAGGAATTTTGTTTTTCATGTTTTTTCCAGCTATCATCTTTTTAGGCATGAAGGCTACAAACGCCTTCGTCCTATTCCCAGTGTTGATGTGGAAACTCCAACAGAGTTTGACAATCAAGTAGGGTTCTTTGCCATTGCATTGACATTTGTTTTCTAGATTCTAGAGCCGGCTGTGGTGAAAGAAGAGACCCAGAAGATAAAATGGAGTGATCAAAAGGAAAAGGTATGCGTTGAGTGCTGGAGAATCTTCCTATAGTGTCTATTTAGCTGGGGAAGAAGAAAAGCCCATCAATAGCTTCTATCCCGATGTTCCTTTCGCGTACAAGTAAGCATGCTTTTTGAGTTTTTCTTGAGAATTACAAAGTCGCGGTTGCTTTATATCCTTTTTTGTTTAGGGCCAACATCCAGCCGCCGCCACCCTGCCCAACTAACAAACGAATTGTCGATTCTTTAAACGTGCACGAGTACATGCCACTCGTCTTTGGTGTGCCACTGTTTAATCGAATTTCTCTCGTGTAGATATTTGTCCGTTCAGTACGAATAAAGATTAATTCTGGGCATTTTGCTTTGTAATTACTTTTAGACTGATTTGATTAAAAATCATACCGCGGTTGATTTCCACGACGTTGTGCTGCTTCTCCCGTGACTGCCTCAGCTCCAGCACGTCGTGCGGCATCAAAGAAGTTTTGGGCGAAGTCGCCTTCTCTTCTATCGCGACCGGGTGGGCCCAAAACTTGTTGCCCACTAAAGACAAATAGAATAAAGACCATGAAAAAATGGAATAACGAAGAAACATAACTAACCTGGTCTCAGAGCCACCAACGTAGAATCCTTGGCGCCTATTCTCGCCTTCACTTTCCGAACCACTTCCCTCGTCGTCTTTGTTGTCGTGCAAAGTTCGAATACTATAATAGAGTTTGAAAAACAATAAAAACGCACACTCACTTTGGCATCGTTGAAGATTTGCTATTCAGCCGAATTAGAGTAGCTGTTGATCTAGAAAACTCATTAAGCTTGAGGCAGAGGTCATGTTGTCAAATTCTAGCGTTTAAAAAGTATTCTGATTGACGGTTTGGGTTGAAAATTGGGGGCTATAGTAGTTGGGAGGCGGGGGAAAGCTAAAAAAAAATTTTCGCCAAATGAGCTGATTTTTTGCACCCAGGGATTTTTGAATATGCCGAATCGATTGGTGATGGTTTCACACAACATTTCGCGACTTCTAACAAAGTTTATAACAAATAGCAACGAAAGTAACAACAACAAAATCTTAACAAGTTACCAACGAGGACTTGACTCAAGAAAACTGGTACTTTTTGGCCACTTCATCCCAGAATAAGTAGATTAGGTTTTTTGTATTGTGTTGCTTGCAAAATTTTTTTAAAGTTGCGAAATGCTGTGTGAAATCATCATCAATCGATTCAGCATAGTTAAAAACCCCTGGGTGCAAAAAATCAGCTCATTTGGCGATTAAAAAAAACCCCAACTACTATAGCATAGAAAATTGTAAATTCACGCTAAAACTTTACAAAATGACGAAAGAAAAATAGCAAAAGGAAGAAATGGCCGGAACTTTTGCCTGCTAAATTTCTAAAAGGTATTCGATCAAATAACTGCACACAAGTTTGCATGTGATAAATGGTATTTTATCACAGAGCACAACATTTCTTCATTTCAACAAGTTGAAGCGTAAGGTCATACATTTGCAATAGTCATTTTGCTTACAGCTAAAATCTTCATTTCGGAGTTACCAATGCACAAAAAAGAAACGTCACTAGGAAAAATAGGGGTGGAAAATAGACAAAGGAGGGTCGGGAAAGAGTTGGAAACCCAGAGATTTTTCTGATGTTGAACATTTACGAAAGTCCTCATTCATGAAAACAGCAACCACCCAGTGGTGATTCTCAAAGTAAAGACTCATATTTAAACTACGTTTTCTTTTCCTTTCCATTGAAGCTTCCAAAATAACACAAGTTTATTGTTTGCTTTAGAAATGAAACGGCGCGGAGGTCGCTGGGAAAACTTTAACGCCGAATTCAACGCTGACAACGAATGGTCACAATCGTCGACCGGCTCAACTGGTGGTCAACGATCCGAGAAGACAGATTCAAATGGTATCCACATAAAATTTTGTGTTTTATTGTTTAACTTTAGCTGTTCCCACTCTTGCTTCACATCGCCTGAATCCCGATGCGTGTGGAATCGATTATGAATTTGGTGGCAAAGACTACAGGTACAAAATTGTTTTTTGTTGTTATTCTGAACGTTGTTTTTAGAAAAGAGATGCCCTTGAAGAAGGACCACGAATCAAGGCCATTGTGGGTCGCGCCGGACGGGCACATCTTCTTGGAGACTTTCAGTCCCGTCTACAAACATGCTCGTGATTTTCTCATTGCGATTGCTGAGGCTAGTTTTTATAAGGCACCAAATTTGCAATATTGAATTGTTACATTCGACTAAATTTTCAATTTAGCCGGTCTGCCGCCCTGAATTTATCCACGAATACCAATTAACGGCCTACTCTCTATACGCGGCTGTTTCTGTGGGATTTCAAACTGGCGACATCATCGAGTACTTGGATCGTTTATCAAAAAGCGAACTCCCCGACGGCATAAAAGAATTTATCCGAGTAAACTAGGACTTGTTGATGAGTACTTATAGTTGTCTTTAGCTATGCACACTCTCGTATGGAAAGGCGAAACTTGTCCTGAAACACAATCGCTACTACATTGAATCTCGACATTCGGATGTTATTCAAAAGTTGCTAAAGGATCCGATTATTCAACCGTGCATTTTGGACGAAGAACGACCAGCCGAGGTCACTTCTGCAAAAACGGTTTGATTTTGTCGAATAAACTTTTTTCAATTTTACAGTTTAGGATTTAAATGTGATCAGTTTTCCCACAACGCAGACAAAACCCGAAAATGGGGATAAGAAAGAAGACAAGGATGTTCCTGAAGATATTAATGAATTGTAAGTCTGCTAATAAAAGACGCGCAACATTTGATTAAGTTATGAAAAACTTGAAGGCGAGGACGACGAAGATGCAGAGGCAATAAGGACTCTTGAGCTGCTCACTTTCGAAATCATTCCGGTTAATCTTTTCTAATGACTTTTGTTAATACGACATATTTAGTCTCAAATCGAAACGGTTCAAAAGCGATGTATCGAACTGGAGTATCCGTTGTTGGCCGAATACGATTTTCGAAACGACACAAATAACCCAAATCTTGGAATCGATCTTAAAGCGTCCACTACATTGCGTCCCTATCAAGAACGAAGTCTTCGTAAGATGTTTGGAAACAGCAGAGCCAGGTTTACAAATTTTACCCACGTGATGTTTTTGCATTTTTACTTTAGATCTGGAGTCATTGTACTTCCATGTGGTGCAGGTAGAACATCTTGAACATTTTTTTACGAAATTCAATTCGTGAATGTAAAGAATATGAAAGAAGCTTTACAGGAAAGACTCTGGTGGGTGTGACGGCTGCTACAACAATCAACAAACGATGTCTTTGCCTTGCTACAAGTAACGTGTCTGCTGAGCAATGGAAAGCACAATTCAAGGTATGAACTTTTAATGCTCTTTTTAAGAGTTGAAAAATTCTAGTTATGGTCAACGGTTCAAGAGCGTCAAATTGTTCGATTCACGCGGGAAACGAAGAATGAACTGATTCCCACGGGCACCGAAGCGGACAAACCAGTGGTATGGTATTTGTTGCTCTTAAGATTACTATTTTAAAAAGTCAAGTCTACACTTTGTATTTAGGTCTGTATTTCTACATACTCAATGCTCGCATATTCTGGCAAGCGATCGTACCAAGCCGAACAAGCCATGCAGTATATTAGCAGCCGTGAGTGGGGATTGTTGCTTCTTGATGGTTTGTATCTAACATTGTTTAAGGATTAATTGAATTCTTCAGAAGTACACACGATTCCGGCAAAAATGTTCCGCAAAGTTCTAACGATTGTACAAGCGCACTGTAAGCTCGGACTGACGGCGACACTTGTTCGCGAAGATGACAAGATCACAGATCTCAATTTCCTTATTGGTTTGTGGTTTGAAATTTGGCTTTGAAATATTGAACTCTTTAGGCCCCAAAATCTATGAGGCAAATTGGATGGAGCTACAACAAGCAGGACATATTGCCAAAGTTCAATGTGCAGAAGTAGAATTTATAATTTATGCAGTAAGTAGTTTTGTTTAGGTTTGGTGCCCAATGACTTCGGAATTCTACTCATTTTATTTAAATGCCCAAATCTCGCGACGCTTACTCTTGGCTGTTATGAATCCAAACAAGTTCCGAATGTGCCAATATCTGATCAAATATCATGAGCGACGGAATGACAAGGTTACAATCCTACAATTTTGGTGATACATTTGTTTAGATAATCGTGTTCTCCGATAACGTGTTTGCACTCAAAAAGTACGCTATAACAATGCACAAGCCATTCCTTTATGGTGATACACTACAGGTTAGACAAATGAACAGCCTTGAAATCTTTTACTTTTAGTCCGAAAGAATGAAAATTTTGCAAAACTTCCAATGCAATCCGCAAGTAAACACGATTTTTGTCTCAAAGGTAAGTATTTTTAATTGCTTTGCAAATGTATATTGTCTATTAGGTGGCTGACACCTCGTTTGATCTGCCAGAAGCTAACGTTCTTATTCAAATTTCGGCGCACGGTGGCTCTCGAAGACAAGAAGCGCAACGATTGGGAAGAATTTTGAGGTTTTTAATTACTATTTGAGAAGTCATTTTTTTGTTCAATCAGCGCTTATTTCAAAAATTTAGGGCAAAGAAGAACTCATCTGAACAATTCAACGCTTTCTTTTATTCGTTGGTCTCACAGGATACCGTTGAAATGGGATATTCGCGGAAACGTCAAAGGTAATCAAATTTGAATAATTGATGGTGATGGTTTTAGGTTTTTGATCAATCAGGGTTACGCCTATCGTGTTGTTAACAAACTCCCCGGCATGGAAACTGAGCAACTTGCGTTGAGTACAAAGGTAAGTAGCAGAAAGTTTGGCTCTTGCATAGGTTAGGTAACTTTTGAATTGATAGTCAATCTTCAAAGGTTTATAACATTTCTTATAAATAGTAACTGCATTTACTTTTTATATATTTTAAGAGAAAAGATTTCTGGCTTTCGAATTCGTTGGTAAACGATTGGAACGATCAATCCTGAGAAAATCAAAGTAGAATCCCACTGACGGTTTAAGTTATTTGATTTTCTCAGGATTGATCGTTCCAATCGTTTTTGGTATTATTCGAATCTTTTCTCTTAAAATATATAAAAAGTAAATGCAGTTACTATTTATAAGAAATGTTATAAAGCTTTGAAGATTGACTATCAATTCAAAAGTTACCTAAACCATGCAAAAGCCAAAATTTTTGCATGTTTGAATCTTTTACTTGTCAGGACGCTCAACGACAGCTTCTGCAACAAGTCTTGGCCACTTCTGATGCCGACGCAGACGAGGAAGATGTAAAAGAAGAAAATGTCGACGGAAGTTATAAGGTGGGTTTAAAGTTCGCAAATATTTTACAATAAGACCTCGTTGGTAAACGGGTTTTTTAATACTCAAGAACACAGCCCTTAGTTTTCTACCATTCTTTTTAGCCTTTGAGAAGAGAAATCTCGATGTCTGCAATGTCGGGTGGTCTTGCCGGTTCAGCTCCAGCTCGAAATAAATCGAAAGGAAACGAACATCCGCTATTCAAGAAATTTCGGCCGCACTAATCGACGATTTTGTTTATTTGACGGGTTTGCATTTTGTGATAATCGGGTTATGCTTTTTTGTTAATATTGTGGTAAAGTTGTAAAATTATAGATAAAAATGTTAATAGTTTTAAGCACTGGACTGGTAAGCGAGTATCACAGGAGTAAAGAAAAAAGCTCAAGAAGTAAATTCAAAAATTCTTAATGAGTGGTTGATTGTGTGGACTTTTCACATTTGGATTGAAAATAGCACTGATATCCGATCGAACTTGTTGACTGAGAATGAGCAAGGCCCAAAGTGGAGACAGTGTGGCAAGAGTGTTCACAAGAAAGCGTGCATCATAGAAGCGAGCGAACGCGTTTTGACTTTGCGAGAAATCCTCCTTCATGTGCAAGAGGTAATAGATCATAACCTAAAAAATATTTCTCGGATTTTCATTTGTTTTTGGTCCCAAACCTGATCAATCGAGTAGAGCACCGAGATCGACGCCAACACGATGCTCACCGATAGAAGATTTGTATGCGAATAGCGGCGATACGATCGAATGCGACACAAAACGACGATCGTTGATAAAAGGTTGATGATTGCACAAACGAAACAAAGGAGTGCCGTGGAAAGACTGTTTGATAACTGACAGCTCTTTGGTTTTTTTGCTATTTTCATTTTCCCATACCCAATCAATTCGCTTATTATAAGCAAAGCCGAGCCCACGATGCATTGGCAAAAGGGCAACCTCGGAGAAGAGTAATGGCCATGAAAGAAGCAAGGAAGTGCCAAAACAACCGGCCAACGAGTAGTTGAGAAGCCATTTCCAGACCTGTTAAAGATATGCTAATTTAGGCATCCTGTAATACAGGGATTACGGTAGTCTCAAGGCGTACCTCAACATATCGTGCCCCAAGTGTGATCACACTCAAACGATTTACGCTGATCAATGTGGAGATGCAAAAGTGCAAGTGTTGCAGGAAATACGACAAAAAGTAGAGTGGCGTCAGGTAAAAGGAGAACGAGTGAAATGAGCTGAAATTTTTTTTGTATCTTTGATAATCTTTTCCCCCAAACTTCAACAGTCGATCACAGAAAATGTTCAGCGTGGGGAATTCGACGAAGAGATGAATGTGGAAAAAACAGAAGATACCCTGAAAATGGTTAGCATTTGGAAAAAGAGGTTTTTACAAGGTTTTGGCTACTAGACATTGGTTTGGTTTTTGTTCAGTTCATAGAGATTTTTGAAGAGAGTACGGTAGTTTTTCAAAATGGTCCACCTTTTAGAAACTGCGTTAATTGGAACACACTAATTGATCTTTTCCCAAAAACCCACCGCAATCGCTTGCCACCGAAAAATGACGAAAAACGGTGAGGAATACTTGGCGGCATACCGTCGCGAGCTCATCAGAAAGAGCAAAGCAGCGAAGACGGGAAACGAGAGAAAACCGAGAAGCGTCTCAAAGACGTAAACGACCTTCAGCCAACTCGTGTCCTCCGTCGAGCAATTCGATAGATTTAGATGGGGAGCGATCGTGACTACCATTGTCGTTTGTTTAGCATATCATCTTGCGTCAAACATTCAAATCGAAAATGAATCACAGAAATCGGGGCAGAGATTGGATTCTTTTCCCCCTGAAATTTGAATTGATCGGTAATTTTGAAAACGGATGGCAAACATTTTAAAAAAATTTTCACCTGCTTTGGATTTTTTTTTAGAAGGCTGTGTGATTTAATTGTCAATTAACACAAACACTTTTGATCCCTGGAGACTTTCGAAAAAGATGGGATTTACGAAGAAAAGAGAAAGCAGATGTGTGCTTGAATTTCTCAAAAAAAAGGGTCAAAATTGGGGTGAAGGGTGAGAAAAGCCTGGGAAAAAAGAAAAAGGCAAGGCAAGAGTCCTCAACGAAAAAAAAAAATTAAAAAAAATGAGATCAAAAGAGAAAATTGAGTGGCAGAGATAAATGAACCCGTAAAAAATGAAATCAATCTTTTTTTTGCTATTTTTTTGAACTCATTCGATGATTTTTGAGTAATTTTTAAGCTTAAAACACGATTTTTAACTCATTTATTACTATAGCAAATTTTTATTCACAGTGGATAACTCGAAAAACTTTAACAACGCAAAAATGTTTCCGGAGAAAGAAAAAAAAAATGAAGTGAGCAAAATAATTGGATCGCAAGCATCCCTGACTTAAAGCCTAAAAGAAGAGAGTTTGATCATGAGGGATAAAAGGATTAAGCGAAGACACAGAACAAAGAAAAAGCTATCTACTTCCAATGCCAAAAAAAGAAAGAACTCATAGAGATGAATGATAAATGAGAAAAAATACCCGAAACAAGAAGAGAGTTGAGTTTAAGTGAAAGTCGACGAATGGCATCATTTGAGGAGATCGGAAGCACTCCGAGCCGGCACAGCTTCATCCCATGGACCGTGAATCGTGCTTTTGCGATGCTAAAACATTATATAGAGTTCATAAATATTAGTACGCATATTTATCGATAAACTAATTGATAATTAATCTTTTCATAAGAATTTAAACTGAATTTCAACCTGCACTGATTAGTACTTGCTTTAAAAATCTCTTTACTATAACAATTATGAATTTGATTAATCAACTTGACGAAATCGTTGGTATTATTGATAACATTATCTTTCTAATAAAAGACATTTTTGGATATTTTAATTATACCTAAAATCCAGCAAATTTAAAAACAAACCTGCAGTCTTATCAGAAGCAAAGGGCAAATGACGACAACAAAAATAACGACAATCGCCCAAATGATTGAAAGTACAGCATTCATCTCCCACAAAGTGACACAAGAAAGGCCTGAAAACTAGAATTTAGCATAACTTGAGTCTGCAAAAGTACCTGACAAGATGAGACCGAGTAAAGCTTGCATTCGAGAATACTTGTTCATCAGCGCGTTTTGAAAGATTGGCGACAGCGAGTGTTGGGAGAACGAGATGGCGAGCAAAAGGAAAGCCGACGATGAGTCTTTCAGCCGGGAAATCAACAGCACCGATGAGCATAAACCACACGAAACACTCACTGGAGTTGAGACACTAAATGAGGTTTATAAACGGAGGTCCTTGTGTTGTTAACGTTTAAAGCTTGGCTCTACCATTCAAACATCTGAATTCTAACAATTAGAACGTTTTTAAATTAAAATTCCTATAAGTTTTAACGTTTTCACCTAAGAATCCAAAGTTTTAAACAACATACATTGGTGCTCGAATGCCGTAATCGTGAAATATGCAGCTGACCAAGGCGAATATGATGGCTAACGCGTAAATCGTGTCCGTGCTAATCGTTGTGGTAAGGGTTCTTAAATCTTCAATTTGCAACAATTCCATTGTTTTAGTAAATAAACCTGATAATCGGCGTGAGAGCATATCCAAAAACGAAAAGCGTCAAGAAATCCCTCAGCTCTTCCCATTTTTTTCGCATCTCGTCTTTTGGTCGGAGTACGCTATTGTAGAATAAATAACAAGAAACGGTGATACCGACATAACTCCTGAGATATAAATATAGACCTTGTTAAAATGTTCAAAACTTTACCATAACAATGTATCAAAGTGCATATTTTCGTTGTAGATTGCCTCGAATAAAACAAAGTAGAGTAAAACGACATTAAGATGAGTTGTTAGATGAAAAGCACCAAGAACCGCCGAGCACCAGGAATATTTGACGACGGAAACTAAACAAAGTAGGTAAGAAGACAAAGATTTACAAAAAACATTACCATTTTTGCGCAACTCGTTCAAAAAGCACTCGTCACCGCCCGAATAAGTGTCGTTGAATGGTTGCCTTCTGTAGAGTTGCTTCTCCCATCCCGGCATCCGTACCTAAAATAATAAAATTACTAAACAAGAGATTATAAGCTACTAGTTGCAAGTATAAAATTAGCTTATCCTAACAAACAAAGCAGCTTATCGTGCTTCAAATTTTAAAATACTCCTTTTTCGTAAAATTAAACACAACGTACAAGTGAATAGTTCAAATTTCAGAACGAATTAATATAAAGAATAGGCTAGAGACTAGACTTTAGTTTGCCCCTGCCCCAGCCAACCGACCCTAAATGATGTTTTTCTGGGGTTTTCAGGCATGCTGATTTTGAATCTCGACATTTCAGAAAAGATTAACAAAAATTTTTTTCGTTTCTACCGGTTGAACATGCAGCCAATGACAAAGAGTAAGCCATTCTGCCCTCAAAAAGCTCATTTCGTACCTCCATCTTTGCTACTCCTTCCTTTTATGTGCCTCCTAATTGCCTAGGCTATGACTCCGCATCCTAACCTTGCTGAAGGTGACCGTGTGACTTGACTGCAGCATCCTAGAAAGCATCGGTCGCTAGTGGCTTGGAATGGAGGTAAGCCTCCACACACAAAAGTCCGCTACCTTCAGGCGTTAGCAGACGAAGCAAATGCGCCACTAACCTTTCGTACCAGAACAAAGAAAGGGACGCGAAATGCCCAGAAAAAAGCGTCAGAAACAAAAAATTTCTCAAAGAATTTTTTCTAATATCCCCTGAAACTAGAGCCTTACCAAAGATTAAAGCTTTCAGCTTAAATTCACTTCTATTCCTACTTCAAAGTACCAAAAACTAGCAACTCACCGCGTCCAAAAGATTCTTCGGTCTTTCAAGCCGGCTCTCCTTGGATTTCTTTGGTGCTCCTCTAGACATGCATCGACTAAATGAAAAACATGAACATTAAGCTTGAACTTTGGAAAAAATTAAAATGTACGCGTAAAAATTTGATAAATCTTGCCACTATTTGCGCTGAAAATCATAAGTAGTGCATTAAGCTTTAGAAAACCTTTCAAATATCATTTAGCAGTTAGTTTTCTACAATCAGTTAATTTTAGACGTTCCATCAAATGCAAATTTTAAGCTACAGATCCACGAAAGGATAGAGGATTAGACAACCCAACAACCAACAAGACAAGTGTAATCATTGCGTAATCCAACTAATAATTGCGGATAAAAAAACAGAAAATATTCCAGAAAAGATATACCAACCAGAATCTTTCTCAATGTGTAGCTTTTGATTGTCGACAACAAATGAGATTTGAACTTTTATTTACCTTCACGAATAAGTTATCACTATATACTGTAATTCTGTGGCATGAAGCGTTTCCTAAAACGTGCCAACTTTCTCGACTATCGTAAATCAGCCTCTAGTTTTTATCAAATCTATCTATTTTTTGAGCTTTTCAATATCTTTGTGAACCTGCACAGAAGCAGATCAAAAGTGAATTGATTGAATAAAAACTAGAAAGAATACGGTACGTTGACACGGTTTAGAAAACGCATTACAGTTAGGTATTGCGGTAGTTATAGATAATCGAAATGTACACAAAGAAATAATAATAGATTCTGATTATGGCCGCGAGGATTGTGGATTACTCAGCCGATGCTCTGGGCCAATCACTCCCTGTTGTGGATAGGTGGGACTGGGATTCGCCTGCAACCCAATCTGATGCAATTGTTGACCATTCCCGCTCTCGTTTGACCCTAAATAAGAATGGTTATTAACTGATTTATTCTAAAGCTAAAGCTCTAAAAAGCCAAAAAAAGCTTAGCTTAACCAAGCGAAAGTCACCAAAAAGGATCTAGATCATCTACTCAGTCAATAATCGACCGAGGAAACGTCTAAAAGCAATTACATGTTGATTTTTAAAGGTAAAATTGGCTCTAGGAACAACTCGAGTTATCAATGAAATCTAAAAGGGTAAACAAACAGTCTCATTGTCAGTCACAACAGGTTTTCCCATTGCTTTCTATCGACGTTTCTTTTCGATATTCTCTTTTCATCCGAACACCTGTCAACTATTTAAGGGCTCACAAAGACTGCTTCTTTCGTCATTTTTATGCTGACTCGTGCTTAGAACCTAAATCATATCCAGCTAAATTTCGAGAGCATAATGTTTCGTAAGCGTTCTTCTGGACACATTCTTAGTAAAAACCCCAATTCCCACAGTTCCGGTACGGGTTGGTAACTTTTAAACCCTAAATTCTAAAATACACCTAAACTACCGTACTCGAGACGGCGTCTTCCTTTCCCCCTATAAAATGAAATCTCATCCTTCAAAATTCATTCTTTTAAAGGCTCGTTGCCCGGTCCGGCGCTTCGCCGTTTCTTTTGCGCATGTATTTTTATTCCTCTTTCTTTATCCCCTTATAAAATTCTATTTATTATAAAAATCTCCCTCCTCATTTTATTTTTTCCACCACCCTTCCCTGTTTCATTTAAAATTGTTAAAATTTTAGAGTTTGTGTACTTTTCCCGGTTTTCGGACCCGTGTCTTTCGATAAATTTATTAAAAAACTAAACATTTTCGCTCTATAAATGCCAGTCAATCCAACCGCAAATCGTCTTGTTATTCCTCTCGTTTTGGCAAACCATTTGGAATTAGTGTTTCTGGGTTAAAAGATTTAGCTGTTTGGGTAAGGTTTCGACCTAGAATTTAAATGTTTGGGAAACGTCAATAAACCATCATAACCTCCAGTTTACATTCGATCATCCCAATTTCGATATCATTAACCGAGAGCCTTATGATTCCTAATCGAATGATACCAAAATTGGGCAGATTAAATGGAAAAAGTTTGATTATGGTAGATTCCAAAGTAGGTGCCTTTTAGAAAACGAGCTACTGATTTAAAATGAACGATTTCCGACAGTAAACTTGCTTATCAATCAAGCTAGCGCCAGTTTTCGTATATTTCTACCGTAACCGGTTCTTCTAAAGTCCTAAAGTTCCTTTTCTTCGTAATCCATTCTATTCTGCACAAACTTTTGATCGTAAAATCAAATGCCTAGGCATGTTCTAAGCATCAAATTTCCAGAAAACAATGTTCCGGAATCGACAACAGAGACGGCAAAGGGACACGCAAGGAGTGATGCTGCTAGCATTTCATCTATTGAACGCTGGACCAATTCCACCAGTACTATCACCCAGTTAAACTCTAAATCTATATCGTTTAGGTTACACTTATAACAATCCTGGCACAAATGGCAATCTATCTGGATTTCATCCCGTTTCTTGGGCCTGAAAAGACGTGTAAGTGAATTCAAGATGAGGAGTAAAGTGTACTAATGTGTTTTCTAAAATGTTTGGGAATACTTTTTGGCTATTACGGTACTATACACGGGGAAATTCCAACCCGAACCTAATTCCACCTTCGTTTTCTTGGCCAATTGCTCTGAAATTTTATCTACAGATAGAAATCGACATTTTCAGCTTCTAGACAAAATTTCGGAGCAATCGGTCAAAAAACGAAGATGGAATTAGGTTGGGGTTGGAATTTTCCCATGTCTAGTATGTACTCTACTCGAATGATAAATCTAGTGCAACTCTGTCTTCGACCCGACCTCATCATCCAACAACGCCAATTCTATCGCTTGATCGCGCCGGTTTTTATGCACGCTGATGATTGGCATCTCTACTACAATATGGTCTCAATGCTGTGGAAAGTTGGAAAAACTGGTCAACTTCTCGCTAAAACTTTCAATTCCAGGGAAAACGAATGGAGCGAATGATGGGCGGAGTGCAATTCCTCGCCATCTTGCTCATTTTCGTGGTCCTAACCCCGGTTGCAACTGTCGGAATCTCGCTGGGACTTGATCAAATTTTCGATACAGCTTATTCATATCAATGTGGAGTCGGTTTCAGCGGTTAGCTCATTACCGTTTTCTAAAAGACATCTATTCCAGAAAACTACTGTAATCAAACCAATTTACATTCTGTTGGGTTTAGGTTGTGTCCATATCCCTTGGTTCAAGGTAGAATATTTATTAAAGCACCGGAGGGTTTATATACCGAAATGTTGAGTGCTAAATGTTTTGAAAGGTCTAAGTTTTGTCTGGGGAAATCGCGGAAAGATAAATGGAGGATAATAGAGGAAACATTGGTCGATAGACTTTTAAAAGAAAATAGACTTTATCGGAAGAATTTCCGAACACATTCAATCAGCTCAATTTTTGTATCATTGACTGAGTCTTGTGATTCCTCGTCGAGTAATACCAAAGTTGGGCGAATCGGGTGTAAACTGGATTACTGGATTACTGGATTACAGTAGTTTTCTAAAATAGATGTCTTTTAGAAAACAAACAAAATCTCAGGTGTCCTCTTCGCGTTGAAAGTCGTTCTGAACCACTTGCGACCACATGATCACGAGTTTCTTTTCGGTTGGCTACCCATTCCGACACGATACGCTAGCTGGATTGAGTTAGGCGTCATACAAGTTTGTTGGCTTTACAAGTACTCTTCTAAGGGTTTCTAAAATGTGTCAGTTTACGAAAAAGTACCGTAATCTTGCTCTAGCCTGGATTGAATAAGTCCCTAGCCCTGGCTTCTGGCCCGGCTCTAGCCTGGCTTACTGGTTCTAGGTCACTGCTTTACAGAAGTAGACGAAACGTAAATAAATTCGATAAAAGCTAGGCCAAGATCACGGTAGTTCCCCAAAAGGTGACACATTTTAGAAAACAAGAAAACGCTCAATTTCTAGATGCTAACTCCAAATGCTAGCTTTGTCGGCCATCTTGGCGGAATCATTTGTGGACTTGCATACACCAACGGTCTACTCAACGTCGTTTATTACCCTCTCGTCTCATTCCTTGACACAGCTTTGGGTAATTGGTCACTAATCTCAAAACTTTTTCCTCAACAGGTGGACTACTCGAGAATGGCACAGACGAGGAGCCAAGAAGCAATTGGAGTAATTGGTTTGGTAACTCGAGAAATCAACAGAATCGCTGGTCTGGGAGCGGTCAACAAATAGGACGTCAGCAAGGGGATTGGAGGTCGAAAGGAAATACAAAAAAGCTTACAATTAGCCCAAACAAAACCAAATTCTTATTGAAATATACCGTAACCCGGTTCATCTCAGGGAAGGTCAGGGCCGCCAAAAGACAGAGCCTGACCTTGGCCTTACTGTAAGCCTGGCCCTAGCCCTGTATTGTCTGGCCTGGCTTAAAGGCCCGGTTGGAACATCCCGAACAGGAAGCACTTTAAATTTGGGCCAACCCAATAAAATCTACAGTAACCCAAATAAAACCGTTGACTTTTGCATTTAGTGCGTACACGGGTGGCCTATCCGAGGAAGAGCAAATGAACCGCGCTCGGGAAGAAAGCCTACGACAGCGAAGGGGCTACGGATGGAATGTACAATAGAAAATGTACAATAGAAAATGTACAATAGCAAATGATCAATACCAGCTATACATTGCCCATATTTTTGATAAAGTTTGATAATTGTCACAAAGTCACACACCATAGCTCGTCGTCCTGATGCCGGCTCGTGGCTGACCTCCATATTGGGCATTCAGTTGCTGGGCACGGCGCTGAGCCAAATGCGCTTGAAGGACAGCGCCTGTCGGTTGATTTGCCGGATATTCCTGCAGCATTTTATCCCTCAAAAAGAAAACAGGCAACCAACTTGAAATTGTTGATACGAGACTTGTCCTTGCTCATTTGAGACTGGTGGCGGCAGTTGACGAACCTGTTAAAAATATTGTTGTAAATTGTATGATTGCTTTTTCGAAAAGGTGAATAATTTGGAAGAGCTACCGTAATCTTTTCTTCACATTTTTTCCAGTTCACTTAGGCAATTTTAATCTCATTCGATGAGGAATCAAGCTGTGAATTAAATAGAAAAATGAAATGAAACTGAGAAATAGAGGAAAGGATTACGGTAGATTTATCAACTTATCGACTTTTTAGAAAAAAACAGTATTCACGAAGATACCTGAACATTCGGCGCTGGATGTGAGATACTGCCTTGTGCCAAAGGCACCGAATTGGGTTGATAGCCTTGTTGAAATGAAGGCATTTGTGAGAGCTGAGGCTGACTGGCAATCGGGCGCATTCCTTGGCCGATTTTCTGAAAATGAAAATGACATTCTTTGGTATATAAACTTTTCAAATCACCTGTTCCATTTGCGGGGCTGGCGACATCGGAGCCGATATGTGCCCGCTTGCATCCGCCGTCCTGATATGTTCCTTGGCCACGTGCGAGTTTAAACCGGCTTGCGATTTGTAGCGCTTATTGCACTGTGAGCATTTGAATGGACGACCGTTTCTGGAATTTGATACTCTTTGATACCGTGCACACAAGCATCGATACTGAAGTAGACTTAAGAAATTTTTCCAAACGCTCTCCTCTCGACGCTCTAAAAGCTACCCCAGCTATCGTAATCGCGGCTAATTTGATCCTCATGGATCTTTTAAATTCGTTAAAATTACAGTAATCTTTACGACTATGATAGAAACTATTTGGGTTACTGTAAAACGAAATGCAAGTTACGGTAGCCGAGACACACTTTCATGTACGTACTCGAGTTTTCGTTTTCTAAAACGTGTCCCCTTTCTTGACTACTGTAACCTTGTCTCTAGCTTTATCCAATCCATTCATTTTTGATCTGATCCTTCAAGGGTTCACAAATGAGATCGAATGATACAAAAAGTGAATGGATTTAATGAAACAAATAGAGACAACATTACGGGAAATTTTAAAGAAAAGCTTCAGCTACTCACTTTGTCGGCGGTCCTTCCGTTGGCACAGCCGAATGCTAAAACAAAAGAAGGGCTTAAACCATCTAAATCTTAGAGTTCAAACCTGTGTTTTATCCTCTCCGTGTGCCATCATCATATGGTGTCTCACTCCGTGCACATTCTTATATTGTTTCCCACAAGAAGGGATTTGACACCGAAAGCGGAGCGAAACATTCGGATCACTGAGAATGAAAATGTACTCAAACTATTGAACTCTTCAAACCCCGGATCCGCTTCTTCTAGGTCAGCCTCCGAGATATTACTCTCATCGTCATCGGCCACCGTTCGCGAGTCTGAAATTGACTACGTTAAAGGTGTTGCAAAGTCAGCGATTTGCATTTGAAAAAATGTCATTGTTCTGTGTTGCGTTCAAGCATTTTGGCCAAGTGGTTAGCAACCATGGTTAATGTTTTAAAAAACCAAGGTTCGATCCCGGTTTACGCAAAATGGGGACAGTAGACAGTAGGCGCTACAAACTACAATATCAGACCACAAACCCTTATAGAAACGCGTAGAATAGAGATTTTTCAAAACCTTTTTATCAAAAAATCGAGCCAACTTTAGGGTTTCGAATGACACCAAAATCAAGAAAATCTATCATCTCTACTCCGAGGACGAGCTATTTATAGCCGTTTATAGTCTCATCCCATGGGACCCGACTACAAACTTGGAAAAAACGTTAAATCTCAGCAAAGAGAACATGATTTCGCCTGATTTTGGTGTCATTCGAAAGCCAAAAGTTGGCTCGATTTTTTGGTGAAAATTTTTTTTGAAAAATCTCTATTCTACATGTTTCTACAAGGGTTTATAGTCTGACCTTGTAGTTTGTAGGGTCCATGTCTTCTGGCTTTCGATTATTTTTTTCTAAATTTACCATCTTTTCGTCTAGCCGACCCTTGTGGATGAGAATGAGAATAAACCGGGGCCATCGTATGTGAGAAGTCGACATTCTGACCTAAACTTGAAATTTTTTTGACTCAAAATTTCCCTCAACCTGGTGCAGGCCTTTTTCTGTAGATACAAAACGGGAGTCGAGTCGGTGGCGGAAGGGGGACGGGTTTTGGTGGATCAGCATCTGGGAATAGTCTGAATTTTGCGAGTTTAATTTTTCTAGTTCTTGAAGCGCATCGCAAACCGATAATAGTAGGAAAGTGGCAAATTCGTGCCGCTTGACCGATTCGGCGCCGAGTCCTCCTCTTTGCGTTTCTGTTCGGCCAAAATGATGTCTTCTGAATTGTTAGGTTCAAATTCTACTGTTACGTTTCCACTTTTTGCACTTTATGATTAACTTATACCGTGTTTCGGTCATATGTTCAAGTTTTTTTTTATCATTAACTTACGAAGATGCGTTGTCTCGAAATGCGCAATGAGATCGTAGAAACTGGAAAAGTTGCTATTGCATTGTCGACAACATCGACTGTTCAACAACGTCAGTGACATCGCTAAACAAAAGTGTGGGAGATTTGCATTACCAAAAAGATACATATTTGATGAATGTAAATGTATAATTTAAAGGAATTTGCATGTGTCCTGGTGGTAACTTCAATGCAAAAGTCCTGAAATTTACATATGTACCGGTACGAATTTTTATGGTATAAAAATTCGACCGTAATAATATTATTGTCAAAAATAAAGTATAATTATCTTTTAGAGCAAAAACCGCGATCAAATTTTGAATAAAGTTTGTATCTTTGGCACAGAAAATAGATTTGTGAAGACGAAAATGTACAAATCACACGTGCGGAATTTTTAAGTTGTTGACTTTGAACCCCTCAAAAGCTCTGCAGAGTGAGCAAAGCTTTTAAAATCTTGAAAAAGTATTTATAATTCTAATTCACAGAATCCTAAGCCAGTTGTGATTGCATTTTATTTTAGCCATACGATTTATTACCCGTACAAAATAACTTGGAAAGCCAATCACACACGACAATTAAAAATACCCGAGATTAGTAAAAATAGACGAAAGAAAAAAGAAATGAAGAAAAGAAAAGAAGAAAGAGATTGAGAAAAAAAGTAGAGGAAATTTGAAACGAACATAAAATATTATATCCAATATAAGTTTACTTGAAAATTAACAAGCTGCTTCGCTCGGGTCGACATCAAAAACGTGATTTGAAAGATGATTCCATATTTCTTTCATATTGGTAATTCGAGGCCCTTCGACATTTCGACAAAACTAAAGAATAAAAATTGAAGCCAATTTAAAAAAGACCCACAATGCCCGGATAATGTTTGGCCAATTGATGAGCAGCAAGGGTCTTCAAAGTGGGAGGCGCCAACCACATGTACTAAGAGTAAATAAATAGGTGACATGAGATCAATAAAACCTGTCCTTCAGCAGTACGAGTTGACGAATCTGCGCTAGTTACACCACCCCAAATGAGCATCATTCCATCCTAAAAACATCCAAAAATAACGCTACCATAAGCTAGAAAAACAACTTACACTTGTAACAGTGGCATCATGGAAAAATACAGGCGGAAGCAAAGAACCAAGTTGCGTCCATTGCAGTGTATCTAAATCCAGACGCCAAATATCGCCACGGATAACCAGAGGCTATATTTTAAAAAAATTATATGTTAATTAGAGCTACTGACAAATGGTTGATGTTCAATAGCTGGAGCGCAGCCGCCGGCCATCACTAAAAAGCGCCCATGTTTAACGAGAGAGTGAGACCGTCTTCGAGTAGGGAATTCGTCGCCATCAGGTTTCGTTGTGACCGTTTCAAACAAGTTAGTTGACAAATTGAAGACCGTAATCTAAATTCCCAATGCGCATTTATTTACCCAAATAAAATTTTTTTACCTGATCAAATCCTTCAGCAAAATCCGGCGAGCCTCCGCCAAGCAGTAACAGTCTATTGTTGATTTCATCGTGCGCGACTTCTAGTCGATAACGGCCAGGTCTGCTACTGCCCTAAACAAACTTTCTTTTACATCAAGTGCTTATGACAAACCATATTGAGTTGCTCCCACTCGCAACTGTGATCAGCAGCAAGCGTCAACTTGTGAACATCACAAAAGTAGTCGTGTCCCGTTGTGCCGCCTATCAATGCAATTAAAGTTTATACATATAAAGCATCAATTATCCTACCCACGACATAAAACACATTATCCTCAATTTGTGATGAGCACATTGCCTAAAACCAGATTTTAAAATAAAATTGAAATGTTTTTACGCACGTGGCCATAAATTCCGGTCAGACGAGGGCTCTTCTGATTTAACTAAAACCTGTTTGAATAAGCATAAACAAACGAGTAAACCTCAATGCTTGAAATACCATTTCGTAGAGCTGACACAAGAAAAACGCTATTGGAGTTAGTCTCACCAAATGGAATCTAAACTTTTCTGTAATCATACCCTCATAAAAAGAATTACCTGTGATCCACCATAGCAAATAATATAGGGAGACAAGGGTATAACAGGCGCAACTAAAAGGAAATCTGAATACATTTCAACTACAACCACCAACTTGCATGCGAGGCGAGTGCTTGCGGGAAACGTTGACCAGGAAGGAGTGAAACTTGGGACCAACATTTCGTTAAAAGATTGTAGCGCCAAAGCTAAAGATGCCGTTTTTTATAATGTGCTAAAATGTAACCTCCTTAAAGATGAATCCACCATCACTTGGTTCTACGTCATAGCCACCAATGACATAGATATAATCATCATCGGTAAAAATGCGATGACCACTTCTCGCATGTGGTTTCGGGTCTAAAAGAAGATCTTTTAACTCCTCGGAATTCTTTTGTCGAGTATGCTAATCAAAACTAACCATCATCGGTGCAAGGTAATTGACGAATTTGATTAAGGTTGAAAGTTGTTGACAAAACCTCTTGATTCCTTCCTCGACCAAGTACACGCTAAGAAAAACAAGTTGATAAAATTAAAATGAAAGCCAACGTCTAAAAGGTTTGCGAATCTCTGCATGACATCTGTTTTTCTTCTTTTGCCTAAAATCAGTGCAATAGAACAAAAATAATTGGTGTCAGTCTTTCCAATATTTGCTTTCCGACATTGACGCAATACAATAGAACAAAACTTTTGAAACCAATTTATTAATACATAAGGCCAAATTGATACTTACAAAAAAGATCTATACAGTCGAAGAATCACAGTAAGCGCTATTCGTTCTGAAATGCAATCTCAACCGAATTCTATTTTCCGTACGCTTCGACGAGCATTCCGACGCCGTGCCCTCCTGAATGATTTCATAAATAATTAAATTTAAATTTTATTTCGCACCAGCAGCACAAGCAGCAATCACTCCGTACTGTCCACCTTCTTCCTAAAATATAAAGGTCGGTAGAAAAATAACCTTCTTAGCTAAACCTTAAGACGAGCAGCAGTGTGGGCAAGAAGGCGTACGCCAGTGGCACCAAATGGATGACCTAAAAGAATAATTTGCTATTGACAAAATTCTAATTATTTGTTTACCGACCAATAGAAAGTGATCCACCCCATTTGTTGAGCTTGTCCATATCAAGGCGACCAACACGTGATCTCTTCATCCATTTCTAAGTGTGAGATTTAAGTTATGGAATAAATTTAGCAAAACCTGGCAGAAATGCTCGCTATCAAGAGCATTCAAGTTCGCAAGTACTTGTCCGGCAAACGCCTCGTGTATCTCAAAAACCGATACATCTTTTACATTGAGGCCAGCCTAAATTCAAATAGAAAAAGTAAATGCAAGGTGGTAACTTTATCAAGTAGACGAGGAATGGCGTAGGCGGGAGAGAGAAGAAGTTGATCCTTTGGATCCTGCGACACAAATTGGTATTCTCGCAAGTAGGCTTTAGGTTTGTAGCCATTTGCCAAAGCGAACTCCTAGAATAAACTCATCAATGTGCAAGGGATTGTGAAAGGATACCTCTGTCATCACAAGACAAGCAGAAGCCCCATCAGTCAAGAAAGATGCATTAGCGGCTGTGATTGTTCCATGAGGCTTCACAAATGCCGGCTTGAGACTAGTGAGTTTTTCTGGTGTAGAAACACGAATTCCATTGTCCGCTTTAACCGTCTTTGGCTTCTTTCCCTCCAAGAAAACGGGCTCAATATCTAAAAAAACAAAAAATTATAACCAACATAAGTCGTAAAATTAAATTAATTCCACCACCTACCAGTTAATTTTCCGCCGCTAGCCGCTTTTTGAGCCAAGGTGTGAGAACGCAAAGCAAAATCGTCTTGTTCCCTAAAATTGCTATTGAAACGAAGAACAAATAAACAAAAAGTTACTTGCGCGAAACATTAAATGCTGCAGCCAAACGATCAGCCGAATGTCCCATGGTTTCTCCTAAACATCAAAAAAATTTAGCCTACATTCTTAAGAGCTTACCTGATGAAAATTCGGCAATAGCGGGCAATTCTGGAGAAAGGAGGTTCTTTGCAATTTCACCAAAAATTTTCAGCTTCTCGCCAGCTGCTTTCGCTTTTTGCATTCCAAGCATGGCCTTTCTAGCCTGGAAATAAATAATCAATTTTTGTTTTTTCAATCAATAATTTCTTACTTTGCGATTATAGCGAATCGGAACATCTGACATAAATTCTACACCTCCGGCAACGACCGCATTAGCATAACCAGACTAAAGTTTTTAAAATTAAAGGTAAGTAATAACTTTCACAACCTTCAACATGCCAATAGCATCAGTGACCGCAACATTCGAAGAGATACATGCTAGTGTCACTGTGTTGCACGGGATCTGAATGAAATGTTAAACTCCTGACGTAATTAAATGTTCAAAACCTTATCTGGGAACCCGGCCAAGAGCGCTGCTTCTAAAAATGTTTATGTTTGATTGCAAAATGTAATTCATGCTAACCACGTGCGATGTTGCTGGTCCGGGGCTCTTGAATGACAGTTCCACAAATTACGTGATCGATCTTCTCGTATGGAATTTGCGTGCGTCGTACAAGAGCTAAAAAGCAAATTCAGATTAATTTAACCAAAAGCCAATGATTTACCTCGCAAAGCCTCCTTTTGTAAGTCCACGGCCATGAGATCTTTGTACGCCGTTCCGGCAAGGCAAAACGGTGTTCGCACGGCATCCACCTAAAGAACTTCATTTGTAAAAGGAATATGGTAAAAAGCAAGCCCACCAAAACGACATTTGGTCCAACTCGTTTCACCGCGTTTGACGCATGGCGTATCGATTCTTGTAGAGGAAAGGATAATCGCAACATTTCCTGTAAACAAAACAATAATGACGTGATGTTTTACAAATGAAAGCGAAAAGCAACGCAGGAAACCAAATAGAGCAACCAAAACCGGCAAAGATTTTGTGTAAAGCAAGTTCACCCTTGGAAATAGGCTGAAAAACATTGTTTTGACGTCTGATAATGAGAGAGAGCATTGAGATGTGGGGCAGTGTGCAAAGTCCTTTTTCAAGGTGCAAAGTACAAACCTCCGTTCACATCTCAACATGAAACTAGGGTAGCCGAGTGTAGCTTTTGGGGTGTTCTTCGGGAGTTTTCATATTTTTTGTAGTTTACTACTATATTAAAGGGGGAAAACGTCCGCTTTTCTAATTAGCAACCATAAAACGCACCAATTCTCAACGAGCACAAAAGTAAAAATGAAGTTATTTAGTTCCTGAAAGTCGAATCTTGTCTTTATTTGAAAATCCCAATCCATCAAATGTTCCGAGGACAAGGATCCTGGGTATAGAGTTTGTGGATCTTTGCACCTAGTTAAATGCAATTGGGGCTTTTGTCGCTAGAGAGCGGGGTCTCGATTTATAGTTTTTTTTCAACGCCTCGAGTTTAAGCTATTTTGTCGATTAATTCATAAATATTCAAAATTTATTGTTTAATGGCTATTTAAAGGCTTGCCTTAATATTTGAGATTTCTACGGCTAGTGAGCATGAGAACGATTGTTCCTTGTTAGTTACCTATTTTTTGTGTGCTTTTAAATGTTTTCTCCGTTTATCTATTGAAAAACTCGTTTTCATTTAGTATGCCCAGCGGCCGATTGTCGTTTCTGTTGAGTGCAGAGACCGAGGTGCCATCGGGAACCGAGGAATTCCTGGAAGAAGGGGAACAACGACGACGGCGGATCTCGATCGAGCAATACGTGGAGAAATTTCTCGAGGAGCGCATCGAATCGCAGGGACATCTCTTAACGCCGTCAATTCTCGAGCCACTGATCGATCGTCTCGTTTATTTCGGCATCTTTCACACGATCATCAAGGATCACTTTGCCCAAGTGAAGGAATACGAAGAAGCACACGAGAAAAGACAACGGTTTTTGAGACTACATCAACGGGATCCCGATTTGAACGATAAAATCACTGAATATGACGCGAAATTTTTGGACACTTGCAATGACTTGCTCGCACGACAGCAGAGATGTTTTCAGGAGCTTCGAATACCCCGTTTCAAAGTGACGAACGACCCGCGGGAAATTGAAGTTCAACAGCTCATCATCGATCTCATTTTGTACATAGATCCAGAGAATCTTTACTTTACGACGAAAGCTTCTGGTGAAATATCGTTTTAAATAGTTTCTGATCTCATTTTCGGTTTAATAATATTTATCCTTTTTTCGATCACACGTTGTTAACGTTTTTGTTGCTATGCGTTTATATTGTTTTGTTTTTCGTTTTCATTACATTGCCTAAGTTATTTTAATATTTAAACGGGTATAATAAATTTCAGATGAGAACGGTATTGAGGATAGGATGGTTGCCGCGAAGATGGTTGTCAACAAACAGTCAATCCAGCGCCGAAAATAACAAGGTAGATTTCCTTTGCGGATTTAATAATTTTGTATTTTTAGGGTCCGACTGCAGTTCAACGCTTTCATATTGGTGGAGTCACAAACAAAGATGTACCCATAGAAAAACAATCTTTAACAAGGGGACTAGCTATGGATAAGTTTGAAAAAGTATGCATTTAAGATGCCAAAACCATGATTTTTATTTTTATTATTATTTTAGGATTTCTTCATATATCCGGAACATCAAGATACAGAGGATCTTCGAAATATAGAAGGCTTTGTAAAAATGTTGCACGACTCTTTGGAAGTATCAGGTTCTAGCTTATTTGATTCTAGACTAATCAATTTTTAGTTAATTCGGAAGAGATTGAAAAATTGAAAGCGTTGACAGAAAATGTGAAACTGGCGATTGACAGGAACGCTATACCCAGCACCCTTGTCCCCGGAACGTTTGGTGGATTGGGATTTTCAAATAAAGACAAGATTCGACTTTTTGAGGTAACTTTTCTTATTCTCCCCGCAACAGGAATACTTTTCAGGAACTAAGTATCGATTGGTCGTTATGTTCATCGATTGAAGTTATCAACAGGGCTGTCAATTTGTTGCTGACCTTCGGATCTGTTCAACAGAAAGAAAAATATCTGCCTCTAATCAGTGAGGGCAAATGCAGACCAGGATTTGCCGTGCTTGAGCAAGGGTAACTTTTTGTGATTTAAGATTGGCAACTTTTTAATTCTTCAGCGGAGCATTTGCTGAGGTTTGCGGTAGTGGGGATAATCAATTGCTCGATGGTAAAGTCAAGGTATGAAAAAACCGCTAGTCGCCAACTTTAATGAAACTTTAGGTGGTTAATCCTCAATCAGCGAATCTGTTGTTTGTGTTTGGTGCAAAGTTTGATAAGAATGAGGTGACATTCTCATGTTTTGCTAGCGTAAAGTAAGCTTTAGAAAAGGCGACAAATTACGTGTTATTTAATTGATCGAAATGAGATTGATGACTCTACAATGTGGGAAGCAAAACGGGAAGAAACTTTGGGATTGCGAGCATTTGAAAGTATTCAATCTAGATTTTCTAATTTTAATATTTGTTTAGTTGGTGAGTTGCATCTGCGGGCCTTTATCCAATCAAGCAACGTCTTGGGCGAAGAGTCTAAAGGGCTAGAAGTGGCCAACGAGGTGAGTGTCAATCCTAGGGAATATACTTCTCCTTCCTAAACAAATAAATTAAGAAAGAACATTGATGTTTAGTCTATGTTCAGACTGCCTCAATTCTAGTATCTAGCTTTTGTCTTTTTAGTTATCTGCATGTAGTCGAATTCCCTTGAGTGCAGCCGTAAGCGGATTCGCCAAGAGGTTGATTGATGATCTCGTTACAGTCTGCAATCAAACAGCGTCGACAAGCACAGTAAGTAAAATTTCTAACAGATCACATTTATAAATATAATTTTTAGGAAAATGCTACTCTTTCTGATTTACCGGCAATTCAAAGAGTTCTTTCACACTTGACAACGAAAGTCTACGCTCTGGAATCATCAACATATTACCTTGGTGGTCTAATGGATGAAGGATTATCTGTGACTATCGACATCGAAAGCGCTTTATTACACGTAAGTCTCTTTTTAGAATTTTCGTAACCATTATTTTTAGCGCCAAAGTCGAGAAGTATTGAGTCTTTGTGTTTCGACAATTGTTGAACTGTGCGGACTTCAAGGAAGCAAATTGGGAGTACACTATGAACGATGGATACGAGATATTTCAACATTACTTGCCATGGTATATTCCATTTTGTTAAATTGGATGATTTGCTGTTTTAGCACCCCGAGGGCAGTATCACCGAGCAGGTAGCACTTTCGACTATTTCAACGTGGGCAGCAAAGAATTTCTCAAGGTTAGCGAGTTTATTTATGCGTTATATTTATCCAATTAGAACTAAATCTACTTTCCAACGATTGTTCAATGCCCAAAAGTACCAAACAAAGATGGCGAACCCGGGCTTGAGGCATTATATAGCCGAACATGCGCACCCCACGCTTCAGGTAAGTGGTGCATGCATCGCATTAAATACTCGTTGTAACGAATATGTTTAGTTGGCTTGTCAAGAACTAGAGAATTCAATGGGTCGTGTAAATGTGATCATCGAAAAGCTGCTTTCGGAAAGAGGGAAAAATTTGGAAGCTGATTATGGCACTATGGAAAATCTTGTCCGAGGTTTATACACGTGTTTTTGCCTAGTACAGCTCTGATTTAGTGTTGCAAAATAACTTTATGATGGTGGCAGTGATCGCCCGGGCCACAAGATCTTACTCAATTGGACTACGAAATGCCGACTTAGAGATTCTCTTTGCTTCGCAACTGTGCACCAGGTACTTTTCCAACTTATTGGATAAAAGGAATAGGCCTTTAAAGCTGAGATAATTTTCTTGCTTGGAAAAGTGAAACTCAATTTTCCTTAGACTCGCTCGATCTTCATGGTTTGAACTGCAAGCGTTGGGAGATCATTTTGGTCTTCTTCGGACCAACCCTGGACTTCTTCAAGCCGGACGCGCTATTTTCGACATTGGAGGTTACAAACTGGAAAACCCTATTGAGAAAATGTGGTAAGATAGTTTCTTTTTTGTTGCTTTAGGTATGATAACTTTTTATGAACAGGCACTAGTTATATTGTAGCTGTTTTTGTTTATTTGTTTTATTTACTAATTTATTTTATCATTTTTACGCGATAAAATAAATATTTCAGATCACGAATAAAATACCCGATAGAGAAAATTCGTCAGCACATGACCCGAGTAAGCTAAAAGAAATGTTATTTCTAAACGTTGAGCAAAAAGGAAAACTGTAGAATCTCATAGTTGAAAGAAAGAACTTGTAACGGAAAGGATTGAATTAGGATTAAAATTATGATATTTTGTCGAATTTGACATCTCTTGCTCGAGCAATTTGAAACAGAGCATCTTGATTTCCAAGTGTTTTTGAGACCTGGAATTGCATTTGGGTTTTGAGGCGTCTTAATTGTTACAATATGCTTTTAAGCCGCTTTCTAAAAGATGCATTAAGCTACCGTACCCTGCAATATTTTTAAATTTAAGCAATCAGGCTAGCCTTTGTTTAAATCAATATTTAGTTTTAAAAACATAGAGCTGTTGCCTAGTAAAGCCGAGGATTACGATAGCTTTTGCTTTTTTTCTCAGCGCACCTTTGAGAAAATGTAATAGAAGTACAGTACTACTCACTCGTTGCAAGAGCGTAAGATAATCTTGATCTTCGTGTTCCGAGTCTTTTCGAATCAATTCGGCTCTCATTCGTGCCAATTTCTGCGCATATTCAGACGCCAGCTCGATGTCCGATTTCTTCTTTCTCTCGAGCTGAAATGGAAAAAAGGATAAGTTTTTTTATTACCGTTTACCGAAAAATAAGCAGAATTCCTCCTCGGCAGCACGCGTCTACGAATTTTCATCGTCAGTTGCGATGATTCGCTTACCGTGAAAATCCAGGCACATTGAAGCTGAAA
The DNA here is from genome assembly GCA_958450365.1 of Mesorhabditis belari. NCBI lineage: Eukaryota > Metazoa > Nematoda > Chromadorea > Rhabditida > Rhabditidae > Mesorhabditis > Mesorhabditis belari. Next base: position 2,017,941 of record CAUEEP010000727.1, on the reverse strand, counting down.
CATTTTGTCTTTTTTTTTCAGCTACAGTACTTGCTTACCTTCACAAAATCAATCGGCGCATTTTTGAGCTTCCTCCAAAGAGTATCGATTCGCGCATCCAAAGTGCCCTTGTTTTGGAGGAGTTGATCGCGATAGTTCTGAAATTATATGGAAGTTTTAAAAGTCGAACCATAACACCTGTACTAGGCTAGGCTTAAATTGTATCTCTGACTTTTTGCCTTTTTCAAATTCATTCTGGTTGAGCTTTTCTTTTGTTTTTTTTTTATTTTCCAAAGTTTCACTCACAATCTGTGCCTCAGCCGAGTGCGGACTCATGCCCGATGTGTCAATCGGGGTAATCTCCAAAGCACAAATCGCTCGATCTCTCTCCTCAATCAAGAGACACAAATCTTTATACAATCGCTCGCTTGCGTACTCCAAAATCCGGCGAACACTAGAAATGTCTTGGTAAATCTTTTGTCTTTCACTGATCTCACCTCTCTCGTTGCTTGTCCTCTTTCTTCAAAATGCCCTTGTAACCGCGTAAACGAATCGCGGAACTCGAACGAAGGAGTGGACCGTTGTCGGTCTAGAATCTTGGGATCTGAAATGCAAATTCCTTTCGCTTACCACTTCCGAGAAAGTGACACTCTTCCGACCGTTCGGACTGCCGGATGCCTCCAAGAGGGCATTCAAACGTTCCTCGTCTTCTAGTAGAGACTCCTGTGAATCGGTGAGTCTAGAAATATGGCTGAGTAAAGGGTAATGAATCAGGGGTGTATCACCAGACTCTGATCAATAGGTTAGGCCAGACTAAGCTAGGGCAGGGTCAGTAGGCTTTTTGTGGGCCGGGCTTGTTAAAGTCAGGCTAAGATAAGGCTAGGATGCACAAAGATGCAGATCTGATGGGTGAGGTCAAAGACGGCACTCTTTCATCAGTTGAGTTGTTTCGGTAATGAAAGTAATCGAGATCAGATTGAGATCTAGTGGTGGATAGCTAACAAGACAACACAAAGGATTGTCAAGAATTCATTGCCATATCACTAGACTGGTTATAAAAATATGTAGGCCATTAATTAAATGCAAATTGAGGTTACTGTCTTAAAATCAATTTCAATTTTTACCTGGGAGAAGCCGAATCATATGTGAGTTCAGGTGAGTGAAACGCGGTGTCGTTCATCGAGGTGTGATTGCTCGTTTTCTTCAGTTGTGCCGAGCTTTCCGTGCTCGCCGACCGTTTCAGCATCATACGAATGAGGGTATTTTGTGGAGAGATGAGGGCGGGTGTTGTTGATGGATTGGTTGATGGGTGGAGTCCTCCTCTGTTTCCTTTTCGTCTATCTCGGATCTCTGAAAGATTTAACTCTACTTTATCCTTTTCCAAAAATAGCCGGATTGCGTTTGCGTTTCGATGACTTTTTTTTCTCCCCTCTTTCCCCATTTTTGAACCAAAGCCGATTTGAGAGTCCCGATTCTCACTAATGATGTTTTGACGTAAACGGGATTTTTCGAATTTCGTATTTCTCATCTATTTTCAGTTTCCGGATTACCCATTCTGGTGATCTCTATAAGAAATTGTTGAACCTACAGTACTGGACAATGAAATATCATATTTGGCAAAAAGATCGTCACTTTCGCGCTTCTGTAACTCCCTTGTCTTTGAGTTTAAACTATTAGTGTTCTACATTTTCTGAAAGCTCTTTTCAAGGGCTACACAATGGTGATATTGATATTTAGAAATACGGTAAACACAAGGGAGTTACAGACGAGCGAAAGTGACGATCTCTTTTTCAAATATGATATTTCATTGTCCAGTAGTGTAAGTGTTGAACCTAACTTGTAGGAACCTTTTTAGAAATTTCGGTTACTGTACTTATATCCAAGCGTTTACGGGTCTTCCAAAAGAATACACTGACGTACAGCTTTGTCTAATCGTAAAGCTTTGATTCTACTGTGAAGATGGGATGTTTTGAACTTCTGAAGACCCTCCCTTTCTTCTTTTCTTTCTTCTTTATTGTCTTTCCTATCCTTCTTTCCTATTTTCCTGTCATTTCCTTTCTCAAAGCTCGTTTAAATTTTAAAAAAAAAGGCCAGCTGGGATTTATGTCTACTAGGTTGGTGCAAATGAAATTTCGTTTTTTTACAAACATTAAAGTCATCCAAAATTTTTTTTGATAACAATTTATTTAAAACAATAAGCACCATTATTATCTATGACATCCCTCCAACGTTGCTACAGATTGCGGATCCCCTTCTCAAAGAACGCTTGATTCTGTGATGCAAAGTAGTTGGTCACCCAATTTTCGACTTCTTTTGCATTGCATTCTTAAACTGGCAATTCTCAAGGGAATGTTGCATCGATCTGAAAAGGTGAAAATCGGAGGGTGCTAAGTCTGGACTATACGGCGCATGTGGTAAGACCTTCCATCCTAGCTTCTCTAGTTCCTTACAAGAGGTTTTTGCCGTGTGAGCTGGAGCATTATCACGGAGAAAGTTGATAGTTGAGGGATTTAGGCCTTTTTCACGCAAAATTTCGTCAACCTTCTTGAGTTGTTGAATAAAATAAGATGAATCGACTGTTTTTCCGGGCTCTAATAATTCAAAATGAACAAGTCCATTGATATTCCACCAGCAAGACAACATCACTTTGCGCCCATGATAATCCGGCTTTGGAGTTGGAATTGGCGCTTGACCTTTGCCCAGCCATTGTCTTTTTCGAGAAGTATTATCAAAGTGAATCCACTTCTCATCCATCGTCAAGATATTCTCAAAAAAATGGCTTCTTTTCGACTTCTGGAGCAAGATATGGCTGATCGGAACGCGTGCTCCCAGATTCTCAACACTCAATTGATGTGGAACCCATTGTCCATTACGATTTGTCTTTCCAATTATTTCCAAATGGCGCACAATTGTTGAATTGGAGATGTTTGGCAAGTTCTCGCGTTGTTTGCATTGGATCAGCTTCAATTAATTGTTCCAATTCATTGTTGTCGATGGCTGTGGCACGATGTCCATGCGATTCGTCTTCAAGGGATTCATTACCATCTCGGAATTGGGCAAACCAGAGCTGGCATGATCTTTCGGTGATAACCTGTTCTCCAAAGGCGGAACAGAGATCACGATGTGAATCAGCAGCGTTTTTGCCCATTTTGAAGTCATAGAGAAGACACGTGCGCAGAACATACTTTTGTTCCACCATGATCTAAAGCAAAAATCAATTAAAAAGTGAAAGCTCTGACTTTGAAAAAATGCGAAAATAAAGTAAATATCCAAGAGTACAAATGCACAAAAGAACATCAAATAAGCTCTTCAGATTAAAAAAATAAGAACATTTTATATCGACCGAAATTTCTTTTGCACCAACCTAATACTGTCTACTGCTTTTTCTACTGCTGTACTGCTGTCTACTGCTGTCTACTGCTGTACTGCTGTCTACTGCTGTCTACTGCTGTACTGCTGTCTACTGCTGTCTAGCTGTACTGCTGTACTGCTGTGTACTGCTGTGTACTGCTGTACTGCTGTCTACTGCTGTCTACTGCTGTACTGCTGTGTACTGCTGTGTACTGCTGTACTGCTGTCTACTGCTGTCTACTGCTGTACTGCTGTCTACTGCTGTACTGCTGTCTACTGCTGTACTGCTGTCTACTGCTGTACTGCTGTCTACTGCTGTCTACTGCTGTACTGCTGTCTACTGCTGTACTGCTGTCTACTGCTGTACTGCTGTCTACTGCTGTCTACTGCTGTACTGCTGTCTACTGCTGTCTACTGCTGTACTGCTGTCTACTGCTGTACTGCTGTCTACTGCTGTACTGCTGTCTACTGCTGTACTGCTGTCTACTGCTGTACTGCTGTCTACTGCTGTACTGCTGTCTACTGCTGTCTACTGCTGTGTCTACTGCTGTGTAAAACTCAGCAAAAACAAACAATATCACTTTATACAAAATATGAGTGTGCTTCTCGACTAAATCGTTCTCGAAAATGTGTGAGCTTTCTGAAAAACTACCGTAATCTGCCGATGTCTTGCATATTCTAGTTCACATACTAATATAGGATTGCATAAGGATCATTTTTTTTAAATCACTCTCCTTTAAAAGGAGCTGAGCACTTCTGGCATACTGTAGGGAGCATAGCTTCTGATATACCGTGTGCTTAACAATATATTCCCATTACATTGTTTCTTACATTCTATACATTACACTTAACCTTACAGTTTCCATTTTTAGAATTTCGTCAATTGAGTGTTGTAAATAAACTTTCTCAATCGAAAAGAAAAGCTTCAACTTCTGAAGCTTTTCTTTTCGATTTCTTTTCTTCAACCTTAGCCGTAAGCTTTATTAATATTTATAAGTTGAAGGATCTTCCCCTGTGATCTCTTCACTGCTTACTTTCCTCCATCCGATCTCTGTTTTCCGATAGTAGCCCCGAAAATAGACAAGTATCAGCAACAAATTTAATATCTGTAATTTCTTCTTTCAAATTTCTTTCTTCAGTCTAATCTCCGTTTTACCTCAACGCTTAAGTTTTAGATGATAAAAAAAGGATCAAAGAAATGATGATTTCCGAAGAGATTACGAAGGATCGAAAGGATCGAAAGGATCGAAAAGGATCGAAAAGGATTTGGGGCGTGTGGTCCTATTGGAGAAATGGGTGATTGTTGACGGGGATTTTAGAATGGATTAAAAGGAAAAAGGGAAAGAATTCAAAGAGAAAATGAAGCTTAGATATTATCATCTTTTGTAAAAATCACCGATCTGCAAAAGAGAATCAAGGTATTGACTTCGGAATTTGTAAAAATTTATCTTTATGATCACTGGCATACAGTGACCCATTTTTACCCTTTAGAAAACATTAGATGCTGTCACAATATTCACAATACCTCCAGAGACCAGGTTAAGTTCTGGTCTTGTGCCTAGCTTTGCCTGTCCTGAAGCCAGACAGCTTGTAGATACTCGGGAGAGAATTTAAAGTCACTACTAGACAGTAAAATGTTGATCAAAGTGTTTTCTAAAAGGTGCGATTCTTAGAAAGCTACCCTGATGACTAGCGATCCTTATTGCTACTATACCATACGCTGATGGCTACTATCGTGCTACCGTATGGCTACCGTATCTCGGTTACTATCGTACTCTGAGTTTCTACCGTATCTTGTATCCCCTTTGAACCCTATGAATACAAAAATGAAAACCAACCAGCGCTCGGATGTGGTGTTCCTTTCCGACCACGTCTTGCCAACGATTGATCCTCACTTTTTGGTGGTAAGTCTAGATCAGCTATTGATATAATGATTATGATTATTGACTGACCCTCATCAACGACGAGATCATCAATCTGATCGGTGTCACTCCCCGACGAGATTTTCGCCAAACGGAAGAAACTGAAATCGCTTTTGATGCAATGAGAAGACTTCAACTCGATATCTTCTTTGAATTTCACTTTTACAAGTTTCTAATCTCTATTTCTACGGTCCTGGCACACAGATCAACTGTTAAAATGAAAACTATTCACTTTTGACTTTGATTGAGTTCCTCTTTAATCTCTTCATCGTCAGCATCGCTTTCCGAGAGTGATCCGATCGAGATCGATCCTTGCGATTCGTCAGCTTTTTCTTCTTGCTGAATTCAAATATAATATATTGGTTACTTAGAATTTACTTGTACTGTAATCTGAGTGATCTCCTTTGTGTTTGTCGGTATTACAATTGAGACACCCTCGCTTTCTGGGGAAGAAATGGCGATAATTTGGGAGGATTCGTCGAAGTTGAATGACTGAAAAAGAAAGAAAAGAGATGAATATGCGTCAGGGAAATGCATTTAAAACATTTCGTGTTTTATATATCTTTACGAGGTGAACCTTGTTCGTCGCCGAATCGGGCGTGATCGACGGGAGAGGCGTGCGACGACCATAGTAGCGTTGAACCTGGGAAATTTATTATGTAAAGGATTTAGAGAGCTTCTGGCTTCTAAAAACGTGTTACCTTTTCTGGCTAGCCATAGCCAAAAGGTGGCTAGCCATAGCCAAAAGCTGGCCCTTTATTCAATCTATCGATTAATCGACGTTTTTGGTCGAGTAAATTGAATATCTTTACATTTGACGGGAATTTCTCACCAAATCAGTTAAATGGCTGAATATCTTTAAAAGAAGTAGTTTATAAGCCGGTGCTCGTCACTTTTTCGGGCCATTTTTTTGCCATAATTTTCGCTAAAAGTTCAGTCATTTTTCCTAAGTCTGCGTTTCTTTTTTAAAAATGCATTACTCGTGAGGAACACGCTCTAGTCCTAGCTGATATATGCCTAAAATTATTAAAATATGATAGGCTTTTTGTTAGATAAAGTGCATTTTAGCGAATCAAAAACCCCTTCTTACAGTGCTCGCCAATAGTTGGTCTTGTCCCTTCACGGACTTCTTGAGCACGGTTCCCGTTTCTGGCTCCCCAGTTGGTGTGTTCGCTTTCGAGGGTCTAAAACTTATTCTAAGCCTTGATTTCCTTTATCCTTTCTTCAATTTCACTTACTTTTCCTCTTTTTCATCTTCTTCCTTTTCTTTTTCTTTTTCTTTTTCGTTTTGATCTTTCGCGTATCGATAATCCCAGAAATGATCGACTTCAGCGATGTCCACCTGAACTTTCTCTGTCTTTTCTTTTTCATTTCTATTCACCTCAACATGTCCATCTTTCCATGCGGCTTGATCGACATTACTGTTGTAGTTCATTTTCATCAGACTCGACCGATCCATATCGGAGGAGACATACGAGAGCTGAATCGGGGATGATTACCGAAACTCTATCTGATACTGGCAGGTACAGTTTAGTGTCAGAAAGTCGAAATGGACTAGTTTAATGCGATTGCTTACATTGAACTAACGCTTGTGAGGAATCTGGCTATTAACTCTTGGCTAAATATCTGTGCGCTTCCTCACCTGACTCGCATCCGACTGCAATGTATCCGAGCGTGTCCATTGTGCCTCTCCGCTTCTCATTTGTTTGACCCGATCCCCGCTTGACTCTTTGCTGTTCTTCCGCGATCCACCGCTGTATTGCCTGCAAAATTGGCTATTTTTGAATCTGAATCTTTGAATCTTTTTGCATCTTCAGAACATTTTTCAGAATTTACTTTTAAGCACAAACCTTTGCAAGAGTGCCGACGATTTGCGCAGATTTCCCCCGGCATTTTCCTTCTCGAGCGATTGCGAGTCGGGCGATGGGGAATCGGGCAAACTCTCAGCGGAAACGAAAATGTGGACGAGTTGATCGTGCAATTGTTGCATTGATGGTTTTGTGGGGGTTTTCTTTTCTTCGTCAATTCTTTCCTTTTCGTTTTCCTCGTCAAATCTTTCTTTAGAATTTCCAGGAATTTCTTTTTGTTCAAATGTTGCTTTACTTTTCATCAATCCCTCCAAAATCTCTTGAACTAAATCGACGGAAATTTTCCTGCTTTCGGATTCGGATTTGTTTGATTCAGATTCTTCAGGAATCGATTTCTGACTGTGATCCGGAGATCCAGAAGCTCTATTTTTAAATGAAAGTGCCTCTTGCCCTTGACCAACTTCAACTTCATGATCAGAAATTGATTCTTGAGCTTGAAACTCTTTTAGAATTAAGTCTGTATCGAATTTTTCTTCTTCAACTTCACCTGCTTTCACTCGATCCTCGTCACTGCCTTTTCCCCCTTGAACAACAATCTCTTCCTTGTTTTCTAGTTGACGTTCAAGTTCTCGATTCGTTTCGCACAACTCTCTTTGATTTTGCAATTTTTGATCTTCAGCATCAATATTTCTTTCTTGTTTAAGTTCTTCATCTGGTAAACTTCTCTTCAATTGGTCTTCAGCACTAAAATTTTCCTCGTCTGCCGAATTTTTGTGCATTTCTTCATCTCCAGCAACAAAGCTTGCAATTTTCAGTGATTCTCTGTCCAAAAATTGACTTTCTTCAGTAAGATTTGTGTTTTGATTTGCAATTTCCACCAAATCCTTGAATAAGTTCTGAGGCTCATCATCGAAATGTTCACTCTTTGCCAAATTTCTGTCCATCAATTGATCTTCTTCATGAATGTTTTCAATTTCAAACAAATCTCTCTTCTGCATGAGCTCTTCATTTCCCTCAATGCTGTGTGGATGGGTGGTGATGGTGGAAGCAATCTGTTCAACAAATCTTGTCGTTTCTTTGTTCACTTGCCGTTGAATCTTCTCGTCTTTCGCCAAAACGATGAGCCTCACCTCGACCTCTTCATATTCCATCAACTTCTCTTCCTTTTTCTCATCCACTTCTCGTTTTCTAAACAGTGGATCATCTTTCAACATGAAATCTTCGATTTTCACATCTTTCTCGACAGTGTACGTCCCCCCGCTATCCGGCACTGTATCCGGCGACAGAATACTCGAAAAATCCGTCAAATTCCTCGAATAACCCTGTCCTTTTTGGAATTCGGCCTCGAATTTCCCATTCTCTAGAATATAGGTTTCGCCGGAGATCTCCGTCTCTTTTCTTGAATAGTTATCGTGTCCCTGTCCCTGCTCCTGTTCTTGAATCTCTGTTTCCCGTCTCAGCACCCAAACCACCTCTTCCCCTTTCACTCCAATCACCGGATACTTGCTCAAATCGAAATGCTCATCGTGACTTGAAGCACTTGATGAATCGTCTTTCTCCGACTTTTCCGACTCCTCGAAATTCCCGAAATCTCCGCCCGATTCCACTCTCGGCAATTCTCCTCTTTTCGGAAGGAAATCCTCGGAAATCGTTGAGCGGCCACTCTTCGATGAACGCTCGGTCACCATGATCTCTGTCTGAAATTTTTCGTTGTACCATTGACAACTTTTTCAAGAGAATGAGTAAACTGGCTTTTTACACTAGCGAAATACTGGCAACGGTTTCGGCCAGTATCACTTTAGTTCCTTTTTATTTCTTTTCCCCTTTACAAACCTCTTCCTCATCCTCATTCTCCGTTTCGATAGATGTCTCGAGGCTGAAACGAAATGGATTTTAATTGAATGCATGCTATTATATACTTTTCTTTTTCTTGCTGAATAGTTGGATGGATTGACTGGTCGACCTCGGGCTCACTCAGAATCTCGATAACCTGAAATATTTGATTATCTTTATTGCACCAAGGGTCAGATTACTGACCCGGATATGGCTCTGATCTGACTCGAATCTAAATGAAGAAAAGCATTTGATTCTGAATCCCCAGATCTTGCCTGGGCTTGTCCGAAAAATTTATAAATATAAAAATGTTCATTTTATATTTCGAAGATCAAAATCATATGCCTAACCACAAGAATATTATATGTTTTTTTCTAAACAATTTCTAAACGATCACTCACTTTCTGAGTGTCTCCACTATCCGATGAAGCTATCCGGCGAATGAGAATCGCTAACGGGATATCGGCATGAGTGAATGAGGAAGAGGTGAGATTTTGTTGCCGAATCTCTTCACTCAATGTAACATTCCTTTCACCGGTTTTTCTCATGCTGAACGCCGCCAATTCACCCAACCAATCCACATCTGATTCGTCGAACGGATCTCTGCAATGGAATCGATTGTAAAAGGCTCGGATCACAATCTGCCGACTCATTGCCGATTGTTCACCTGAATCTGAGATCATCACTCTGTGCATGCCTCGCATCAATCGCCGCCGCTCCCTCAGTCACCACCACCTCCACATCACTTTCCAACGACTAAAATTCATTTTGTTCATAGCATTTAAAGCTTAGAGTCTAAGTTTTAGTTACCGTATTTTCTCTAATAGTACTGCACCCTAATCGTCGTCTAAATTGCTCGAAATCTCGAGAACTGCTTATCAGAACCTATCGATGTGGGGTCGGAAAATGTAGCTGACGATGAGATCTTGTGGGGGATTAAAGTGTTGAGCTTCTGCAAAAGCTTGGAAACCGTCAAATAGGCATCAACTCGGCTCGATACTATTAGAGCAAAATACGGTATTTTACAAAGTTCAAAATCATTACCACTCGCTCACCTGTTCCTGTTTTTTCACCAACTCCATGAGTTGTGCGAGATTTACAGCGGGATTCTTTCCCCCTTCAACTTCAATTTCCTCTTTTTCTTCATTTCCTTCATAAGTATCGGTGATTAGATTGGTTATAATCGGCATTTGTCCATAAAACCCTGCAATCACCGGCCGTATCCCTCCCTCGGTGTCACTCTCAGTGAACGAGGACTGCTCCTCTTCTCCCTTCACTCCAAAGATTGGTGTCTCTTTCTCTTCTTCCAAAGTGACCGAGGACTGCTCTTCTTCTCTTCTCTCAACGATGTGCCTCGCAATTCCAATAATATTTGTAGAAAATTCTTCTTTTTCTGCATCTTTTCTGTCTTCTGACTCTAATTTTTGGTCGAGAAACGAGCTGATATATGTCGATGAGCGCAAGGGAAAAGTGGCACTTCGATATCGAGTAATGTACGGGAAAGTTCCCTCGTCCGCTGAGCTCTCCGCGGCTGTCACCTAAAGAATAAATACTTTGAAAACATTTGTAGACATCGTTTTTATGAATTTCTGAATTCTTGAAAGAATTCAATTGCTCTAATAGTAGCTTTAATAGTAGAGCCGAGTTGATGCCTATTTGACGGTTTTCAAGCTTTTGCAGAAGCTCAACACTTTAATCCCCCACAAGATCTTATCGTCAGCTACATTTTCCGACTCCACATCGATAGGTTCTGATAAGCGGTTCTCGAGATTTCGAGGAATTTAGGCGACGCTCAGGGTGCACTACTATTCGAGAAAATACGGTATATAAAAAGCAGTTTAATTGGCAGGATACTTGTAACTAGGATTTTATAATATCTATTAGAATTATACCGTATTTTCTCTAATAGTAGTGCACCGCACCGAGCCGAGTTGATGCCTATTTTACGGTTCCAAAGCTTTTGCAGAAGCTCAACACTTTAATCCCCCACAAGCTCTCATCGTCAGCTACATTTTCCGACCCCAGATCAATGAACTTTGTTTCCCGTTTTTATTAGGTTTTCCAAGAAAGTCTTTTCGTTTTTTTCCGTTAAAAAATAACAAATTTACCAAATAACTCGTATGGTTTCCTCTATAAAAAAAAGTGTTTATTGCTTTATTTTTCATCTTTTTAAGTTAATTTCGGTTCACTTTCAAGCCAAAAATTCGATGGGTTTTATGCAAAAATCGTTAAAAATCTCTGGAAATTGAGGAAATTGGTTAAATGATTTTCTCTAAAAAATTTTTTGCTTTATATCAATATTGCTATATTGATTTAAAAAGAAAAAAACGAATAGAAACGAAAAGAAACCTAATAAATGCTTTTTTCTTTCTTCTTTTTTTTTTTGAACCAAATCAACGCTTAGAGTTAGATTAGATGAGATCAAGGTCAGCCCTGGCATTCTAGAGTGAGGACAGCATCTCTGTGCATTCAGTTTACGGTTTAGCGCTTTATTTCGGGTGTAGTATGACTGAATTATGACTGAAATTGTTCAAGGAAACAGTAGAAGACTTTTGTTGGGGTTTTGTTTGAATTCTATTCCCCACCTGCATTCCTATATCAAACGGAATCTCTTCTAAATGATCGATTTGTCCGATTCGTGAAGCATCTTCTGTTTTCTTCGTTTGCTCCGATGTGAAACTTTCCTAGATTTTTCTAATTCTTTGCAGTTTTTGAGATTTTTAAACCTCAGTAATCGTTTTCCTGCCATGACTCGACGATGGTCTTGCCGGTGATGTGTAGAGCTCGTGACGGAATAGCTCAAAATTCTTCTTTTTATACTCTTGTTTATCAGAAAATCTAAATTGCATCCCATTTAAGGGGGGAAACTAAGAAGGCCGCATTAAAACGCGGAAAACATTAAATTTTGACGAGAAACACCAAGAAAAAACCTCAAAAAAAAGCTGAAACCAATATCTCCCCGCCCTCTATCTAAAAATATTAAGAAAAAAAGAGCAATCATTGGTAAGCTTGTCATAGATAACACCATTAATACACTGTGGTGCAAAAGTCCTGTCCGGCGCCTACCCGGCGTTTTTTGCTGCTTATCGTGTAGAATTGATCAAAGTGCCTCCTTATTCGCCGGATTTGAATTTTATAGAGCATCTTTGGGCTCATTTAAAGACTAAACTCAGGGGCAAGATATTCAACACAAAGGTCGAGCTTTGGTTCTTTATCAGAAACGTTTGGCGACAAATTTCTTCGGGAATTCTACGTGATTTGGTCGACTCAATGCCTCAACGTATTCAACCAGTGATTTTGGCTAAAGGAGGACCGACCAAATATTAATCTAGCTTTTCTTTTTTAATGGTGGGACAAGACTTTTGCACCAAAGTGTATAAGACGATCACCTCTATTTTCAACTTTCTTTGCCCTTTCTCTTAGCTGGAAGGCAACTTAGCTTTTGTTGTTTAAATGTTTAAATGTTTTACCGATGATGACTGTGGAATTGCACTCGTTTCTGGCAGAGATTGGTGTGTTCTCTCGTCCTCTCTCCCCTCTCTCCCCTCTTCTCCAAAAACGAATTCCACAGGCAGTGATCGTTTCCTGTCACTCAACGAAAGCAATCCACCTTCATTTCCCTAAATTTATTGATTTCTTTAGATAAAAAATTCTCAATAGCTTTTACAGTACTTTTAAAACTAACCCCAGTTCCCGATTTCTCCTGCTCTTCCTCCTCCTCTCCTTCCTCCTCTTCTTCCTCCTCTGAGTCGATCACCTGAATGGATAAAGAATAAATTCTAAGACTACAGCACTGTACTAATTCCGCTAGTACTATATAGAAAAATAGACAAAATTCACACGATTTTACCCAAAAAAGAGTCTTGTTCTAAATTTTCGGGTAATTTCCTGGAAAAGGCCGTGTATTTTAGAGATTTTCATCAATCCTGGATGTCACATGATATAATTATGAGCAAAAAAATAGATTTAATTTGATAATTTCTATATGAAAGCATTGATCTTTTGAACTGACTCCTCCCTCGGTGCTCTCCACCCAATCGGATATCCTCGACAGACGATCCGCTTGAAATGGATCTCTCGTCGGGTCAAGACTAGAAAAAAATATCTTTTTGGTTTCATCGAAATTTTTGTGCTCCAACTTATTCCAAGTGATCACATATTCGTTTAAATCTTTCGTGTAGCTCACGGGTTTTCCCATCATTTCTTCTTCTAAAGGATCGACTGGTATTTCGCCGACCGAATCAAGACGAAGTCTAGAAGAAATTAAATGATAAAATAAAAACTCAATTTTAACACACTAGACTCTGATTTTTCTTTTACTTTGAACCTTTTTAACAAAAGAATCCCTGTGAAGGGGGTGGGACAAATGCTACCTTTTTTTTGCGCACCTGGACATTTGCGCACTTTTTTTTTGCTGGAAAAGGCCTTAGGAAAGGTCGTAGAGCTTCGAAAATATTTCCAGATAGGGGAATCGTATGCGTAGATTCCGAATTTCGACAAATCAGACCTCGCTGACACGTCAAATTTGGGCTAAAAGGCAAAAACTACGCAACTTAACGCTTTTCCGCAGTTTCTGCCTTTTAGCCCAAATTTGACGTGTCAGCGAGGTCTGATTTGTGAAATTTCTGAAATTCGGAATCTACGCATACGATTCCCCTATCTGGAAATATTTTCGAAGCTCTACGACCTTTCCAAAAAAAAAGGTCGCATTTGTCCCATCCCCCCTGTGAAAGCTTTTCTTTGTTCTTTGTGCTGAAAGAAACGCTTCCTTTCTGGCAAGAAAAGTATGACAAATCGTTCAGAACTCACCTCGTAATCTCTTCCCGTTTTTCGACATTTCCCTCCTCGTTTTCCATTGTTTCACCGGGTTTTCCTTGTTCATCAAAAAAAGAAATCAACGCTAACTCATCCAGAGATTTTCTGCAATATGCAAATGTTTCGTTTGTGTAAATCAAATCAAATCTTTTACTGTTTCAGAAAGTTTATATCGACTATTTGATTATATATCGGTTATATCGAGATTATATATGTTGTGTCCGATTTAGATTCAGTCTATATCGGACGTCCGATTTAGATTCAATCTAAATCTAAAAAAAATAATTTTTTTAAAAAAAAAAAAAATTGGACGTCCGATATAGACTGTAATCTAAATCGGACGGAAATCTAAATCGGACACAACATATATATATATATTATATCGACCATTTGATATCCCTTTTACTCTAAACTAGTAATCTAACTTTAAGCGCTAATTTTTGCTGGTGTTGGGCTGTTCAATTTAAATAGTTTTTATAGCAATCGACAGAGAAAGACTTGGGGCGACTAATGATATCAAGAATATTCAAATTGAACAACCGAATATCAAGATATTTGAGCTTAAAGTTGGATTGCTGATGGTAAAGGGGCGTATCAAATATTTTTGTTTTTCAGAAACAATCTTTCAGAAAGTCTCCAAGAAAGGATTTTATAGAAAAAAGAGAAAAATGGGATCAATGATGAAATAAAAGAAATAGAAATTAAAAGTTAAAAATTAGATGCAAATTTTTAACAAAACGCAAAAGAAATGCGTCTAGTGTAGCGGAAAAAATTTTGCTAGCTTTAACTGTTTAAAAACAAGGGTAAAGCTACAGATAAATAATAGAATAATTGGTGATTTGCATTGCGATGATCGGAGGTGATGAGAGTTTAGCTGAGAATTCGAATTGGGATTGGTGGTGGGGGTGGTAGGATGGATGGATTACATGTACCCATCGTGTTGCCCGGGAGACCCTTCTGCCGTCTTTCCTCCCCTTTTCCCCATTTGCCCATTTGCCCATTTGCCCACAATCATCCAAACATCCAAACATTTGTCGATTGAGCATTAATGAGCCAAAAGTCTCTTCTCTCTTCTATTTCATTATCGTATATTGAAAGTTTGTTCGTTATTTTTTAAACCCTTTAGTTTATCATGTACACTACTGGACAATGAAATATGATATTTGAAAAACGATTGTCACTTTCTTCACTTTCGCGCGTCTGTAACTCCCTTGTCTTTACCGTATTTCTAAATATTAATATTACCATTGTGTAGCCCTTGAAAAGAGCTTTCAGAAAATGTAGAACACTAATAGTTTAAACTCAAAGACAAGGGAGTTACAGACGCGCGAAAGTGACGATCGTTTTTCAAATATCATATTTCATTGTCCAGTACGGGGGCCCAGAAAGGGAAGGGTCTGTGGTCGACCCCGTCCGATCTGCCAAGTTGAGCAACGTCGCGGGTTAGTCGTGGTTTCGACTCCCATGGGTTCCCCTCCGAGCGCCCCAGCCCGGCCATCGGAGTATCATCGGCTACACTTCTGCCTCAGTAAATGTGGAAGCGGGTTGTGATCTGCGCTAAGTGCGAAGACAGATCAAATCATTATTTTTTATTTTATTGTCCAGTACTGTAGTTTCATATAGAAAATAAAAAATTTCTATAATTTAGAGAATTATAATGGCAATAAAAATTCGTGAAAATGTATGCGTGACTTTAGTCAATAAATTTCATTTTTTAGAGGAAGCTGCCCTTCTTTTTCTTTCCTTTTCCTCTCTGTTTACCTTCACCTTTTCCCCATTTCACTACAAAGAGGCCCAAAAAATTGTGAATATGCTTATCAATAAAGAAAAAAAAAGTTAGTGTAAAAGTCAAAGAAATAAAGAAAAAGATATTGGATTTGAACAAATGTTCAATGTTTTAGTACTAAAATAATGCAAAAACGTATCTGAACCCAGTATATTCAAAAGTTCGCTTTCTAAAAGTTGCTTAATTTAGAAAACGATCGTACTCTTTCCTTTAGAGTCTCTCCATTCTAATTACTTAATTTTGATTCTATTCAATTCACAGCTTGAGAACAGAATGAGAACAGAATTAAGTAGAAAAGGCAAAAGGCCGAAGGAAAGGTGACAGTAGTTTACTAAATTATTGACTTTTTAGCACTTCTCACAAAGGAGTGCACTTGGAAAGCGATATGGTAACTGGGGTTTTTTTAATTGGTAACTGGTAACTGGTAACTGGAGTTATATGGTAACTGGTAACTGGTAACTGGTAACTGGTAACTGCTAACTGGTAACTGGTAACTGGCAACTGCTAACTGGTAACTGTTAACTGGCAACTGCTAACTGGTAACTGGTAACTGGCAACTGCTAACTGGTAACTGCTAACTGGTAACTGGTAACTGGCAACTGCTAACTGGTAACTGGTAACTGGTAACTGCTAACTGGTAACTGGTAACTGGTAACTGCTAACTGGTAACTGGTAACTGGCAACTGCTAACTGGTAACTGGTAACTGGTAACTGGTAACTGGTAACTGGAGTTATAAAGGCTAAAACTATAGTAAAACTATTTGTCAATCGATGTTGTGAGAGGGGAAATCTATTTTTTGGAGGGACTTTTGTAAGGTTTCCTCAATCAAACATTGGATTAAGAAGGAAATGGAGAAAAAGGAAAAAAATGTGTTACAAGTGATGGTTCAGATGGTCAGATTACAAGGGATGGCACCACCTCGAAGTTCAGAATCTTATATGTAAATTTTATGAAATACAGTAGTGTAAAGAAATGATTCCATAAATAGCTAGGTATATAGAGTTAAAACTCATCTTTAAATGCAAAAAGGATGGCGCTGTGAGACTCGAACTAAAGCCAGAAAAACCCCGTGAGTTTTGTTGGCTGGCACACTACCCACTTCACCATTGAAGCCGTTCAGCCGTGACTTTGTGATGGCCTCATAAAGAGTCTCATAAAGAATTTAAAGAATTTTCTATATCAGATTTCTTGCGCGGATGTTTAGAGTGGATGTTTAGAGTTAATTTTTACAGATTCAGAATCTCGATTCTCAACTTCAAATTGATGTCATTCCCTTGTTAGTGAAGCCAGAGATTCTTGTCCCCTTTCTACACTGACCTCTTCAACTTTTGCCGCTCAACTTCGCGAATTTCCGGCTGCTAAACGACTTTTTTTAAAAGTAAACTTTTGATCATTTAGTTTAGAAGAATTTCCCCCAACCCTTTGTGATGTGGTCGGCGGCGGATCACCGGAGGAACCGATTGAAACAACGGAGATCTGAAAGAAAAGCTACTTCTTTGTTTTCTTTCTCAACTCTAATCACCAATAGAGTGCACCAGAAAGGATGCGTTTACGCTTTTTGGGGCACAAAGTTTGCTACAGTAAAATGAGATTCACAACGAAACGATAGCCTTACTAATGACGATTATTTTTGGTATCAACTCAAGGTTTTTAAAGCTTTTTATTACTCATTTAAAGTTCTGTACTTTGTACAGGAGAAGATATGAAGAGAAGATTCAGCGCTATCGAATGTGCAATAATAAAAGCGATCATAGTTTAGTTTATCTTTGAATCTTCACCAAATTATCAGTAAAACATTTAACGACTACGCGACTGTACGCCAAAAAATATGTTAAAAATGACCTTAATCGGAATTCTTTTCGTCGTTGTGATCGCCTCTTGTTGCGATCCTCTTTTCTTGATCGAGACGCGCGCAATGCGCAGTGATTGGACTCGTCTGAAAAATGGCCACTCTTGAAAAATGCCCATTGGATCAACGATCTATTTTAACAAATTAAATTTCCTTATTAATTCCTCAATTAAATCCATCCAATAAAATTCCTGGTCTCCTGGAGAACTTTAAGGGTTAAAGACTTTAAGGATTAAGGGTTAAAGACTTTAAGGGTTAAGGATTAAAGCTGTCCGTTCAATTCAAATCCAAATCACATTTTTCGACTCAACATTCTAGGATCTGGATTCCCATGATCAAGAGCTCCGGAGGGAATATAAAATATCATTTCTCTATTTCTAAAGCTCAACTTCTAAACGAAAATCCTTTTTCTACCTGTTGAATGACGTTTGATTGGCGATGTGCAACGCCGGCTCGGATTTTGAGCGTTTCCGTAATGGAATGCGAGCACGAGCGTCTAGAATTAGTTGATAAAATTGATTTTTGAATTGCTTTCAAACTCTGAATTTAATTGCTGAAGACTGTTCCTTAGTGCACTTTTTGTTTAAAAGTTCAGAACTTATTCTTTCTTAGCCTTCATTTTTCTCGCAACCTATTTTTCCCAAGGCGTTTCCGCAAAGGAATGAAGACTCAAGTGCACCAGGAATGGTGTGTTTACACAATTTGAGCTCAATGTACACGACAAGTAGTCTATTAGAGTAGTCTATTAGAGTAGTCTATTAGAGTAGTCTGTTAGAGTAGTCTGTTAGAGTAGTCTGTTAGAGTAGTCTGTTAGAGTAGTCTGTTAGAGTATTCACTTTGATTCATCGAGGGTAAATGCGATGTTGACGCAATGGAGACCAAGCTGAAAAGAAAAAAAAATTTTTGGGATAAAAGCTAGCAGATCTGGATATGTTTTAAAAATTTTATAGATAAATTTATAAGAATTCTGCTCAAGCTCACCGAACTCTTGTACAATAGCAATGCTCTCGAGTTTCTTCTTTCTGTTTCTGTTGTTGTTGTGGACGTTGTTGTACACAACACATAAAACATATCATTCATTCGCACCTCTCAACTCTCACTCAATCCATCCAATCAACCCCAAAGCAACATTCCTAAAGTTTTTGACTCACTATTATCTGTTTACATTTTATTTCCTAAAAGATGTGCCCCAGGGAAAGCTACCGTACTCTAAATGCCTTTGTGAATTCAAGACCGATAATAGATCTAGCTTTCAATCTCGCCTGCAAGTGTCACAAAAGCCCAACTTATTATTTCCACCAAAAACCACCGGATTACGGTAGCTTCTTCTAGGGGCATCTTTTAGAAAGCGATCTCAAGAGTAATCCCTATAGGTAACAGAATATCAAAAGCCCAAAGGAAAAGATCTAAAAGAGAAAAAACGGATAAGTCGATTAGAACAAAGCCGGAAAACCTCAATTAGGGTTTAAGTGGGAAAGTGAAATGGAAAGCAAGCGGTAAATATGAATGGAGAGGAGGGGAAGGGGGAAGAAGGGGTGAAATTAGAGGAGAGTGCGCATATCCAGGTGGACAGATGTGTTGAACAGGCATCAACATAAATAGTTGGTAGATAAATGAGAAGAGTGGTACAGAGAAGGGGGAGAAGCCTCAGGATGGGGAAATCGAGTTGAGTGAAGGAAGAGCAAAAGGGAGAAAGGGGGGGGGGGAAGGGATAGGGTCCGGTGCTGCTGCCCCGGGCAACCCCAGAAAAAGCTCTTGTCGAAACACAAGCGAAGAAATCACTCCAATTATACCCAGTTTCTCACCGTTTCCCCATCTCTTGGTGATTCCCGGTGTCGGCACCCAGAACAATAGGATTTATCCGTGCAACTTTGTACGATTCTTGAACAAGGAAAGTTTACTTTTCGGGGCGACTAACCAAAGCCTGTATGCTTTTAAAGAAAAAAAAATTGCTGCTACGTGCCGACAGTAGATTTATTTAAATGCAAATTTTGTGGTGGTTGTTGTTGGCAGTTTTTTTTTATTTGGCACTAGATTTGTCGGTAATAAAAGCACAAGTCAGTACTTCCCTAGGTCTAGATAAATTTGAGTTGTTTTAAAGGTTAAAAAAATTAACTCCAGGCCTTAATCAGTGGTCTTTTAGTTTTTCGAGAATCGATGTAATGTAATTCGAGTGAATGAGGTAAAAATTTAAAAAACCATGATGAGCCCCATTCGATTACAAATATCGACTCATTCCTTTTTACACATTTGAAGTCTTTCATATTCCGAAAAATCTAATTTTTATCAAATATCAAAATAAGCAATCAAAAGAAAATCACAACATATTATAAAAAGGCGTTAAACAACAATATTAAGCAGATTGAGTTAGGAAACGTTATGCTATAAGCCCCGACTTATATTTTCACATTATGCACTTCGGCTCCTTTTTAAAAAGAGATACTCATAGATTCACCGAAAAATTTGCACAAAATCAAAAACTCTACCCGAAAGGTGGAGCTTTAAAATACGATCATTTACATAGTAAAGAAACTAGACTAACAACGACATTCTACAAACATAATGGGAAATTTTAAAAAGCTATTCATAAATGAGCATTAAGTCTAAGCTAAAATACAAACGATTTTATAAATCTAATTTCGCTTCTCAGATCGAAATCTCTTCGCCATAGCGAGACATCACGTACATCAGCGTTAGACCGCAGAACATGCCAACCGTTTGCAAAACCAAGACCTAAATTACGTTTTAATTTTAGTGGAAAAGCCTTTTCTCATTATGCAAATCTTAAATTCATCTATTCGACAAAAAAATTCAATAAACACTTCAATAAACATCAACCTTGATTCCATGGGCAAGTGAAACTTCTAAGGCTTCCTCCATAGCCTTCTTCATTTCTGGCATCTAAATTTTATTCTTTACTTTATACAAATTCAAACCAAATAAAAATATAGTTCAAACACGAAAGAGAACCCACCATGCATCCCAATGAAATGTAGAGGAACATTCCGCCAGCCAATCCAAAGGCATATTTTGTTGAATCCGGTCCAATTTCACCGACCACCACCTGGAAAAAAGATTAGACCAAATTGGAAAAAAAACGTGACCAACCCCAAATGCAAATCCAATATAGCACGTCATGGCAGAGAGCAGATTGTAGATGAGAGCCTGGCGAAGGGTCATGCCGGAAGCCACCAAAATTGCCACATCACCTAAATGGGAAGTATTCTAAATACAATGCCAATTTATATACCTAACTCATGCGGGAATTCTTCGCAGAGAACGGCAAGGACAACAGAAACGCCCGAGTGAATCGATTCCGAGAAAGCAGCACCTAAAATCAATGTTATAAACTAAGTTTAAAGTCTCCGACAAACCAATAGAGATCCCATCGATGAGGTTGTGAAAACCATCTCCAAAGATGATCATCCATGCAACAGCCTAAACAAATTTAGATATTGTAAATAACTAACAAACAAACCGCAATTGCCTGTCCAGACGATTGACCAACTTGCCATTCGATCGAATGATCATGGACGCAAACACCGTGCGCCTAAACAAAAGAATAAATATCCTTAACTTCCAACCAAAGTTACCTGTTCGCTCATCCTGCTACCGCCAAATGCTCCATTCGTGACCGGTTGTAGGGGAATTTCCTCACAACTCTAAAAATAAAGATTACGAGTGAGATTTCCATATTCGCTGACTTTAAAAGCTCAGACAAGAATTAATTTATATTACTTTTATCCGTGCATTAATTCCTTTGGTTTTACCTTGTGATGGCCATTCAGCAAGGCTTTTTCACTGCGATCACTCACGTCTCCACTTCCTTTTCTCTCAATGGTCCAGCCAGCGCGACCCGTCTCCGCCGTACTGCACTCAGCACCACGTGATTTCTGCAAAACCAAAAAATCTTATTGAACCGACATATAAAAATTACCTTTTTACACTCCAGAATAATCTTTATGATCTTGTCGCACATGAAAAACGTATAGATGCCAAGAAGTGAAAAATGGGCCATCCGCAGATACGAGTGAGTGAGATTTCCATATTCGTCGACTTCTTCAAGCAGAGCCGGGTGCGCCTAAATTTGAACGTAGCTTTAAAAATAAAAAAGCTATTACATTTGGCAAGAGATGGTAAAAACTCGATCCAGATAGAGAGCCGACACCGAGACCAACGAAAAATGTGATCACCTAAAAGGAAAAATTAACTTGAAAGCTAGACAACTGATAATACCTGATTATAGACATTTTTCGAAAGATAGCGCATCACACCGATTCCGGCAACTGCACAAAGATTGATCAGTGAGACAAAAAGGAATCCAATTGTGACCGCTGAACAGTAAGACAGTTCTGGTAACAAAAAAATTTGCTTACCCATCATCGTGGAGGGACGAGGATGCAACGGAATGGTGGTTGATGAGAAAACCTAAAAATAGTACATATATTCCATTTGTTTGAAAGAGTTAAACATACCTCTGCAGTGCTCGTGCTCGTGATTGCCTGAAGGTCCAAGGTTGAGTTGAGCACACCGCATAGCTGCACAACTTGTTCGCTCGTCAAATTGGCAACCGACGTAGAAGGCGCCCAATCAAAATTAATTACCATTTCTAAATAAAAAAACAATTAAGCTATTTTCATAATATGAAAATTTGAACAAATTGGATGATATGGTCACGAGAAATTGTGAGAAGTTGGGAAATTTCATTGACGAGACTTTGTCGATCGACTACCCGGAAAAAAAGCGTTTGATGAAAACGAAAGATATGAAGCGCCGAGCACAGAGAAAGGCCATCTCATCGCAAAAATGTTCCCAGAAAAATAATCAAAAATTTAAAGGGAACAAATTATTTGTCTGAACAACAATGCTTTGGTGGAAATCAGATGGATTTTTTGGCGGATTTCCGGTCATGAGGTGTCAAAGTTAAAAGATGAATCTCAGCCTTATATAGCGGCGTGCTGAGAGATGAACTCATATTGAGAGAGAGAAATATTTCCCGTTATGATGCGGGTTGCATCAAGGCATGTAAGGATTTTGGTGGGGGAAAAACTTATGATGGACAAAAATACAAACACGGCTTTCAAGGACAAAAATTCAATTTTGTTATAAGTACGCTTTTCGAACAGAAAAGATCGAATGAGTATCAGTGTTTGGACTGTAGCGATGCAAAATCATAAGGTCGATTTTGACTGATACATCAAAAGATGGAAAAATTTAAGATTAGCCACTAACTCAATGATGGCTTATCGGGTAGTTGTACAAAAAAAATGCATTTTGATCGATATCAACAGGGAAAAACCCAAAATTTTAGGAAAATATCACTGGGCAAATTGCAAGATTTTATACCAGACAAGGGGTACTCCATCTCTCGCCGCGAATTGCATCATACGACGAATAAGTGCAGCATTTGGGCGCGCCGTTGTCGTCGTTGACAAATTTTTACACCAATAGATAGTTTTATGCGGGCTAAAAAAGCCACAAATAGGTGTTTAGCAAACTACCCACGTGGTGATCGGCGGGAAATGGAAGAAAATGAAAGTAAGGACAAACAGTTATTGATTTTGACGCGAGGAGAAACCTTGTCGATCTTTTTTAAGCGGTTACTAGAGTGAATGGATAGGGCAAACGGGCGGATAGAGCGTCCACCTCGGGACGCAGTAAAAGCCGACAACGAGTGAAAAGTATGGGATCCAAGGAGACCCAGAAAAGGGGAAGGGGGCATGTCCAGAGAAAAGAGAAAGAGGACTACGTTCGAGATTTCGACAAAGGACAAGCAACTAACCACCCAGCATCGTCCACACATTAGATTGGGCGAAATTACCTAGCACTGATATTTCTTTGGAGCTTCAAACACTTTACAAAATCTTTGATATTTGGCCATAAATATTTATTCTTGGATCATCCGAAAAATACAACAAAATATGAATTTTCCCGAGGCCAGTCTAATCAATCGAAATTTAAGAAACAGGTTTAGCCAAGTTGTTGATAGCAAATGTATTAGAGTTGTTGATGAATCCGCTGGTGGTTGATTATTTCTTCTTCTTGTCGTTTCCGAAACATTCGCCGCCGACTCCAGCCAAAGTTTGATAATTTGGATCGTGGGTACCTGAAATAAAAAAAATTGCTTGATAATAAAAATCTATTATTCTAAACAAAAATATGACAAAAATAAAAACCTGCAACGGCGGCTTTGTTTGCTGGAGCTGCGGGTCCCTTGGGTCCAGCTTTCTTGTCTTGACCAAAACAATCGGCTCCAACTGCGGCCAGCGTTTGGTAATTAGGATCGTGTGTTCCTAAAGATAAAAAGTTTAATGTCTTTACGCTTGAAAATAAAACGAACCAGCAACGGCAGCTTTGTTGGCCGGTACTGCAGGCCCCTTGGCAGCAGCTTTCTTGTCTTGTCCAAAGCAATCGGCTCCAACTGCGGCCAGCGTTTGGTAATTAGGATCATGGATGCCTAAACAATCTAAACATGTATAAGCTAAAAATTCTAACCAGCAATTCCAGCTTGTTGTGGTGCCTTAGGTCCAGCTCCAGCTCCTGACGCCTTATTCTTGTCGTTTCCGAAACAATCGCCACCGATGCCAGCCAAGGTCTGATAGTTTGGGTCGTAAGTACCTAAAGAGTATATTATTAAGAGCATCATATTAAGAGTAAAAAAACCCAAAACACTGACCTACTACTCCGCCTTGTTGTGGTGCCTTGGGTCCTCCACTTGGAGCACCGGGAGCAGCACCACCACCTCTGTCTCCAAAGCATTCTCCGCCGATTCCAGCCAACTTCTGGTTAGGACCATGAGTTCCTTAAAAAAAATAAACGCGTATGCTAAGTAAAACAAACAAACAAACCAGCAATTTCACATTGTCCTAGTGGTTTCGGAGCATTTTGGTTTGTAGCAGGCGCAGCTGGTTTGCAGCAGGCGCAGCAGGCGCAACAGGCGCAACAGGCGCAGGAGGCACAGCAGGCACATCTGGCCTCGGACTTTTGTGCTTTGGCTTGCGATTCCGGCTTGTTCGTGCTCGGCCACTCGGCTTTTTCGATCGGCTCATTTGGAACGCGCTTGTTTTTCTAAACAGTAAAATGCTTAAGTGCATGTGAAAGTAACAAAGTCATACGCTTTCTATCGTACCATATAAAAAAAAATCAAAAAGTATCAAAAAAGAAACTATAAAAAAGCACCAACCTTTTTTCCACATCCGATTGCCGCGATGAGTGGCAAGAGTGCTGTTGAAGCGGCTGCCGTCGCCCACCACATTGCAGGAGAGAATAACGAGGAATGACTTCGATGACCTCATTCTGCTGAATATAACGGACAAATTAAAAGATTAAAATGCAAATTTTGGAAAAATTCAAATTTTTCTTTGTTAAGTCTTCCAGAAAACATTACAAAACTTTTTCGGCACCAGTTGAACGAAAGAATATGGT
The DNA here is from genome assembly GCA_958450365.1 of Mesorhabditis belari. Lineage (NCBI taxonomy): Eukaryota > Metazoa > Nematoda > Chromadorea > Rhabditida > Rhabditidae > Mesorhabditis > Mesorhabditis belari. The sequence goes on along the minus strand of CAUEEP010000727.1, from coordinate 1,993,172 downwards.
TACGCACAGTACTTATAAAACTAAAATTCACGATGAAAAGATTGATAGCATCAAATTTCTTTGAGTGGCAATCAGCCCACAAGATGGATAGAAAAATATTGCGCTATATGATGAAGTAAATACAGTGGACACCATGAAAAAGGAACCACCCACCAAAGGATTTGGAACTAACTTTTAAGGGACAAGTCACCGGGTGGGGTCGAACCACGCACCTTTGGAGTGGGAAGCGAGAGCTTAGCTACTCAACTACGAAGGCCGTTTTTGCTACTAAGCCGCATTCTATCCTCTCAAAGGGCAATCTGTCTACCCTCCATTGAGAGTTAGAGAGTTAACTACATCATCTAACTAATAACTAAACTACATACAAATTGAGGCATTCTTTGGGTAAACTCGGCGCTTTTCTTTCAACAAACACATGCACATGTAACACGTTTATTGAAGGTATTTACAGAAAAAAATCACAAGCTAGATAAATTGTTTATCACAGAAATAGGCATGAATGCCTAAACATAACCCGAAACATATTTTCAGAGAAAAAAAATTATTTTTTAAATTATTGATAAAGTGTTTAGTTAAAGAGCAGATAAAGTGTACAAGTAAGTACATACATATAAGATTCGGCAAAACTAGGATATGATGTCGAAAACAAGTGTAAATTAAGCCAGATGTTCGTGATTACCCTCGTAGTTATTATCCTCCTGAACTTTTCGTTGAGCTAGCTTAAAAAGAACTCAACCTGCAATAACCCTTCTTGCTCCGAATTAGTGTTTCTTTCATTTCTGGCCGTATGCCAAGCTCGTACTTCTCGCATAAATAAAGGTAAGATGCACACAATCGTCAGAATTAACTGAATGGCTTAATGACGAAAATATGAAACAAAGCCTGAGTACCATAATTATAAAGCCATAGAAGATAAAAGTCCATCCGAACCACAATTCCACCGATGGAATGAGAAGTTGTCCCAATGCAGCGCCAACCTAAATAACATCTCAAACCAAAACGATTCCAGAACATACTGAGCCCGTCCCATCCACTATTCCAGTCACCGTAGACAACGCTTCGGCGTTGCCACGAATTTCGCGCGCTTTTCCTGAGGAAAAAAAGCTTTTAAAACCTTATTTAAAACTATACCCAAGTCTGCTGAGATGGCTCCCGAGATCATGTTCGCCGGCCCACCAACGAAAAAGCCCGCAATCGCCAACATACAACCATTAATATAGAAGTCTGGTGGGCTTTCTAAAAATGAACAACTTCGCTTGTGAAATGCATAAACACTAACTGGAATATCCCCAAAGTGAAAAAATTCCACACACTAGCATCCCCACAACAATTGGTGTTCTTGATTTGTAGTGATCCTGAAAGTCAGATAATATAACATTTTTTGATTTAAATTCACCGAAACAGCTCCTGCAACGATGGCCGAGATGATTCCACCTACGTCGTACCACATCGATAATTTATCGGCATCCGCTAAAACAATGGAAATCAAGAAACAAAACCTCTTCCAACCTTCTGACATTTTCAACGTTTGCAAGTACATAGGTAACCAGAAGAAAAACCCATAGTTGACCATTTTGAGGCATGCATAAGAAAGAGAAAACTAAATAGAATATAATTAAAATTAATTAATATTAATCCGTACCGGAATTACACCTGGAAGAAACCAAGCTCTCCAAAATGAGATCGGTTTTGGTCGTTCACTGCTTTCTTCAATAACTCGATTTCTTTCATCTGGAGTTTCTGTAGGTTCTGGCAAACCTAAAAAGAAAAATACATTAACTATGAGGTTGTATTCAAATTTTTGACCTACAAGCCGAGGAGCAGGGACGAGATGCCAAAAGACAACAAACGCGAAAAAGAAGAGAATTGATGAATTGACAGCGAATGCCCACTAAAATTATAGTTTTATGTTTTATGCTTTAAAAAAATTACCTGGTATCCTAGTGGCACAACTTGACTGGTGATAATTGTCCCAATAATGTTTCCAACACTCGCGCAGCCACTCCATAATCCCATCACAATTCCACGTGAAGCGTGCCCAAACCAATTACCCATGATACAAACCTTTAATTTGTTTTTAAAGTCTTTGACATTGCAAATAAACTGGTTACCTCCGTTGGCCATGCGACACTTTGAAATAATCCGCCGCTAATCCAAAGAATCGCATAAAGCACTTTGTTGTATATGTGATATTGTTCCGTCATGAAGCCAAAGAAAAATGCCTAAAATCAATTATAAAATGTTGAGATTAAACAGCTTACAGTCGTTGCCGACAACCACATTCCTATTGAAAGCACAATTCGTGGGTTATAGCGATCACCGAGGATTCCGCCAAAAAATAGACCCTAAATATAAAATTAGAACAGAAATATTTATAATAATCCGAAACTTACAACAGCATAAGCCACCAAGAAGCCAAAGTCCAAGAAGGCCAGGAATTCTTCAGCTGCTTGTTTAGTTGGAAACAACGATGAATCCGACGAGTTAACGACCCACACCTAAACATTTCACAAAGTTATATACCTAGATTCAAACGAAAATTACATGTATCATTGATGATTTGACTGTAGAAAGCGTCTTTCGAGTAGCGTGAATAAATGCAAAACTAAAACACAACAAATTAGGTGGCAAGGATCCGAACTCTGAAACTAATTTTTTATTTACTAAAACCTTAGCCATAAGTATATTTTTAATGAAGAACTGACCATCAATTAACATGTTTCTCTTTCTTTGGTGTTTCTTCCTTTCTGTTCGTCTTGAGAATGAGGTGGATCTTGCTTGGATGAGGAATTTTTCACTGGAGGGATTGTAATTGGGAACAAAAACTTTTAGTCGCGTGAAATCCTCGTCCGAATTTGCGACGACAGAGCTCAACTTAAACGGACTCACTTCCTGCAACTCTAAAACGACCGGCTCTACCACCACCACCAACCCCAGACCGTTTGAGCTTTCCTTTTTCGAGTCCAATTCTTTTGGATTCAATTCATCCAAGACCGACTCTCTATCCACCTCAGATGAACAGAAAGGGGAAGGAAGAAAAACCAAAGAAAGTAGAGACATGTCAATTGATGGTAAGTTCTTCATTAAAAATATCCTTATGAGTAAAGTTTGAGTAAATAAAAAATGAGTTTCAGAGCACGGACCTTTGTTTTAGGATAGAGCCTATCTAACTCTGTATACCCACCTGAAAAACGTGATGAAGAAAACAGAGATGTGATAACTCGTCCATCTTTCATTACCGGTAAAGAAGTGCCAGATTCGGGCTAAACAATCAAATAAATCGAATATTCGTTCAAAAATCAACCCAGAAGTGTGGGTGGAGATAGTGGATCGGTTGACGACGACCTCCTGACCCTCACTACGCTACGGGGCATCTAAAATTTGAAAATCTCATGAACCTCATTATCAAGTTGTGCATGATTTACTCACAATCGCTCATTTAACTTTCAAAATATAGTGACAAAACATTTCGTCTTACAATAAAAAGATATATTCAAGTTTATTAAACCAAAATACCCATATGCAACAGGCACCTCAAGAACTAAAAGCCTAACCTAAATAACAAGAAGCAAATGAATAGAAGATTCTGCAAAGCCATCACATAATTATAATTGAGACAAAATGCGTAAAACAAAAAAATATATCAACAGAAAAATGGTATTAACTCTTATTCGATTCCAAATAATCTTTAGCTTCGTTAATTTTTGCTGCCAAATATGGCGATCCACCTGAATCATTCTTTATTTACTCAATAAATTACAAAATACCTCGATCGGGATGGTTTACAATCATTATTCTTTTGTGTGCCTCTTTAATTTTGTTGGGCTTGGCAGTAGCTTGAACTCCGAGAATCATTGCCGCTTCTCTCCTCGACATTTTAGACTAAAAATGTTTATTCTTGTTTTACATTGAACTCAAAATCTTTACCTCAAATCCACCGCGATGATATTTATCAAAAACCTCTCCAGCAATCGGTATCTTTTCAAAGCCCTTCTTTATCGCATTCTAAAACTAGAATGTAGCATTTTGAAGATTTTATCATGAAGAGTATTTTTGAACTATTTCTAAACAAACAAAAATCTCTCACCTGGTTTCGCAATAGTATCCTCGCTCCAAAACCAGCCGCTGCAATAGCAACTCCCGCCATTATAAGTCCTCCAGTCATGGCGATAAAGTCTCTAAAAAAAGAATAGCTGACTAGAATGGAGCAAGCTGATTTCACCGATTTCTTGCTTTGTAAACTTAAAAAGCAAGACTACAAAACACAAAAAAATAGCATAACGCCATAGTGGAGCGCATTATAAAAATCCCAACGCCAAGGCTTTAATCGCCAAATGAATGTCACAAAAAAACCATTGGACTCGCCATCCAAACCCATAAAGCCTACTTTCGAAGCTCATTATGCCGTATTCCAGGAGAATTCCACCGTTTTTCACAAAAATTTTTTTTAACAATTTATTGCAATCAAAGGAGGTTTACATTGACAAATACGAAGATTTAATTGTTATTTGGATTGTCGGCTCCTTGAACTCCTTCTCACATTAGTTGTTCTTCCGAAAAGTAGAGCTCACGTACATTGTCATCTACATAGAAAGGCATCAAATCCGGTACCTGAAAACACCATTCAAAGCTTCTAGAAAAAATAACTCAAAAATAATAACATGGATACACTTTAACCAATCAACTAGTAAATAGTAAACAAGTAATTTAATACTTGTTTCATAATTAAAGAGGAAAAGCACTCACATCCTTGACTGTGTTATCCGAGTAAGGCTCCTGAGCCTCGACTGCCGTTTGAGGGACGGGTTGTGGCTGCTGTGGAACGGCACCAACAGATGGTGATCTAAATGTGATAGAATATGAAAAACCCAAAACAACAACCACCTACCAGTAAAGTATTTCCAATAAAAAAACCAACTTTCGTTCCGATTTTTTAGGCCCAAGTTGCATAATTTGAAGCCCGTTTTGTCGAGAACCGCCCTTGGTTTTCTGATCCTTGCCTTTCTAAAAATACGAATTTGATTATCGAGACTTACAACTTTTAACACTTACCTTCTTATTTTTAGGCGGACGACACATCTAGGAGTCGATGAGAAAAGAATAAATTGACTGTAGGTTTCTTTTCATTTGGCGATTAATTGGTAATTTTTCGGCATTATATGCTAACGTACAAATCCATGTTAAATTTCCTTCCCGAGAAAATCCAGAATTCAATTTTCAAGTTGAAAAACGTTTAAACTATGTCTGTCTCGGGTTTCCTTACGCATACAAATTATTGCAATGTGCTGGTAAAACGCTAGATGTTTTTATGTCAAATACTAGCGATCAGTGGATAGCACGGCGAACACCGCAACAACATTAAAATTTGTTGGTTCCAAACAAAAGAAAACAACAATCACGAAAAAGTGTGATCAATAGAATACTAGAAAGAACAATTGAAGCAAATAATGGCATTTAATATCGTCGTCCTCCTGGGACTCCTGATGGCTTGATTTCCTCGACTTGAAGGCTTGGAATGTTCAATTCCTAAAAAAAGTTAGCTCTCTTTTGTTCCAACTGCCAAAGACTTGACTCTGTGTCCCAAAAAGATCTCCTTTCTTAGCTCTTACGGTCACTGGACTCAGTGTCGCCGCCTGGATTGTGACCCTGAGAATGGACTCTCTGCGTCGCACCAAAGGCAGCCATTTATCTCGCTTCCGTAGACGGCTGAGGGGATTAGAAAATAATCCAACTCAGTGCTTTTTTTTAGAAGCTGACAGTGAAGATTAAATTACAAAAAACATTTTCAACCTTGGATCAACTGTAGCTAGAGTTGAACTTTCCACACATCTAACAAAAAAAATGCCCTTACCATATCTTTGATCATCTGTTCGGTGTCCGCATCAACCTTGATTGTGGAAAGCTCGCGTGGATCGACGACGGAAACATCTGGCATGTAGTTGTCTCTTCTCTCGCGTTCCTCTTCTTGCAATTTGATGGAGATTCCGCGAACAGGGCCCTTTTCAATGCGCGCCATCAAGTGTGTGATGAATCTAAATTAAACAAATACATTATTGCAACAATGTTAACTGTTTATTTAAGCATCTCTTTAATTTAAAAGCCAGGATCACTTTTTATAGTCAGAAAAGGACAAAATCTCTGTCAAAACCTGGATTGTGACCACAATAACATTATTGACGTCGCACCAAAGGTTTTCTTTACTTTCGCTTCAGTTAACGACTACCTGGACCATAAAAGATCAAGATAGTGCTTTTCTGAAGCACGGTTAATGAGGCAATAAATTTTTAATGTGTAACTTCAAACCTCTCATGATATAACACAAAACTAACGCAGTAAGCATTGGTTTTCAAATCGATCTTGCCTAACTCACTGCCTAACCGACCCCGATTTGGTTTTAATTTAATGCGTTACTAGAATTGTTAGATTTTTATCTGGTAGCACATACTACACGCAGTATTATCAAACGATCCTAATTACATAATATAAAAACTCATACCCGGCAATACGATTTCGGAGTTTCTTCGAAGGGATCACGGACACCTCATCGCAGATCCTCTTGTTTGTGTGAAAGTCGCGTCCGAGTCGCGTGTAGTACTTCTCGATGATGACGCGCGACGCTTTCTTCACCGTCTTTGTACGCACTCCTCCCATGTTTCTAAAAAACAAAGTTTAGTTTGCCCAATTAAACAGAAAGAGTAAAGACAAAGAAAAATTTCCAAGAGTTAACTCGTACACTGATTGAAAAGCGTCATAACACATTCAATTTTCTTAAAAACAATTGCTAAATGAAAAATTGGGAACGTTTAAGATTAAACATGCTCACCTTTAGACCAAAAATGTTAAATTCAAGGGATGGTGTGCTTTTTTCAGGTAAAAGAACGATTACGATAGCAAAAAGGCAAGAGTGTCAAATAAAAATGTCAAAGTTGTGCTACAGAAACGGCTCTGATATGGAATATGACGCAAATCCAGGTTCTTATGGAGTATCGCTGGGGCAAAAAATTATTATCTAAACACTGGTAAAATACCTCTTTTTGTTTGCTCATCGTTGCTTTCTTTTGGCATCCTTGCCGACGTCGATCCGAATTCCACGAGCTGCTTGATTGCCCTTCACTCGAGTGTAAATACAGTGATCACACTCCCATCGGTATTTCTCGCCACCTTGTGCTCGAATTTCCATTGAGTGTCCACTTCCACAAATCATCTTTTGAAGGATGTTTTTCTCAAGGAAAAAGTTGATCACTCCTCTTTCATTCAGTCCACAGATATCAGCACAGTGTAACGATGGCCGTGCTGTTAAATTCGACATTCTTCCGACCGTGAAAGAAAAAAATTAGTGAAAAGTAAAAAATCACGTAATAATAAGTAACAACCAGCGCAACAAAAAGTAATTGGAAAGAATGAGGCAAACAGCGGCTGCAAATTTAAAAAGACAACATATGGAGTTTGTTGGCTGAATATTCTTACACACTTTTTTTCAGCCACTTTTTCTGGGGGTAGTTTTATGCGTAGATTTCGAAAAACACGATGAGAGCTTGGGAAAAAGCATTTTAAGCCAAGTTTTGGGGCTCCAAATGGCACGCTCATACAGTGTGATGAGAGGGATACACATAAGGAAAAGGTCTAAAAATGGTCTCTCAAAATATTTTTTGTGTAACACTCTTAGCATAATTTAGCCTCTGTTACGTTTCTGTCAAATTGGGCAAAATTTTTTCCTTTCGCCATTTGTGGTCGAGGCAATCTCAAAGAATATTTTTTCAATTTGTTTTGCCTCTACCAGTCAATTTAAGTTAGAAAATGAATATTTAGTGGTTAAAAATTGGTTTTGGCTCTAGTTTTTACCTTGAAAAGTGCCCCAATAGTGGAAAGCTGGGGCTCCATATAGTGAAGTACACCATAGAAGTGCGCACTTTGAAGCCCCAAAACTTGGCTTAAAATGCTTTTTCCTAAGCTCTCGTTGTGTTTTTCGGAATCTACGCATAAAACACCTCAGAAAAAGTGGTTTTGAAAAAAAAAGGTGCCCCCTCAACTAGGATAGTATCAAATTTTCTCGCTCTTTCTTGCGGCGGACCATTTGGGTATTGTTTAGGTGTATCGTTGCGCAAACTTCATGGTCCCGTTCCTGTAACTAACTGTCTGTGTTATGGTATTAGGTGTTATTTAGAAAAGTTTTTGTTTTATTCGCCGGCTTTTTTTAAAGCTAAAATCATCAACTTTTATTATTGATTCAAATTCAATAGCTTTTATTAGTTTCACAAAAATAGCAATATATTGCGATAAAATCCGAGAAAATGGCAAAGCAAAGATACTGAACAAAAAGGGATTTGAGCATTCAAAGTTGAAGAAATCGAGAAAGATTTACAGAAAGCACAAAATTTGAGTTGAAAGACAAATTAGCAAAGTAAAGATGAAAAAAAAAAATCAGTTACCCATATTTCGGGAAGGGAGATTTTGTTGTAAAAATGGGAGGGGACAAAAAAATTGATACATATGCGCCAGATTTAGCTTTGACTGAATATCTATTCTCATAAAATCAAAAATTAGCCAGTCAAAGCTAAGTTTAACCAGGCTACGGTTAGAAAAATTGCGGTAGGTACAAAAAAAAATGAAATGAGGAATGCGACTAGAGATGCTTGGGTCGATAAAGAGCTGGCCAAAGTGTACTTTGAGCTCAAACATGTAAATGCACCTTTCCTGGCGCATTCAATTCTTCACTTTTCTTTCGATATCTGGAGCCCTTGCTCTAAGGAAATGAAGAGCCGAGTACGCCAGAAAGGACGCGTTTACAGGAAGCTCAACGTACAAAGCAAAGCCATTCGGGAAAGTCATTCAAAGAATCGATTTATTTCGATCGGAGGCTCGATCGTAGTCGGGTGTTGGGATTACCAATGTTTGTATTCGTCTAAATTTCGATCGATTGAACTATTGCGAGAGAGAGATTGAGAAGAACTACACTTCATGCTATTATTCGTCGTTTCCTCGAATCAAGAAAGTCATTCAAATCTTGTGCAATTTTAGTTAGAGAATAATTTGTAGTTGAAACAATAGTTGCATGGAAAATCTCAACATTTCCGCAATATTTTCATCAGAAAGCCCAAATTGCGTGCCAGATCAGAGAAAAAGAAAGAAAGCGGCAAAATTACTTGGCGCTGCCGAGAACTATTGACTCAAAGTCTTCTCGTTGCTTTTTCTCATCAATCCGCCTATATTTTCAAATATTTTTTCGATTTTTCTCTGATCTGGAGCGCAACTTAGATTTTCCAATGAAAATTCTTCAGAAATAATCTAACTATAAATACACAAGATCCACTCTACAAATTAATATCAAATTAATATTAAATAAATATCAAATTAATATCCGTGCTAGTCAAACAAACGAAGGGACAAAATCAGAATCGTTAGGTGTTTTATTTTGGAAAAAAAGGGGGGCGGGGGAGTCACACAAGAAGCATAAGTGTCTAACAACTACAGTACGCATTCATTTTTTTTACCCACATTGCTGCGGCGGGTATTCGTAGTTGTGCCAACTAGAGAAATCATCATTCAAACGTTTCTCAGTTGTATGTGGATGGACGATAGACGTACTTGGTTACGGGATCGAGTCGGCCGGGCACATTTGACTGTATCGCGTACATGTTCTCCTCTATGCTAAAGTCTCCCTCGTATGCCGACGGGGCCGGGTTACCGTAGTTCCGGTAAGGCATTTGCTAGAAATCGAAGAAATTTTTAGATTTTAGATTTAGATTTACTCTGATACTCCGTTGATCGTGATGAGCTGAGGTATTGTTTCGACTGACACTTTTTATCGTCATCTCCTCGTCAGTCATCGGAAGCTCCAACATCTGAACTGAATTTTTGGATTTGATTAGTAAAAAACAGTTAATCTCAACTACTTATCGTTAGCATTAGCTTCCAGGAATACTGTACTGAAAGAGAAGTACTACTGCTGAAAAAGAGGTACTGTAAAGAAGGTTTTGTAAAGAAGGAAATGTATAGAAGTATTGTACTTGTACTGCAATAAAAGTATACTATAAGTACAGTACTGTGAGCGCTATAAAGCACCGTAAGAGCTGTCCGAGCGTACTTTGTGCTCCAAAGAACACATCCAATTCGTCATTTCCTTGCAGCAAAATTACGGTATTGCAAGAAATGGATGAATTGAGTGCTCCAGAACAGATGCGTTTACAATTCAAAGCACAGAGAACAACGGAAAGCAAATCTCTTGTGGTTGACTCAACAAAAGGTCCTTTTAATACAGGGGATCTATAGTCTATAGCTATGAGATAGCTGATAGCTATAGACTAGAGATAATCTATAGCTATGAGCTAAAGATTATCTCTAGTCTTTCATCAACTCACCTGTGTCTCATAAATTTTATCCACATTACTATTCGGTGGCGGTGGATTGGGTAAATAGATAGTGCCCATTGTGCCCATCGGCATTTTCGCGTGCGGAGCATACGGTGTCGGATAGGAGTGCATGGCACGTTGAGACACCTAAATATTTACATTTATTCATTTACACGAATAATATGGTCCAGTGTACTTGTTGTATACACAAGTACAACCCATAAGCCCTAAATGCAGGGAAAAAAACCATCTCTATGAGAAAAAAAAGTAGCACTAATCTAGGCCGGGATTGAACCCTTGACCTCTCAAGTAAGATACAGGACTCCTAGCCACAGTCGGCCATAGTGACGGATAAAAGATATCATACCTTGAATTTATTATTATGTACACAAACGCAGCAAATAGCGAGAGCGGCTCCGAGAATGATGAGCGCGGCGAGACCGACCAATACTGGAATTGTAGATGTAGAATTAGAGGTTTGCTTACATTATTCATTTATTATCCATCTACTGTACCTAACTGGCTCTATCTGAACCTATTTGAGAAAATCACCCTACTCAAGCCGTTAGTTTAGATTCAGTTAACCGAATTTTGATGATTCGATGAGGAATGACAAGCCTCCTCATTGAATGATATCAAAAATCTGGCTGATCAGCGGAAAACTAACGGTTTAACTACGGTAGTTTTTCGCAAATAGGTGCAGAAAACGCACTCAAATCATCGTCTGCCCTACCGTATCCAGCGGCTTTCCAGCTTGCTTCGAGTGGTCCTCCGTGATTTCTTCCCTCATTCGGCGTATCCTCGACGATTTTTTCCAATCGGAACCACGGCTGTACTTTCCCGGCCACCATTGACACCGACGTTGGGTCAAATAGACGTCTAAATCAGGATTTAGGTGCAATATGGCTAGATATCGTATTTTCTCTAATAGTACTGCACCCTGAGCGTCGCCTAAATTGCTCGAAATCTCGAAAAGCGCTTATCAAAACCTATCGATGTGGGGTCGGAAAATGTAGCTGACGATGAGATCTAGTGGGGGATTAGAGTGTTGAGCTTCTGTGGATACTTTGCAAGCCGTAAAATAGTCATCAACTCGGCTGGGTGCACTACTATTAGAGAGAATACGGTAATTTGAAAAACGCTTTAGTCAAGATTTCTCTACAATTTCAAAGCTAATATCGGTATTTTTAAAGTTTTTGAGATAAAATAGATAAGTACCGGGAACTGGAGAGCCTAAATTTGAGAGTTTTTTTAATGAAATGAAATTTGTATTCTTTTCCCCCTTTCCTTACCGAAACTCGTGTTTTTTGCAAATCTTTCTTGAAGTCGGATTGACAGCATAGAAATAGATATCAGTTCGCGGCTGGTGATCAGCCGAATTCGTGTGTTCAGCCATTCTAAAAGGAAATTTTCAAAGTTTTCAAGAGAGAACTACTTCTCAACGCTGATCAACGTGCACGCACCGGCGAATTGGCGAAGCGCTCGAAGAATGTCCTGCAAAAAAATATGCTTGATCACGTTTACTATTAGTAAAAAATAGAAAGCGACTACCGTAGAGGGATTCGTTTCTATTAAATTAATCTGTTAAATCTATTAATCTAAGACAATCTATTAAACCCGACCTTTTCGTGGCTCTTTAATTGTTGTGGATTCAATCCGTGAGTGATCATTTTGAATCGATGATTATCACTGATTACATTGATTACAACGTCCGCTTTTGAGCAGAGCTTTTGCCCGGAAATCGGCGAATCACAAGCAGACACCTGAATGAGATGAAATGAACACAATTTCGAAAAATGCATTCCCCAAAAAGCTACCATAAACCCAAGCTAATCGAAGCTTCATTTTTGATTAGCTGAAGTACGGTAACTTTCTTTCAACTACGGTAGCTTATAAAAAAAGATTAATCAATGGATAAATTCGCTAGATTCGATTGTTTTCTAAAGCCTGGATAACCTGAATAACTGAATAAAAAATAGAAAAAGACTACCGTAGGGGGATTCCTTTCATTCCTGACAATCTATTAAACCCGACTACTTTCAGCATTTACCCGAATCTCGAAGAAGTTGATGCGTTGTTTTTGGAGAATAGCTGGCATACTCTGCCGAGTGGTGATTTCTCCATATTGGCTCACGTTGAAATACTGAAAATGATTTCTAAAGAGTGGGAGTTGTCGAAAGAAAAAACCTTATGATGAACAGCTAGCGTATCCAATGAATATTGAACAACCGAGCTGTTTCCAAGATCCGAATCTTCTGCCTAAAAAAAATCGTTTGATTAACCTGAACTCCGGGTTACTCGCTTGGCTACTGTAATCTGCTGAGCCGGGACTGAAAGAGTACCCCGGCTAGCGTAGTTGTATCTATGACTAGTTGACAGGCTAAAGAATGCCTCCACTACCGTAAACTCACTCCCAGCCAAGTTCTTTACTCAATTAGTCTAATATTTATACACCTTTGTTACCGTGATCAGTTAACATAGTTCCTAATTAACTGTCTGGAGTCTATGGATTACGGTAACAGCTACTGAAAGGGATTATGGTGGTCAGGGCACATTTTAAAGCACTAATCTAACTCGTCGGCTCAATTTGGTGCGTTTGTCTTAGGGACAACCCGGGTTACGGTAACATTTACTGGATTATGGTAACATTTACTAACTGAATCACGGTTTACCGTAGCCGGGCGGCTTAAAAGTATTGACTATTTGACATTTCAAAGTTCACAAGCGTTACCTTAACAGTGAGCACTCTTGTGAAAGCTCCAGCATCACTGGCAACACCGGCAAAATAAGTGGAGATGCCGAGATCATTATCGTATTGGAAACGAGGGACATTGTCGTTTGTATCGAGGACTGTTACGGACACCAACGCGAAATCCATTTGAGAGCCGGCTGTGACAGTCACGTTTAACAGATATCTGGAAGGATTGCTTTGAGCTACAGTACTTGCTATGTTATGCCAAGTGCTGTAGCTATTCTAGCCGATAGCTTGGAACAGATTTGTTCACGCAAGTACTGTAAGTACTATAAGTACCGCAAGTACTATTCCAATACATAGGATGGTCTTATTCTTTAGGAGGTGTACTTTGTGCTCACACAGAAATGCATCCTTTCTGGCACACTCATTTTCCCCTTGTTTCCTAGATTTGTGTTAGAAAAGGAAAGAAAACTTGATTGAGCCAGAAAGGATTTGTGTACGAGCACAAAGAACAAGCTGAAGAATCTGAAGGATTTAAAAATTGATTTTAAAATTGATTCTCATTCTTATTGAATACTTGGCTTTATTTTCTCGATTTTCTTCGCATTTTACCTCTCGACAGTCTCTCGATCCAACTCCATTTGTGTCCTCAACTCGCAATTCCCATCATTCCCAGCAGTCACTCCAAAAGCACCTAAAGAAAAATCAAAATATCCAGCTAAAGAATTTCCTATTTTACCCCGATAATTCCCGGAGGCAATATTGCAAATAATAAATCGTGTATCCTCCGGTTTATTTGTTACTGAGAGCACTTGAACTAAGTAGGGTGGACGGACTGATTCGGAGACCGATGAGCTGAAACAAAGTTGTCATTGTTTTGTCATTGTAATTGTCATTGTCATTGTTTTGTCATTGTCATTGTCATTGTTTTGCCATTGTCATTGTCATTATCATTATCATTGTCATTGTCATTGTTTTAGTCATTGTCATTGTTTTGTCATTGTCATTGTCATTGTCAAACAATTTTCATTCTTGTCCATCTTATCAATAAGAGATTTAAAAATTCATCTAAACTTTTGTCTTAATTGAAGCAGTTTTCTTGCGATTCTGATCATTGTGAGCTCGTTTTCGAATTATCTCGCTCTTCATGGATTTGGGTAGCTGGGCCACACTATAAGCGCTGATCGTGAGCCCAGATGATCCCATTTACCATTTACCAGCCTTACGATTAGTGACAGTAGGACTACAGGTTACGGTATTCGGGTCACTCTTTAAGGCGCTGAGCTCAGTCTTTTACAATACGCAAAACTCGAACTGGTTGTCTTTTGCTTGACTCACGTGTAATTCCGAAGTGAGAACTGAATTTGCCCGTCTTTTGGTTTATTGAGGAAAGTGTGCGTGTCGGGGATCACCGATGATTGCGTGGATTCGACCTGGAATTCAGAATTTCAAGTTTCGGCTTGATAGAAGAGAGGTTTTTGCTCAACTTGGGTATAGAATTGTGTTTCAAGTACTGCTTTTTCTAAAACAAGTCAGCTTTCGATAACTACCGTAGCCTTGGCTTATTCAATTGTCTGCTTTTGATCTTCTGGTTCACAAAGAATCGAAAAGTCTAGAAGTAGATGGATTGTACAAAAGCTAGAGCCGAGATTACGGTTGTTTTCAAAAATAGACACATTTTAAAGACGCCATTTTTTACAGTAATCCCCCACCGATACAACAACGTTTGTCATCGAGGTTTGCGCCGGTTCACCCTCATCTGAAGCCTCGATTTTCAGCTGAAAATTGTTGCTATTTATATGAACTGAATATCTTTTCACTTACCGTAATCTTCTCATCAGCGAACGCGTCAACTGGCCTTGCTAATGTAACCAATCCATTGTGCTCGTTCACCGAGAAATATTGCTCAAGTCCGCCGGCTGAGTGAAGACGATAACGGAGTCGGTTGTTGGGTTCCTAAAAATAAGAAATTCCCCAATACAATCATTCCTAAATTCCTACTGCATTCCAACTAAGAAATTCTCAAAGTTTCAGCAAGCTTTGTCAATGCTAAAAGCACAATTTGGTACCTTTTTGCTAAAACTTGGATATCTCTACCATAAAATGACCTACATCTCTGTCTTGATCAAAGGCATGCACTTGTCCAACAATCGTTCCCGGTAGGGTATCCTCTTGAACGGCGAACTCGTAGTGAGAGGACTCAAAGTTCGGAATCCAATCATTCACATCGGCTACATTTATCGTGATGGAGACAGTGTGTGGAAGGGTTGGATCGATGGCCAGAGATGAGGACTGGAAAGTGCTATTGATTCAATTGAATTGAATTGAATTGAATTGAATTGAATTGCAATTAGATTCAATCAAGAGTGTGTCAAACTGAGTTGCCTTGACTCTAGTCATTAGAATATCTCCAATCTTCAACTCACTCACCTCAACCGTTCCAATCTGTATAATGTATTGCGCATCGGTTTCCGCGTCCAAAGCCCTCAACAATTGCACGGAGCCCGAGAAAGAGCTCACGCTGAAACAATTGTTATTTTATAAACAATCCCCGAAGTACGTTTAGCTTCGTATACTTCCTCTTACAGCATTACAGAGAACACACTCTGCAATGCAGTCCAACCCAGTGAGCTGGGGAATTGGTTGCTCAAACTCATGCCTACTCTACACTCCTTACAGACAGCACTATTGTATGCTATGGAAGAGTCTTCAGGTTAAACTCTGCTCACCTGAACAACGATGAATCGCCTTTCTGCATGACATAGGTGATCGATCCAGCGCGTCCATCGATGTAATGAGCTGAGACCTGGAAAAGAATTACAATAGAAACAAATTTCGCTCAAACTTTAGCAATCTCAGTCTGTCCCTCGTTCTCATCGACAGTTACTGTGATGGCAGGTGGATCGAAAACGGGAGCCAGTCTTGATGGTGGTTTTGTTGATGGAGAGGGTAACGGGCGAACGGGTGGGAAAGAGTTGAAGGCTGGAAAATGAATTGAAATGCTTGAGTTTTGGAGTTCATTTTATAAGCCAGGGTTGTTTTTTGGTTGGAGAATTGGTCAGCTTTGTGTGCTTGATTGGTCAGCTGGTCAGCTGTGATTTGATTATGGGATTCTTGGTGCATAAAAAAAGCTTAGTATCTAGTTTAAAGTAGATTTCGTTATGATTTTGTTTCTCTGATCAATTTTCTCAGGTTTACGGTATGTTTAGTGGAAAATATGAAAGAAATTGCTGAAATTTTGTGCTTTTGAAGAACTCACAAGCATTTTGTGAATATGGTTGCCTTGTAGTGGATGCTCGTGTGGGTGCGGTGTGCCCATCGTTCGGTTTCTTCGTTATCCACGTCGATGGGCCAAGGGTTTTCCACGTGTGCAGGGTTTGCGATTGCGTGGTTTGTGAAGTTGATGGTGTATTTGCAAGTGTTTCCCCGTTCACCGTTTCCATACTGTATTCGGTGCTCGATCCGATTGTTGTTATCGTCACTCCAGTCTTTTTCGATGACACTCCAGTGGTTTGAGTGCCTACACACAATTCGTGATTAACAGGAAAATGTCAATATGTGATTGGCCGTCAAGTTATGAATAGTTGAGGATTGAAAACACTCAATCAAACTCTTCAATCATGCAGTACAGCTTAACAATTAGATGAAGTTAATAGGATATCTGTTTGTTTAAAAGAGTACTAATACTAGGTTCTTACTATGTAATGGTTTACTATATAGTACAGATATTTCCCTAGTACTGAAATCTATAGAATATGATCCTGGATTGAGCTTTACTATTACATAGTGCAAGCTTATCTCTATTATAAGTTCTAGATAGAGTAGCACAGATACTATATACATTAGTACAGTGCTAGGCTCCTTACAGTACAGTACAACCTTGTATAATACAACCTTGTACAGTACAGTGCTACCATGTACAGTACAACCTTGTACAGTACAAGTGCAGATACTTGCCCTTACATCTACAGCTTCCAATACAGAATTATGGTACCCGCAAAATAGAAATGAAATCAAAAAAACTTGAATGCTTTTGCCGATATCTGACACAAAGTTTCTTGAGAGAAAAACCAGGACTCAACTTTCTTTTTGTTAACACAACAATGAAAGCCTCACTGTGAACTCCATTTTGTTCGATCTCCTCACCATCCTCTTCATATTCTTCCGTTTGCGCGGGGTTTTCCGTTGTTTGTCGACTAAATGGCACCGTCACTCCACCACTTTTCACACTTGCACCAGTCATTCCACCGTCCACTTCATACTCCTCCACCTCGTTCTGAAATCCATTCAATGTAATAGGTTGATGCATAAGTGTTTTTGTTCCTTTTCGTCTGCCGTTTCAAGCCAACAAATGCACCAATTAAACTACGGTTGATTTCATTAGAAAAACCAATTATTTTTCTGCAAAATAACATTAAAACGGGTTTAGAAATATTTAATGCCTGGATTTTCTTGAGAGTATGAAGTCGGGTGCAAAAGGGCTAACTCTGTGGGTTTGACACCTTAGCTAAAGGAAACTATCTTCGTGTCAATAGATAAAATAGAGAAAAAAACGTTTGATATTTCGCCAAAATTTCAGAGAAATTCATTCAGCCAATTTTCCGTGGGGTTTTTATAGATTTTTACAAAAGCACGTTTTCTCTTTGATTTGTTGAAAGTGAACCGAAATTGATTTAAAATGTGGGAAATTGAATAATAAACACTTTTTTTTATAGAGCAAACTATAGATTAATTGGTGAATTTGTTACTTTTTAACAGAAGTACGAAAAAAAACGAAAAGACTTTTGCATCAACCTAATACGTTGTTTACTGTGCAAATGTTTCCTTTCTCGTGCACTAAACTCTTTAATTTTCTTGTGATTTCAAAAACAATTCCTCTAAGAAAAATGAAGAATACGCTAGAAAGGATGCGTTTGCAGAGTACGCTCTACAGAGTACGCTCTACAGAGTACGCTCTACAGAGTACGCTCTACGTACTCTGCAAACATTCTACGCTCAAAGTACACTAGCAAGACTAATGTTGTTGTTGGATGTATTTTGTAAACGCACGATTTCTGGCGCACTCGATTCTCTCAATTTTCAAGAAATTGGTCCAAGAAAAACGAGGAATCCAGCTAGCAGCTTGCCAGAAAGACTACGTTTAGGTTTTTGAGCTCAAAGTACATGAATGGCTGAAAAGCTTTGTCTGTAAAGAAATTTGTGTCTGTCTGTCTGTCTTTTTTGTCTGTCTTTTTGTCTGTCTTTTTGTCTGTCTTTTTGTCTGTAAAGAAACGAACGGTAGTGTGTGACGTTTGCGTGGCCACAGTGATCAATGTGCCAAATATCGAAACAGCCGCTTCGGCTTTCGCCTCTTTCACCGGATCCCCGTGATCACGAGCCACAATGAACAGCTGAAAAGTTGAAGGTTAAAGTTGGAAATTTTCCCCTGAACCTTGTGCTCTCCAAAATGCTCAGCCGTGAAATCACCATTCACCGAAATAAGGCCATCGTTCGAGATTTTGAATAAACTGAAAAATCTCTGCATTAATTCGATCGATTCATCGATAATTGATCAATTCGAATTTCTCATGATATTTTTGCGATAATGATGATAAAAGTTGCACTTATGAGACTAGCTACCGTACCTCTGACTTTTTTTGAGACAATTTTAACCATTCTTCCTAACCAAAAAGACAACAAGACTACGGTAGGTTTTTCTTTAGACTTTGAAAAGCAAGTTTATCTATCTTATGATAGATAAACTATCGTTATCGTTTAACTAAAATCCCAATGAGCTACGGTAGCTTTCTGATAAACATCTTTTTAGCTTCATAAGAACGAATTTCCTTATGTAGCTAGCCTGCAGAAAGGATTACGATCTCTTAGATCTCTTTCGCATCTCTTAGAAATCGTTTCCCTCGTTTTCTCTGAGCACTCACCGATCCATTGGTGGCTGAATGCTCAACGCGAGTCTTCCATTGTCGTTCTCATCCGGATCTTCGACAGAAATTCTAGAGAATTCAAAAATTTCAATTCTCCATTTATCGATCTCACTTTCCAATGAGGATATTCGGATTCAGCTCGTCCAGCTCATCGATCGAAAGCCTCAAACGGAACGGTTGAGGGCCGACAAAATGCGGAGAGTTATCGTTGACATCCTGGAAGAGAAATCGTAACTCGATGAATATTGTATATTTAAAAATCAGATTAAAAAAATGCCTTGATTACTGTAAATCCCGATTATCTAATATCCCAGGGTACAACTGAATATCTTTTAACAAAGGAAATCAATTTGTAGAAGAGTCAGGCCATCTTGAGTACTGTAAGTCTATGTATCCCTACAGCATACCTCAATATCCTTTTCTTCTCATTTAATTTGAAAAATATTTGCGGGAACACTTTTTATCCGGTATACTGTTTACGCTATTACAGTACTTTTAGGCGATACAGTAACTAGAATACGTTGTACTTTTAGAATACTTTTAGGCGATACAGTAACTACAATACTTTGTAGAACTTTTTGATGAGATTTATAATAAAACTTGTTGATGAGATTTATGATAAAACTTGTTGATGAGATTCAGTGCAAAATCGTAAACAGTTTTTCGGTAGAACTTGTACAAAACACTTACAAGAACAGAAATTTGCACGAGTGTCCAATAAAGATGTTGATCGGGCGCTCTTCCCCGTGTCTCGATTTGGAGAGAATACATGGCCGTTCGCTCGCGATCGAATTCCTCGAGAGTCGAGATGGTGCCACTGAAATCAACTTTATGATTAGGCCTAGTGAATCCGTTTTCTAAAAGGCATCTACTTTGAAAAACCTGAAAAACCCATCCAAAAAGCTAATATCATTGTCTATTTTTGATATCATTCTCTGAGCTTTTTTGATTCCTCATCAAATGACACCAAAATTGTTCTAATCGGGTGGAAACTTTGAATACAGTAGAGGATAAAAGAAATGCTTTTTAGAATTGCTCGAGGATTATGAAACTAGTCCCCATTACCATTGTTAATCCAAGTTTAAGCTCAAATATCTTGGTGTTCGGCTTTTCAATTGAAATAATTTTTGTACCAATCGATAGAGAAAGATGTAATCTAATGATACCAAAGAATATTTAAATTAAACAGTCCAACACCAAGTTATTTAAGCTCAAAGTTGGTTTGCCAACGGCCAATGGTGGGCCGCCCCACCATTGGCCGTTGACCAATCAACTTGTGGTTGGTCTTAAAATGTTCCTTATGAAATTTCGTTATAGAAAACCACAACTTACTTACGGCACTTTGATTTTTCAAAGGTCTCAACTGACCGATAACTTGAATATTCAATTTTATCAAGAATATATTTTAAGTTAAAGATTTGAAAATTAAATCTTGATAATCTTTCTTGAGAGGGACTCTAGATTAAAGCATTTCTATAATTTTTCTTTCTTTCTTTCTTTCTTTCTTTCTTTCTTATCATTTCTTATCATTTCTATCATTTCTATCATTTCTTATCATTTCTTATCATTTCTTATCATTTCTCCCCATTTCTATCATTTCTATCATTTCTATCATTTCTATGATCCATTCACCTACCTTGATGGATCAATTCGGAATTTCCCCTCCTCATTCCCGCCCACAATGTTATAGTAGACGAGGCGATTGCTCGTGTCATCCTGGAATTGAAGAATATCAGCTAGGTGTTTGATAAAATCCTTTCTAGCTTTTGTTTCGATTTTGTTTCTGCTTGAAAAGTATTCCGTGATTGAGCGGAATTTCTTGAATATCGCATAAGTGTTCAGCTAAAGCTCTAAGTCTTCTTGACTGACGCTTTCCCTTTGAGTCCTGTAGTGAGCCAAAAGAGATTGAATAATTTTTACATTAAGTCACGACTTTTTCATTTAAACTCTAAAAATGTTACCCCGAGCGAAACGACGACCGTGTTCGGCGGGGTATTCTCGGTGACTTCGGTGACGAAAGTTTGAATCGTTTCCTCGTCTAAATTGTAGGAATTTCTTTAATAATTCTTTAGCCGTAAATACTGTAATAGTACCCCACCCCCATAATGTCGGTGCGGAGTGTTGTGTAGTCTAGCTTTGAACGAGTTTTTCTCGACACTGGTTTATGCTATAATGCTCGCTTAGGTATCAAAAAATAGCTGAAATTCAGGGCTATTTTTTGATACATAAGCGAGCATTATAGCATAAACCAGTGTCGAGAAAAATTCGTTCAAAGCTAGACTACGCAACACTCTCCACCGTCATTGTGGGGGTGGGGTACTATTACAGTATTTACGGTGAGTATCATTTAGATATAGCTATTAGTTGAATATTCACCATTATTGTGAGCACTCTGGTAATTTGGAATCTTTTGCGCGGTGGTAATCGCGTACGAGGGCGGCATTGTGAAGGTTTCCATTCCTGAACAAGGGGATTAGGTTCGATAGTTTTCAAAAGATTTCAAACATCTCTCACATTTGAACTAGACACCAAATCTAATGGATATAGTCATAATGGATATAGGTTTGACTATATCTAATGGATATAGTCAAACCGGGTAACGGTGCCGATGTGTAGACGGTGTTCTCATCGGTGGCCAAAACGATGACGATCGCCTGCGATGCTCGGCCACCACCGTCTTTCGCCTCGATTACCACCTAAAAGAAGCAGCTTTTTCATTTGAAAGCTCTACAAGAATTCATTTGAATTTGAAATTGCCTTAATTTTGACTCTTATTTTGCTACAAATTCTACAATTGTGCCACTTAAACAGCAATCAAACCGAAAGAATAATGCGATCTAGATTAATCGATCTAGATTAATCGATTTAGATTAATCGATCTAGATTCATCGATCTAGATTAATCGATCTAGATTTATTTTCCGTCAACCTTGTGCTCACTCAAATTTATCTTTTATTTTCTTTCTTTCTTTTCTTTCTCTTACTTTAATAAATTGCTTTTGATTTGCTCCAATCAAATTCTATTTTAGCATTCGAAAGAGCAAAGTCTTCTCTTTAGAATCATATCAAAAGTTAACACAAAACTCTAGACAAAGTTATGGACTCAAAGCCTGTCAGCCTGTCATTTCCCAGCTTCTCTATTCCCCATTTACCTGATATCTCTCGCCAGGTATCAGCTGTCCATCGGCCATCAACATGTTCGTCTCGGAATCGTAGCGAAAATTTGAATCCGCGTTGTTCGTCACCTAATCAGTTTACTAGATCAATCAATTTTCCCCAAAATACCTGTGTAATTTTGTAGGTGACATCGCCGAATTTCCCAGCATCGATGTCGGTGGCCAAGATCTGTAAAAGAGATTGATGATTAGATTTACTTGATAACATCAAATGATTGATCGAAATCACCTCTACTAGCTTTCATTCGCAAGTTCTCTCTTTCAAAAAAACCCAGCAAGAGTCGGAAACCCAACAAGAGTCGAGATTTTCCTATCGATAAACTATCACCGACCTTTATAAGTGCTCTCTCTGCTCCATTCGCTGTCACATTTGCCGTATAAATTGGCTGCTCAAAAACCGGAGAATTATCGTTGACATCCATGATGTGAATGGTGAGAGTGACGGGGGAACTTGAGCGAATCGGATGAGTGCCTACTTCTCGAGCTTGTATCTGCAAATGAATGAATGATTCTAGACATGGATTAGATAAATGAATAAAAGTGAATAATGTGACGAACATTGAGCTGATACGTGCTCGGATTTGGTGGATCGGCGTCAATCTCGGGTACATTCAGATAAACATATCCTCGTTGGTCGACCGCGAAAATCGTGGCCCCGAGTCCCGTCAAAATGTATTGATAGGTGGCTGGGGGCATTCCCGGTTTCTGGAATTGTATTTACAAAATGATTTTCATTTTTTTTTCTCCTACCAAATCTTCATCGTGCACTAATATTTGGAGGGAATCTGAGTGCATTGAAGGCGCCACTCTCACCGTTGTCCCCATCTCAGCTGTCTCGGCTAAGTAACCTTCAGAAGCAGACACCTATAGAAATATTTTCAAAAATTGAATAAAAGCTTTCTTTGTTTACAGTAGACATTAAAGAGAAAACTACAGTAAAGTAACTTAGCTACAGTAACTTTATATTAAGAGATTCTATTTCAGAACTATTCAGCAAAACTGTATTGGCGAAAAATGAATGAAAAATGATCTTATTCTAGTAATTCCTTTAATTCACCTGTAGCACAGGGGAATGGTTGCTGATCGGCAATTGAGCATCATCTCCTTCATACTCTGGGGCCACTGTGTCCAATGAGTTCTGGAATTTTTGATTGAATGGACTGAATAGCCAAGTAAAGTCCCCAGTCTTTTCTAACTATAGTATGCAATCTTTCCCGAACGTTGACTCTGACTCTGACTCGTTGACTCACTCTAAAGCGTGTCCCAGTCTTGACGGTTGGATACAGTGTATCGTAATCCTGCTTTACCTTTACAGATATTATGGTTACTGTAAGAAACTAGAAACTACTGGATTACTGTATCCGAGCTTTAAAATCTAGTCAGCGTTCGGGAAGGCGTTCGGGCGTTTAGTTTGACGAGCGGTGCCTTTTGCTTGAACTGAGAAATAGAATGATATCCAGACTTGTCTGGATACGATAAGACATTTAGCTACAGTAACTTTAAATCAAGAAATTCAGTTTCAGAATCACCTGATCGGCGTTGATTGGAGAGGAGAAAAGGGTAAAGAGAAGGAGAAATGATAGAGATCTGGTGGACAGGCGATGAGGAGTACCCCTTTGCGGGATGAATCTCGATAATCTGTAAGGGGATCCCATTCGAGACGACTACCTCCTCATCTGATGATCGATCAACAATTGATGGAAGATTGAAGAAGAAAGAAGATATTGAAATCGAATTTGTTTCTCGTTTGGGTTTTTCCTCGTGATTTTCTTTTTCTGGAATAGATTGAAATTAAAGTTTTGAGTTTAAGAAATGTAAAAAAACAAGTTTGAAAATCAATTTTGAACAACTAGATCTTGAACAACTAGATTCATCCCATAAAATTATTTGTTATCTAGCTGTTCAGTGTTATCTAGTGTTCAGTGTTCAGTTATCTAGCTGTTCAGTTCAGTGTTATCTAGCTAGCATTCATTCAGTCTCATTCAAAAGCTGAAATTTAAAAGCTCTCTATTTAGCTCTCTATTTTGATCATTGTAATATCCAAAACCATCAAAAAACCTTCCATAAATCCCCTTATTCCTTTTCCCATATGACTTCTTATCTCAAAACTTCTATCAACGAGAGATTTGACGAGCACAGCAACAGGATGATCACGCGTGTGGAAGGGGGAATGGGAAGGGGTAAAAGGAAGGGGTAAAAGGCTTGTTTGCAGACTGTCACACTACTCACTCAACCCTTTTTAGAGGGATCTCCCTTCAGGGGAGAGTTTATCAGAAAAGAAACAGAAGGGACACTCCTTTCCCATTTATGTAGCTCTACCCTAGCTTTACCCTAGCTCGATCGGCCTTCAGCTTCTCTTATACTAGACTAAAGAATATCGGTACTAAAAAGTGCCAGTTTTAGCAAGTATTTACCGTGCATACTCTAATAAAACGCCATAATGATAGGCGTACCAGTCGCATAGTTTAACTTTGAACGTCCCGTTCTCCACGCTGCTTTATGCTACAGTGTGTGCTTAGGTCAAATGATAGCCCTTGAAATCTAGTATTTTTTTGGTATCAAAAGTGTAGTTAGAAAAAATCTAGGAGCTGAGAAAAATGATTTTCTAAAAAGAAGTTAAACTACGCAATTGTACGAGGAGATGGCGTTTTATTAGAGTATTTACGGTATCTATCTTGGCAGACTGATTCTCAAGCCATAAGCCCATAGATCGGGCCGGAAAATTTGGATTCTAGGACCGGTCACCTTTTTGATGACTAGCAAAACTTGCTAGTTTGATTGATGAAATCGATATTTGCTATTTGCCAGTTGCTAGACGAGCAATCAAAAGCCAAATTTGAACTTGAAATACCTAGAAAACCAATTAATTTTATGGCCCTGACAATTCAAAACATTGGCATTGACAAAGTCATGGTTTCAAAAGTCTTTGACCAATCAAAGAATTTTTGCTTTTTAAAGAGTTGAGTTCATTTGGGAAAAGATGAAGAAGCATAAAACAAGAGAGGCAAAGAAAAAATGAGTGAAACGGTTTTGTGGATGAGAATGGAGATAAGAGAGTACAATAACAAACACAAAAATTGGATGGATGGATGGATGGGATGGATGGAATGGATGGAATGGATGGAATGGATGGGACGGCCACTCAACTTGACACGATACTTTCCCTGCGGATGGACACAGAAATCGATTCATAAGGAGGAAAGGAAAAGAGACTGGGGATACAATATACAGATGTTTTTTTACAAGTACTGGATATTTCAAGAGTACAAGGGGTACATAAAAAGGCACAGGAAGGGTATTTTGGTAAGTCATTACGGTAGAAAGATTCATTTGATTGAAAAGAACGAAAATGATTACGGTAGAAATATCTATAGAATAGGTATTCATAGCATTCATAGCATTCTTCGATTCTTCTTTCTCTGCCCGGAAGTCCTCAAGTTGTTCTCCTTTTTCTTGTTCTTCTCGTGTACCTAATTCCCAATAAATTCCCCCGTCTTTTGTGATTGTTGATGTCCTTTTCTGTGTCGGAGAGCGTTAAGAGCTTTCCCTCCGTTTCCATCTTTTCTAAACAACACTAAGCATTTGTCCCCATCTAAAAGAACAGATAGTTTTCCCATTCAACACGAGCATTCGATCACCTCACTTTTCAATCTTTCAACGAAAAAGGTCAGGTAATTTGAGCGCGCTTTTCCATCACAAAGTGACGATGGTCACGAGTAGGGTTTGCAGAGATCAAAACTAGTTGCAGAGATCAAAGCTAGTTGCATAGATCAAAGCTAGTTGCAGAGATCAAAACTAGTTGCATAGATCAAAGCTAGTTACATAGATCAAAACTAATTGCAGTCATCAAAACTATCAAAATCAAAACAAAACATTGGTTTCTTTTTCTGTTTAGTAATCTAAGAAAGGAGTACGGTAATGCTAAATTAAGACAATACAGTACTCTGGCTAAGCCTATACCAAATGTGCAATGGGGATTGGCTACCAAAAGATACCAAAAGTAGATAGATTGGATTGAGCTGTGCATGTGCAAGATTACGATACTTTACGAAAGACAGCGCGTTCTAGAAAACATGATATTAGTCATTGGCGGATAATAATGTAATCAAAAATCAAAACTCATTAAGAACACATCTAGCTAGGAAAGTCTAACTAGAAAGTATGCTTGGAGCCAAAGAATCTAATCAATATGGTGCATAATCTTGTTAGGCAAGAGATGGAAATAGCTACAGTTTCCTTCTCTTTTCCAACTCCAGAAGACCCATCCAGGGGTGAAGGGATGGGTATTCGTCCCCACATTCCCCCTTTCAACTATTTGCAGACTCATTAGCGCAGTTTCACGCTTCCACACCTTTCCCTTTCATTCCTTTTTCTTCACCCTATTAGAAGAAGCTTTTCGGATTGAAAAGGGAGAAAATGTGCTAAAAGAAAGAGTCCAAGACCCATATTGGAACTCCACATAGTGAAGGAAAGGAATCGAGTGAAGGAAAGGAAAAGAGAAAACACAAGATTGATGGATAAGCTCATTTGGCCTATAGTATCGCCTGGATACCTAGCTATCGGCCTATAGTATGGCCTGGATACCTAGCTACCTAGCTATCGGACTGTCTTACTTCAGCCGATCATTTCACTTCAGGCTTGAAGAGGGAGAAGACATGCAATGCTCAATTATCGCTTAATGGTCCTTTGCACTGGTTTTGAGATAGGCTTAAAGTATAGCATTTGGTGCTACCGTACTGTCTTGTTTAACTGGCAATTGAGGGTAGTTGAGGGTACTGTAGCATTACCGTACTCACTTTCCGTATCCCTTATGCGTTTTTGGATTATAATAACAATCTAAAGTAGCCCAGTTTCCTGTAAATTTATGATGTAAACAAATTTTGATAAATCCTAATACTAAAGAAGAGCTTTAAAGGCTGTCACTTGCTTTTTTTCAGTCTTAAAGACTTTAACCTCTTGTTTAGAATTGTTTTCACCTTTAGATGTTTGACTATACCTAAAGACCAAAGGGGATATTTGTGGTGATCAAAGAAAGGAGGGAAGAGGGACAGATTGGACTGCGAGGAAAAGAGGGCAACTACAGGAACAAACAACAACGGCACCCCTTCACCCTCCACCAAATATGCCCACCCCTGTTTGGCGCTTTGAAGTTCATTTGTCTTAGTTGAAATTGAATTTTTCGAAATCATCATTTACCCAAGTGTTAATGGGCTGATTTCGGATTTTACTTGGCTTCTGCCATGATTGCTTGTAGTTTTTGCTTGTAGCTTTTGAGTTCTGACCAACCCTGGATTTGACAAGATATAGCAAATATTAAAACAGCAAGATTGCAAGATTTAATCGTATGCTTATCGTATGATATATGCTTTTAAAATGTTTGTTTTCTTAGTTTAAATGTTTAAAATGTTTCCTCAGCTCATTGTCATTGTTGTTATTGTTAGATTTCCTCCTATTGTGATGAAATCTCTAAATTCGGAGCTTCTCAAATCTAAATCGGTCATCGAGTGGTTTGGATCGGATTTAGAAAGAAAAGAAATAGGGGATGATCGTTCCAATTTGGGAGGGGGGAATTGATGGGAAGATCTCTGACTGACAAAGAGAAGAAGTTGAGTGGGTCATTCAATTTGAAGGAAATGTGGATATAGAAGAAGAAAAAGAAGTACTTGAGATAAAGAAGGAGAAGATAGGAAAGAGTGATGATTGTTGGCCCTTTTCACAAACAATTCACCCCCACAGTTAGCCCAAATTTGGATGTGGAAAGAGACAAATCGAGATCGAGACTATCAATTGGGATACACTTTAAATCTTGAAATAATTTGAAGAGGGTGATGAAATGTACAGTAGTCTGTTCTTTTTGATCAGTGCATTTATTAAAACATGCAAACATTTAAAAACTAGTAACCTTGTTTCTGGATTGATCAGTAAAAATCTAGAGAAATGTACCGACTTTCGAAAACACCAAGGACTCAAGTATATAGAAAGATAAGAAATTAGATTAGTTGGAGAAAAGTAGAAGCGAGAACGAGAAAGTTGATATTTTTTAGAAAAACTTGCTCAAGAGGCACACTCTCTACTCATTGTCGAAATCTTGATGTCGCTCTTTTTGAAGTAAAACGATAGTATCTCAACATAGAACTTTCTGTCTTTAATTGTATCAAAAAAAAACAAAAAATGAAAAGTGATATGATTTGAAAAGGAAATGTGAGCCAAAAATCTCAATCTCAAGAACAGCAAGTACAGACAAAGAACTGAAGAATATCTGACAAGGAAAGAGGTGAGATGTAATGAAGTGACAAGGCATACTGTTGAAAGTATCATAAGTTATTGAGTAGCTACAAATTTAAAGTTGGAAAAACATAAATACAGAACCTGAATTGAACTTACTGAATTAATAGTAAGTTGAAGGATCAAAGGAAGAACTGAAGAACGAAGAATCGAAGGAAGAATCGAAGGAAGAATCGAAGGAAGAACCGAAGGAACAACCGAAGGAAGAACCGAAGGAACAACCGAAGGAAGAACCGAAGGAAGAACCGAAGGAAGAACCGAAGGAAGAACCGAAGGAACAACCGAAGGAACAACCGAAGGAACAACCGAAGGAACAACCGAAGGAAGAACCGAAGGAACAACCGAAGGAAGAACCGAAGAACGAAGAATCGAAGAAGGAAGAAAAAGAAGAACTATATGAACAATCACGGAAGAATAAGGATAGCTTTATGACTCAAAACTGAGACATAAGGCATCAAAAACAGGAAATCCATTCACAGAATTTGTTAGAATGGAAGAAAGAAAAGGGAAAGGACTGGAGAAAGGACATACGGAGGGGACAGGGACACCTCCAGGCTCAACAAGAGAGCGGTTGTGCCCAGAGGTGGAGGGGTGCAAGAATGTGTCTGTGACCCCCTCAACCCTCCCCACCAAACTTGGGACTTCTTTTCTCTTAGTGGTGAAGCACAAACACGACACACGAGGGGCAGGGATCCCCGCGAAAGGAGGACTGTCAGATTAGGACCAACCCCTCCCCCCCACTTTCCCCATTCTAAGAACACTGCGAGAAAACACGGAGATAGATCGGGTCGACACTTTCGGATTTCACCTCTCTGAAAAGACCAATCATCTACCTAAGTAGTCCGAAAGACCGACAATAGGCTCAAGAGAGATGAGTGCCTGAGTGCTTACGGAGGAAAAAACATGGTCACTAATGAAATATATAGTTTGAACTATATTCGAGGACAGAATTGGGACAGATTGGTTCAAGGATTGTCAATAGAATAGTAATCAAATTTCTCATTTAAACTCCAGAACTTTTATCCACAAACTTTAACCATTTCGAGGCAACAAACAGCTCTTGCATTGATCGTTTCCTAAAAGATACTCTCCAGAAAAAGATACGTGAGTCATTTTAAACACCGGGTTACCCTAATATACCATTTCGACTCAGATTCTCAAAAGAGTGAAGGTTAAAAAGAAATAGGTAAATCAGATTTGGGTCACAAAATCACTATGAAAAAGAGAGAAAGAAAATAACAGTGAAGGTGTGTTCGTTATGTTTGTTTGTGTGTGAGTGAGATGGATTGGAGACTCTCTTCTCTCCTTTCCAATAACCAT
Source organism: Mesorhabditis belari (assembly GCA_958450365.1). Taxonomy (NCBI): domain Eukaryota; kingdom Metazoa; phylum Nematoda; class Chromadorea; order Rhabditida; family Rhabditidae; genus Mesorhabditis; species Mesorhabditis belari. The sequence continues at coordinate 1,963,427 of CAUEEP010000727.1, read as the reverse complement.
TCAGTCTTCGTTTGTGCACGCGATCCTCCCTGTGGAAGAGAATGCGACAAATCCATGGACAAAATGTGAAGGGGATGTGAAAGTTTGAAAAAGTTTTTTTTTTTGAAACTCTTCACCTTTTCAATCAAAAGTTATTCAGTCTTTTCAGCAAACTGAGACAAACGACTGAGAGTTTACGGTATCTTTAAGATTATTGCCAGCTGAAGTTTGAGGTGAGATTTATTGACTTGAACCAGTCCCAGTCTCTCTACAGTATACTGGAGAGCTTCAGTATACTGTAGAACTGAGACTAATTCAAACAGTGTTTCCTAAATGCGCCCCCTTAAGAAAGCTACCGTAATTTTGCTTCCAGTTTTTATTCAATCAATCTGCTTCAAAAGCTTTCTAAATCCTTGAACACCACATAGTCAAACAAAATAAAATTTGAAACAAGGTTTTTGGTAGTTTTCGAAAATTGGCACATTTTAGAAAGCGCACCATTCGAGATGAAAACTCATTATGCTCAACGACTGCTGAATTCTATGATTCCCCAGCATTTATCCCAAATAGTCAAAGATCTTTAGTCATTTGAGTGAGCGCGCTAATTGCTTTTGTTCCCACTTGTTATACAAACAAAATTCTTGTCGATTTTCCTGGCTTTTCATGGGTAATCTTCAGCTTTCGAGGCGTTCTTTCAAGGCTTAAAATCTTTCGAAGAGCCGTCCCTTCGCAACTCACAAAACGAACAAACGATGAAAGGTAAAGAAGAAAAGAAGAGAATTATTTTTGCGCACACACAGCAGCTTTATGAGCATCGACATTTGCATATGGGATGAGAAAAGTTTCGAAGAAAAAGAGAATTGGAAATTGACAAAGAGGAAAAACACTTCAATCACGACTCTTCCGTGTATGATAGTCATAAAGGGAACCGTTTACATAAAATTATCATTGAAAATTTTTTTCGACAACTCCCACCTCACTTAAAGCAGATAGATTATAAGTAAAAAACACAACACACTCTATCGCGATTCCTTTTATCCCGACGATCACATTTGGCGGTAATTGGGCTCCAATCGCTAAAAACAGCAAATTAAAAACTGGAGGACGAAGGACAAAGGAAATTGTAAAACTTACACAAAAGGAAAAAGCCGGCAAGGTGAAGTAAAGGAGGCATCAATGATTTTTGGCCAAGTACCGAGCGTTTGCGCCTTATGCAATTTACAATGATAAGTTTAATATACTCATATTCAAAACACGCCCATTAAAGTATAGATATTCACTTATTCAAATGAAATCACATTGCTTTTAACGAATTTTTCGTGCGTGTTCTGGATCATTTTCTCTACTCTTGCCGATTTCATGACGTTCCCCGCATAGTTTGATTACTTGTTCGATCCTTCGCCCCACTCCCAGATTCGCTCATTCCATTCCATTTCATTTCTTTCAAGTTGCCATAAAAACTCTAATAGACGGGCACTTTAGGGGGTTTAAAAAATATACGCCTATGACGGACATGCCCGTCTATTAGAATTTTTACGATCTCTGATTTGTTAACGTTTTCTTTTTAGACATGCATCTTTTTGTCAACTCTTCTTCGTCACCCGGCTCGGCCTCTGCTCGACCAAGGTATATTGTTTGCTGGTTTCCTTTTTAAGCATTAAATTTGGGGAGAAACAAATCCTCAATGAGAATCAAGAAATGAGAAAGCGCATCAACGAGCTCGATCATCTCATCCAAGCACAGGAGCGTGAACACAAGACGATCGTCAGCAAGCGTGCCGAACTGGAGCACGAGTTTGTTGATTGCACTTTCATTTTATACAAGCTAAAAGAAGAGGTAACATTTAACGATAAATCTTGACATTTTTTCCTCAGACGATTCAACTGAAAGAAAAACTTGCATATTTTGAACTTCAAGGCCAGGGCAGTGCGAAGGGTTGGTTTTAGCGTTAATGTCCCATAATTTAAGCTTGCTTTAGCTATCGAGAATGGGCTGGAGCCTCATTCCAAACAGACGTTGTCGACTCGAAATCGCTCATCGATTGGCCTTATGCCCGTCACTCGAGGATCTGGACAACAAGACAAATATGACAAATACGGACGACTACGCGAATTGCACGAACGAAACGTTTTGGCTCGACCCCATCTCAAGTTAGTTTTGTATTTTCAGATATACTAACATTTCCTTTCCAGAGAGTCTTATTTCATCGAAGCACAATCGCCCACTTCTTACGCAGTTCTCAGGGGCAAGACTCCCAAACAAAGTAAATGAGGAGGTCTGCAAAGCACTGAATATGGAGCCAACTTACATTTTCGAATGATGCATGATGCGACCTTGATTTTTTATTTTTATTTTTACGTGCAACTTTTAAACTTTGTCTTCTGTCTTGAAACTCTTAAGCGTTTGTCATCCATGCATTTTAACGTAATCATAAAATTTATCCAATAATTTAAGCAAATGGTAAAATACGGATATACTACCTTGCGTTCTAACCCCATCAATCGTTTGAATTTTTATTTTTGTTTTCCTTTTCATCTTTGATCTCTCCTATCACCTGAACAATAAAAATTAACGCAACAATGAAATGGACTAACTTGTTCCAAAAGATCCTCTAATGTTAGCATTCCAACGATTTCGAAGCTACTTTCATCGTTTGATCTAAATGCGTTGATTGGTTATAAGTTATAAAAATTAGAAGTTGTCTACCTGAAAACAAGCATCACAGGGATCCCTTTCTTCATTTCTTCTAGCAAAGTAATGATTGGTGTTTCTTCCAAAGCCGTGCGAAACTAATAAACAGTGGACACCGTGAAAAAGCCGTATTAAAACCGTGGAAAAGCCTTACAAGATAGCTTTTATGCCATAGGGCCGACACGATTCCAAGCGAGAGACCGTTAAATTTGGGATCCTTGACATTTAGTAGATCTTTCACGTGTTGAATTGCAACCACCCGTAAATGAGAAAATACAAAAACTGCAGCTGTCAACTCACTTTTCCGTTTTCGATGACTGGGAAACGGGAATATTGCATTTTGCTGAGCTTCTTCCACAATTCATCATTGATCACATCATTTGCCGTCAATTTTTTCACCTTAAAGCTCTTATTGATTCATTTCCATCAACTGAAGGCCTACCTTTTCCCATGGGACCATAACATCTTTTGCTTGTTTACCCAAATTTTCCAGAGTTCTCGCCATACTCTATAAAACAACATTAAATAATTTTCCTTTCTTTCAAAATATCATGAAGAAAGTGTCATTACAATGAACAAACGTACTCGGATAATATAATCTCCTTGGTCCAATTTCGAAACGTCATCTGTATTCTTTGCATGCGCTTTTAAAAGTTCTAAAACCTGGCAATTAAATGATGGTATAAAACGAGCCAACTTGCAAGCATTTCTTTGCTGTAAACTTCTCGTGCTTCTTTTCCAGAAACAAGTGTAAGAAGAAATGACACTGGCTTTGCAACCGGGTAGAGGACGAGCAAAAGGGCACGAGTTACATTCTTCGTCCAAGATCCTGTTTGTAGAGGGTATCTAGATTAATAAGTTTTAAAGAATTTAAAATATAAAAATGCTTACTTTGAACAAACTGCCTGCGGAAGTATTTCTCCAAGAATAAGCGTGAGCAATGCCGGACAAAACACCGAGAGTGCGTACTCGCTATATACGTTCCAAAAGAGAAATTCATCTAGTAAATCATTAAACCAACAAACCGAAATTGCGACTTCACCGAAAATATACCCAAATCCAAGAGCATTTAGAATGTTTACGAGAGCGTTTGCTGTAAAAAGTGATACTTTGAGATCAATTAGAAAATTTACCAATAGTGAGTGAGCAGATGAGTAAATTGCTGTCTCGACGAAACGGCAAAATATCCTCGGCGTATTTCTTTTTCTTTCCAGTGCCGTGATTCTTGTAAGCCTCCAATTGTTCCAGAGTTAACGACATCAATCCTAGGATCCAGGTATAAAAACTATCAACCCTTTGCACGTACCAATGTTTAAGCCGGTGAACAGGGCACTAAGCAGAGTCGAGAGTACAATCACAATCGCCCATCCAATCAGTGACCAATTGACGGGAGCTAGATGATAAAGTCGACATCGAAACACTTGTATAGAAAAAACCTTCTTTTACAATGATCCAGTTTAAGCCAGGCTTGTTGTTTTCCCCCAGGCATAGTTTCACACTCTCACTCGGCTTTCCATGCACTTTCTAAAATCCATGTCTTTATTGAAAAATAAATAGTACGAGCGCTGGATTTTTGTGTGGCAGTCTACCTCACTAAAAGTAATGAATTTTCAAAAATAAAATTACCAATTTGCCTTTGACGAGTGTGAAATTGTACTTTTTATCGTCTCGCATCGTGCTCTCGACCAATTCGACTTTTTTCTCTTTTGGATCACAGGTGTCGAACATTGAGCCATAGATTGTTGGTAACGAGTTTCTAAACCTCTATAAATTAAAACAGCAGAACGAAGCTTACGTTGACCCCTCCAAATAGGTCGTTATAGAATCACCATCGATGAATTTTTCAACAACTCCCACCTCACTTAAAGCAGATAGATTATAAGTAAAAAACACAACACACTCTATCGCGATTCCTTTTATCCCGACGATCACATTTGGCGGTAATTGGGCTCCAATCGCTAAAAACAGCAAATTAAAAACTGGAGGACGAAGAAAAAAGGAAATTGTAAAACTTACACAAAAGGAAAAAGCCGGCAAGGTGAAGTAAAGGAGGCATCAATGATTTTTGGCCAAGTACCGAGCGTTAGCGCTTTATGCAAATGTTTACAATGATAAGTTTAATATACTCATATTCAAAACACGCCCATTAAAGTATAGATATTCACTTATTCAAATGAAATCACATTGTTTTTAACGAATTTTCCGCGCGTCTTCTGGATCATTTTCTCTACTCTTGCCGATTTCATGACGTTCCCCGTATTGCATAGTTTGATTACTTGTTCGATCCTTCGCCCCACAGATTCGCTCATTCCATTCCATTGCAATCCATTTCGTTCAAATTAACTTCTTCGTTATCACGTTTTTTAGACATGCATCGCTTTATCAACTCTTCTTCATCACCCGGCTCTCCTCGACCAAGGTATATTTTTTTGCTGGTTTTCTTTTTAAGCATTAAATTTAGGGAGAAACAACTCCTCAATGAGAATCAAGAAATGAGAAAGCGCGTCAACGAGCTCGATCATCTTGTCCAAGAACAGGAGCGTGAACACAAGACGATCGCTAGCAAGCGTGCCGAGCTGGAGCACGAGTTTGTTGATTACACGTTCATTTTATACTTCATTTAAAGGATCAAACTGGTGAAGGCGAAGGCCAAAGAGCTGCAACAAGAAGTGAACTACAAAACTGGCCTTGTGAGCGATCTCGAAAAGGAGGTATTTTAAATTTTTTATTTTGATTCTTGCTTTTTTAGCTTGCCGAGCTGAGGAAGAACTGCGCTAGTCAAGAGGCGGACATTTCGTTAATGAAGATCGATTTTGGCAAGACGCTTCGAGCACTTGAAGAAGCTGACGCGACCCGACGGGGACTTGATGAAGCGAAAGAGCACGCCATTGCACAGGTTTCATTTGGGATTCCGTTTTTAATAATTTATGTCTAGGTGAAGTCCTTCAAAGAAAAGCTGGACGACGCTAATGCGGAAATCGATGAACTTACTGCGAAGGCCCGAACTTTTGAGCGAGCCGCTGAAGATTACAGGAGACACTTCGAGGAAAAGGATAGGGAGCTCAACGAAATCGTTTCCGACTATTCGAATCACCGGCGTGCTAAACAAGCCGACATTGAAGCAAAAGTTACCTTTACAAACCCTTCATTAAATAAAAGTTTGGTTTAGGAAACGCAGCACTTGGAAGAAATCCGACAATGCGAAGAAGAAATTCGGACGTTGAAAGAGAAACTACAAGTCGCCGAAGAATCACAACTGGAGCAACTTCGATCGTCTGAAAATGAGAAGAAGAAGGAACGAGCCATTCGCGATGGTCTTCAAGAGCAAATCAAGAACCTCGAGTCGTACAATATGCAATTCAAAACGATGATGAATGCTGCCAAAGACGAGGAGACATCTGAAATTTCTAGGTCTGTGGTATATTGCAGTTTGTTGTCTATTTTATTTTAGACTTACCGCTGAAAATGCTTCTTTGAGGCGACAAGTAACGGAAATGCAGGAAAGGGAGCATGTTTTGCAGGTAATTGAACTTTTCTCACTCATTTTGCTATACATTGCTAAAAATTAAGCAGCATTTTACAACAAAAAGTAGATAATAAAAGAACTAATCATGTGGACTAACAAAATGTGCTAAATTGTCCAAGGAATCACAACAATCTGCATCAGAAATAGAATCAAACAAATTTCTTCTTTTCTTTTACACATCCGTGGCAATTGTATGATGAATAATTTCCGTCTATCTTTGAAATCTCTTTTTTGGGCTTGTATATGTAGCAGGTCTCGGTGTCATTTAAAATGCGCCGAAAAGCATCTGGTGCTTTTTGAATCTTAAGATAAAAAAGAATATCTGAAAAAATCTACTTTGAACCCACTTGCTGTCCAAAATATCGGGCATGTATCCGGCCACATGATTCACCATTAGTGCCGAAACTAAAAACATTAAGCTTGAATAAGAAAATTGGAAAAGAAACGCAAAAACTAGAAAATTATATTACAGAAAAAATGTATAGCAAAAATGGGTGGGAAATGTCGGCTCGGAAATGTCACATAGTCTGTTTTGCAGATTATTTTATTTTGTGATTTCAATTGGATCCGTAAAAGTAAAAAGATCATTTTAGACTCAATTGTTCGATCATCAAGGCGTCATAAATGAGATGAACAAGAAAAACATGAAGCTTGAGGAGATGTGCCAGAAGCTGGAGAAAGTTAACTCGCAACTGGAAATGACCGTGCAGCAAGTTATGGCAAGGGAGAAGACAGCTGAAGGAACTCGCTCGGAAGAATTCAACGAGCTCAAGACAATTTTCGGAAAGTTAGAAGAAGAGGTAACATTTAACGATAAATCTCAACATTTTTTTCCTTAGAAAATTCAACTGAAAGAAAAACTTGTTGCCGAAGAGAAGAAGTCGTATGATGCTTTCCTGGAATTAAGCAACGCAAACAACGAAATTGAAACGCTGAAAGAAGAAAATACTCGTTTCAGCTCCCGAAACAAGCAACTCGAAGTGCAACTCCATGACACCAAAGAAGACTATGAGCGCAAATTGGTAACTTTAATTTGTTGATAGAAAGAAACATTAACTTTTTTAGCGTGACTCGCTCTTTTCTCGTGACGCCTACGTCCAAAACCTCAAAGAAGCGCATGAAAAGGAAACACAACTACTGAAAGAAAACGTAACGAGAAAAGTGATTCCATCTTCTGAACTTCAAGGCCAGGGCAGTGCGAAGGGTTAGTTTTAGCGTTAATGTCCTATAATATAAGCTTTCTTTAGCTATCGAGAATGAGCTGGAGCCTCGTTCCAAACAGACGTTGTCGACTCGAAATCGTTCATCCATTGGCCCCATGCCCCTCGCTCGAGGATATGGACAACAAGAAGACAAATATGACAAATACGGACGACTACGCGAATTGCACGAACGAAACGTTTTGGCTCGACCCCATCTCCAGTTAGTTTTGTATTTAGCAATGCTATAGTAAATTAAAATATTCTACGAACATTTTCTTTTTAGAGAGTCTTATTTCATCGAAGCACAATCGCCCACTTCTGACGCAATTATCAACGGACAGATTCCGAAATTGGTCGAGCAAATGCGGACCCCGGCAAAGTACTGAACATGGAGCCAGCCAGCTTATATTTTTGAATTGATGCGTAGAACAAGATTATGTTTTTGTGATTTTTGCTCTCGGCTTATGTTTTCAGGAGTTAATTTTCAGTATTGAATTCGGTCTAATTTATTATCAGTTTTTTAGTGTTACCTAGCTTAAATCCTCAATTTTCTTCAAATTTCAGTGGAGAGGGATAACCCTATGCCTCCTAAAGCAAACAAAAACATCCCACAAAAAGCTCTGACCAAGGAGTTTTAAAATTTTTGCCTTTCACAGATTTGATTTGACTTTTATTTTATACGAAGAATTGGCTTAAGGCGATTTACATCTTTTGACAATACTATCTGGGATTTTCTGTTACATTGATATGCCCGATTTGTGCCGGTTCGCCCTCATCTGAAGCCTCGATTTTCAGCTGGAAATTGTTGCTATTTATGTCAACTGAATATCTTCTCACTTACCGTAATCTTCTCATCAGCGAACGCGTCAACTGGCCTTCCTAATGTAACCAATCCATTGTGCTCATTCACCGAGAAATATTGCTCAAGTCCGCCGGCTGAGTGGAGACGATAACGGAGTCGGTTGTTGGGTTCCTAAAAATAAGAAATTCCCCAATCCAATCATTCCTAAATTCCTACTGCATTCCAACTAAGAAATTCTCAAAGTTTCAGCAAAGCTTTCCCAACGCTAAAAGTTTATTTTAAAGCACACTTTGGTATACTCTTGTTTTGTTAAAAATCGGACATATCTACCGTAAAATGACCCACATCTCTGTCTTGATCAAAGGTAAAATGACCGGCAAAAGGACCAGCGTATTCAACTATGTGATAGTAAGGGTCAACACAGGATATCTTAACCCTGGCATCTATAAGGAGTCACGTACCAAGAATTACCATAAAAACTCTACAGGAGCATTGCGTAGTCTAAGTTTACTCTCAAACAGACGCTCATATCTCAGCATCAGTGCTTTGGTTTCTGTGCGCTTGGGTATCAACTTAAAGTAGAGAGGATGGGTGATTTTTTTGAGATATAACACATATTTTTAGCATTAATCAGCGCTTAGAACAAAATGATTGAGAAATGGCAAAAAAAGCCGATCTTTCAATCATTTTGTTCTAAGTGCTGGTTAATGCTAAAAATATGTGTTATATCTCAAAAAATCACCCATCCTCCCTACTTTAAGTTGATACCCAAACGTGGAGAAACAAATAACTGAGCGCCGAGATATGAGCGGTTCTTTGAGAGTAAACTTTTAAGACTACATGATGCTCCCATAGGAGGGCTTCTATTAGAGTATTTACGGTAGTCTAGTGTCAATATTACAGTATTAAGATTCAAATTTATAATAAGCAAAGCAAAGATCGAGTGCGCAAAAACAGCATAAGTGGCGGTGAACGGGCGCCGACTCAGCCCAAAAATGTGGCAGCGATGAGGTCAATCTGTAAATGGAAATTCTAATAATAAAGTTTAGGGAATGAAGAGCCTGATCTTCTTGTTAGATTTGCAAAATTTAAAAAGGAAGCGTTCTAGATATTCGAGATTCGGTGGGAAGCTTGATCTATGGATTAGGGCTGAATGGGCATCAGAATCCATTGAAATCTAAATTCCAATCTAAATGAGATATAACAGTTATATCCGGATACGGCTATATCAGATCAGATATATCATATTAGAAACAGTTATCAAAACGGCTACAGTTACGGTTCTAATGGATTGTCGGGTACCAAATCCGGATGTTCACCCCGTTGCTTGCCAGTTAAAAACTCGCTACAATACGGATAAATAGTATCAGATAACCGATAACATATATCTGCAGATATATGGCTAAAAATATACCATTAAATTGACCAATGAGTCTTTGGACACTTCATTTTGAACATTGGACACTCCATTATTTGTTCATCGATTTACACAGTGAAAAGCCATTTTTAAATCGCAACCAAATAAGCTGTGTGATAGCTAATTAGAAAGTCAAAAATGTCTAGTTTATTGTGACCATTGCCATCGCATGTCTATCGGTCGACACGGGCAGGCAGCTATTCAAAATGTCCGTGACACTCTGTTAAATTTCCAAGAGTTTTGCCCACTACATTTTTTTAACTTTTTGAGCTTCCCAATAAAGATTTTTGAAAATGGTTTTTTTCAGGTAATGCAAGAGCATATTTAAAATAAGTTTCTTCTGAAAATGCTTCTGTTATTGGAAGTTTCTTCTGAAAATGCTCGAGTAGAAACACTAAAAAATCGCTTCTTTTCGAATTTCCAAGACTTTTGTCTATGATTTTATATATGAAATTGCAGGTACGCTTGGAAATTTCTAAATTCAGCGTTAAAATGGTCGATAAAATCGATGACCGAGTGATAGAGAGAACTCCTTTGATCGATTGTATGATGAGCACGAGTTCTGCGGATTCGATTGTGGGACTGGAATAACGAACAAAGCCCGAAACCAGTTGGCCTCATATAAAGATTTTAAACTTTTAACTTGCATAAAAGCTAAAAACGGTATTAAAAGTAGGGTCTAAAATCTCAAATCGTAAAACAAACCTTTCTAGATATAACGTGATCATCGTGGAAAGGCAAAGGAAATACTCCAAACCAGAGGGATCACATCTATGCCATCTTCTTCAATCCGTCCATCGAGCAGAGGCAGATTCCGTTTGTAAACTCTTTGAAGAAGTCTTCAAAATGGCTCTTCAAGCTAGTCACACCGGGCAACAGTTGAAGAAACAAAAAATCGATTACTTTATGAGCTGGCAAAGTAATCAACGAAAAATTGAACTTTAATTAAAAAACTGAATATTTGTAGCTTTGTTGAGACTTCTATGACAGAAGTTTTGTCGCACTTTTGTCTCCTTTTTCAAGGTTTTCATTCTTGCATTTAGCGTGCGCTCCTTGCTGTGAGCTTAGAAAAACTTCAACGGCACAAGTTATTCAAAAGATAACGCAAGCAAATCACTTAAAATTGTTAGTTAGCACATGATGTACGCACCATCTGAACTAGAATGCGTTCTTATTTGCTTGATTGGATGTGGCTTGATTTTGTTTTCCTTTGGTCAGCTCAAAACTACGAATTTTAGAGATGGAACGGGCTTTTGTCTGTGTCCGAGCGCGTGATGGTAACGATCGGGTGGTGGAAGCGAGCGGCTCGACGGTCAAATTGGAGAAAACCGACTACAAGGTGGATAGAGCCTTTGACTGGACGGCCTCACAGGTATTTCTTTTCACAGTATAATAAAAAGTAGTGAGAATACGGTTGTTAAACAAGACCATGCAAAGGGTTTTAACCTAGTGTGCAAAAATGGTGTTTCTCTAAACTTTAATAATGCTTAAACTTGTCAAAACAGCAAAGTAGACGTTTTTATTCTTTTTCTTTAGACAGATGTCTATGCAGCTTTGGGAAAGAAAGTTGTCGATGGAATCACGATTGGACTCAACGGAACAATATTTGCATACGGGCAAACTGGAAGTGGTAAACTTTTGGCACACTTTATTAAAATTTTTGACTTTTTGAGTGAAAGCTTGTTTTAGGTAAAACGTACACGATGGTGGGCCCTTCACAAATTGATGACTTCTCTACTATTCCGGTCAACGATCAAGGCATAATTCCAAGATGCATCGACGATCTCTTCAGTTTCCTCAAAGCTAAAACCGACCAGGTTTGGATCTTGGGATAGTGATTAATGAATCCGTTTCTTTTTTAGCTGACCAAAGAGAAATTCCAAAGTGAAATGCACATTTGTTATGTGCAACTGTATCAAGAGGAATGGTATGACTTGCTGGATGACAACGTAAAGGTAAAGAAAGGTACTCCTGAAAAAAGTTTACTTCTGCTTAGCTTCAATTTCGTACATTGACGGGTTTGAATGCCAAGCGGTTTAAGGTTACTTCCACAGCGGAAGCTCTGGAGGTAAGTAATTCTAATTTCAGATTAGCAATTATTAGTTTAGCTTCTTTCCAAAGGATGGAATGCAAGAAAGACAGTGGAAACGAAGTTGAACAGTGCATCGAGTCAATCCCACTGCGTGTTCGTGATTGAGGTACTTTTCTGATAAAGATTTCACTTTTTGTGTTTTAGCTTACAACGGAACAACTTGTTGACGATCTTGCGGAGCGGCGCACCTCAAAGCTACACCTCGTTGACTTGGCTGGATCGGAACGCATTGCACAAACTGGTATCAAAGTTGGGTCCGAGCAGTTTAAAGAGGGAATCGCCATCAACATAGTTAGTTTGCAAAAATTTGTTTTTACATTTGTGTCTAGAGCTTGATATGCCTTGCTCGTGTAATGCGGCAGCTGTCAGAAAAGAAGTCGGTCATCAGTTACAGAGACTCGAAGCTCACTCTCTTCTTGAAGGATTCGCTTGGCGGAAAAGCGCGCACATCCATTGTTGTCACGATTCATTCGGAGAAAAGGTTTATCTGCTTTTCTATATAGGAAATATTAAAATTTAGTGATTTGACGAACATCATATCTTCTTTGCAATTCGCTCGTGACTGCCGTTTGATTGAAAACCGTCTTCAAGTACCATTTTTTCAAAAATATATGTCAATTTTCTTTAGGTTGATATGAAAATTACGGGCAACACAGTGATGGCTTTGAACAGCAAAGTGAACAGCCTGAATCAGCAATTCCAAGATGCACAATTAGGTACGCACTCATTTATTTACTTATGTGTAGTTGTGATTTAGAATACAAAGCAATGCTGCAAAATCTTCAAGAAGAAAACGAAGAGTTAAAACTTTTGACGCTGAAACAAAGCGCCGAAATCGACGCGTTAAAAACAAAAATTTGTTTTGAGGATGAGCGAACTGTAAGTTTATTATGACGGAATAAGAAAAGCGGGAAGTTATAGGCTTTGCAAACTCCACAAACATATACCAAACGCCGCCGTACTATATATCTGCCATCGGAAGAAGTTCGCCGATCCGTACAAAGGGCCCGAACACTCAACTTTAACGACGAAGAGGAAGTAGCAGCTGATGTGCACATTGCTGAAAAAGTTTGATTCGTCACAGCAATTAACTTAATGTTTTTTTGTTAAGAATATTGTCTCATTTTCCCAGGAAGAAAACAAAGAGAATAATCTAGAAATGGAGCTGACTTTGCATAGACAACTTATTGAGGAGAAAAACCAGGTAATGCAAAAGTAATGCCTCATAGTTGATCATTTCTTCAGGAAATCCTCGCCCTAAAGAATCAAGCAAATGCGGTTCAAGCAGAAGCACAAATGCAGGCGGAAAGTTTGACGAAGCAATTGGAGGAAGAACGTAAAATGGCAAGCAGGCTAGAGAGAAACAACCTGGAGATCACCAAACAGATTGCAAATTTGGTCGAGGAGGTAGTTTATAAACCTTTCTTGGTACTACGCCGGTTCGGGGGCCCTTTTTTTTCTTGAAAGACTCTTTTCTGGGATAATTTTTATTTTATGATTCCGAATTTCAACATCATTTTCAAATTGCAAATTTCTCTGTTCCCATGTTAATTTGTGGCCCTAAAGAGAGCCGTTTGGTTAATTAGAGGCATTTTCATTCGCACTTGTAAAGCACGCTAGTCTGATTCCAGAAGTTGAAGAAAATGTCCTGGCCGAACTCTTGCTTCCACAAGAATTCGTTAATGTAGTCGGTGTACATCTGGTTTGAGCGAACCCTGATACCATTAGGGCGCTTGACCATCGACTTCTTGAAACGGGACCACATAGATTCAAGCTTCTGTGTACCGTTGATGGGATTAACGAAATTGTCTTGATGGTTGACTGACTGTTGACGCCATATGAAATATGTTGCCAACGCCAGTGTAAGCTTGCCAAAGATCGCTGTAAATAATGGAGCCTGGCGGGACAAATGTTTGGATAATCAGCAAGCAGCAACGTCGAAGCATCTCGACGAGGCACCAATTGCATGAAGTCGAGGCCGGGTCCACGTTCGATTCCACCGAAGAGCCACATTCTTCTTTGACCAGGAACTCTTCTGACGTTATGTTTCCTCTTCGAAATGCATGTCTCGTCGATTTCCACGTACCAAAGCCGCCGATTTGTCGAGGATGTTGGACGAACCACGAACTGAAGACATCTCGAGTCTATTGTTCTCATTGTTCGACCGCACCGTCCGACCACAATTTTCAGCTCACGGGCGATGTCAGCATGGGTGCCGTATTGATGGAGGTAGAGATAAGCGAAAGGTTTTCTTTGGGGTGATGTGGGTCGACTCGAAGAACGTGCCAATGCAAAAGGAAAATCTTAGTGACTTTTCTGAAATTAAAATTTATTTAGCGGACTTAAGATGTTGAAATTCGGAATCAGCGTTAAAAATTACCCTATAAATAAAAAAATTTTAAATGAAGATTAAAAATTACAAATTTATTAAAAATAAAAAATTACCTAGAAAAAGCGTCCTTTAAGAAAAAAAAGTGGGCCCCCAACCGTAGTACCACAATTTTTGGCAAGCTAGAGGAAGTAACACCTAACTAATTTTAAAAACCGATTATTAAATGAAAGTTTGATTTAGGAAATGCAATATTTGGAAGAAATTTATGTCTAGGTGAAGTCCTTCAAAGAAAAGCTGGACGACGCCAATGCGGAAATCGATGAACTTACTGCGAAGGCCCGAACTTTTGAGCGATCCGCTGAAGATTACAGGAGACACTTCGAGGAAAAGGATAGGGAGCTCAACGAAATCGTTTCCGACTATTCGAATCACCGGCGTGCTAAACAAGCCGACATTGAAGCAAAAGTTACCTTTACAAACCCTTCATTAAATAAAAGTTTGATTTAGGAAACGCAGCACTTGGAAGAAATCCGACAATGCGAAGAAGAAATTCGGACGTTGAAAGAGAAACTACAAGTCGCCGAAGAATCACAACTGGAGCAACTTCGATCGTCTGAAAATGAGAAGAAGAAGGAACGAGCCATTCGCGATGGTCTTCAAGAGCAAATCAAGAACCTCGAGTCGTACAATATGCAATTCAAAACGATGATGAATGCTGCCAAAGACGAGGAGACATCTGAAATTTCTAGGTCTGTGGTATATTGCAGTTTGTTGTCTATTTTATTTTAGACTTACCGCTGAAAATGCTTCTTTGAGGCGACAAGTAACGGAAATGCAGGAAAGGGAGCATGTTTTGCAGGTATTTTGTGATTTCAATTGGATCGGTAAAAAGATCACTTTAGACTCAATTTTTCGATCGTCAAGGCGTCATAAATGAGATGAACAAGAAAAACATGAAGCTTGAGGAGATGTTCCAGAAGCTGGAGAAAGTTAACGCGCAGCTGGAAATGACCTTGCAGCAAGTTATGGCAAGGGAGAAGACCGCTGAAGGAACGCGTTCGGAAGAATTCAACGAGCTCAAGGCAATTTTCGGCAAGTTAGAAGAAGAGGTAACTTTAACGATAAATCTCAACATTTTTTTTCCTTAGAAAATTCAACTGAAAGAAAAACTTGTTGCCGAAGAGAAGAAGTCGTACGAAGCTTTCCTGGAATTAAGCAACGCAAACAACGAAATTGAAACGCTGAAAGAAGAAAATACTCGGTTCAGCTCCCGAAACAAGCAACTCGAAGTGCAACTCCATGACACCAAAGAAGACTATGAGCGCAAATTGGTAACTTTAATTTGTTGATAGAAAAAACATTAACTTTTTTAGCGTGACGCCTACGTCCAAAACCTCAAAGAAGCGCATGAAAAGGAAGCACGACTACTGAAAGGAAACGCAACGAGAAAAGTGATTCCATCTTCTAAACTTCAAGGCCAGGGTGGTGCGAAGGGTTAGTTTTAGCGTTAATGTCCTATAATAATAGGTTGATGCATAAGTCTTTTTGTTCCTTTTCGTCTGCCGTTTCAAGCCAACAAATGCACCAATTAAACTACGGTTGATTTCATTAGAAAAACCAATTATTTTTCTGCAAAATAACATTAAAACGGGTTTAAAAATATTTTATGCCTGGATTTTCTTGAGAGTATGAAGTCGGGTAGTCAAAAAGGGCTAACTCGATGATGCGGTTTAGACACCTTAGCTAAAGAAAACCTATCTTCGTGTCAATAGATAAAAGATAGAGAAAAAAAAGTTTGATATTTCGCCAAAATTTCAGAGAAATTCATTCAGCCAATTTTTCCGTAGAGTTTTTTATAGATTTTTACGAAAAAGGCGTTTTTCACTCTCGAATTTGCTTGAAAGTGAACCGAAATTGATTTAAAAAGATGGAAATTGAACAAAAAACACTTTTTTTATAGAGCAAACTATAGATTAATTGGTGAATTTGTTACTTTTTAACAGAAGTACGAAAAAAACGAAAAGACTTATGCATCAACCTAATAGAAGGTTGCTTTAGCTATCAAGAAGGAGCTGGACCCTCGTTCCAAACAGACGTTTTCGACTCGAAATCGTTCATCCATTGGCCCCATGCCCCTCGTTCGAAGATATGGACAACAAGAAGACAAATATGACAAATACGGACGACTACGCGAATTGCACGAACGAAACGCTTTGGCTCGACCCCACCTCCAGTTAGTTTTGTATTTAATAATGCTATAGTAAATTAAAATATTCTGCGAACATTTTCTTTTCAGAGAGTCTTATTTCATCGAATCACAATCGCCGACCTCTGACGCAATTATCAACGGACAGATTCCAAGATTGGTCGAACAAATAGGGACGCAAATTACTGAACATGGAGCCAGTCAGCTTATATTTTTGAATTGATACGTAGAACAAGATTATGTTTTTGTGATTTTTGCTTTCGGCTTATGTTTTCAAGAGTTAATTTTCAGTATTGAATTCTGTCTAATTTATTACCTATTTTTTAGTGTTACCTAGCTTAAATCCTCAATTTTCTCCAAATTTCAGTGGAAAGGGATAACTCTATGCATGCTAAAGCGCGCCCAAAGGCGCCGGGAGATTTGGATCTCGTAATAGAAAATAATTCCTCGTATCAGCAAACAAAAACATTCTACGAAAAGCTTGGACCAAGAAGTTGTAAAATTTTTGCATTACACAGATTCGATTTAGCTTTTGTTTCATAGGAAGAATTGGCTCAAGGCGATTTACATTATCTTTTCATAATACTTTCCGGGATTTTCTCTTACATTGGAATACCCGATTTAAAAATGGTCAGGGTAAAGTGTTTTTAGCACAAAGAATGCTTGGGGGCGACATATTGAGCTCAGATGCGGATCTGATTCATCAAACCACCCCGTCAAATTTCACCGAAGCAGAGAAGAATGTCGAGACGCGAAGGCTCCAATTGGTACAAATTTTGTGACTTCTTAGTAGCAAAATTCTTTCTTTGGTGCAACTATGCTTTGTCATTCAAATCATTTAACCTATCAAGATGGCTATCGAGACCAAGATTCAAAATAAATAAAGAGATTACGCTAAAATTAAATAAAAAAATTTCTCAAACTCTTGGACTCTTAGATTCACGAGTTGCTCGCTGAAAGAGGAGCATTGACAATCGATGAGATCTATCATTACTTGGCTGGGAGAGATACGGTGGGTTTTAATCAAGAAACTGAATCAGGAGTATTTCAAATGTGGCTTTCAATTTTTATCTTTAGCTGATGGCCATAAATCTCCCGTTTTCCAATGCTTCCGAATTAAACAATTTTGTCAAGAACCGAGCGTTTGTCTTCGGATACGATATCTTCACCGAAAAGGTAGTGACTTTGTATTTTGGCTTTTTGTATAGCTTTGTATATTACGGACATTAATTAATTTTATCAACGGGTAAATCTTTAGGCGTGGAATCGAACATTTGAATATCGCACCATTTTTGTCCAAGTGATGCGTTATGTGTTCTTTCGGAATAAAAATCGATGCCCACGGTCACAACTTATGGATTTGTAAGTGTTTTGATGATATTAATGTAGATGAGAATAAAAAGAAAAATTGCAATGAACTTTAGCCTTAAACCTGAGCTGAGAACTGGAAATGGACTTGGAATGAAATTTCGAAGGGATTACCCAAAGCAGTTTCAACGATTCCTTAAGCAACACAATTTGACTCTTGAAGATAAAGGCTTGGCTTTTTTATTAGCCAGCTGATGCTTATAGTGATTTAGATGAAGAGATTCGAATCAGAAAGAGCGCAATTTCATCAATTCCAAGTCTTTTCCTTACGGATTGCCTTCCACGGATTGAAACAACGCAAGAATTAGTAAGTAAAAAAAATGGTTTTTGAAAGTTCTGCTTAGTCTGGCAAACAGCGAGAAACGTTTTGGGATAGGTCGAACACTTTTGCCTGTTTGGGTTATGTTGTTAGCAGCACTCCAAATTACGCAAAAGTAGGTTATTTTGCTCTTGTTTATTTGTCAAGGTGGCAATCTATAGATGCTAATTACTTATGCTATTATTTAGGCTCAAATCATGTGCGGTCCGAACGAAGGAAAATCAGTGTACGTGTTGTGCATGAATGTAAATCTTGGTGATATCAGTATGACCGAAGAATTTCCAGTTGGACAAAAAGTTAGTTTCGTTTTATTATTAAAGCATATTCTAATTGTTAATA
This sequence comes from Mesorhabditis belari, assembly GCA_958450365.1. Taxonomy (NCBI): domain Eukaryota; kingdom Metazoa; phylum Nematoda; class Chromadorea; order Rhabditida; family Rhabditidae; genus Mesorhabditis; species Mesorhabditis belari. Next base: position 1,945,154 of record CAUEEP010000727.1, on the reverse strand, counting down.
TCACTTTTTAGGTGGAGCTTTTCGCTCATTACTCCTACAATGCAAAGTGCGATTACACAGCAACGGCCATCCGCAAAATCAATCCGATCAAGTTTCCGTGGAAAATTCGTGCCGGGAAAATTGGTAATCTTTTGCTATGTTAATAAACCTTTACTTACTTTAGGTATGTCAAAGAAAAATATCCTTCCACCAACAAAAGCTGGAGTTTCGCAAGAGAAAAGCCGCGAAATCGAACACGAGGTTTAAAGTGTTAAAATAATTTTTTTATACAACCTAAATTCAGATCACCAACCTCATCGACAGGGAAACGAGCCGTCTTCTTTTGATTCGAGGCCTATTGAGGAATACTCAAGGAGTTTCATTGGAAATACTTAGCATGGAGCTTGCCAAAACTGGGTTTATTTTGTGTTGAATACGTTTAATCTAGCACATTTAGCCCGGATGCGATTTTTTCTACAACTGAGGATTTGATTGATTTCATCGACGAACGCCCATTCATTTTCAGAAAGCAAGCGGTACGTTTCATTTTACTTGTTGTAGCCAATGTGTTTTGATAGGATCCAGACGGTAACATCTTAATTATTGAAAGGAGCAAAATGGAGGAACAAGTGCTTTTGGATGTTTTGAAATTGATTTCAGTTCATAAGCCCTTTGGAATCAAGCGTGTCGAGCTTTACAAGCAGTTTGTTAAAAGTTTCATCTTTTCTTTACATGTGTTTTAGTCTCAAAGCTGGCAAATGTGGAGGACCGTTGCAAGAGGAGTTGATTAAAGGCGAGTATGTCTTCGACCAATTGATGCGCGAATTGATGCCTCTCCTCAAATCCGATGCATATGGTGGAAATGAGAGGTAAAGTTTATTCATATACAGCAAATACACTTTTTGTTTATTCATATACAGCAACTTTCAGGGTTTATTCGCTGATCGGAACTTTCTACAAAGATCACTTCTTCCCGTATCTATTTTTCTAATCTTTTGTAACTGAATCCTTGTACATATTCTAATCTTTTCCATTTTGTGATTATATTTTCTCTCCTTCTTGTTTCATAATAGTTTATTATGGGTAATTTTATCGTGAAACAAAGCTTGGTTATAAAAATGGCACAATATGTTTTTGAAAGTTTTTACGAAAGATATCTCATTACTTAACACAAACTTTTGGGGTGAGCGAAATGTCAAATTGGGTACTGTGTTATTAATTGCTGCATAGAAGTGTTCCATTTTTAAACCTAATAAATTGATGTCTAGGTATTCGATTATCTCGTTTGGGCGTTTCTCCAATCTTGAGGGATTTGGACAACGCTGCTTTGTGAGGATAAGGAAAGATGGGGGATCCAGGTGTTCTTGAGGTTTCAGCAGAGATTACCCTGGGTGAAGCCGAGGATTACCGAGGAGTGGCAAATTGTGTGATCAAGGCACCCGGAGAGGATGCCGTCCATCCAATTGAAAGGGGGGTTGGGTAGGCGATGGATGCAGGTGCACGGGGGTGACTCACAAGTCAGCACTCTCATTCTCTCTTCCCTCTCTCCGTTCGGAAGCCGATCGATTTGTGGTGGGGGCAGGAAGAGAGACGGTCCCCCTCGATTCTCTCTGCGTTCCCTCCGATGGCCCCACCTCTCTCCCCTTCACCCCTTTTCCATCCTCTTTCCCCCTAACAACACGGGTTCTCGATCTATCCCCCCTGCTCCAACTCAAACTACACGTCATTTTTTAATGAATTTTGCCTTATTTCACTCCTCACTCACTCGATATTCCTAGAATTTGTCTCGCCGGAAATCGATTTTGAAATTATTTAGCAAAAAAGTTTTGTTTATACGATTGAAATTTAGCATGATACTTTATACAAGCTGAAGATTAATTTTCCGTAGTCTGTCAATCTTGCTTTCAAAATCTAAAATTTTAAAGCGTTCTTTTGTAGCGACGACAATTTATATAGAGCTACGACCTTTGAATGTGAGCCAAGCGTGAAAAAGGAAAATTGTCTGCCCTATTTGAGCCCTTAACCTTGTCGATGAATCGATTTTCTTTCTCGAAGCTTTTTTTGAAAAGGAGTCGCGTGGAAAATTGGTTGATTTACTTTTTAGCCTATAGACACTTCATAATTATCTTGTAAATATCTATTGCTTTTTCTTAAAGATTCGGTTCACATTTCGCCATAAACGTCTTTCCTTTTACCTTTTACCCCTTGGCCTCACCTTATCAGGTTGAGATGGGGCAAAAAAGAAATTCCGGACAATGTGTATTTGCTATCAAAACCCCACGATTCATGCAGCCCATCGCTTTTTTTTCTCAGACTATCGATTTTTGGTTTTTTCAAAAGTCCTAAAGATAAAGATTTTGTTCATACTTTTTAAAGTACCTACTTACTTTTGCAAATGCAAGCTTTTGCCTGATCGATTTTTTTCAAGCTCTGTTCAATGACCAAATTCAATGGAAAATTGACAGTTCGCGGGAGTCTATCCGAAGCGGCCTTTGTTTGCATTGTGTCCATTCAATGAAAATGAAACCCTGAAAAGAGAATCGAAAGATTTTCTCCTTTTTTCGATGTGTTTGGAGTGAGCTTTTGATTCTGTTTCCGTTTGAGCTTTCCGTGTTGAAAGTTAACAAAACATCACCTTTGATAACCATACAAATTGTGTTTTCCATCCTTAATCCGTTTAGTTAATGCCGCTTGTTTATGTAGAAAATACTTCATAAGTTCGTTTTTTTTTCATTTCATCTCGTTTTTTGTATTAAGATCAATGTTTCTTTTTTTTCAGATCACATTATATGAACTCGGGACCATTGATTGACACGGCGGACGCCGGAACACATCATGAAAAGCTCGATCTACAGAGTTCGGTGAAGGTAAGACTTTTAAAAAGTTAATTTAACTTTGTACTTTTAGCTTCAAACAAATGGAGTGGTTGTACCGGTGAATGCACCCGAAGATGCGCCTTTGATCGATTTCAGCGACGATGCCGACAGTGCTGTCTCTGGCGAACATTTTGAAGCTGCTGTCGCTCCTTCCGATCCTCTAACAGTGATGGAGAATTTTGTTAAATACGAAGAACTCCTCGAACCACGAGATTACCTCACAAATTTCTACGTATGTGTTAAAACTATCGCCATTAATGTTCTGCTTTAGAAGATTCGATTGGAACAAGAAGAACTACGACGAATTCCCGAATATTCGTCCGTGATAGCTACCTCTCCCATGCACTTTCAAAGAAATCGCTATCGAGACATTCTGCCATGTATGTTCGTGTTAGGGGACAAAATTGAATATCTTGTTTAGATGATTCGAATCGTGTCGTGTTGAGGAGTGTCGATCAAACAGAAAACCCTGAAGGATATATTAACGCTTCCAATATTGATTTGGGTGGCACAAAGTGGGCGTTGTTGGTCGTTTGAATTTATTAATTTTAACTTTAGATTTATTGCTGCTCAAGCGCCTCTTTCGACGACTCTTGGTGATTGGTGGGCGATGATTGAGGAATATGATGTTTCTCTTGTCGTCATGTTGTGCAAGTTGATTGAGATGAGTAAGGTGAGAGATTCGTTAAAAGTTTTTGGCAAAACATACTAAACTGTGGCCCACTTACGTTATTCTAATTTCTAATGAATTTTTAGGTAAAATGTGAGCGTTACTGGCCTGAAAAACCAGGAGAATCGCAAATCTATGGTGACAACTACGAAGTGACGGTAATATTTGTGGTGGACTTATTTGTTTAACATTGACTTTAGGTGGAATCAGAAGAACGATTTGAAGATGATGACGAGTATGTTTTGCGAACGCTGCGTTTGGAAAATATTACGACAAAAGCATCAAGGACAATTCATCAGCTTCATTACTCGTACGTCTTGTCCTATTTTAGGCAGTAAATAAGAAAAGGCGATCATCGTTTAAATAAGTTTTAGGGCTAGATATAATAAATATGTAGATTTAAAGTCGTGAATTTATTAATTTTAGAGAATGGCCAGATCATGGTTGTCCAACTGGTGAACATCAATTATTGAGAATGATTGAAAAAATGGCGGAGATCCAAGGCGCAAAGCCAACGCCAATTCTTGTTCATTGCAGGTAACGTTTTAAAGGTGCTCACTCGATGTTATACCAGAATTTTGCTGCCCTTTTTATTAAAACATTAAAATATATTAGTTGAGAAATGAGTTATTTTTAAAGTCTAATAAAAATTTATAGTGATAAGGAGTCAATACATGATTTCAACTTTTATTTTAGTGCTGGAGTCGGGCGAACGGGTACGATTATTTCAGTAAATCATATTCGGGAGCTGATCAAGGATAATGTAAGGGCCTTTCTTTCGGGAATATCAAACAGTTTTATTTAGAAACTATCCGAATTGGATCTATTTAATCTCGTTATGCATTTACGTACACAAAGGTCATCGATGGTTCAAACACAGGTATATTTCAAGCAATAGTTCATCATTAAAATGATTGCTTTAGGATCAATACCAGTTTGTTCATAAATGTGTCGCGCACTATTGCAAAGAAAAGCTCGGTCTCCCATGCCCTGAGGCTGCCAAGGTACTGTGGCTACGGTTTCTTTTTGAATTTGTATTTTAGTTGAAAAATGGTATTGTCGAACCAGAAGTGCCAAGACCAATGGAGAATACTCAAGATGATGGTAACTGCGATGATCAAAAAGAAACGTCTATTCCTGGTAAGGATTATTTGCATAGAACAATGGACTATTAGATTTAGTAGCATTACCTAATGTCATCAAAAATTTTGTGTTTAGAATATCCAATTGAACCTCCCGGACCGCTAGGACCCGAAGATTCCCCCAGCTGAGGACGCGCGGGACTGGCTCGACTTGCAACCACTCTACGAGGGCATGCTAAAAACCTTTGGTTAGTTATTTTTTTCAGCAGCTCTTTCATATACGAGTTTTGTTAGGGATCAAATTCGTGAAAAGACTTCAAGGCCGGCGTCACCCGCAACGACCTCTCTTTGACCCGTTTTGACGCGTCTATTGATCCCTCTGTCTTAGTCTTCGAGTTGTAGCGTCGTTGTACTTTTTGTTTTCTGGGTCCCTAGTTTTTGGTGGTGTTGGTTTTTCAGTTTATCAACTAGTTCTTTCAAATTCTCTTTTTCATTTTGATTCGGTTTCAAATGGCGTTTGTTTTGTTTTCGAAAAGCTTACACAACACCAAAGCTGGGGGAGTCAGGCCAGTTCCACCCCTATTTGTTGTCGGGTTTTTATCCTTTTGATAATCCGTCGACTTGGGTGTTAATTTAGTCCACATCTTTGCGTAAAAACGATATCGTAATGTTTTTAAAAGTTTAACTCCCTTTTCGCACGTAATCCTAAAGCTTTTGCTGTGGAAAGTGACGAGTTCCTTGATACGGCTATTCTCAAATGTCCCTTCGAAAAGTTATCACTATAGAAATGTGTTTCTCCAATTTTTAGGGTGTTTTTTATCCCGGCATTGTGAATAAGTATTTTTTTTGCAATTACATCTGTTTGTGATACGGTTTGACGGTTTTTGTTAGAATTCAAGGAAATGTGAAAGTTCAATTATTAGGTTGCAAATTTTATTCTCTAATCTCTATTTTACTTTTGAATGGCTCAAAACGTCACACATTTATCATGTTTTCAATTCGTATCCTTTTCTCCCGTATTCACTTTCCTCCGAAACTTGCTATTCAGCTGAACTTCCTGTTTGTGTGATCGATCATTTTTGTTGTTTGGTTCTTATGCTTCTTCTGATTCTTTACCCCTAAAATAATTGATTTATTCAATTCTCTGTGTTTTGCCACTTATTCTTGCAAAAGTTTCCTGTTTTGCTTCCGTTTCTCCCTGGTTATTTACCCTGTATACCACTTGCCATTTTTTTGTGTGGACATTTAAAAAGAAATGTCTATTTATCAATTGTAAATATAATTATTACCCATAAATGAACGACAATTAACAAGCACAGTACGAATGCGACATCTTTCAAAGCTTTCATTTGACAAAAATGTATATATATTTTTTTAAATTTAGAAATGAAGATGACAGATACCACAAAGGTCATTGTCAGCATTGTATCCACTCGTTTTGGAAAAGTGAGTTATTTTGAATGTTAAACAAGGATTTGGATCGCTTGATATGGCTGGAGTTAACGCTTAATCTTCATCTTTTTAGATTCGAGTTGGTGAAAGCGAGAAGGGACTTCATGAGGTGCAATTTGTTGGCAAAGACGACGATTTAGAAGGGAAGTTTTGTGGAGAATTGGCTGGACAGGTCATTTTGATTTAGACATATTTTTGAAAAGAAAGCTTTTAGGTAGCTTCTGCCATCGATAAACTTGCCTGGGATACGGCGAATTTCCCGTTTTACTTCGAAGGAACCAACTGCCAGAAAGACGTCTGGAACGAGTTGATTCGCATTCCAATAGGAACAACAATTACATATACAGAAGTTGGTTGGATTTTTGTTGGATAGTTTCTCAAGCTTCTTGATTAAATTAACTAATAAAAACATAACAATTAACTAACAATTAACTAATAAAAACATAAAAACTAAGATGATTTCTTGCAGCTGCTTGACTTCTTAATTTCGTTAAATTAAAAACCTTGTTAACCGTGCCGATTTATAGTTGGCTAAACGAATCGGACGACCAAAAGCAGTGCGAGCAGTGGCAAATGCGTGTGGTCGCAATCGAATCGCTATTCTTGTTCCCTGTCATCGAGTAGTTGCATCAAACGGAAAACTCGGTGGCTATAGGTGATTTAATCTTCGGTTTTAAAAAAAATTACCTAATTTACAAAGATAATTTCTGTTCTATTTCCATTTTTTCTTTACCCATTTTTTTAGTTGCCCTCTTGGAATCTCTATGAAACAGCGGCTTCTTGAGGCAGAACGAAATGCTGCACAAAAAGAAAACCTCAAAAATTACTGTTGAGTTTATTTTTTACTTTGTCTTGTACAAGTACACCCTGCACGTCCCCAGATTAGATCTCATAGTTTCTTTTCACTTTAAATCAAATAAATGTCCAATAAAAGTTGTTAACCGAAAAAAAGCACCGGAATGAGATCAATGTGCAAAGAATAAAAACCAAAAGAAATTAGCACCGTAAATTCTAAAGAGATTAAAGTTGTTCAAAGGATCATTCGACCATTGATGGTTGCGTGGACTTTCTTTTGTTGGATTCTAAAAGTTTTTGCAATTCTCCCTGCGTATTTTTATTCTACCGGAATCGGTCGAAATAGTACTGCTTGCGTGGATTCGGGAAGAATAGCAGAACCATGTACGCGGAACACCGATCCAGTCAAGGAAAAGCTTTCGAACCTGTAATAGTTGAGTTTTGCTAAATTTTCATGAGTTTTACCTGGTAGTCCGTGATAAACGAGACAATCGGATCTGAAAATTAATTTGAAATTTGAAATTTAGAAAATCAAATTAACCCAGGATAATTCTCAGCATGATCGATGCTCGCACAAAAGCTGAAAATCTTGTTGTTATTTTTCCTTCTCGTTCACTCACCCAATGTCCCCATGCTTTCGGCGTAGTAAATTTGGAAATGACATTGATTTGAGCTGAGTAAGTAGAGACTCCTAGAAACGATTTTGACTGAAAAGTTGAAGTTAAAACAAACCAAACAACATGGGGAGCTTGTAGAATAGCGAAAGTGCTCACGTTCAGCGCCAATTTCCACAGGGGAAATCTGAAATTGAAGATGAGTTTACCTATCAAAACTAGAGCGTACCATGCGGTTAATACGTTTTCTAAAACGAGTCAACTTTTGGATCCCTACAGTAGTCCCATCCTTGTTATTCGATCTCTCTATTTTTGGCCTGTTTTTGTGAGGTTTACAAAGGATAACGACAAATATCAAAAGAAGATAAAGCAGACAAAAAAGGGAAGTTGTTACCTTTTAGAAAACACTCAATTTTATATCATTTTCTCCTGTTGATTTCAATCCCCTCCCACCTCGTTCTTCCCATCCTCCCTCCTTGCGATGATCGGGATTCTCGTCTCGCGTCGAACATTGCATTCCGTTCCGCTTTCTTCAAAAGACCCACTACAAATTTTGGGTTTTGAAAAAACCAAAAAACAACTACCAGTAATGAGGAAAACGACAATGGTGAAAAAGTAGACAAAACAGGTGAATGTGTTACGAGATCGATACATTAGTCGGAGACACGTTTCGGCTTTGCATCTAAAAAATCTTTACACATCATTTTCTTAGACTTTTTGGTTATTTTAACTTGTCTACAACTTCTACAACGTCCTATTCTTCAAAAATCAATATTTCTTTCTTCAAGAAACGAATTTAGGCAATTCAGGCTTCAGAATTGCTAGAGGATATAGTTTTAGCCTAGAATAAAACAAGAGCTATTGATTGGGCAAAAAATGGGCAAAAAAATGTTGGGATTTCCTCGAGTTACCTCAGCTTTACACACCTTAGGATATTCAGGTTTTTCTTTTACAAGCTACGTTCGAGATTTATAGTATCGCTATGTTGGGCACTGTGTTTACTTGAAATGTGTTGTATGAGTACGGAAAGTATCCAGTAAGTATCCCCTTCCTCACCCCGACCACTCGGACATCCATTGAACACGAACGAGTGCCGTGACGCCCATCGTCATCCCGGAAATCACCACGAAAGCGATCCAACTTCAGATTTATCAGATTTTAAATAATAAAAGCAATTTTTCGAAACCTGGTAACAATGATGTAGATACATTTATCGAAAGTGAACGTGTTTCGATAGGAAAGCGGTTGCCAAACGGCGTATAACTGAAAAAAAAAATCGGAATAGGTTACGATAAGATGTGCAATGTTGAGGTTTCTTTAGAGGATACGCTAATTTGCGAACACCTCTAGACCCTTGAAATGAGTGAAATTTGGGCCCGGGGCCCGTGCCAGAAAAAGAGATCTAGCAAAGTACAAGTTCTCAAGTTTGACTTTAAAGTTTAAAGTATTGACAAACCTTTAAGACGGAAAGACTTGTGTACGAAACGAGCGCACTCCAGAAAGCCGCGAAAAAGAAAGATTCGAAGAGGAAAGCGATGTCACGGCTGATAAAGGGAATGATTTCTTTTCGAATCCATAGCTACCCTGGCTTACAGTAGTTTTCAGAAATTGACACATTTTAGAAAATATGAATCGATTCTGTCGTAAATTTAAGCCACAATTACTGTAGGGAAACTGGTAAAAAGAAACGGGATACAGTAACTTCTGCTAGACTCAATCTTTTCAATTATTTGACTATGGTATAAATGGAAAACGTATCTTGTGGAAAAACTGTTAAATGGAAAACTGTTCTTACTTGAAATCGGAGAAGAAAATGGCGACAATTGCTGAAATGGTGGCTGTCAAACCGGCAAGGAGATCACCGATTGCGCGATTCAACAATAGAACATAGTGTTTACGGGAGACACGACGGAGACGAATCGCCCGGAATGTCGTCACTGAATGACATTTTTTTGTCAAACTGCCGTAGGCCTCAAGACAGTAGACTGAGCCTGCTCATTTGTCGATCTGAGTGTCAATTGGAAAAGGGAAAACGAGATTTGATCACTTCGACGGCTACTTTTTCAGTTGTTTTCGGTTTTGTTTCTTTCCATGGTTGTACCAATAATTTTGAAGATTAAATAAAAGTTATTTTCCAGCGAAAAACAGAAACTTGGCGCAGAACCCTCCGATACTGGAAAAGTACCGAAAATTTCACTTTGTTGCCAGAAATTCTGAAAAAATACCCGCTGTACTGGGAAAATCTCGTTTTTCCGTTGTACGCCTATTGACACGGGCAAATGAATAGCTTCATAGTGCTCAGTTAACAATTCCTTATCCAGTATTACCAATAAATATCACTGAGAAAATGATCGCAAGAATAGCCAACGGGCCGATCATATAACCGTGAAAAACGAGGAACATTCGGTTGACTTGGGCTTCGCTTTCATGCTGAAATCGGAGAGAATAGGAAAGTGATTGCAGGGAAAACATTGTAATAAACGTATAAAACAAAACTCTTAAAAATATGGTAGATATTCCAATAGATATTCAGCCACAAACCTCGAAATAGTTGAGTCTCTCCTCGGTGCTGAGATTGTAAAAGCAATTCGTTCTCGTGTTGGCGCTCATTTTTTTGAAATTATAGTCTGATTAGGCATTAAATGAATAAGAGAAAAATCTGGAGGAAAATCTGGAGGAAGATCTGGAGGAAAATCTGGAAGAAAATCTCTAAAGAACAGTTTGGAAATTATATTCAAAAGAGAAAACATTTTGTGAAATGCAAAAAAATTGAAAACCCGAAAAAGAAGGAGAGAATGCAAAAAAAGATTTTCTGAATTTATTTTTTCTTTAGAAACCTAGAATGCGTTCCAGATCAGCTAAAAATGAGAAAAAAGATCTTTAAAAGTGTGACAGTTAGCGAGGAATTGTGGAGAGAAAGCCTCGTCGCACTTTCACATGTTAATCTCGATCTTTTCGAAAACTTTTTAATATTTTCTTCCGATCTGGGATTCAACTTAAATTTCTCCATGAACATTTTTCTAAAATAATCAAAAATAGACTAGTCCACACTGGTAGGTTGTTGCTTTTTGGCAAAAACGATAATGGAATTGCTTTGGTATTCAATTTTGAAATGTTTTGCTCATTTTCTTCTCTTTCCCACTTTCAGGCAAACATTTTGGTCACTGATTGGCTAAAAAAAAAGAGATCAAAATATTGGGGTGAAAAGGTGGGGAATTTTTACGAGTTTTTGTGATAATCATTTAAAAAATGAAAATGAAAACAGGGAAATGTTTATTTTGAGGCGGGCACCTTCATTTTCAACTTTTTCGATATTCAACTAATATTATTAGTTGATTGCAAAAAAATAGGGATAAAATTTTATTTATAACTATAAAAGTCGACAGAATTATGACAGTTCAACTTCGCCTCCCGTATTCTTGACTCAAGAACAGCAAAAGGCTCTTTTTTTTTATTTTAAAAGCAGATGTCTAAGGTTTACAAATTTTGAGCCTTAAACTCTAAACTAAATTTTGAATCCTTTAAATCCATTGAAGAATCCTTTAAAAGTTAAGATTTTTAGGAGGTAGGCTAAATTTTCGCAATTTTTTTTTTGCGCAACTGGATCCTTTGCGTAACTGGGTCCTTTGCCTCACTGGGTCCTTTGCGTAACTGGGTCACTTTGCGCAACTGGATCCTTTGCGTAACTGGGTCCTTTGCGTCACTGGGTCCTTTGCGTAACTGGGTCATTTGCGCAACTGGATCCTTTGCGTAACTGGGTCCTTTGCGCAACTCCCCATAACTTTCTTCTAAATGGACCAATCTTTATGATTTTAGTGCCATTTTGTAGATCTCAATAAGTGCAACAAAATGGCACCAAAATCATAAAGATTGGTGCGCTTAGAAGAAAGTTATGGCGAGTTGCGCAAAGGACCCAGTTGCAGAAATTAGCCTACCTCATTTTTAGCGAAAGTTTAGGTAACTTATAAAAACTATGAATACGAAATATATTGCTAATGGTAAGCTGAAGTTTTTCAGGTTTCAATTAACCTTTTCTCTTTTCGGGGTTGAAATTGAATGCTTTAAATCAAATAAAATCTAATATTGAATTCGATGGATTCGATTCGATTTTCGAAAGAGAAAATTAGCCTTTCAAATCAATTATTTTAAGTGGCATTATATGGATGCAGCTTTTCAAAGCCCAAAAACCTCAACTGTTTAAGTCTTCTATCAAGAGAACATAAGGTGATATTGAGCTAATATTCTTTATAATATTAGTTGATAACAAGTATTGTTGAGGGTTGAACAAGAAGTGTTTCTTGTTCAACCCTCAACAATACTGACATTACGCTTTGAAAGCAAGAAATTTGTGGTTATCGATTGATTGCTTTGATTGATCGATCGATGAAAGTAAAGTTTAAGTGTAAAAAGTTGAACACTCAAAAAAAGTGGAACACTTTTCTCTAAATAAAAAGTGTTTATTGTTCAATTTCCGATCTTTTTAAGTCAATTTCGGTTCATTTACAAGCAAATTCGAGAGAAAACCGTGTTTTTCGTAAAAATTTATTAAAATCTCTACGTGGTTAGTAAAAGTGAAAGTAAAAGAAAGAGTTCAATCTTGATGTAAAGATCTTTATAGATTGATTCAAGATCCAAGAGATATTTCAAAAGGTTTGAGATCAAGAAGTTTGTGAAGATTGATATGTTTCTTTGAATCTTTAAGGTCAAGAAATGATTTGTTGTCGGTTTAAGCAAAAATAATCTTCCTCAAAAAAAAGTGAAAATGATTCAGTGAATGGAAAAGAAAAGAAAAAGAAAAGAAAAAAAAAGAAAAGAAAAGAATTGATAGAAAATTTACTCGTCTCTTTTTCGAAAACAACAATTCTCTCCTTTTTTTCATTTCCCCTCGCAATCCATTTCTGGATTCGCTTTCCGCGCGTCGATTTTTTCAAGGTCACTTTTTCAAGAGAATCATTGAAAAGCGATAAAAAATGGGATGAAATTGGGAGAAAATTTATCAATTTAACATATAGTTATCAGTACTGTATTGGGATTGCCTTTTTTTTCTCAATCCAACATCCACTTTTCCACCTTTTCCACCTTTTCCACTTATTCTTATCAATCTAAAAATATTCTTTCGCATCCAGGCTGCAACTAGAGTCATTTTTCTTTTAGCTTTTATTTTCTAAAACGTCAATTCGAAAGGAGTTTCTCAGTTTAAAAATGAAAATTTGTTTATTAAAATAAAGAAAGTGACTCTCGTTTCCATGTCTAGATGTTACAATTGTTATGATTGTTAAATGTGAAATCTACTTTACTTTAGTAAAATCTACTTTACTTTACTAAAATCTACTTTACTTTACTAAAATCTACTTTACTTTACTAAAATCTACTTTACAATGATCACCATAGCTTCTATAGTAAACTTTTGAAAATCCATTCATCATAAAAATAACAAAAAAAACAATTAGTAAGGTTAAAAGTTAAAAAACAGTTTACAAATCTAATTAAAGGTAATATCAAAAAGAAATGAGTGATAGATAAAGGGTGTTTTGTGAAAAGAAGATGAAAGCAATTGAAATTGAAATGAAGCTGGTTTCCTTTTTTTTACCAAAAGAGACAAATCTGCAGATCTGTTCTCTGAGGAGACAAGCATGCGCTTGTTTGAGAAAAAGGAAAAGGAAAAAAAAGAGAGAATTGGGTGAACAATCAGTCTTTTTCTCAGATTAGATCACACAAACACGATTCAATTGGGAGGACAAGAGTCAACAATGTCATCTGGAGAGGGGAATTGAAAGAGGTGATGAGATTGGAAAGGACGACAAGACAAATGGAAATCAGATGGTTGACTTTGGTCTGACTGTGGACAAATGGAAATGAGATGGAGGCGAGTGGATTGACTTTGAACTGGAATTTGAAGGAATGGTCAGGGTTAGGCAAAATTCAAAAGTCAGAAGAAATCCGAGTGAAAGCAGATTAAAGCCCGAGATTTGTTTGGGTTCTGGCTTTTTTTTGAACGTTCAAAATCTTGAAACAGGAATTACGATAAATCTCGAAAAAATATTACGATAACTCTCACGGAACAGGGATTACGGTAAGAAGATGCGGTATTTATTTGTGATTTAGAAATGACATAGCAATGACAGCAAAGAAAATGTTTAGGAGTGAACTGTTTTGTCTCTGCCCGATTCCCAAACACAAGAGGTCTTGTTTTTCCTCTCTTCCTCTCTTCCCCCCTTTCTCCAAACTGATCAAGGGCTCTTTGCCGAATTCTCCTTTTTCGCGAAAATGCGAACTCACGCCTTTAGCACGTTTCGGCGTATGAGAGCCACAAAATCTTTGATCTTTGAAAAACTAAACCAGATTTAAGTCTAGGTTTTCAAGAAATTCGCTTTCACCAAGCTCCAAGAACCGCTTAAAGTGGCTAAAAGTGAGTCGAGGTTGCTCCTGTGAGCCAAAAATTGAGGCTTGAGCCGACTTCTCGCCTCACAGTCATTAAATTTTTGTGGAACTAACTTTGGCTCCTATCTGGAGCGCAGCACAGCGCCTGGGCCGAAATTTTTCATTTAACAAATTTTTTTTTGATTATTTATATTTTCATCTACACAATGAAATGATTTAGCAAGATTTTCGACAAGGAAACAAAGGTTGGTTTCTGACAAAGTTTTGAGTGTAAAATGGCGTTTTAAGCTTTGCATAGAAATTCTGCTCAACTTTGGAAAATTTCTCAAGTTTTCATCTGTCCTCGCTGAGTTTTTAGTTTCAAGACCTTTGTGGCCCTAAAGAGGGCCGTTTGGTTGGGGTTCTGTTGGAAACGTTTCAGCGTTTAGGCACGCTCTCCACGGATGCGCCGAGCGAGTTGAATGTCCTTAGGCATGACGGTGACGCGCTTAGCGTGAATTGCACACAAGTTGGTGTCCTCAAAGAGGCCGACGAGGTAGGACTCAGAAGCTTCTTGGAGAGCCATCACAGCCGATGATTGGAAGCGGAGGTCGATCTTGAAGTCCTGAGCAATCTCCCTGACGAGCCTTTGGAAAGGAAGTTTGCGGATGAGAAGTTCCGTCGGTTTTTGGTAACGGCGGATTTCCCGGAGTGCGACTGTTCCTGGCCGGTAGCGACGTGGCTTCTTGACTCCTCCAGTCGCCGGAGGCCGATTTACGAGCGGCTTTTGTGGCGAGGTCCTTGCGGGGAGCTTTGCCCCCAGAGCGTCTCCAACCGGCTAGTGTTTGTATAGTGCGAGCCATCTTCTTAGATTCTCGTACGATGAAATGTGCAAAGATGGCGAAAAGTGGCAAAGTTTATAAAGGTCTTCTCAAAAAGGGGCGGGGCTTGCCATCGGCAAAGGGAGCTGACGTAAAGGGGCGGGGCTTATCGCCACTGGCAATCTTCCCGGTATCCCCATAAATAGCCGCGTTTCTCGCGCTTTTTCATCTCATTTGTGAGCGACAAGCAATTCGAAATGTCTGGACGTGGAAAAGGAGGCAAGGGGCTCGGTAAGGGAGGAGCAAAGCGGCACCGCAAAGTGCTTCGCGACAACATCCAGGGAATCACTAAACCCGCAATTCGTCGTCTGGCTCGTCGTGGTGGCGTCAAACGCATTTCTGGACTCATCTACGAGGAAAGCCGGGGCGTCTTGAAAATCTTCTTGGAGAACGTCATTCGTGATGCTGTCACCTACTGCGAACACGCCAAGCGAAAGACCGTCACCGCAATGGATGTCGTCTACGCCCTAAAACGTCAAGGTCGCACGCTCTATGGATTCGGTGGATAATTCGATTAAACTATGAGAACAGCTAAAACCCCCAACCCAACGGCCCTCTTTAGGGCCACAAAATGATCTTGTTAAAATGTATTCTTCAATCTTATCATGTAACGTTAGAATAATATTCCAACGGACTTCACTGTTTTAAACGAAAACTGAAAACTTTAGGGGCCACAAATGATCTCTCGATATAAAATTTTCTAACGGACTTCTGGTCTTGCTAAACGAAAACCAAGAAATTCTTACGGTTGATTCGATCATATCGGATTTTCTATGGAATTAAAACCTGTTGAAAGTTCTATCACTTTGTAAGAATTGGTCGGTTCCATCGGTTTTGATACCAATAAGGTCAAGTTGACCATGTACAACGCAATATCAAAATTCCTCTAAACGAGCTAACTCAAGTGTAGTTCTTGCAAAAACGTACAGTTGAGCCGTTTTATCTGCTGGAAAGGCAAATCTGCTACGTATGCAATAAGGTTTTTCGTTTTTGTATGGCATTCCATAAAAACAATTCATAAAAATTATCAAAAGTACGACAAAAAAAACCATTCAAGAGTTTTATTCACAACGTTTAGCGAGAAAGAGAAAACTTAAAAACACTTTTTATAATCTTTTACAAATTTGTTGGTCAGTCGGAGATTAGATGATGACGGTCAGGACGATCGGCACGACGATTGAAACCAGGGCAATCACTGAAATGCAAAAAGATTATCATGAGCTAATTTTATCTAAAATAAATTATTTACCAGGTTAAAAAATTGATAAAATGCTTCACTTTGTCTTACCAATGCCTTTTATTTGGCCTTAACAAAAAGGTTGGCATTTAAAGCGAAAACAAAAACACCCACCGCAGAGAACCAAAATCGCCAATCCCAAATACACGATGAGCACCCAGAAAGTGATTTCGCATGCTCTAGACGATTAATGAGTTTTAATAAAGAGTGAATCATAAAAAAAAATTGATATAATGCTTCACTTTGTCCATCGCGGTGGCGCAACAACTGGATCCTCCATCGTTGATAAATTGGAGCTCGCTCTCGCTTTGCTTTGCTTCGACCATGTTTCCTAAACAAGAAATGAATTGTCAATCCAGGCAGTTTAATGAATCCTAAAAAAACTCACACCGATGGCTTCTTTGGCTCGATGTTGCTATTTCGTGGTGGAGCATCAGAGTTAAGCGACAAGTCCCATGCCGCATCATCATTCCTCAACATCCTCGTGTTGTATCTTTTATATATGAAAACAAATCAACTAACGCTGGTGGTGGTGGCGGTGAAGGCTCGGCGTTGGGTGCGGCGGGTGGTGATGGTTGTTGTTGCGGCTCTACGAACTCGTACATCGGTCCTTTGTCTCCTAAACAAAAGAATGTAAATCAATCTAGAAAGATTATATTGCAGTTTGAAACGAAAAAAACTTCAATGCTCTTTACACCGCAAAAAAAATGCATGCACCCTCAAGATATCAACAAACGCATTGACGACTTTCCTATGTCGCGACCAATTTAAAATGAAGGTGATTCTAAGCAGACTAGTCAATTTAGAACAAAATGGCTTCGAAATCTAACAGATGCTACAATCAGGTAACAATTTTAAGTTGATAAAGCTGGTGCAAACGTTTTAAATTAAACCAGTAATCAATTTATTTATTAGAAGAAGAGATGTAAAAAAACTTACAATTCGGAAGAAATCTCAAAGAACGGGCGATTGTCGAACAAAATAGATGAAGAATGAGCCGCATTTCGAAGGATTTCGGATCTAAAAATTAAAAACATTTACGAATGCAAATTGTCAAAGTAGAAATGAGAAATGGAGGAAGGCTTTTTAAGGGAACCGCCATTCGAAAGACGGGGTAGGCTAATTTGCGCAACTTGCCATAACTTTCTTCTAAGTGGTTATGATCAAAAGACCCAGTTGAGCAAATAAAATGGCGGAAATTAGCGTAATTAGTCCCGAAACAAATCTTGGCCTCTCGTCCAATAACTTTAAATTCAACGTCAACCACTTTAACATTTAAAAAATAATAATTTGTGGCCCTAAAGAGGGCCGTTGGGTTGGGGGTTTAGTTGAAAACTCGATTAGCGTTTACTCAGCTTTCTCAGCAACGGTTTTCTTGGGAAGAAGTACGGCTTGGATGCTGGGCAGCACGCCTCCTTCGGAGATGGTGACTCCGGTAAGAAGTTTGTTCAGCTCCTCATCGTTGCGGACGGCCAATTGGAGGTGACGTGGGTTGATCCTCGACTTCTTGTTGTCTCGGGCAGCGTTTCCGGCCAACTCGAGCACTTCGGCCGTGAGGTATTCGAGCACAGCCGCTATATAGACTGGTGCTCCGGCGCCGATACGTTGAGCGTAGTTGCCCTTCCGGAGGATCCGATGGAGGCGTCCGACGGGGAACACGAGTCCAGCCCGAGTGGAGCGCGCCGATCCTTTGGTCTTCTTGCTTTTCCCTGTTTTTGCCGACATTCTGACTTGGTCGTTGACGATAAGCTATCGATACGGTGATTAGAAAAGGAAACCTTTATATAGCCCCTGGAATGAGGGGGCGGGGCTTGCCGTTAGCAGTCTTTTTAGCCCCGCCCCCTCATCCCAGATCCCATATAAAACCCTTGCGCAAAGAAGCCGTTAAGTTGTGTGTTCCAAAGCGCGAACTCAGCGATGCCAGCCATTCAGCGAGCCAGCCATAGACGTTCCACCCAAGAAAGCGGCGAAGTCACCCAAGATTGTCTCCAAAGAGACAAGCACCATAGGAAGTCACCAAGACAGTCCTTCTCGGTCTACATCTTCCGCGTCCTGAAGCAAATCCATCGAGCATATCCTCGAAAGCCATGTCGATCATGTGCTCCTATGTTTAAAATGGTGGCATACGTAAGTTTTTTTTTCAGAAGTTAGACCCCATAAGTTACTCTGATTTCAGACGATGTTTTGATATCACGTTGCACTATCGAGGTGATGAAGCAAAAGCTCGAGCACATGATGGAGAACTTCTCTGTGCCGCATGTCGACAAGGAATTTGAGCCTTTTCTAAATTCTGTGTTCTGTTAGTGGTTTATTCGAGTTCACTTTTTTGGGTCTTTGAATATATTGAGTCTGCTTCGCTTTCGTTTTTCATATATTTAAAAAAAAAAATTTTTATAAATCCGATTTTTTTCATTGGTGCTTTAGTTCACTCCATATTATTTTGCAATTGAATAAATTTTTATAAGAATAGATTGACCTTTTCAAAGTAGTAATACACTGAGTTCTTGTACCTACACGCGGATCTTGGCTAAAACTAGAACAATTGCACTGCACTTCTTGATTGAGTACCCTGATTATAATCGGTTAATCTAGTTATAATGGTTTTCTAGGTGTAAAATGTCACGTAGATTTCGAAACCGCAGTTAAAAATTCTAGTTTCTCGACAAGAAGTCCGTGTTTTTCTAACAATTGTACAATTATTAACGAAAAAGACTACTTTTTGTTAGGTGATCCCCGATTTTATCGGCGGATCTGAACTCCACGGCTAAAACTAGTTCTAGAAAAGTGTTCCTAAGAGATTTTAAAAAAAATTTTTGTCGAAAAAACCCAAGGCCTCTGTTTTTCCATGCCCAAACCCAACGGCCCTCTTTAGGGCCACAAATCTATCTTTGCTAAATCAGTGCAAAATTTGGTGTCCTAGAGTTAGGCATTAGCTGTAAATGCCGAACTTTGAAACGTTAGTGTCGTTTTTGCGGTTAATGAATTCAGTGTTAGTCCGACCTTTAACTCTCCTGTCTAGTTGGTTGACGCCTCTCGTTTCTTGGATCGTTTACCATATCCTTTCTCTAAATGTCGACCATAAACTACACGCCTTTGAACAAGAATTTCGAAGAGAAACATTTGAAAAGATATTGTAGAAAAGTAAAAGGGGAAAATTAAATTTGGTGTTGCTATGTTTGTACTTATCGGTAGATTTTTCACTACAAAATCCTCATTGTCTAGGCTAGGGACTTCTGCGTAAGAAATGTATTGCGAATTTTCTATTTTAGTTTGTTCTCTGCCTTTCATCTAGATATATATTTTTTTTTTCAGGTATGGAGGAGGATACGCCGGCCTCGCCCGAGCCCGAATGTCCAGCATCGCCAGTTGCCGAAGGGGAAATCCCGCCGGATCAAAACGAACAAGGTGCCTACCCGCAAATTCCGCTTGACAAAGTGGTCCGGAGTTGGCATGGGGAAAAAAGGGTTCGTTTTTATATTTTTAAGGTTTGCAGTTAGCTTTTTGCTAATATAGTTATATAGTTACCTATCTAGAGCATCATGCAGTTTTATTTCTAAGCCTTCATTCGAGGCCCATCAAATTTGTAATCATTTTTGTTTAGGCTGGTGTAACGAAAAGGACCGGCCTTTGGAAACCAGTGCACAACATTCACCGAGGCGATTCGGATTGTCGACAAAATTTCGACAAACACTTCTCTGAAAATGTGAGTTAGATTTTTCTAATATTTAATTGCTTATACAGCTTATGTAGTTAGAGTGATCGCGAGCATTTAACAAACATTTGCTTTGCTCGTGGCGATGTCAGAATTTTACTTTTTGTAATAATTTGTATTTCTAGTTGGCCTTGCCGAGGAACAATCGTCAGGAAGAGTTTACGAAAATGTTTCGACGTGGAGAATTGGATCTTCTGTACAGAAATCGGCCCGTCTATGCGAATTCGACAAGCGAAGTCGTAAAGCTTACGCGATGTGTCTATCAGCAGCTTCCACAATTGAGGTTTGATGAAGCTGACAATGAATTTGATTATTATGATTTTTAGGTCATATGTGTTACATTTCGTTGGTCGACTGGTTCACGAGGCCTCACACATCACGTTTAGCAAAATCGAGCCCCCAGGTAACGATTTGGCGCCTGTTTTGCCCGAATATAGAAAAAATATTAGAAATGTGTTGTTTAGGTGTACAGACGGATCCCACTAATTTGATAAAGGCGGTGAAAGAGCTCTTGCAGCTATTCGAAACGACGGTTCGTCAATCAAAAGACATACCATTTGTTTTGGACATCTTACGAGTTTGTGTTTTTATCTAGAATCTAAGTTCTTCAGTTTAGGAAATTTGCAAAATTTGCTCCGAGCTTTATGAGAGAAATGAGAGACGGCCATCGTTTGGACAAGTAAGAAATCGAGACCCAGATTCAGTAAATGAAGTGTTCAAGTGAGTTCTAAAGCGGACCATTAGGTTTACGTTTACTTTAGGAAGTCGGAAGCGGTTTGTCTTTTGCTACGACTACTCGATTTCTGTTTTGAATTCTTGTATGTTTTTAACTTTAATCAACTATATATATATATATATATATCTATCAAAATTTAGACTCGCGGAAGATCGGATAGAATTGGGTTTGCTGGCCTTTCTCGAAGCTGAGAACGCCAATTCAAATTTTAAATGGATGTGGTCGCATCTCTTGTTGGTTACATTTTTTGGTGAACTTATGAATTGCTAATTTAGATATCGCTACACAGGAGTCATTAGCAAGAAGATTTTGATTGTTGGAATTCTCCAATTCGAGAAACAAATGAACAGCACTCTTGAGGTTTGAGTTGACGGAAATTGGTAGATTTATCAATCAGTTTTAGCACCTCGAGCAGAACAGCATCGATTTTAAGCAGCGTTTCGACATCTTAGTTGATGTAATTCAAATTTGGCAAACTTTTGCACAAAATCTTTTAGATTATTACATTTCTCAGCCGTCAACACCGGGAAATGCGAGAGATTGTACAAGAATTGTTCAAAGTTTGATTTCTGATATTTTGACAATACTAAGTTTATTTTAGAAAGGAATGAACGCTAAGGCGATCAATGGAAAATTGGAAGATCATTCACTCGTTTTCCTCTTCAAGTTAACTATTTATTCAGGAGATTTGGCTCGATTCATTGCAGAAAGTCTCAAGGATTTTGGTAAAGTAGCTTGGAAAATACGAATCAATTTATTTTTTTCAGCTTCACCGGCAAATGTGATACTTGGTATTCAACAACTCAACGGTGTTTCCAGACAGGCGATGCTCGATAATTTCGATCATCTGACTTTTCTGCGACAGTTGGTCAGTTTTTCTTTTTTATTGAGTAATTACTCTTGTTGTAGATAGGCTCTATTGATATTTCAATACACGCGCCTCTTTTTTCAACTCTCATGGAACTTTGCCTTGATTCAACGATTTTCTCAGGTGGGCGATTAACATTAAAACATATAAAATATTATTTTAGATGCTAAAAAGCTTGATGTTAGTTTGATAAGGAGTATCAAAGAAGGAGCATTGAAGGCTTTAGTAAGTTTGCGATATTCAAGCAAGTAACTGACTGAAATGTTGTAGGATGAAATAATAATGCGATTGGTTCCACTCGCGCACGCATCAAACAACTTTGATTCTTCGTTGTTTTTTGAATATTCTAATGGACATCGATTGCAAACTTGTATTGAAGCAAGTCTTTCGAATCAGACTTGGTAAGTCATGTTTTGTCGCAACAAGCTAAAAAATAATTTTTTTAGTTCTCCAACTTTGATTCGCTTCTTTCACGTGTTGACGCTGACCTTTGGTGACCAAAAAGGTGTCGAAATCATATGTCGTTATATTTTTACGATCCGGGATCCACAACATGTTAGTTAGAACATTTTCAAACCTAATTACTGATTTCTTTAGTTTCATCCACTTTGTGCCTTCCTTGCATCAATCACGCCCTTTTATCCAAATTTGATGCAGAGTGCCTACGATGTGCTGATTGATAGAAGGGCGATAATGGAAAATGAAAGAAAAGAAAGAGGTCTGACCTTAATGTCTGAGAAATGTAAAAAGTTGCATAAAATATGATTTTCGTTTCAGGGGATTCAAGTTTCGCAACATCGTTGTTATGGTTGATGAACCTTCGAGTGTTGCTGGAGTTTGAACGTAACGCTCAAGAAACATCAGATGAAATGAAATATCTCGGACTGCACCCTGGAGTTCACACAGGAAGTTTGATGATGGGAATACTTTCTTGGACAATCGAACAAATTGAAGAAGCTATTGAGGTAGGAGTTTATTGTATTTTTTTAAATTCGATTATTTTAGAAAGGAAACACTCGCCGAATAGCTGATGCAGCAAGTTGCATTGAACGGTTGATTTCTGTGCTCGCCCCAGCTGAGGATAAAATTCCGTTAATAAAATCGTGGGCTTCTTCTGTGTTTGTTATTGTGTTATTGCGAGATAATATCATCGATCAATCTTCTATCTTAGACCTGGAAAACAGCGTATAATCTTGTTCCGCTCCCGTGATATCTACAAACTTTCAATGCAACTAGCCAAAGTTCTACAGCTTGCCTTGTATTCGTTGAATTATGGTAAAAGTTGGTCAACTTATTCTACTTAATGCCCATTTTAGAGCCGGAAAATAAAACTGGGCACGATCTTCTGGGAACCTGTGCGACTTTCCGCGAAACAATATCAAAGTTCTTTCATAACCAGGTTGGGCTTATTGGATTTTCGATTTGTATCCAGGTTATTTATTTAGATGAGCCATTTATGCTCTTATTACTTCACATGGTTTTTGATGTCATTCGTTGAGAATTGTTTGCAGGTCAGTTCGGATGATTGTTTAAGTCGAGTTAACTAGATCCACTTGCAAATTTTTAAAAAGATAGTTTTAATGTTTAGGAAGCGAAGGAGATGTTCGGAGAAACGATCGATTTCGCAACATGTGTTCCCAGTTCTTTGGTAGTTTTATCCTTTTGTTCATTTTATAATACCAAAATGTTTAGAATTCGTATGCGGCCATTGTAATGGAAGACGAAGAAATTAGTCTTTTTGACAATGTTGGAATATTGGCTGAAAGGAAGAAAGCAAATCAATTGGCTCACTCAGGAACCATCGGAAAGGGTGCACGCAAAGCAAAGCCACCGCTAAATGTAATATTTATTCAATAATCGAGGATTTCTTTTGTTTAGGAACATGAGCATTTGCGAAGACACGTTTTTCTCGATTATGTCAATATCCTCATTCGATCTGCCCCACAGGGGAAGCAATTGAAAGCGGCGCGCTCATTGGTAACGCTTTATAAAATTAGCGCAATAGAATTTTCTATAGGCTTTATTACTCGTCGATCGTTTATGTGGTGATGCGGTGAATGGAAGCTATAGTTTTGCCGATTTTGAGGTGGAAAAGGAAATGATTAGTAGGTAGGTTCTGAATATTCGCTTTGGTAAATAAAAAAATTTCTTTGTCAGGTACGTTAAAGTTGGACAACGAATGGCAACTCCAATCGGTGAAGGATTGCTGACGATCGTCTGTGATTTTACGCCGTGTCTTAATTTTGCAACCCCAATACTGAAGGCGGCCATTCTTGAGACGATGGTTAGTTTACCATATTAATTATTTAATAGCTTTTATCTGTAGGCGCTTCTCGATGCTTCGTTTGAACGACTTGAGCGTAGACCGACTGATCAAATACTTGTGAAAATCGATCGATGGTTTCGAATTGGAATCAAGGTAAAAAATGTGCTTGCCTAATGTTTTCAATCAAGTTTTAGGGTGGCCTGCTCCCTTCGTGTATGCTCAGTCTGGCCGAAATCCTTCCCATTTGTTCGGCACACGAGGCATTTTTGATTTTGAACGAAATATACAGTTACCTAAAGGTGAGAAGTTTTTATTTCTAACGAAAAGAAACTTTGACTTTAGTTGTCTACCCATTTTCAAGTGGAAGTGGAGCGGTGTTTTGCTCGGGCGATGAGCGGAGAAACTCTTCGGAAACCCGTAAGTGAGAAAATTGTATCGAGTTGACTTGCGACTAAAAATGTTATTTTTGAGGTTTTTAGGAATTGATGCGCACAACGAGTCTTCTAGAGCTTTTGGTGGCAATTTTGCAACGGGATATCGCGCACAGAGGCAAATATCTACCACTTTTACTCAAGGCTTTTTCGAAGGTATATTTTTCAAGTTAATATCCATTCTTATCAAATTCATTTTGAGGTAGAGGCGGATGTGCCCGCGTTTGAAGTGGTCGACGAAATTCAAGAGCCGGATCCGGAGAATTGACCTTTTTTGCAGTGCCACATAGATTGCTTTTAGTGTGTGTATATAACTTGTTGTTCTTTTTGTTATGATTTTGCAAATTTTTGGTATAGCTTGCGGGTACTTTTCATCGTTGTTAGGTATTTGAGTTTTGATAAATAAAAGTTAATCTTATGATGGAATTAGCTGCAATGTAACACCGCGTATAACAACAGCGTAAAAGAAAATTTGCATGAGGGCTGATAAAATTGAAATTGAATGATGAAATATAAGAAGACATTGGATGTTATTAAATCATTTATTCTTACTCATCGCTCAAAATCGGTATGTTCGAATTTGATTTTTAATTTTCATCACTTTAACCTTGTTTATTTTGTTTCTTTTAGTTTCCAAGTGCAATAATGTGGATAAAAACATCGCTTTCTGGCGATTTCTTGGTTTGTTTCATCCTCTCTTGCGTCTATTTCCGTTTTTAGCCAAATTTCTTGTTGAATTTCAACTCGCCAATGTTCATGCTTGTGGCGATGCTGCTTTTCTCGGTGACCCTCGTTGGATGCAGCAAAGGAAAAGGATCGAGAAACTCGGTCAGTGAATTTCAGTGCTTAATACGATTACAAAAGAGGGGGGGAGAGCCATCGATTTACTTATACCCGTTTTAGCATTCAATGCACAGGAAGCAAAAGAAGGGGAAATCGGCTCAATCGTCTCAAAAGACGCCGAAGAAAACGCCTCAATCGAAAACGAAAACATCACTAAAGACGATCAAACCGAGGACAATCACTCCACAACAATCAGGGACCTTTTTTGATCCAAATTTAAGGCCCGTTCTCATACAAAAACTTGCCCGCTTTTTACCTTCGTGAAGCTGTTAATGGTCATGACAACCACATACCCATTTCCAATGAAATAATTCTATTTTCATTTAGGATCTCTGCAAAAAGGTCCTCTACCACAGCAGCGATCAATACTTTCTTCGGTGCCTTCTGCTCAGCTCACGCAGGTATTTCCTCGTTCTTTCTTTTTTTCCCAACTGGCTTCTAGGCGAAATTCGAACTCTCTCAACAAAGCACTCAACAGTCTCTTCCGCAGGCTTCTTCTCGTCAATCCCTCACCATTTCAGTTTTAAAGGTATGGCATTTTAACCTTGTTTCTTACTAAAGTTAATCTGCCGCTCAGCCCTTCGCTGTGCCAAATTTAGCCTTAAGATTTTGCTTGTAAACGGATCTGTGCATTTCTAAAGTTAAAGCCTTCAAGCCTCATTACTAAGGTTAAATTTAGGTTGAATCAAGTGATCCCAAGCAACAAAAGCAACAACAATCCTCGCAAGAGATAGATGTCTTCGAATGTGCAGTCACTCAGCCGGATGTCCTTCTTCAATATGAATACCTCTTCAAATTCCTTAACGATGCATCGCAAGTCTGAATCCGTTTTCTTTTGCTTTTGTCCTCTGTGATCCCATTTTTGTGATGTCTTGATCTTTTTTGCGTGATTGGGAATAAATTTAATCCGGAATCGTTTTAAAAACGTATTTTTAGTTGACATTTTCAATTAAAATAATCTTCGCGAAATCTTTCGCAACCGGGCTAATTCTTGGGGCTAATGAGATCTTGACAGCTGTTGAAAAAAATATCTCACCATTGCAGGTGTTTTTTGACCGTATCAAAGGCAACTTTGCGATCACCTGCTTGACAACAAGATTACAGATTTATTCGGAAGTTACTTACAAAACTTATCCATCAATAGGATATTGAGAATCTGTGAATGGATTTCTACATCGCCTATGAATATTCAATCAATAATAATGCCTCCACGTTGACAACATTCATCGCGAATACAGTACAACCGCTAACTTTTGGTAGAAATTTGAAATCGTAATGATTTGAGGAAAGAGTTTCTTTTGTTGAGTATTGTGCTCTGGTTAGTTTTCTAAAAAGTGCCCTTCAGATACAGCTAACGTAATCTAGCCAATAAAGCTATCTGCTGATGAAGCTACAATAATCCTGCTGCAGTAGTCATGCTGATAAAGCTACCGTAATCCATCTGCCCCGTAAAAATATACCCTTTTTGATAATACGTTGGCTAAAGCACAGAGTCTAGAAACATCCAATAGGTTACAAAGGTTAGTGTCAGGACGATAGCTTTCCGTTCAGCCTACTTTTTAGGAACTTCTATCAATGCATAGTTTACTCTCAATCTGATATCCTATTTTCAGGCTATCTCCACTACATCACTCCGATCCTTCTCGCTCTTTGCATTTATATAATTTTTGCATCATTCGCCTCTTCTCGATCCGATCGCTTCTACGCAAATGGTTTTAAAAAAACGATAAAATGAAACAAATCATATTTCAGGTTACATCGCAGCGGTTATCCTGTGGCCTACCCTGTACAACATTCGTTTAGTCTACCATGAGACATTCGGCGATATCGGCTTTGCGCAACTTGGCTTTGGGTGAGGATATGAGGGAGTTCTGGTGTCGAGGCTGTGCTTCTCTCAAACTTCTCTCCATTTCCTCGTTTTCTGAAACGTGTTCCTTTTCAAGAACTACCGTAATCTCGACTCTATATCCTCCGGTCAACGTTGGCCAACCCTAAGCTTACCAGAGTACCGGGTAAACTACCGTAATCTCGCTGTCAAAGATCGTGTATTCCGCTCAAGTACTGTGTGTTTTAGCTATGCAACCAGTTTCGAGGCAATCCATCTATTAGAGACCACTTCATTCATCAATCTCTCTTTTTGCTCGTTTCTCTTCATGGCCTCGCATCTACTCGCTTTTGTCGACAAAAAGCCTTACAGTGGAGGGTGAGGGTTTAAAATGACAAACAAGTTCGCCTACAGCATTCTTAAACGAATTCAAATGCGTACCTTTGCTCAATCAAACCTTCAGCCTCGCCTACCTCCTTTTGTGGATTCCGTCATTCGGCCTCAGCTATGCCCTCTTCACCGTGCAAATCCCAGTCATCTCTCGTTGCCTTGTCTTCCTCGTCTCCGTTCTCCCGTCGATCGCACTCATTGCTGCAGCAGCGCTCAGTCTTCTGGTAAGGGAAATGGTACTTACCGTATTTATTCTAATAGAAGCACATGCGCTTCTATTAGATGCCCCCCTTAAGTCCCGCTCACTGAGGAGGAGAAAAAGAGACATTTGACACCAAATTTATGGTCATAGATTAAAAATTGAATTTTTGGTGCAACTTTTCTTCTGACGTGAGTGGGCGGGGCTTAAGCTTAAGCCAGCTCCGCCCACTCACGTCAGGGAAAAATTCTTTCTTTTGATACCAAACTCATGGTCATAGGTTAAAAATTGAATTTTTGGTGCAACCTTTTCTCCTGACGTGAGTGGGCGGGGCTTACAGGCCCTTTTTCCCCTGAAGTGAGTGGGCGGAGCTTAGGGTTGCCCGTAAGCCCCGCCCACTCACGTCAGGAGAAAAGGTTGCACCAAAAATTCAATTTTTAACCTATGACCATGAGTTTGGTATGAAAAGAAAGAGAATTTTTCACTCTATTATTTGACACCAAATTTATAGCCATAGGTTAAAAATTCAATTTTTAGTGCAACTTTTTCTCCTCTTGACGTGAGTGGGCGGGGCTTAAAGGGGCCCTCTAATGGAAGCGCATGCGCTTCTATTAGAGTATCAATACGGTATTTGATTCTAAAAGATACCTATCGTATTTTCCCCTAATAGTAGTGACAAAAAAAATGATGAAGCCCCGCGCACTGATCTGAGCGATAAAAAGTTGCACCAAATTGCGAGTTTTCAACTAAAATCTCTGAAATTTTGCCATAAAATGCATATTCCATAGACACAACTATGGAAAGAAACCAAATTGAATTCCATTCACTCATCGCCGAGAAAACCAGAAAACGGTAAAATGATGCGTAAATTTTTTTGCCTTTTTATTAACTAAAAGATGTCTCAAAATACCGTAATCAGGCTTCAATTTAGCCCCGAACAGCCCAATCATTGACGCATTTTAGTACCTCTTGCTGAGCGGAGCTTTCTCGTTTCGAATCAGCATGAAGAAATACTATAAGCCGGCCCTTCTCGTTTTCGTTTCGGCCGCCTGCCACTGGAATACATTGTGTGAGTTTGAAGGAAATGAAGAGGAGCTTTAAAGGAGTTTTGAAGGAGCTTTAAAGGAACTATAAAGGAACTAAATAGGAACTATAAAGGAGCTTTAAAGCTATTTATTTGTGAGCTATTTAGCTCCTTTAAAGCTCAAAATTCACAGATTTCATTAACTTTCCAGGGATCAGCTACCGTACTGTCCCCAAATTACTCTTTGGCCCGATCACCCCCGAAATCATAAACAACACGGTCCACGATTGGCCCAAGGTATACGGTAACTGTAGACGATAACCGTACCCATTCCAGTTGCCATTGTTCGCCGAATTCTTTCCCCTATTGTTTTCCCTTATTTTTTGCATCCTCTGCATGGCTCTCTTTGTTCCCTATCGGTCGCCGCTTCAATCAATGAAAGGACTCGCATGTGGACGATATTTGACTGGGAAAATGGTAAACTGAAATGCAATTTATTAGCTAAATCGTTCAAGAATGATTCAAAACTCAAAACTGGATGAAGATCGAGAATCACTCTTTAACCTTTAACCTTAAAAGCCAGGAAAGCGCTTTAGTCGAAAGGGATACGGTAATTTTGGTAATAAACGATTTCCTTTTTTTAGAGTTACCCAGTACAGCACGCAAAGCGAACTGGTGGCGAAGTGGTGCCGATTCTTGTCCGCGAAATGTCACAAGAGAAATCATCGCAATCGAGTGGCAAAGAAAAGTATTAGAAGTTTTAGATGTAGTTGATGTAGGTGACTGATTTTTGTTTGCTAAAGCACAATTGAACCCTCCTCTTTGCCCAATTGGACTCTCTTAATTCTTTGTGATTTTTTTGACGATTCGTTTTATTCAAATTTCTGCCGCTTAACCAGTTTGTTACAGAATTTGTGCCAAAAATGTAGTGATTGATAAGAAATTGGTAATCTTGCCGGAATACGTTGGCTTTTCCTCCCCTCACTCCATCACTAATACGTCTAAAATCTGTCAACTTTTTTTGGCTACCTGGCTACCATAACTCAACTTTTTTTGGCTACCTTTTTGGCTACCTTTTTGGCTACCTTTTTGGCTACCATAACTCTACCTCTAGCTAGTATATCTTGCAGTTACGGTTACGATTATGGTAGTTCTAGAAAACCCATTCGACATACTGTAGCTTGCTTTGTACTTGTGATGTAACTTTTTTTTGTTTTTGTATCACATTGTTTTTTATGTTCTTCCAACAGCTTTTTTATTTACACGTGACAAAAAAAAACACTTGGCATTTTTGGTGGCTTGCGACAAAAGAAACGAGCAAAAACAAATCACCTATAATTTTTTTTTGACTTAATGTTTATGTGAAGAACCGGGAAATTGTTTTTGAAAGAAATTCACTCGATTTAGCAAGAAAACAAGAAAACAACGGGAAAAAAAGAAAAACCGGGGAAAATTTTTGAAAACACAGGGCGTAAGTAGCAAGAAATGGGGATGGGGATGAGATCGACAATGTGTGCATAATCTTTTTCTTTTCTTTTTTAAAGAGATGCTATTGGTGTTGAGAAGTGGCTTCACAAGAGTTTCCTTTAAAATAAACAAATCTTTAAGCGACTGATGCCAGTCAGATTATTTTCTGCCAATAAACTCAGCTAAATTCTGAGCTGAGTCCGATGAAGAGCTCAAAATCAACTCTGATGCTAGTGTGGCCTGTTTGAGGCCAGGAAAGAGGAAAGTCTAGAGGAAAGTCGACTTCTTTAACACCAACAATCCATGAAGACACCGTTAGAAAAGGGGGAAACCGCGTATTTGAAAGAAAACAAAAAAATCCTTAATACTGAAATCAAAGCTGGGAGGGAAAAGTTTGGAGACAAGAAACAAGAAAAATGCGAATAAATTATGATGGGGCTGGAGGGAAACCCGAAGTAGAAATAAATTAACGAAAAAAAAAGGGAACCTCGGGGTTTTGTGTGACTCGAAAGACAATTTAGAGTGAGATACACCACAGAAAATGAAATGAAATGAAGAAATGAAAAATGGAGAGATGAGAGAAGAGAGCTTTTCGAGCTTTTCTTTTTTTCTATACTGTAACCGTTAGAAGGATTACGGTAGCTCTTCGAAGCTCTCCTCAATTCCATCTCTATACTGAAAACTTGATGGGTTTAAAAATGATTATTTTTCCCATCAAATTTTTTGGTATATCTACACAGGGATACCCTGTGAAAACAAAAAAAAAAAAAAAAAAACAATTTTTAGGGCAAGCAAAGCTTTGTTTTTGTTTTTGACACAAAGCAACACTTTTGTGACGTTGTGGCAAGGAATTGAAATGTTTTAAAGAATGTTTTAAAGAAAAATGGCTAGATTTTCATGATCATGGAGATGATTTTAGAATCAGAATTCAAGAATTGTGAATTGACTAGAAGGGAAAGTCACAGAAGAGGATTAGAGGGATATTATGCTTTATGAAAGAATCTGCGGTTGCGCCGAGAGTTGAAGGAGAGCCGAAGCGGCGACGGCTGCGTCCGGCTTCACCGGAGTGGGAGCGGGCAGGCTGGAGAGGAGTGCGCCTGCAAAACGTTTCTTTTGAAACTCTAGTAACGAATTTATAGTTAGCTTTAATCTTAATCTTCTTATAGTTAGAATGAATCTTTTAGTTCTATCTAGCTTTCCAAATCCAAATCCAACCTCACCAGCATTCCCGCTAAGCGATCCGAGATTGAGCCCGAGTGGCGCCATTGTCAGCAATGGGGATGGAAGAGAGCCTAGTAAAAGCTGTTGAACGAGGGCTTCAGTTTGAGATTGTTGTAACTGAAAGGCTAATGGTAAAGCTTTAAATCTTTTTCAATACCTGTAAAAGTAGTTGCAGTTGTGGAATGGTTGATTGTCCGCCGAGTAATGACGCTAAGAGGGATGGATCAAGGGAGGGCATTGTGGGAGTGTGTGGCATCGATCCAGGAAGAGATGGGGCAATTGTTGAGGATGGAGTGTTGGGAAGAGCAGCGGCGAGTGCATCAGCTAGTTGAGCGGTGGCTGATTGCAGGGATCGAGTGGAGAAGGGGAACGGGTCGCCGAGTGAGCACTGAAATGTGGAATGGGTTTGTGAATGCTTTGGAAAGAGTACTCAACCAAAGTTTCTTCTATTTTCACTTGAATCTTGTATTTACTTGATAAATAATAATTTAATTCTTAAAGTCTGAAGTTTTCTGGGCTAAGAAATGCTTTAGAAGTTGTGGGGTTTGAGCTGGATATTGAATCTTAATACTACTGTATTTATAGTGTAGCAAAGAGTACTGTAACAGCTAATGGTTTACTGTAGTTAGTGCTGTACTATTAGAATATTATAGTACAGATAGTACTGTAACAGTAGACAGCACTAACTACAATAAACCATTAGCTGTTACAGTAGTCTTTGCTACAGTACTATTGCTTTGTAAGTATGATTTTTGGTATAGTAATCTTATTAAAAAGCTTGCAAACAAGTCTGTAATATCGTTTTAAAATCTCTTAAACTTTCTAGAAAAAAAGAATTCTCAAGCTATCTATTGAATCTATTGAAAATCCTGTACTTTATAAAACTTTATAATCCTGTACTTTATAAAAATAATGCGAACCTCAGCCGAAAATGGTGGTTTACTCGCTGAGATCGGTCCATAGTTTGATGGCGGAATTTGAAGTGGAAGTGGACGGGGGAGACCAATTGGAAGCTTCAGCGGAGATTGCGGGATCACCGGCAGCGTGAATGATGACGGATCTACAATCACAATGAAACTTTCTACTTTAGCTATAGCCTATTGGTATTATCATTGCACTCAATCATTTGATGCACTCAATCTAATCCAAATAATCCCATTCGGCTTACCATAAACACTGGAGTAGATATTCGGAATGGAATCTTTGCCCTTCATCGGACTCTCCTCCATCGTGCCGTCGGAATCCGTTTCGACGTTTATCGGGGATTCGGATGAATCTCTGCCCAATGCTTGGTATTGTTCACATTGTTCCCAATGAGGACGAAGACCGATCTTTTGCGCGTAGCCTTTCCCGCAACCTGCGCATTTGTATCTGAAATTTCGAGTTCAGTAAGGTCATTTTTCTTTTCCAATCGATTTATATCTTTTTTATTTAGAAGTTATCCGCTAGATCAGCTCAATTTTTGTATTGCTGAGCTTTGTGATAAATACATACCGTAAATACTGTAATAGTACCCCACCCCCCTCGAACAGTCGCGTAGTCGCAAAAGTTTTTTAGGATTTCATTTTTTACAAAGCGCCCGTACTTTCGAAAAATACGTCTTTGGTATCAAAAAAAAATAGCCCTGAATTTCAGCTATTTTTTGATACCTAATCTGTAATAAATGTAATTTGTTTTGTAATAATTTGTAATTTGTAATAAATGCATAATCGAAAATCGAGCTGATCAAATGAAAACCAATAATGATTACGATGATTACGATAAATGATTACAGTAATTTTCTCTAAAAGCTATGTCTTTTAGAAAACTAGTTATTTAAGTGCTTTAAAACGAACGGTTTCTCGCCAGCCAAAGGTCGATGTTGGATTTGCAATGAAGGAAGCGGTGGGCAAGTCATTCCGCAGAAGGGACATCTGAGATCAAAAATAAGATGCCATTTCTCGAAATACTTACAAATTCGACCCATACGCGAATCGTTTCGCACACGCGGGACAATCTCTTTCCAACGTTTGTGTGGGAGATCCGATGAACGACGATTTCTTTGAGGTGGGAGGAGTCGGCGAGGTGTGCGTCACTTCATGAGCGGTCAATTGAGATTTCTGGAAAGTGAGTGAATTGGTGGTGCTTGTGAAAGCTTTGCTTGGCCTGTAGTGTAGTTATATATTCAGTCTACAGTGACACTGTAGTTACAGCTGTAGCTACAAAGCTGTAATTCTTTGAAGCTAGTCTAACTGTAGGTGTTGTGGCTATAGAGCTACAGGGCTTAGCTAAAGTAATCCCTAGAACTACTGTAGCTACAGAAAAGGCTTTTCTCATGAACTGACTTGAATGAAGGTCCTCTCGCACATCTTACACCCATACGGTCTCTCGCCAGTGTGCGTCCTTTCATGCGATTGCAGATTCCCTTGTGATGCAAAAGCTTTAGGACAAAATTTGCATATGTATGGCCGTTCGCCGGTGTGCGTTCGAATGTGAACCTGGAAATGGGATATAGATACCAAATTTGAGCTTATTCAATTTACTTGTAGACTTCCCGCATAGGCGAAACTCTTGCCACAATGCACGCAAACGTGTTTCCTCTCGTTCTGCTCGTGCACTTGTTTCACGTGCAATTTCAAGTAGTTCTTCAATGTGAATGTTTTTGGGCAAAAACCACACTAGAAATTAAGCGTTTTTTTGTGTTAAATTTTATACTTTTTAAGTTTAAAAAAGATTTTGAAGATTTTTATAGATTTTTATAGAAAATGCCAAATTTGAATTATTAGAAAACAAATTAGAATTCTCTACCTGAAAGACTTTCTCGCCGTGTGTCTTCTTGTGGGTATAGAGAGCTGACGGTGAGCTGAGATTCTTCTCGCACATTGGGCATTTGTAATTTCGAATCCCCAAATGAGCACTCTTCTCGTGAACGGTCTTCGTCCCATACTGGGCAAATGTTTTGCAGCAAAA
Source organism: Mesorhabditis belari (assembly GCA_958450365.1). Lineage (NCBI taxonomy): Eukaryota > Metazoa > Nematoda > Chromadorea > Rhabditida > Rhabditidae > Mesorhabditis > Mesorhabditis belari. Next base: position 1,911,277 of record CAUEEP010000727.1, on the reverse strand, counting down.
TTTGCATTTATACCTGAAAACTTTGCTTTCTTAGTTGTAAACGAAAGTTGATTACAGTCATAGTAAGATTTATAGCGTTCTATAGCTAGTTCTATAGCTAGTTCCATAGCTAGTTCCATAGCTAGTTCCATAGCTAGTTCCATAGCTAGTTCCATAGCTCTATAGCTACAGTACGCCTTTTAATCATATAAAATTACTGTTTTTCCTAAAGTACGGTTACGGTAAAGCTATAGGAATTTGAAAAAAAAAAAACTGACGGTCTTTCGCCTGTATGCGTCCTCTCATGCACTTGCAATGTCGCTTTTTGAGCGAATTTCTTGTCACAAAATCGGCAATTAAATGGCTTTTCCCCGGTATGCGATCTCTTGTGTGATTCAAGAATTGATAAATATGAGAAAGCCTGTAATTGTTTAAAATATTGTTTTAAAATTTTCTTTCTTCATCTCACCTTTCCACAAGTCTCACATTTATGCTTTTTCTCGTGCGGTTGTCGGAGGGGATTCGAGTTCGGAGTGGATTTACTTTTTCCAGAGGAGAATGAACCGGATGAGGAAAGCTGAAAAATTAGCGTTTATTTCTCTAATAGTAGTGCATCCAGCCAACCCAATCAGTCACTTGAATTGACTTCAATTGAAATTCAGATACCTAATTCTCTCTAATAGTAATGCACCAGTGCACCTGCCGAGCCGAGTTGATGACTATTTTACGGTTTTGAAGTTTTCGCAGAAGCTCTACACTCAAATCCCCCAGAAAATCTCATCGTCAGCTACATTTTCCGATCCCACATCGATAGGTTTTGATAAGCGCTTTTCGAGATTTCGAGTAATTTAGGATTTAGGCAAAGCTCAGAGTGCAGTACTATTAGAGAGAATACGGTAGATGTTTTTCTTTATAAATGGATAGAGAAAAGGTACAGATATTGCTAGTGAACCGAAGCTAAACCATCTGGCACACGAAATTAGTAAAATGAGAACTCGGAGTGTGCCAGAGAGCTTGCGAGCACAAAGATTAGGTTGAGGATGAATCTAAAGGCTAAAGGTACCTTTGCGAGCCAGGGTAGACTTTGAATAAGCGCTTTTCGAGATTTCGAGTAATTTAGGCAGCGCTCAGGGTGCAGTACTATTAGAGAGAATACGGTAATTCGTAATAAAACTCTAGTAGCTTCAAATGCAATACCTGCGATCCACTAGGCGGACTTAGCGATCCCTCATTCGATCGATGACCGTCAACAGATGATGTTGAAGAATAATCCTGCAATGAAAGGATTAAGATGATTTGAGATTTCCTCTTAAATAGCTATTAGTGTACTTTGTATTGTTTAGCTGACAGTGTAAAGTTATTGAACTATTTTGTGCTCTTTCCTAAATCCACTCTTTCTCATGCACTCAATTAGCTCATTTTTCTAATAGAAATAACCCGATTTCATGAGAACATGAGAAATTGAGTGCACCAGAAAGGATGGGTTTACGTAATTTCGAAAAGTACCACAAACAGAGTACTGACTTTTTCTCTCTGCGTCATTTCAAAATGTTTTTATACGCGAGCTAATCTGATGCTTAAAATCTGATGCTAATCAGCTTAAAAACGTACTTTTTCTCATTCTTTCGCAAAGAGCTCAAAGTTGTATTCACCCAAAAATTCGAATAACAATAAACTCAAATAATTATAACAGAAAATCCTTTCATGGCACGGTCGGTTAGCCGGTCGCTTAAAGAACGGGCTGAGGGCCGGAGGGGCTCGGGTTCGACTCCCGCATGTGTATCCGAAAGCTGTCTCAAACAAAAAAATAGCTTAAAAACGTACTTTTTTCTCATTCTTTCGCAAAGAGCTCAAAGTTGTATTCAAAAAAAATTCGAACAACAATAAACTCAAATAATTAAAACAGAAAATCCTTTCACTTTCAGATTTTCGAATTGTTTTTTTCCATAATCCAATATTTTCTATAAGAAAAAAAATGATCAACGATCAAAAAAAAGATAATAATTGGCGTCAACTATTTACCATTTTATCCATTTTATTCATTATTCTTTTCCTTGAAAATATCATAACAAATTTTCAATCATTCTTTCTTCTTTTGCAGCCTTTTTTTTTGGACACTTTTCGAGATATGTATGTGTTTTTTTTCAACATTTCCAGTTTCCATTTCTCTTCTCTTTCTCTTTCTCTCTCGTTTCCCCTTTTCTCTCGATTATTTATCCGATGTTTGAGCTTTTGAGGGAACGCGTCAATTAAAAAGAGAAAAAGTAGAGAAAAGGAAGAACAGGGAGTCGAACCTGACCCTCTCCTCCTCAACCTGTTCCCTAAACAAGTGCCTAACCGACTGCGCCATCCTTGCACCTTTTGGTCTCTGAGAGAATTTAGGTTATTTTATGAAAACAACGTGAAAACCTCTCTTCTCTGATCTCGAGTTGTTTGTACTTTATATGAGCAGAAAAGGTTTCTTTTTTTTTTCCTTTTTTGGAACTCTCGATTCTTTTTTATTTTCCCCACTTGTTTATGTGATATGCTGGCGTTGTTTTTGAAGGAAAAAGAGTCGAAATATTTTTGAGAATAGAACTTTGAGCACTGTTTGCGAAAGAATGCGGAAAAAGTACGTTTTTAAGCTAAGACATGATATTCAGGTTTAGCTTTAGGATTACTTGAATATCTTTAGTTTAAAGTAACAGTTTGGAGTTTGGACTATTCCGATCTTTAAGCTTAAGATTTCTTAAGTAAATTGATTTCCTGTGTAGCCTAGACGGCTTAAAATGAGATGAGAATAAACTAAAGCCTTAGCTTGAACTCAATGTACAGAATTTTCAAAAATTAAATGATAATGAAAAAGTGGGATCGATTTAAATCATAGTGGGGATGAGACGAGATTAGAAAGAAAGGAAAAGAAAGAAGAAGAAGAGGAAGAAGAAGAAGAAGAGGAAGAGGAATAAGAAGAAGAAGAAGAAGAGGAGAAGAGGAAGAAGAAGAGGAAGAAGAAGAAGAAGGGAGAGGAATAAGAAGAAGAAGAAGAAGAGGAAGGAGAAGAGGAAGGAGAAGAGGAAGAAGAAGAGGAAGAAGGAGAAGAGGAGGAAAGTTGAGTCCAAAAGTGCAAGAAAAAAAGGAAAAGGGCTTCTTTTTCAAAAAAGTTTTAGGAGTGGTGGGAGTGACTGGCTTAGGCTCACTCCCACCATCCCTAAAACCTAAAATGAGATCGAAATTTCGTTCGATCTCATCCAGTCACCGGGTGGTGCCAAGTTCGAAGATTGGGGATGTTTGAGTTTCTTCAAATTTCAATTTTTCCATTTCCCATCATCTTTTTGATTAGCTATTTAGAATCTAGAATGATAGCGGGTTAGATTGGCTTGATGTTCACTTTGGGTAAATAAAAACTAGAGCTGGAAAGCTGACTATAATTTGAACAAGCTACAGTACTTTGCAGATATTCAAGCGCAACTACTAATCCAAGGCTTTGTAATGATAAGCAACATACACTAATATTTCTAACCAATAGAGCAAACGTAATCACGGAGCGTCGCGTTGTCAGACAGAAAGACAGAGAGAAAGACAGAGAGAAAGAGAGACAGAAAGACAGACAGAAAGACAGACAGAAAGACAGACAGAAAGACAGACAGACAGACAGACAAACAGACGTCTCTTTTTGCTTTATGTATGGTAGATTTCTAATTCGAATAATTCTGTGTATTTTTTTGTCATCTCTACTATGACGTAGCCATAATATTCCCTTTTCCCCCAGCTTTCATCAGATTTTCCCGATTTTCCCTGATCTCCGTGCCTGGCACGCGCCCAAAAACCCCGAAATTTCCCCTCTAAAACTGACCTTGACTTTGTTCTAGTTAATTTTTGGGGAAAACAAGAAAAAATAAACAAAAAAAGGTAAAAGAACGCGTTTATTTGATCCCTTAAATTTTCCCTTTCAAATCTTCTCTTTTTCCCCCTTTTCAATTACCTATTGTTAAAACTGATAACCCTTATTTTTTTCGCCCACTTTTCCATTCCCTTTCCCGCTGTGTTTTCCAGACAAATGCGTGCAAAACAGCCGCAATTTTTTTTCTTCATGTCTTTTTTTCTTTTGTTTGAAATTTTTTGGGAAAACATAACAGATTTTTGCTGACCAACAGAAGTAAAAATTGCGAAAATATCCAGAAAATTGTCAATAAGATCGGTTTTCGGAGAGAAAATTTCCTTAAATTTACAATTTCTAAACATCAGTACACTCGAAAATGACAAAAATTCGGATACAATGATTTTTTCAAAGAAACCCTTAGTTTTTACAACGATTTTTTTAACCGAATTTTTCAAGCTGGATATCAGTATATCCAAAAATTATGGAAAAAGGAGAATCTTGAAAATTTAGAGAAAAAACACACCTCATCGGTGGTGGTGTTGTTCGGCGATTCGCCGGCGCATTTCCGAGAGCTGAGCGTGATGCCGGCGAGTGACTGGAAATGGGGAAATTGGTGAAATGCTCAAAGTGTTTGCAATGAAAGTGAGTTTAGAAGTCGTGAAAACTCACTTTTAGCGCGTAATCCCTGCGAATCTTCTCCTCCAAAACATCGACCATTCCCTCGCTTCTCATTAGTTCGATCTCTTCTTCCTCTTCGTCCATCTCGATGTCCTAAAATTTTGAAATTGAAAATTCAAAAATATCTAACAATGGGAAAGTTGTTAGGAAGTACCGGAAGAGACAGCTTTCGGATACACATGCGGGCGTCGAACCCGAGCCCCTCCCACCCCAGCCGGTTCTCTAAACTACCGGCTAACCGACTGTGCCATCCGTGCAGCCCAGAGCTCCGAGAAAATTTGGATTATTTTATGAAAACAACAAGAAAACCCTCTCCTCTGATTACATTCAATAAATAGACATTTTCTACAGTATTTTGTAGCCAATTCTAGATATTTGAAGTCAAATAACTAGACAATAGCTTTTTAGATAATGGATAAATATATCTATTATCTAAAAGATAGCCATTATCTGCAGTGATCGACAAGATTTCTCACACCTCATCAATGATCTCCTCGTCGATTTCCTCAATCACTCCTTCGTCATCGAGATCTTCCTGGAAATATTCAATATCTAGACAATATTTAGCTGAAATATCTCTCTATATCTTATTTATCTCTCTATATTTAGTCTCTATATCTCTCTATATACCTTCAACTCCTCCTCCTCCTCCTCGTCCTCTTCATTCAAATGTTTCTCTTTGATAGGTGGCGGTTCGGCTCTTCTCATCATCTTTCAACACCAATATATTTCCTTTCTTTTCCGTAAAAACGTGTCAAATCAAAATTTTCTGAAAATTTCTGAAAATTTTAGAGTTTTATAGAACAAAAAGAAGAAGAAAAAGAAAAAAAAGAAAAAAAAAACTATTTTGTCAACACTTTATCAAAAAAAGAGAAACTCTGGCAAATATTTCGTGTTTGTTTGATGTTTTCAAGGTGTTCCCAATGAGAGAAATAGGAAAAATGCACAAAAAATGAGAAAAGTTTCGAGTAAACAACGTTTTCGACTTGATTTCGGAAGAGAAACATGCTTGACAAGAAAATAAAATGTGATTCACAGTGATGGCAGGCAGGGTCAAGCCTTGTCAACGCTTATCTCCATCATTTCCAAATTGTGCAAGAAATTGGAATCTTTTCGAAAGTTAGAAAGCTGAATAACAAAATAATCTTTTGCTTTGTTGATTCTCTTTTTTTTGTGTGTTCAAAACAGAAAATGATTGTGATTGGGTTAAGGAAAAGAATAAAAAATGACGAAAAAAAAGATTTGAACAAGTAAAACGTCATTAAGATTATAAGAATAGAGTAATAATTGTTCGAAAAAAAAGTTTTGATAAGAATTAGGTACAGAAAAATGAAAATTCTAGCAATTGTTGAATAAAAGGAAGATAAATTTCCAATTCATTTAGACAAATCAACAGAATTCTTCATTCAGCAAGAATTATTAGCAAAAACGTGGACAGAGAAAACGATTTCACACCAATATAGAGGAATTGATTGGGCATGTATGTGGATAGAGTTGGGATGACCACAGTTTCTCGGTTTAACGCTGGAAGGGGCAGGGGCCCGTCCCCTGACTGGCAGTGCCACCCCTTCCCCTTCCCTTCGCCTCCCCTCCTGTCCCTCCCGTCCTTCCCGTACCCCTTCCCCATCACCCTGCCATCTCTTCTCCTCACCCACTATCTCCTGTTTATTCCACACAGCTGAGTTTTATTCTCCTTTTCCCCCCAATTTCTCTTCTTGACCCCTCCTTTTCTCTCTTTTCTCTCCTTGTGTGATGTAATGCAAAAGAGAGATTGTTTTGATGTATCGGAGTTCAAAGAATCTCCTCTCGAATATCAAAAATATTATGCAAAGATTGGGAAATGAGAGAAAAAGATGGAAAGAAAAAAAAAAGAAGAGTTTGGTACTAGATGGCACTGATTGACCTTGATTCGAGTTTAAGCTGGAAATTGAATCTTTTTCATTTCTTCTAAAAGATATTCAGTTAACGATGATTGAATATCTTTAGAAAGCTCTAAATATCAGTTTTATTTTTTAAAAAAAAATGTAAACTTATGCAAAAATAGAGCCAAAATGATCAATTTTGATTGGAGTTTGAAAAATTGAATTTTAGCTCTCTTTTAAAAGATATTCAGCTAAAGCTAATGCTAAAGATATTCAGCTAAAGCTAATATCTTTAAAAATCTTTTGTTTTTTGTTATTTACTTACAAAAAAAACCACGTAGGGTTTGTTTTTTTTAAATTTGCTCTGAACAAGTCAACAATTCGTGTATAACAAAAAAGAGAATAAGGTTTGGAAAGGTGTGTTGCAGAAAAAAAAATAGAGAGAAAAATAGAGAGAAGTTGCATAAACAAGTGTCCGAACATTCAATTAGAAAAAGAAAATGAGAATAGAATGGAAAAGAGGAGGAGAAAAACCTATAGAATAACATGTTTTTTAGCACATAGAAATGGAGATGAACACGAATTTTGCTTCCTGAAAACACTGCGCAGATAGCAAAAAAAAAAATGGGAGAACAATTCTGGGGTCAAAATTGGGTTTCAGGGTCAAAATTGGCTCGAGATGCGTTTCCTAAAACGTGCCTCTTTTCGAAAACTACCGTAAAAGATAATGGATTTTCCTAATGTGATCATTCTTTTTGTTTCTTTACCCTTTTAACCCTTTCATCGATATTTGCAAGCTTCATTAATTCTTAGTTGTTTCTTCTCTTTTCTTTTCTTGTCCTGATGATGGGAAAGCCTGGCACGTAAGAGAGTTTCATAAAAAATCTATTTCTGATTAACATATATATGCTTTTCTTTATAAATGGATAGAGAAAAGGTACAGATATTGATGCTAAACCATCTGGAACACGAAATTAGCAAAATGAGAACTCGGAGTGTGCCAGAGAGCGTGCGAGCACAAAGATTAGGTTTAGGATGGATCTAAAGGTTTAGGATGGATCTAAAGGTCAATCCCTTTGCGAGCCAGGGTAGACTTAGGCAAGAGTAGCCCTAGGCCAGGCCTGGACCAGACCTGGACCCTGAACCTGGTCCAAAATCGGATCAGAATCAGGTCTAGATCTCTAAAATTTCCTCTAAAAACCATTTTCTATAGAAAACAAGTACATCTGGATACAATGTACAAACTTTGTTTAGAATTTTAGACTTATTTGAAATCTAGAAAATCCAGAAGTCGTAAAAGCTCAAATTTCGATCTTCAAAAGCTTTCTGATTGTTGTGTTGATGAGCGAATGATCATATACATTCTCTGTTTGTTCGAAGAAGTAAAAAGATTCACATTTTCAATCTTCTCTACTCTTTTCACCCTATATTCCCCGTTCACGGATGGCACCGTTGACCACCAAGCGGCACCCCGTCTCTTTTTCTCTTTTTTTCTTCTTTTTTCCCTTTTTTCAATAAGAAAATCCTTTTCCCCCTTGCAATGGTTATCTTTAACTCTGAAACAAAGCGACTATACGAGAATTTATTGGGAAAAAGATGAATGAAGTAATGAATACAAGTAATGAATACAATTAATGAATACAAGTAATGAATACTTCGATTTGAATACTCAATGAATACTGTTCATTGAGTATTCAAATGGATTTGGATAATTTGATCTGTTTGCTTAGACTTAGACTGCTTAGCTAAACTGTAGATATTTTCGAAAACTATCGTAATCTGTTTATCCTTTATCTTATTCTTTAGATTTTGTTCTATTCTGCTGAATTTTTGAGTCATTTAAGCCTAAAATCAGAATTGTTTAAAGTCTTTAACGTCAGGAAGTCTTTAACGATAGTTTTCTAGATTATTCACTTTTTAGAAAACACTCTAGACAGATTTATTAGGTCAAAATTGAAAAAAACTAGACACTAGAACATTTGATATACTAGTGCTTTCTATTTGATACTAATATTTGATACTAATACTAATATTCTAGATAAATAAGTCTACAGAGTACTGTAACTGTAATTTCTTCAGTCTACTAAGTACTGTAAGTGAATAAAAGCACATGATCAGCTTAACTAAGAAAGAGAATCTTACATACCCAGTAATATCTAAGAATTGATGACTCGGGGAATCCTGAAGCACCTAAAAACTCAGCTCCATTATCTTTCACCAAGCTATAGTGATTTTTTCAATCATTTTTCTCATCACTCACAACTCATCACCCTTTATTATTTTTCTCACTAATAGCATTTCATCCAACTTCAGAATATCAAAGATTTAAAAAAGGAGAAAAGGGAAGTCGATCTCTTTTTTCCCGCAAAAGAGGTGCCAGGCTCCGTTCGTACTTCTTTCTCTTTCTTTTTCTCTTTCTCTTTCTCTTCCTTTCATTCCCACCATCACAACAAAATCTCCAAGGGTTAAACGCAAGAATTCCCAGAGAATTTCTTGTTTCAAACGTGCCAAGGGGTTCCAGCAGACAGGCAAACGGGTGCCAGGCTGACCCCTCTCCTCTCTAAGGCTTAGACTCGTGGTCACCGGTGGTCATCTCCACCACTCCCTCTTTCTTTCCATATTGGGTTTCGACATTGGGACAGAAAAATCCTTTAGAACCAAAGACTGAAGTTAGATTCTAGCTAGGTGGGGACCAATAGTTTTAGCTGATCAAACTTAGCCCTCCCAAAACCTTTTCCTAAAGGAATTGAAGTAAAACGAGATTTTTATCAGTTTTAATACAGTAATCAATCTGTTGAGAATACTATAGGGAACCATAGAGTTTGCGGAAAAAAAGATATTGTGCTTTAAACAATCCATGACAAATTTACGGTCTTTTCAAGACCTGTCAAGGAGTTTTCAATCTAATTTTTTGTGTGTAAGCAATCTAAGGATAGCCTAACAATGGATTTTCTTTTCACTAAACACTCTCATCTTTGTGCTACTCTCTACTTGACTTCATTTACAGAAAGTGCTCATTTCAATCTCTAATCTATTCCCATGCACAGAGTGACCATTGTCTGTTTGTCTCTTTTCTCTTTTTTCTCTCTTTTATCCATTTTTTTTCTCTGGTACACACTGGCACAACATATCGCCCGGAGGCCCAGGGAAAAAGAAAAAGAATCGTGTGAAAAATTGAAAAAAGGGAAAGGGGGAAAGGGTCATTTCTCTTTTTTCGAGAAAACCGGGGAAAAGAAGTGGTCAGTTGGAAGGGAAAGGGGAAAGGAGACTGGTAAAAGGCACATCACGGCACCCCTTATGGATCGTGGATCGTGCTTGGTGCAAAGAAGTGAACGATGGAAACGTGAACAAAATATTGCTCATGAGTCAGGGACCATTCTGGAATTCCTTTTTTGTTTTAAGGATTTAAACTGATCAGGGAATTGAGCTAAATGAATTTCATAGAACTCTGGTTCTACTCTAGTTTTGTCGAATGAGGCTTCAAAAGTGTTCTTCAGTCTAGTTTCCAAACAGTCCATTGACCAAAGTCTAGCAAACTTCAAAGTCTTGATCTCTCTGATCAAGCTTTAGCATTACTTTTCACTGTATCTGCCAAAGTAAGATCGGTTATGAACTATCAGAACTTTACAATGGATTAGAATTTGATTGGAGTACCTAGAGTACAGCTCGATGGTCATGGTTTAGAACAACTTCTGAATTTCAGCGCTATTTTCTTCTGCAAAACGTTTAGAGAAAGAAGAAAGCTTAAAAGAAGTGTCAGTCAGTGCTTGGACTGGGGAAATATGGAATGGCCAGGATAAAGGGGAGGGCGGAGGGCAAGGAGGTGAGCAAAGACCGCTGAGGGCTGAGGGTAAGGCCTTTACTCCGTTCCAGTAAACATTCAAGGCCCAAAGCCAGGTCCGGCTAACCGAATAACAAAAAACAAGAGTACGCAAAAATAGGGAAAGATTATGAAAAAAGAGATAAGAGGAGAAAGTGAAGAGAAAAAGAGTTCCTGGTTGTGTGGAAAAAAAAAAAAGGATATTTTGCCAACTTAAACTTTGTTTTTCGGGAGTAAAATTTTGGGTAATCGGTTTTTTTTTTTGAATAATTTTTAAGATAATGATCATTATATTATTTTTAAAAACGAATTTTTTATATGAAAAATAAGGTATACTTTTGAATTGAGATGAAGAAAGGGCACTTGTTTTTTTTTTTTTTTTTTTTTCATATTTTTCTTTATATTTTTTCTTCATTCATATTTTTCTTCATATTTTTCCCCTTTTCAAATAGAAAAACAATATAAAAATGATCAGAAAAGTCAAAGAAATTATCAAAAATTGTTAATCTATTATTTGATTGAGAAAAAAAATGAAATGGAAAAAAAGGAAAAATGGAAAAATGAAAACAATGAAAGAATTTTGTGATTTATATATGAAAACAATAACAATAAAGCGTGCCAATGAGAAAAGAATCTTTTTTTGGGAAAAACTTTAAACTTTTTAAGGAGCTACAATAGCTGTAGTGTTTGGTAGGTAGGTACAATGGTACAGTACTCATCTACAGTACCACTTGTTTAATACTAACACTACAGGCATCACCTTCTCTACTAAGCCTACAGGATTTCAAGAACTGTAACCCAAAGTGTCTACTAGCTACTACAGTAACAGAGGTGCTATACTGCAAGAGGATGAGGATCAGGATAGTATCTAGCTATAGTATGAGGATCAGGATAGTATCTGCAAGAGTATAAGGATCAGGATAGTATCTAGCTATAGTATCGTTAGGTACTATAGCTAGATAGCTAGATACAAGATCAGATGCACTTAGAGTAATAAACCTTACAAAAATCCTGTTGCATTATAGCTAAAAATTCATATTTGAAAGTTATTTCTGAGAATTTTAGAGAGATTACAAAATTTGCGTTCAATCAGGGTCAAAATTAGCGATTTCAGCCGAGTGGACACTATTAATTAATGGAAAATGAAAATATTTCAAATTCAAATTCAAATTACAAATGAGTGGTCATTGGGAAAAAAGCATAAAAAATAAATAATGATTGGGATGAAATCTCAAGAAAATTTAAGAAAGCATCGATTGGGATAATGAAGCAGAAATACATAAAGATATTAAATGTTTCTATATAAATAATAATGAAGAATGAGATCTCAAGAAATTGTAAGTATACAGTACTATGCGATGACTGTAGTCTTCACTCATCTAGCCCAGGTGGATCAGATGACGATGACGATGATCAGATGATCAGATGATCAGATGACGGTCAGTTTGGCCTAAGTATACCTAATCAAATCTCATCTTACAACTTACAATTATTTATTTATTATCTTATAAATAGATATTATACTAATATCTGCACAATAAGATACCGTAAATACTGTAATAGTACCCCACTCCCCTCGTACAGTCGCGTAGTCGGAAAAGTTTTTTAGTATTTCATTTTTTTCAAAGCGCCCGTACTTTCAAAAAATTTGTCTTTGGTATCAAAAAATAGCCCTGAATTTCAGGGCTATTTTTTGATACCTAAGCGCGCATTGTAGCATAAACCAGTGTCGAGAAAAACTCGTTCAAAGCTAGACTACGCAACACTCCGCACCGTCATTATGGGAGTGGGGTACTATTACAGTATTTACTACTATTTAAAAATTTAAAGTAAAGGTAGGTATTTAAGCTTAAAAATTTTGATATTTAGATAAAAAAATCGAGGTAGATCGGTGAAAAGAATAGGGGAAAATTTTAGAAGAAAAATAACAAATTTCGTAAGCAATGATCAGATTTGTATAAAAATAAAAAAAGGGTGTGATAGTTAGGGGGGGAAATTTCACATTTGGATGGGGGAAAGGGGGGGGATCGAAAGGGGACGGGTGCCGGGCAGTGCCCTTCCCCCATTCCTTTCAATTCCAACCCCATCCACTGGTCAGTTCCCAATTTTTTCAATATACACTAAAAAAAAACATTTTGAGATCATTTTGTAAAGATTTTTGAGCTATGAAGCTTAGAAATTATGATGATCATCGTTTAAAGCAAACGATATAGTTGCTTGCTTGTCAGAAATCATGTTGTTGACATTTGGACAAAAGATTATGATCCTCTGTTTTACAGTAATTACCGTAATACTACTGGAGTTACTAATGTGGTTTCAGTAATACTAGGGTACGGTAGATGTATTGTTTAAAGAGTGAACTCTAAGATTTCGCGTAGTGGTGGTTGTGAGGAAGACCGGTTTAGATGAGATCTAGAGAGGTATCCAGGAGTCACCCTTCCCTTATCCACCCATCCCTGACCCTTGACACGCTTGAGGCAAAAGCGAAATCCACAAAGCGAAACGAAAACCGGTCCAGGTAAAAAACGGAATAGCAAAACCCAAGCAGAAAAAAGAAGAAAGTGAATGGATGGGAAAACAAGTTTTCCCTTTTTTTTTTCCTTTTTTACCCCCAATATCCTTGATTCTGGAGAAAGGACCGGGTCAAAACACCCACAAAAACATGACTCCAGTCCGGTCTGTCTCTTCTTTTCTTTTTCTACAACCGGACATGTATTCAATCCAAAGGTAAAAATCATTTGAAAGACAAGATAAACAATCTTTTGAGGGTTTGGAAGATTTGGAAGTTGAGGAAGATTTGGAAGTTATTGCAATTTCAAGAAAATTATGACTCATTGTTTTTCGTTACTCTATCAAAATTTCGCAACAACTTTTTGAGAATATTAATGGGGTTTTGGGATGAAGAAAAGGGGAAAGGGAGAAATTTGACTGTTCAGATGATAAATGTGATTACTGACGATAGATCCGGGATTCAGAATGGCCAAAAATTTGGCTAAGTTTCACTGGAGCTGCTTGTGAGATCAAGAATTCAGTTAGAGGAACAAAGCTGCGAATTGTAAGTTCGCAGCTTTGTTCCAGAGTCTACAGTAAGCATTCAGCTGGTAAGACTGAAGTTCTTTAAATCAAAGATAGAGATTCAATCTGTCAGCTAATAGTAGACCTTTCCATTAGTACTGTAGCCATTCTACTAACTAGGGCACTATAGTATCTCAAGTTCTAACTACTCTGATCGTTTGAAACAAGTTTGGCACTCGATAGATTAAAGTCAGAATAATTAAATTGGGTAATCTACTAATACCAACCGATCTAAAAGGACCAAGGTGACTGGGAATAGTAAGACTTTCCGTTTACTGTAAGATCTAATAAAGCTGAGGATTAATTTTAATCTTTCAAAAATAAAAACTTTGTTGAAAGCCAAAGAAAATTTCTAAATGGGGAACTGAGGGAGAGTGAGTGGAGGAGAGACGAAGACACGAAAAGAGACTGACCAACCCCTGAGGGAAGGCCAAAAGGATGAAAAAGATGGAAAAAAAACGAGAGCGGCCACAATAAAAACACATAGACGAAGTGCAGAAAAAGGCCAAAAAGAAGATTGAAAAAAGGAGGGGGTGCCTGGCACGGAATGGAGGAATTTCAGAACAAGGCCCGGGTGAAATCCATGGATAAAGCTTCGAAACTTGGTCTATTATTAAAAAAAGGCATGCAACTCTATTGTGCTAGATTGTCCATTGTGGAGCTGAGTTCTTTTTTAAAATTTTATTAGCGGGACACTCCCTTGACCAGTTAAACAGCGTAGGGATTGAAGGGTTAACAAGATAATTTTTCGCTTTATTATCTGACACCAAATCAAATTTTTGATGCTATTTTTTCTCATGATGAGTGGGCGGGGCTTACTGGGAGCTCTATTAGAATTAGAATAAATACGGTATCTGTTATCATACGAGTACAGTATACAGTGCCTGTAAGATAACGGATAGCTTTAGAAAACACTCGAATAAGCGGTTACAATGAGAAAACAAGGCTCATGTGTACGTAACTGTGGAAATAATCTTTCCGTACAGATATACAGTAGTACACAGTAGTGTACAGTAGTCTACAGTATCCATGAAATAGAAGATAGACGTTAAAAGTTAGAAAAAAGGCCTTGATTCTGGCAAAATACACAGATTTTAAGCCTTTAGAGATAAAAAGAGACTTACTTTAATTTTTCTGCAATTTTTCAAAAAAAGAAACTGTTAAGCACTCAATTTATAAGAAAACAAAGTACAGATTTTTCATTTTTAAAATTAATATTGTAAAAATGGTTCTTCTTATAGTCAGAAGAGTGGTCAACAATAATCAAAAAGCTCAACAAAAAAAAATTCCACTTTAGGGAAAAAGGAGAGGCCAAACTGGGAAAGAAAAGAAAAACGAGGGGTAGTGAGTTTTTTGGAAAGGGAAAGAGGGGGAAAGGGGAGGGGAGGGGAGGGGGGAGGGTGGCACAAGGCTCCACCGGACACCGGCTTGGAGGGGGAAAGCCCGAGAAAGGGGAAGGGAATGGGGGAAAGGGAGACCCCATTCGGATCCAATACCCACATACACATACAGACACACACGTCTCAAAATTGACATAAAAGTTATCGTGTGTGTAGAGTTGTTTCACTCACTCAGAAAAAGCTCAGTAAATTTTGAGAATCTTTGCTCTTTGAGAACCAAAAAACACTTTAACTAAGTAAAACACCTACTAACACATAAAATGATGCAAAATACCTGAGAAGAAATAAAAAATAAGAAAAAAAATCCCACCGAACTGGTAACAGTCGCGCATCGAATGATGAAAAGCTCGAAATAATTCTTTGCTAAAAGTTTTCCCATTTAAATACTTTCTATATACAAAATGCACTACCGTACATACTGTCGTCGATGATTTTACAATTCGTGGATAATTTTGCTATATAATGCTTCAAACGGAGACAAAATTTTCATTTGTGTCGACTTAACGCTAACGATTTTTTCGTTCATTTATGACAACCTGGCTGCTGTTGCTTTTGGATTACTTTTGGAGCCTTTGGAGCTTATGATTTTCTTTTCTTTAGATGTCCGACGGTTTGCTTTGTGAGGCTTCGGCACTTTTGGCGGCTCGCATCTTCGTCACAGCGGCCGAGCAGAATCACTATGGAGAGAAGCGGCTTCTGTCGTCCGTCGATGTGAAGGGAGCTGCAACTTCTCGAAAGGGCAACCAAAATGAGAAGGGATCGTGTGATACAGGTACATTAGAACATTAGTAGAAAAACACTGGTAAAACGGTCGAAAAATACGATCTGACCAAATCAGATCAAAGTGCCCCCCCCCCGAACTTTATTAGTACCATGTTTTTGAAAGCTTGGTTTTGGATCGAGTTGGGCCATTATAACAATGCAATAGGCTTTATGCAATCTAAAGTCTCTCACCTATTTCGAAGTTGATACAGTTAGCATTATGAATTGGTGAATCAAAAATCTCTTTTAGGTATTCTTGATGAGCTGAAAAAGATGCGCGACGAGAACGCAGAAATTAAGCAACAACTTCGTGACCTTCGGGGGTTGATTGAAAAACTGCAGGTATGCTCGATTTATAAGAATCTATTCAATTATTTGATTTAGAATCTTCAAGTTTCAAGGAGCCGTCAATCGACCGTTGGTGAGCCTGCAAAGGAAGAGCAGAAAGGCGAAGAGGACGACTTCGATCTGTTTGGCTCAGAGGATGAAGAGGTTTTTGTTGAATATTTTTAAACATTTCAAATTTAGGATGATGAAAAGAAGAAAGTGGTGGAGGAACGTCTCAAAGCCTACAACGAGAAGAAGTCCAAGTAGAGTTCTCTTTTAAAGCAATGATACTATTTTCTTTATTTAGGAAGCCCGGTCCTATTGCAAAGTCTTCAATCATCCTTGATGTCAAGCCTTGGGATGACACGACTTCGCTCGAAGAATTAGAAAAACTCGTTCGATCCATTGAGGTATGTTGAGCTTTTCTAATTTAAATCCTTAATTTGTTCCCATTTAGAAAGACGGCCTAGTGTGGGGTGGAGCCAAGCAAATCCCCATTGGATATGGCATCAAGAAGCTTCAAATCATTTGTGTCGTTGAAGATGCTAAGGTCAATTTATTGGCTTTGTTTTGAATTGGATTTTTCTCTTTAGGTATCAGTGGATGATGTGACCGAGGAGATCGAAGGCTTCGATGAGCTCTGCCAATCAGTCGACGTCGTTGCTTTTAACAAGATCTGACCTGGTGGATGTTGTCTACTTTTTCTTTGCCATATTGTATCTATATTAAGATGAATAAATTTTCGTAATAAGAATGAAATTAGACACAATGCCGATAAGCAAAGGTTATGTAAGTAGATTGAAAGTGCTTTGCTACTTGCTGTCGAACCATGTAAATGGCTGGCTGAACATTAATGATTTCCATTAAGTTTTCTAGAAAGATCAATCTGTAAATTTACCACGGCTGATACATCTGGAAAATCCGGCCTTTCCGAAAGCTTTCCTTTTGATTCATTCATAACAAGCTCTGGAATCCGTTGTTTTGAGGGGTGCTAGCAAAAGCGCCAAATTATTTACGCCACGTATCATTTGTGCCAAAAATTTTTGCGCCGCTTACCATTTGCGCCAAATTTGCGCTTTTCAACATATTTTCCTACCAGCTCTGATTTTTATTTCTATTTTTTTACTACTTTTTTGTCGTCGGCAATGCTCGCTATTTTGCGGCCTTCACTGGATCTGGAAAATGGCATAAGATCGATATAGAGAGTAAAAGGCCCAATCCAGGACACAAAAATGACTGTTTTCGGGGTCTGTATAGGTGTTTAAACGTGTTTTCTAATTGAAAAAAGTGAGAACGAAAATTGTGAAGCAAAAGAACCGAAAAAAAATTGGTTAGAAGTTGGGAAAAAGTGATTTCTACAGTGATTTTCATAAGCGTAAATTTGGCGTAAAAAACGCGGCGCTTTTGCTAGCACCTCGGTTTTGAAGTTGTTTGAAGTTAAAATGCAAATTTTGCAAGGCTATAACAGGAAAGTACCCTTTTCTCCATCGATAAGCGATTTGTGGACACAAGTTGAGATGACAAAATTCAAATAAAAAAACGCTTCGATAGAAGCAGGAACAGTAAAGGTAACGTAAACTCCAATGCTACAATATTTTTTAACGATACTATTAAGAGGACTGTACTATGCGATTTACTCGGGCTTTGCGATCTACTAAAGTGCTACAGCACAGTGCCTCAGGTTTTGACCGGTGATGAACAAAAGATGGTGATTTTCGTTTACGCAGTGACTTGCCGTCAAAGCCAGCTCTTTTAAATTCATGATCCTCCACAAAATCAAAACTCTTTATATCTGTATTGTAACTGTATATTGTATTTTTGTATCTGTGTTTTTAGATAAATAAACTTTTGCATCAAATCTATTTGTTTATCTGAAGAAGAATGCCGAAAGGATTTTCTTTTTCTACTTTCTTCAAGCTTTTAACAGAGAGGAGATCAAAGTGTGGAAAGGAAAAGCAAAAAAGGGGAATGTACAATGGAAGAAGAAGCCAATCGTAAATGAATAATATACAAATGAAATACCGTACGCTTGAATAGAGCTCAGAGTTTACGGTGATCAAGTAGGCAATAAAATTTAGCAAAATGTACAAAATCTACGGAAACGTAAGTAAATGCTTTGCTCGAAAAGCCAAAAAATCTTCGATGAGCGCCCGTGTTCGTTCGAGGACCAATGCCTGAAAAAAATAAAACAAGACTGAAAACTAGAATTGGCCTGTACAAATCTAGGATTTTCTTTTTCTTTTCTATATCTTGGCATATGAGATTAAAGAACTAGCGGAGGATTCGATAAAGGGATTTCGGATTTGAGGGATTTGAGGGAAGCGGGGGATTTGATAAAGAGTTTGTCCAAGAAGTCATTTTTTGTCACTTGTCATTTCACGTGTCTCACGCACCTGTCTCTCCAAACGATTTTCCTCAGGTCCACCTCCAAGCAACCCTAAAAATTTTCTGTTTAAAGAAAAGCTCAAAAAAAATCGACCGTTTCCCTCATCAGCACACGCATTTAACGAAGGCAACATTATTAGAAGTCCCTAAAATTGAAATTCACTTAGATTCAAGTGATCTCGATCTACCTGCCCAAACATTCGTTCATAAGCATTCACGATTTGTTGATGGGTGAATGGAAGTGAGAAATGACCCTTTCTTCGCAATTCCAACGATAAACAAGAAAGATAGTGGGAGACAAAACGATGCAAACCACCACGACGCAGCTGAAATTTTGGAAAATTGATTTGATTTGATTTGATTTGATTTGATTGAACGAATTCCAATATCTCCCTTACCCTCGGTGAACAAGAGGAGCCAAGAAGACGCACCAAATCCTCGGCCACATTACCCGCATGGACATTCTTAAATCATTTATAAAGAAGTGAAGGAATTCGCAAGAACAAGTAGATGTAAATCTGTCTGTCTGTCTGTCCGTAAATTTGAAATTTGAAGTTTTAATGATCAGACCTACGGTTAATGTAATCTGAATCGAATCACTGATTAAAAGCTACCTTAATTTTCTCTCCAATCCAATTTACCTTTGATCTGAGAGGATGCACATAGGCTACAAAAGTAGATAGGTTAGATAGAAAGCTACGGCAATATTACGTCAGTTTTCCATTACGTCAATTTTCCTAGATACGGTAGTTTTCCTAGTTAGAAACAAGACTACGATAGCTTTTAAAAGCTGACACTTTTTAGAAAAGTATCACTTGCAAAGGCTCATCCGCTCACCTGCCAGTCGATGATCGCCACCAGATTATCCGAATCGACTCCATGTTCTGTCAGATCCCACATCACATTGTTTGTCCATAAATCCCCGTGCACTAGCACTGGCGGCATCCCTGAGTTTGCGTGCACCAGATCGCCGTTAAAGTTGAGCAACTGAAGAGGATTTCTCTTTATTTTAATCATTTCTAGTCTACTTGGTCGTCGACTACTTCAGCCAAAGCACTCAACAAATTTCTTCCATTCGCTCTCATAAACCAGACACCGAAATCCCGATTTAACTGAATGAGAAATGTTTTTTCGATTTTTGACTTTGCTTACTTGAGCTATTGCTTTTCCGATTCTGGCTCTTGTAATCTCTGGGTAGGCCTTTTGGACTTCAAGAAAAGTTGATCTGAAACAATGGTACAATCCAGTCAACGAGTCAACGTCTGAGTATTTGGGATTACGGTAGTTTTCAAAGTAACAAAATCAGTCGATAAGTGTTAAAAATTTCCAATTTCAGTATTTCATTCACTTCTAAAACCTCAAAATAACCATTTGCCAAATGATTTTTAAGTGAAAAGGCAAGAATTTTAAAGCCAAAATCCAAAATTCATAGATTTCAGTCACTGCAAGCAACACCGCTCCATCTTCACCAATCTAGGGTAGGCCTTTTGGACTTCAAGAACTTTTCTTAAATGAATCGATGAATGAAACCGAGACTTTCTGTATTCCTTTAGAAAACAGAAATCATTTCAAGTGTTTTCTAAGGGACACTGGTTGAGGGAAACTACTGTAATCAGCTTTGGTGCTTCTTAAAAGGTGGCTTTACCTAGTCTTTCCTTCAGTTTTTCTGACTCTTGTAATCTCTGGGTAGGCCTTTTGGACTTCAAGAAAAGTTGATCGGAAACAATGGTACAATCCAATGATTGCTATTGATCAAATGATCAAATCAAATCAAGGGATTGCTATAGGATCAACCGACTATCGACTGAGATACTTATCAATAGCCGCTACATCATATCAAGTGCTGTATCAGCTCTGAGCTAGCGTATTGACAGAATAGAAAATGTTTTACGGTAGAGCTACGGTGTATGTGATTTCTATTTGACAGTGAACTAAGGCCGATTAATCGCTAGAATTTTCAAAAGGATTTCCGCAATTACCTGAATATCTTGCCAGCTCCATTCCTCCACATCTCATTCGTCAGCGAAAAAGCGTGCAATTTCGCTAATTGCTCCAAAATCTTAAATTACCCAAAATATACAAAAATAAGTGACTGAGATCCAATTAAGGAATAAGTGACTCTGTATCTCTTTTAAATCTCTTTTTTTTTTCAATTCTTTACCTCAAAAGACTTAAAAAAACTCCATTGTGCATGAGTGAGACTGTCAACTCTGATTCAATGCGTGGGAAATGATTTGTGTGATATAATCTCTTCATTGATTCTGTTGTTGATGAGATCAATCCTCACAGCCTTCACTTGTGCCTCACGCAGTCCCGCCCATAAAGGACGAATGATTGAGTGCCGAACGTCGCCCAAAAGGAGGTAACCCGATTCGGAGCCTTTTCTTAAATAAAACATTTAAATATTTAAATTAACTTAGTAACAAAATAAAGTCTGTCAGTGTTATCGTAATCCTTTTTAGCATACAGTAAACTTATGGAAACTAGCTACCGTAAATACTGTAATAGTACCCCACCCCCTCGTACAGTCGCGTAGTCGGAAAAGTTTTTTAGAATTTCATTTTTTTCAAAGCACCCGTACTTTCAAAAAATTCGTCTTTGGTATCAAAAAATAGCCCTGAATTTCAGGCTATTTTTTGATACCTAAGCGCGCATTGTAGCATAAACCAGTGTCGAGAAAAACGCGTCCAAAGCTAGACTACGCAACGCTCCGCACCGCCATTATGGGAGTGGGGTACTATTACAGTATTTACGGTAGGCTTATGGTTATAAAGTAAAATTTGTCTTTTTAAAAGATCTAAAAGCCTTCGCACCTCCTGAAATGCTGTGCCCGAATGCATGGTGGGATTTTGAGTGTCGTGAAGAGGCCTTCTCGGCTGGCCATCGCATAAAAGGAAACCTCGGAGACGTGACCCTGAAATTAAATGGAGTTAAGTAATGGATAATGATTGGGAAATGGAAGAAAAAAAAAGCTTTTTTACACTTTTCTAAAAGTTGGAAACATTAGAAAACTAGCGTAATCCTTGAAGATTTGAAAGGAACAAACCACATCGAGAATCATGGCCAATCGAGCGTGTTGTTCCCGAATGACTTCCTCGGAACCGGCCTGGATATTTCGGATCATTGCGGCTGTTGATGGGATCTGAAAGCGAGATTTCGATGAATCAAAAACAAGTACATTAGAAAACTTTATGTGGGTATCGTTTATTTTATGCTATACTGTACTTTCTGATCATCTTGTACTTGTACTTGTACGTCTTTATGGAATACTGTATTTTGCGGTTACTATATCCAATATTGTAGTGCAAGGTACTACTATAAAGTTTATGAGTTCCTCTATCACCAACCTTGAGCACAAGTGTGTCTGGTAAGAGTTGTGCATCGTCACCGACCCAATCGAAGTAAATCCTCACGGTGATCGAGAGGAATCCCTGGAATTGAGCGTTCTTTTCTTTAACTATTGCTTTTACCTGATTCTCCCCGATTCTCTCCATTCGAAAAGCTGGGCCGAAATTCGAGCGAGTACTGAGTGCGGCTCGGATTTTCTTCTTCAGCTCACTGAAACTCACCGTCGTTCCATGGACACGATCGCTGAACATCTGAAATTCGAAGAATGATTTGGGGAAGGGGATTTCGATAAGATTTAGCTTCGTTTGAGTAGCAGTTAGTATTGAAGAGATTTATTTGATGCAAATGATGATCTAGAGTGGGATAAGATCACTTGAGCTTGAGTACCTAGCACAGACTTTTTCGGATTTTCGGATTCGGAACCTCCCGTTCCGAACCGTCAGAGTTAAGATAGATACGAATTTTCTATAGTGGAATCACTGATTGATTGGTTGATTGCAAATGAGTTGACCTGCATGATGTGGCTGTGAATGAATGGAATCGATGCGCGTCCCGATGATCGATGCGCACTCTTTCGCGGAATCGTCACACCGTTCGGGCCCTCAGGTGCGCATAAAGCGCGAAGACAAGGCGCGCTTAACGTCAGCAACGTTTTCTCTTCGGTTTTCTGGAAATGAAGTGAGAATTATATTTTAATCAATCTCTAACAATTTATAATAAAAGTGCAAGTAAGAAAAGAAAGAAGTAAAGAACTAGACGGTGTATGATAGAAGGGA
Organism: Mesorhabditis belari; assembly: GCA_958450365.1. Classification (NCBI taxonomy): domain Eukaryota; kingdom Metazoa; phylum Nematoda; class Chromadorea; order Rhabditida; family Rhabditidae; genus Mesorhabditis; species Mesorhabditis belari. The sequence goes on along the minus strand of CAUEEP010000727.1, from coordinate 1,889,006 downwards.
GATTCACTGGGAAATAGAGAATGAACTAGATGGTGTAGAAGGGAGATTCACTGGGAAATAGAGAATGAAATTGAAATCGGATTTTCAGATGAAATGAAATGGTTCAATCTGTCAACAAATGTTTAAAGTCCATTGGGTGTCGGAATTTTCGAATTTTCTTGAGAAATGATCGAAACATTTAAATTTTTTTGTTCAACAACAACCGTTCTCTTTATTGATCTTTTTTTTCGAAAGATCAAAGGATAAAAATAGATTGGCGGAAAGGGGGATTGGAAAATGTGTTTACAAAAATGAAAAAGGGGAATGGAAATTCGAAAGACTTCGAAAGGGAGGGATTGAGGCCAAAAAGTGTTATCGATCAATGAAACCGAGACTTTCTGTATTCCTTTAGAAAACAGAAATCATTTCAAGTGTTTTCTAAGGGACACTGGTTGAGGGAAACTAATCAGCTTTGGTGTAATCAGCTTTGGTGCTTCTTAAAAGGTGGCTTTACCTAGTCTTTCCTTCAGTTTTTCTGACTCTTGTAATCTCTGGGTAGGCCTTTTGGACTTCAAGAAAAGTTGATCGGAAATAATGGTACAATCCAATGATTGCTATTGATCAAATGATCAAATCAAATCAAGGGATTGCTATTGGATCAACCGACTATCGACTGAGATACTTATCAATAGCCGCTACATCATATCAAGTGCTGTATCAGCTCTGAGCTAGCGTATTGACAGAATAGAAAATGGTTTACGGTACAGCTACGGTGTATGTGATTTCTATTTGACAGTAACTAAGGCCGATTAACTATTGATTGCTATTGATCAACTGATCAAATCAAATTAAGGATTTCTATTGATGAACCGACTATCAATTGAGTTACTAATCAACAGCCGCTACATCATATCAAGTGCTGTATCAGCTCTGATACAAGTGCTGTATCAGCGTATTGACAGAATATCGATCGAGTTACTAATCAAGTGCTGTATTGCTGGAGATTTTCTGTATATCCTTTAGAAATCAACAAATCATTTCAAATCAACAAAGACACTGGTTGAGGAAAACTACCGTAATCAGCTTTGGTGCTTTTTAAAAGGTGGCCTTATCTAGTCCTTTTCCTTTTCCTTCAGTTTTTCACCGATTCATCGAATTTTTGGAAAGCTGACGTAACCTTTCTCGAAGATTTCTTTGGTAAACCCAATTTTGAACTCAATGAGGAAGGAAAATTGAATTTAAAAGAGATCAAAATTGAGGTGAATTGATAAAACCTAAAGGATATAGAAAAATGGATTACGGTAACTTTTCAGACGTTTTCTAGAAAACGCATTCGAAATTTAAGAGATTCTAGAGATTATTTAAGAAAAAAAAATCTGTTTTTTATTGTTAATCTTTTGATTTTTTTTCCTTTTTCTAATCTCTTTCAAAATTCTTTATTGTTTTCTCTGCAATTGGCTTTCATTTTATGCTTCGATATGCTTTGCAGAATTGGAAAAAAGAAAAAGAAAGAGAAACTCGTGCACGCGCAAAGCAAAACAAATCATCACAAAAACAAGTTGAGAAAAAGGAAAAGAGAAAGAGATTACAAATACAAAAAAAATGCAATAGAATTGAGGAATGCAAGAAAAATATGCGCTCAAATCGAAAAGAGATAAGACTATTTTTGGAAAACAGAAACATGAAAAGTGCTTTCGATGTTTTTTTTTTAGTGTTTGTCTAAATTTAGCCTCTTCAATCTATGAAATTTAGACTTATCTCGAAAGATTTATCAATTGAATAAGGGCAAGTTGACAGAAAGAGACGGTGGCTTTCTATTTGACATTCATTTTAGCACTAGTATCATTGACCGATCATTGACGAGGCAACGTTTTGAGAAAATGAATGATAAAGATGACTCTATGCCAGAATGTCATAGACTCGATGACTCGGTCAATGATACTAGTGCAAAAATGAATGCCATGACGGTATGCCAGAAGCTACCGTCATCTGCCGAGCTTCCGTAATCTTCCCAATTCCCAATATTCCATTCTTCGGCAATAAGAATGAAAATTTTCATGTTTACGTAATCGCACGGCTTCTGGGACAGGGTTTTGATATATATGCACTATAAACGCAAAAAGTCTTTCATCATTTTGATCACTTTCCATTTAATTACTCAGCTTTCCTTTCATCAAATCAAATGTAGTGTTTGCGTACCGTAAATACTGTAATAGTACCCCACCCCCGCTCGTACAGTCGCGTAGTCGCAAAAGTTTTTTAGTATTTCATTTTTTTCAAAGCACCCGTACTTTCAAAAAATTCGTCTTTGGTATCAAAAAATAACTGAAATTCAGGGCTATTTTTTGATACCTAAGCGCGCATTGTAGCATAAACCAGTGTCGAGAAAAACGCGTCCAAAGCTAGACTACGCAACGCTCCGCACCGCCATTATGGGAGTGGGGTACCATTAAAGTATTTACGACTATTTAGGTATTTCGACTGTATTCGATTTTCCCACCCCGAAAAACCCTCGGGTGCACGTTTTCAGCTTGTTTTAACCTATTTCCCAGCTAAACTACGCGCTACTACTATTTCCGGCCTTAGCGGCTACTTTAGTTGAAAACTAAAACTGGATTCGAATTTTCCATCCCAAAAAACCTGGGCAAAAAATTTCAGATCTACAGCTAGCATCGAACTCTGTCGTCCGAATGACCAGTTAAGCGAAAAGTGGCTTCGTCGCGAATGTGTCAAATAAATCTGAAAATCCACAGAATTTGATTACAAAAGAGGAGAGCTTTTTCTAGAGAGAGGTGAATCATTTGTCAGTGAGGAGAAATACTGTCACAAACGAAAGGGGGAAATCTCAGACGAATCGCTTGTTGACTGTATTTTTGAGGAAAAGGAAGAAAGAATTCATTGCGCCAAAAAAGAGAAACAATGTTTTCGCCGGAAAATATAATGCAGAAGAAGCAAGAATGAGAAGAAGAGAATGTTCACCCCGCCCATTCCGATATTTCTGACTGACTGACTATGAGCCGATTATGAAATACTGTATATCGAATTGTAACACAAGGATGAGAATTGAGGATTTCAATTCAGAGAACAAGAATGTGCCTCAAAAATGAATCAATGGGCTTTGGAGGGGAAAATGAAGTAGTTTTCGGGAGAGAAGAAGACGAGTAGCGCCGAGGAGGGCCAGGCAAGGCAAGCGGAAGAGGGGGATCTCTTCAGAAAAAAGCGGTGCCCGTTCTTTTCCCGTGCATGGATGGGTGAATGGATGGAATGAGAAAAATGGAGAGAGGAGAGCGGAGAGCCGGAGGGGAGAACGAAAAGCCCCGATTCCTCTCACCATTTCATGGGATCTAAAAGGGAAAAGCTCCTCGCTTCCCAAAAAAGGTCAATAGAAGAAAAGGGGTTAAGAGAAGAACAACATCTGAGCCGAAAGAGGACATCCTGGCACCTGGCCAAAGTCCCCTCGCTCCCCTCGATCCATTGTCGTCGTTGCTCGGTCGATTCCCTCAAAAGACAGAATGACGAAGACCTCTCATGTGAGAAAAGTTTCTTTCAATCGTACTTTTCTTCCCTCGAATGTCCCCAAAAACTTTTCATTTTGTCCCTATAAATTTATTATGAACAACAATGCATAAAATTATCAAAACGAACCAAAACCAACCAAGGCCGTAGAAACCAACTCAATAAAAAATATAACGACCAGTACATATAAATCCGCAACAATGAATAACAGTGCTGGCTTCCGAAAAGTAATCAGAAATTTTACAGGAACAAATATGAGCCAGGTAAATTGTGGATAACATTTGGGCAAGACATAAATATGGATAAAGTTGAAGAATTCAGCCAAAATAAAGCTGCTCTACATCTTATTCGGCCTTGCTCTCGAATCGAGGGAATTTCTCTTCGGCTTGTTCCCAAGTAAGACGCCCACGCACAAGAGCCTCAACTGTCGGGCCGACCTCATCAACCTAAATAGGAAATTGAGAATGTATTTCTCAAAAAAGGTAATGTTCTTGAAATGTGCAAATTTGTTAAAAATGGACACAAACCTGGAGGCGGACTTGGCGCATTGATAGAGCATGCCGCAATGTAACAGTCCATGGCTTCTTTTCACTGTCAAAATCCACAGTAATGCCGAACGGAATACCAATTTCATCAGTACGAGCATAGCGACGACCAATTGACCCAGACGAATCGTCCTAAAGCAAATAAATTTAAAGATGCATAAAACAGCTTTAACTGTAATTCAAATGCAAACTTACCACGCGGCATGAAATTTCATGAGATTGAAGACACTCCTTTACCGCCTCAATGATTGGAACAAGTTGTTGATTAAATGAAATTGGCAGAATTGAACATTTGATAGGAGCAACCAGTGGTGGAAAAGCGAGGAACTATAAAAAACTAGAATAAATTTTTTAGAATAACCTAACCGATCGTTGCTCATCTCCCTCTCGCTGGCGGAATGAGTGCTCCAGAACGGAATACATGATACGCCCAATGCCAAATGAAGGCTCAATGACTGAAGGAGTGAACTCCTCAACGTGCACCTACAATATAAATCTTTTTTGTAAAAACTATTGTTATGCAAATACCGTTTTGGTTTCTCGCTTGAATTTGAGCATATCGGTAGTCAACTCGAATGGCGCACCATCAACAGAAAGTGTGATTTTGCCACTAAATCAACAAAAATGGACATTCAACGTTACAAGAATACTTGAGTTCGAGCTCCTTTTCTAACCCCACGGCCACATCAAAAGCAAGTCCAACCAGAGCGGCATTAATCTAAAGCTGAGCGTACTTCAAGTAAGTAATATTTCAAAACCTTCTGAGCATCCTTTCGATATGTTTTTCCTATGAGACCCATATTTGGAAGAGGAGAACAAACATCGATTGACTTGGGCTCAGGCAAATCTTTTTGCGCGACCAACTCGACTTTCGTCGCCTAAAAAGCAACTGTTGAAACACCCCAAGCATCACCATAAACCTTGAAATGTTGTTGCAAGTCGTAACAAGAACGATCCGCATTTCCGACACACTCAATCCACCCATAGCTCGTCAAAATTTCCGCATCCCAACAATCCTAAACAAACAAGTCTTATTTGACTTTATAAAAACTCTCACCTGAGCATAATGAGCCATTTCGTTTCCCATGTGTTGGCGGAAACGAAGACGTTGTGGATCAACTCCAACCTTCACCAAGAACATGTGAACACGAGCGATATAATATCCAAGAGTCTCGTTGTCAACGATTTTCTATAAACTCTTTATGTCTAAAATAAATCGTACTCAAAGACCTTATCAACAGCTTCCCCAATAGTCATTTCAAAAGCCGATTGCCCGCCCATTTGATTTTCGGCCGAAAAGAGACGAAGTGGATAGTTGCGCACCTAAAAGCAAAACATAAAACAGTTCTGCAATTTAAGTTACCTTCGCAAATTTAGCACAAGATTTGTCCCTTGGATCGACGAAGTGCTCGATCTCACACATTGTAAATTCGCGGACACGAATCAAGCCTTGACGGGGCGAAATCTCATTGCGGAAACCATTTCCGATTTGCGCAGCTGCAAATGGAACTCGTCCCTAAATTAAATCAAATTTTAGTAAAATCAGAACGAAATATTACCATGTTAAACTCCAGGAGACGTTTGAAGTTAACAAATATGCCTTGAGCGGTTTCAGGGCGAAGAAATGCTTTGTAATCACCGGTAGGACCAATCTAAATCTAGAAATAGGAAAGTAAGCCAGGAAATACAAACCTGTGTTGGAAACATAAGGTTGAAGGCAATCGGCTCAGTAAGATCATTTCCAGTCAAAGGCGATTTGAAGTTGAATTTTTCAATAGCCTAAATTATTATTGCAAAAAAATATACAAAATTCACTCATACTGCTTGCATATCTTTGTTGTCATATCCTTCCAAGAGAGCTAACAGATCCCTCAATTCTTTCTTCACTCCTTCGGAAACCTTCTTATCCTAAAGTGAAAAGGCTACAAAATTCCTACGTAATACACGAACACTCAGCATTTTCTCGGCTGCGTTTTTAATCAAATGATCCGCTCGGAAACATTCTCCAGTCTTGACGTCTTTCACCATCCAATCAGCAAAGCGATCAACGTGTCCCGAAGCTCTTAAGTTTCATTATAGAATAGATCGTAAATGCAATTGGCTTACTTGAGAACTGGTTCTGGAGTCAATGACGTACAATCAACTTCAAGCATTCCTTCCTCGAGGATGAAATGCTTGCGCCATTCATTGATCATGTTGGCCTTGAGCGCGCAACCCATTGGCCCAAAGTCGTAACTAAAATCTTCAAATACAGGTTTCAGCCCGGTTCAACATACAGTCCAGTGACACCACCATAGATTGAAAATGACAAATCGTAGAAGAAACGCCTCTTCAACAGATCATCCAACTTCCCGCGGTCAAAATTCGATTCTTTTGGAGCAAGTGCAATTTCCTAGATTGGAAAATATAAACAAACAACCCATAAAAGCATACCATCTCTTCAAGTTTCTTCTTGTGAGCTTTCAAATCAACGACGGCTCGATCGATCTCGATTTTCGGAGCGTTTTCTTCTTTCAACCTTCTCACGAGATCGCCACTATCTTTTACGAAAAGTCGCAAAGGAGCCAACTTCTAAAAATTGAATTAACGACGTAAAGCAAAAGTTATATTACCTGTTCTATTTCGTCGGCCATTTTTCGTTTGAAGCCTCTTCGAGTTTTTCGAGAAACGGTAGTCTAAAGTTGAAAATGTACAAGAGAAACGCAAGAATGATAAAAAATAAAAGCAGTCCAGAAAATGTATTGTTAACACACAAATGATGGAGTTTTAGCAAGTGAGATTCAAAGTTTAGCGACCAGATACATATACTCATAAGGACAATGTTTAAAAATATTCAGCCAAGAGAATGAAAATTATCACAATGATAAATTTTCATTTAAAAGCTTTAGAAGGATTTTTCTCTCGCACTTGATAAACGAAAGAAAAGGATGCTGGTTGCAAAATGAGGACAAAATTTTTTATGTGTTAATCGAAAAAATACAGTTTGTTGAGTAGAAAAAATGAATTTGGTGATTTGAAAGCGAAATTCGAACGATTGTAGTTCATAACCAATAAATTCTTCAAATTTCTTTAGGAAAACCTCCAACTCCATTTGTAGCACGCTATATTGCACTAGAGCAGTTGAATAAGCAAGAAGAGAAAAGGGGGAGAGAATCTGTTAGCAATTTTAACCGTAGTATGGCACAGAGTTATTGAAATATTGTAAATCAATGCATCAAAACATCAAATTAAGCATCAAAAACTTTGAAATAATTAAGCCAATTACCAGTTTTTTTACCAATTACCAGCCAACGGTTATATGCAATTACGCGATCATTGATTTTTTTGTCGGCTTATAAATTTGAAAGGCGTTGACCTGAACTTTTCGACTTTTCTTTCAGTCTTGATTTTTTCAATTATTTTTAGAGCTAGCAATGGCCCCTACTTTGCCTCAACAAAAGCAAAAGCGCAAAGAAGAAACTCGCAAGAGGAAAACGAGCAATCAAAGCAAAGGATCTAGCGTTGGAAGCTCTATACGAGAAAGAGCTGATTCGCAAACACCAAAGAAAAGGAAAAGGGTAAAATTTATATAAAATATCTGAGCATAGCCGGTGAGAAGAATGTTTTATTTAGTAAGCTAGGCAAGAAATAAGAATGACGCAATAGTGGAAAAACTCAGTTGTCTTTTTCTTTCAGCGTTTTTTCAGATTTCTATGTTACAATCTTTTTGAGAAAATCATACGTGGCTGTTTTGAAATTTAAACTTTAGCAAGCCGTAATTGAAAGTGACGACAAAGATGATAAAAAACTCAGGAGAACAAAAAGCAGCGACAGTGATTCACAATCAACAGATAACAGTAATTATGAAAGTAAATATAATTAGCTAGCTAAAATATCTATTCTTTAGTTGAAAAAATTATTGCGAAGCGCGTCGACGATGATGGCAGTGTTTACTATATTGTCCGATGGAAAAATTATCCACCAGAAGCCGATTCGGAGGAGCCTGCATCTAATGTTGTAGGTTATTATACCGATTGCGTGAGTAGTTTTGATAGTTTAGGACGCTCCAGAATTAATTCGACAATTTGAACAAGAGCAGCAAAAACTGCGGAAGCGATCTTTTGAAAAAAACACATCGGTAAGCTTGAATGATCTTCTCTTGGTACTTGTCAAGACCTAAATGGTCTATAGTATTTAATTTATATTTTGCCTTTAGTCTTCACAGCTACCAACAACATCGCGTTCTGCGCGCCCAACATCGACTTTGCGCAATAAAGTTTGCTCGCATTTGCTTTATTAATTCAAATCTTTTAGGTTGTCGTTAAAAATGTAGCTAAAACTCCTCAAAAAGGGTCAACTTCACTGCCTCGAGAAAAGTCTGCTTCTGCAAATCCACCTTTACAAAAGGTAATAAATATATGCTTTGTTATTTTGTTAGGAGTTTATTGTTTTAGAGTGCCCAAAAACACCCTTTTGATACGGTGACAAAATCGCCATCAAAATCGGATGTTCCTAATGTGCTCACTAGTCGAACACCTGTAGAAGAACTACCGGTAAGTTAAAAACTTTATGTGGTCGAGAAATTTTTAGAGCGTCCACGCGGATAACTCCAGCAACGTGAGTAATGTCCAGTCAAAGCCATCAAAAAACAAAGCTCCAGTTCGGCTGGTTGGTGGCATTCAAATTTCATTAAAGTGATTGCAAAATTAATTTTTCTAAACGTTACGCAAATTTTAATTTTTCAGACTACACCAATGATGTCGGTTAGAAAAGAAGCGATAGCAAGGAGTAACAATGGACTGTTTCTTCTTGGCAAAAAGGTATCATAATATTTTCCCATGGAATTCGGTAGAGAAGGCGGGACTAGCTTTGCTTTTAAAGGTTTGGCTGAAGCAGCAGTAGGTTGCTCAAACACAATTGATGTAGAGCATATTTTCTAAAAGCAAAATTTGCTAAGCCCCTTTCTTCTTTATTAAAAAAATAACTAATTTAGTGGGTGATTTTAGAAATTTGAGACGACGGCAGGGCTTCATCCCAAAGAACGGATGCTTCGACAAGAGCGCCGAGAAAGAGAAGTTCAGGCGATAAGAGAGAAAAGAATGTCCACAGAGAACGCGTTTGATCCACATCCAGAAGCGCCAACTCCTCAAGTATGGTTTGAATTAGTTATTTTTTTATAAAGAAGAAAGGGGCTTAGCAAATTTTGCTTTTAGAAAATATGCTCTACATCAATTGTGTTTGAGCAACCTACTGCTGCTTCAGCCAAACCTTTAAAAGCAAAGCTAGTCCCGCCTTCTCTACCGAAGAAGCGGGCATCTACCAATTCGTTGGAATCGGACCGCTTCACAGAGTCGATTCTACCAATAGCTAAAAAGGTTTCTCTTTCACAAACAGTTTAGCTATAGAAGCAGCGAGCGTCCAAATCCATAACTTCATGTCTCGATAATCTGGCTATTTTAAAGGAATCTACCTCTACTACCGTTGCATCCATTCGACCAGGCTTGGGAATCAGTTCCTCCGTAAAGTCATCACTGTCAAAGGAAAAACAGGTTTTTACTTCTTCAATATGGAACTCTATTTGTCATCTACTACATATGAAAGGAGAAGTGTGCGTCCGTATGTCTGTCCGTGCGCACGAGAGCTTTACATTTGTAAAGGGTATTAACATGAATTACCAAACTAAACAAAACTGCAATTTTTCTTTTAATTTCAAAGTTGTAACTGAAAGTTTTCTCTTTTCGCTTCACTCTTACTTTTTACAGTTTCATTTTATTTTCATCTTGCAATTTCAACGTTTATCAATTTTCATGCTTTTAGCATTATTATTGATTTAAAAGTAGATTTCAATGATAACTTTTTCTTTTTAGATACCAATAAAGCGAACGCGTATGTCTTAGGAAGAAAAAAAGAGCGACAACGACAAAGGATGCAGGCTGCTCGAGTACGTTGCGCGCCCAATTGGGCGTGTGCTTGCCATCGAGTGCTTGCCGGCAGGCTAGAGCTATCCAAGGCGAGAGCCAGGCTGGGGCTGGACGTACCGCGGCTGGACGTGCCGCGGCCTGGTAACGGTCCATATTGCTTTCAAGTTCATGGTTAGTTTTATCACAAGACAGGACCACTTGGGACCAAGACCACAATGTACTCAAATCTTGATTATGGACACGGAAGATGCCGCTTGTGAATTAGTCAGTCGCCCTGTAAATAGAAATTGCAAGCACCAAGGTGGTGAGGAGCAAATTCCTGGAGAAAGAAACTTGGTGATTCACGAGCGCAGTGGAGGATTAAAGGCCTTGATAGATTAAAGCCTTGATAGACTTTGTGATCCACTCACATACCCACTGCTTTTCCCTCGTGGTGAGGATGGTTGGCATCCTAGAATGGAACGACAAAATACTGGATCAAGTAGAAGAGCACGTAAGAGCACCACTCTCCCCATGCCGGAAAGCTTGCACAGCAGTATGGGGTTGACATCCATCTGACAATTGAAATGAATCGGTTAAATTACATCAAACAGCATCAAAAAGAACTAAGGTTGGATACCGTGAAAGGATTACATGATTGAAGATGACGACAATGGCCCTCCCGCTAAACGAATCATTTTGGCCACAAATTTCACGGGTGATCCACATTACACGGCCTGACAACTCCAAGATCCTATGAAAATTGTCCAAGACCCCCCATTTGCGCACACGTGGAAAAACGTCTTTTGCGGGGGTTGAGACAAATGCGATCTTTTTTCGCTGGAAAGGCAAAAGACCTCTTTTTCGCGTCTTTTGCGCACAAAAAATCCAAGTCACTCCAAAATTTTTTGTAGTGACGCTATCAAGCTGAAATTTTTACAGTATATGGTCATAGGCGAGCACAACATGCTGTAAAAATTTGGGCCCAATCGAAACAATGTGGGTCATTTGGTGAAACTTTTAGCGCTTGAAGTTTGTGGGCGGGGCCTGTTGTGCGCAAAAGACCTTTTTCCACGTGTGCGCAAATGGCGGTGCGATATGATTTAAAAATTTTCTCGTTTGCTCACGAATTTGATTTTTTCAGATATGAATCTCGATGGGAAATAGCTCGATCGATTTGAGGAATATCGGGCTCGTCGCGAATACGAAGAACACACGGAATCCTTCAAAGAATCGCATGATGAACGTTCCGAACAAGATGCCAATGGGAACTCGGTCAACGCTGAAGCTCAAGGATCTTTAAGTGAATCGGATGAGCCACCTACAAAGAAAAAGGCCATTGATGTGAAAGCTGTTGCAAAGATGGGCAAGGGTGTTGAGGGCACCAACAACAACTTGCCAAAAGCTGCCCAGCAAATTTGAGAAGCCCGTCGTCGAGCACATTCTGAAGCTGAACAAGACAATCAAAGAGGGCGATTACAAGCACATTGTTGCTTACGATGAGGCGGCGTTTTGGCTGGATGCTTCGATGAGCAAGTACATCGAATGCTCGGACAGAGAAGGAAATCTAGGGGTTTTGGGGCCGCTTACATCGACGGGATTTCAATGGACATCGAGGAATTGATGAATTCATTGATTCTGATGTTTTTATTGATTTCGCTTGGCAGTTGTTTTCATTTCGTTTTGCTGTTAAATTTTCAAATTGTTAAAAAACTAAAGAAAAAGTTTGCTTTTGAACAAATTTTTTGAATTTATCTTGATTTGGTAACAAGAATAATAGCGTAAAATAGTATCCCCTCTAGAGGGAGAGAGAAAAAATAGTACCCCATGGGATCCAATTACAGTATTTACGGTAGTTGCGGGAACGGGTGGGTAGATAGTAAGTTTTCACTTAATTTTCGTGCCCGCCTTTCGTTTATGCCCAACCATCCAGCAGAAAACGCCGCCGTTAGGCGGCTTTTCCTGCTGGTTTTAGATAAACAATAAAATAAAGTCGAAAACGAATGAGCGAACGTCTACACCCTCGGAACCACAGGACTATCGAATGTTAAACGGAGAAGCGTCTACTGCCATTTCCGTTTCTCTCACTCGACAAGAAGCCAATTTATCTGTTACCAAAACAATTCGAAAGGATGTGAAAGCTAGTGTAACCCAATCTCTTCAAAGTGTCACCACAAGGGCCACAAATGATGGGGACAATTCACAACTTAGCGAGTCGCAAATTGATATTATCAAACGCGAGATGGATGAGGTAAATGCAACTCATCGTGAAGAAGAGCACTGGAGGAGGGGAAAAGAACAGAAGCGACAAGAAAGTTTGGCTGAGCGAATACAGGTTCTTTTAAGCTAATAGTTCTTAGATTATGTTCTTTTTAGGGAGCCGAAGAAAAAAAAAAGCTGGAAGCGCAAAAGAGTGCAAAGGCGTCAAAAAAAACGGAAAGGATCTACGACCCTCGCGCTGTTTCACCATCTAACAATGACGATGAAATATTTGATCCACGAGCAGTCAAAAATGTGAGTTTGTTTAAAGTTTAGCTATTAATTAGATCAATTCTAGCACGAAGCGTCCACAAATGTTTCATTGCAAAGAAAGAATCCACCTTCTCTACCATCATGTTTACTCGATCGAGGCATCAAGGTATGAAGCGGGTAGTTTATTGGCTTATTAACAATGTTTAGATCGAGAAAATCATGAAACTCTTTTTCGTGAAAAATGAGCTGGTGGGGCTGTGCAAATACAAGAACTGTCTTGTAATGCAAATTGTTACCGTCGAAAAGATTAAAGAAGTGGATCCACAGGTAAGATTATGTTTGTTATTTTTTACTAATAAATTTAGGCTCTCCTCCGAGCATACGAGCCATTGTTCTGGGACACGCAGACCAACGAATAGAGATTGTTAATTTGAAAAGTAAATTAGATTTTTCTTTGTTTTTGCGCTATTTTATATACCTGATAAATATTTTTTGTTCTTATAAACAAATAATGCAAATGCCTTTGTAGAGGATTTTTATTTGAACGTGATTACGGTTGAATATTAGTGGCATATTTTACAGTTTGTTTTAGTGGTCTGTTATGTTAACAGAATTAACCGCGGATACAATCATTTACTTCGCAAACGACTCACTGCGATGCACAGGAATAGATAAATTAGTGAGCAACATTTTTGGCACTAAAATTTGGATTTTCGAATAGAATTGTGATCGAAGATGAGGTCTTTTGGGTGTCAAATCGAAATGCGCAGGTAGAGTTTATTGTGAAAATGCAGGAGCTGTTTGAATTTACTGAAGAAATGGCAACGTTTATCTTTAGGTCATACAAAAAATCATGCAGGAGAGAATACCGACCGACAAGATGACCATCTCCTTGCTTCAATTTGCTGGAAGCTTAGCCTTAATACGATACGATGTAATATTATTATGCAAAGCTTTATGTATCTAATCAATTTTAGTCTCAAGGCAATTGCATCATCATTAGCAGGGATATTTATGGGCGACAAAGTCTCCTCTTTGGCCGTTCAAGCAATGGATTTGTTTTGTCACTTTGCAAACAGGAGAATGCCGATGTAAGGGTTCACAGTTTGCTCAATTTGTTTTTTCTAGGTTAAAGAATGGTTTGATGTCCCACATGGCTCTGTAACAATTGTTCCTCTCAAGAAAGAGGCGAGCGCTCAATTTTTTACAGTATTCGACAAAGGAGATTTGCCTGAAGATATTGAGCTTGTACAACAGACATGGATCAAAGGCTTAGGTTGGGTAGCTTGCATATTAATAGTGCTAACGAGAACTTCAGGTAGAAATGTTTCTGTAATACGACGTCCAGACATTGGCCAACCTTTCATGAAGGTTTCTTTTTTTTAATTTCAAGAGGATCATAGTTATAGGTTAACAGAGATTCAAAGAATGAGGCACTGGACCGGACGGTGTTTTCCTCTTTGTTACTAAAATACCTATGCGACGCTATAAAAACATGTCTTGATCAAAGATTGGAAACTCTTGCTGTTTGTGAGTTTTTGAAGTATATCTTCAAAGTAAAGACTGAATTTAGGCTTTTCTGGGGGGATCGACAGTTTACTTGTTGCCTACATTGCTGATATGGTTGCAGAAAGTGATGTGCAAATCGATCTCATAGCCGTGGCTTTTGGTCTATCAGAAACAGTTTGTTAAAATATTTTGACTAGTAATCATTTGTTAATAGGAATGCGATAAAACTCCAGACAGAATCCGGGGAAGAGCTGGCTTTGAGGAATTGAAGAGAGAGCGGCCGCTTCGTCGATGGAATTTCATACGGTGTAATGTCTCTCCAAAAGAAGTCGAAGAAAATCGGGAAAGAATTTCGAGGTAAACTATAATAGTTATGCTGAAAGTTTTATTCTATTAACAGGATTGTTCAACCCTGTCAAACAATTCTCGACGAATCACTTGGATCGGTGCTTTGGTTCGCGTTACGTGGCGCTGGAATTGATATTGATGGGAAAAGTACAAGGTTCGGTTTTGAGAAATGCATTCGTTATTTATTTTTTTGCTTAGGACTTCGGCAACTTATTTTATGGTTGGCAGTGGCGCTGATGAACTTTGTGCTGGTTACTCGAGACATAGGCATCGATTTGAGAAAGTATGTTTGCACAAATGTCTTGATTATTTTTAGCAAACCAACAATAACCAACCGATTTATCTAGGACGGCGCGATGGGTTTGGCTGATGAGTTGGAAGCAGAATTGATCCGCTATGGAACACGAAATGGGTCTCGAGATGCACGGGTGGCAATCGATCATCAACGAATCATTATGTAGAGTTTTTGATTTTAAATCCTTTAAACTTTTATATTTTTAGTGCACCGTTTTTTGACGGGAATACAGCCGCATTTTGTAACCGATCTCCACTGGATGTCAAGTGTGATTTGGATAAACCAAGAGGAATCGGCGAGAAAGCTATTATTAGAGAGGTAAAAAATAAATGCCTAATGTTATAAAGTTGAGGTTGAAATAAAGTTTGGCATTAAAAAGCTATTTATTTTAAAATCTGATTTTAGGCACTGAAATCCCTTGGTTCTTCTCTTTCTTCATGGCCTAAACAAGCTATGCAATTTGGATCAAAGTTTGCTCAAATGCAAAAGAATATGATGGCAATTTCGGGAAAAGACATTAAGGTTTGATGTTTTTTCTGTTCTTTAAAAACATTTTCCATTAGGGAAGCGACATGGCACAAAGTCTACGAGCTGTTTCGACAAACAAACCGGATTCGCTGGATGATACTTAAAGTATGACTACTGTATCACTTGACTTTGACGGGTTTATATCAATTTGTTATGGGTTTTGAGCAGGTTGTTTAATTTCCTAAATTTATAAAATGAATTTATTAAAAAAATAAAGACTTTCACGCTTCCGATAAACGATTCAATTTATCAAAAATGCAGGAATTTCACACGGCACTAATGATCTATGAAAGGGTTGAAATGTTTATCGTTCTTTTGCTTCGTTTCCACATTTCTTCACTCTAGGGGATTTCCTCTTCACACAATTCACGGCTTCGAATGAATCGAGAAGTAAAGCTGAGATGAAAAAGAGAAGGAAAAAAAGAAGGCAGAAAGCGCAATCAGGCGCCATTTCTCTCAAAAAGCCTCTCGTTTCCTCTATCTTTCCATCAAGAGAGAAAAATGTGGATGCATTCCAATTTTGTCTCATTCTTGTGTGAGCTCAATTCTTTGGAGAGGGGATTTTTAGTTGAACGGGCCGATCTTTCTTCATTCCTTTTCTTGTTTTAACTTTGTTTATTATGAAAGTAACTTGCAATTAGCTTGGTTTCAGTCACTGTCCCATTAAATGCACCAGGCTAAAGGCATTTACTGAATACCTTGACTGAATACCTTGACTACAGTATGACATAGTAAGGCATACTGTAATGGAAATAGATTACGGTAGTTTTGCATGTGACTTTGCAATCTTTACAATCTGGAATCGAAATTGTTTTCCAAAAACCCAGCATTTATTGGAGAAAAACACGATAATCCTTCATTCAGAAAGGTTTAATTGCTATTTATTCAATTCTCCCTGTTCCCCCCACTAGCCGATAATTAAGACAGAGAAAAACGAGAGTTGAGCTAAATGTATTACAAGTTGAACTGAGAAATGTGATCAAAGATGAGCTTGTTGGGACAATTAGCGCTGAAGTTAGTGCCGATTCACTCAGCATTTTGAATGATGGTCGTTTGATGATGATTTTGAATGATCATCTGTGATTTTTGATCACGGTAGGTTAGATTGGTAGTTTTCTGAAAGTTGACACATTTTAGAGAACTCATTGACCGAATTGTGCGTACGAAGTACCTGTAATTCAGCAATTTCAGCCAATGATTCATTCAAAAAGCTTTTAAATACAGAATCATCTGTTCCAAAGCGATAAATCATCTTCATCACCAGATCAGCTCCATTCTTTTTCCGTGTACCGGAAATCTCGCCCCTCCCAACTCTAGCCGTTCCCCCTCCCCTTCCCGATCACTCTCCAATCATTCATTCTCCATCAAATAGTCGGTGTTCTTTTCTTTCTTCCTTTACTTTTCCATCTTTTCTTTTCTCCCTAACCACAAAAACGTTTCACGCCCCGAGAAAAAACGGCTGGTTGAGACGCGCAATCGTTTTTTCTCCTCCTCCAATCACCCCCATCTTAACCACTTTTCATGGCTTGTAAATTCTCGAGAAACGAATCACACAAAAAAGGATCATTTCCCCATTCCATTTGAACCCTTTTGATTTTCGCCTTCTTTCTTTGACCTTCTCTAAATCAATATCCTCTTAGTGAAATTTGCATTTTGTTTGGTTGACCCAACGCAAGGCCTTTCCAGTTTTGATGCAAGCTTGGAGCCGATTTTGGTGAAAATATCAGCGCAAAAGAAACGCAAAGCTGCCGCCCGAGGCCGCTTTCAATTCCCGTCTCAACGAGGACACAAAGTTATTGACAGGTAAAGGAATTGTTAAAAATGATAAATATATCTAAAAGATATCGAACTGTAAAAGCGCTTTTGCTAATCAATGTCTAGATAAATACAGTAGTACAATTGATATTCCAGTTGTGACCTCGAATGGAAGCACAACCGAAGTGAAAGCAATCGAGCTGACGATCAGCGATGATGGAAATTACAGTGTCTCAAGCGGGGCTGAGGTGAGTGATGATGATAGAGTGATGTCAAAGATATCATAAGTGTTTATTTGACCGGTCGATCAATTTTTGAAAACAAATCCTTTTTACCGAGATTTGAAACTACTGCTAACTCTGATACAACTGAAATTTTTAATATTGGTCAAGCATACGGATTAAATTGAGAACTGAAAGAACCGATTCCAGGCCTTTCTCGATCAGCACTCAACCCTCCGCCAACATCGTTCATTTCTCGCGGCTCTTCTGATCAAGTTTTTCCTTTTCAATTGTATTCTCGTCTCGATTCTTCTCGATGAGGGTTTTAATCATCTATTCCTTTACGGTAGTTCTTCAAAAAAAAAAAAGCAAATATTTTCCAATTCGCGCGAAAGTTTATCGTAGCCGCCCTTCCTTGCACTAACACGATTATCTCATCAACATTACGCGTTATCGCGCAAAAATTTCTCTGCATAGTAGTTCGAAATGGATGGTTCCTGGTTGCAAGATGTAAAATTCAAATCAAAAATTGATCCACAACTGTACCAAATTCAAAAATTTCAGGTGTTGCCTTGGTGTACGTGATAATGTTACCGCTTTACGCTCTCGTGTTGCTGGCGATTCCCCGACAATCCCTCCTCTTATTTTGTCCGGCTCTCATCCTGTCGCTTGTCACCTCTTTTGTCCTTTACCTCAACATTCTCATCTCGTTTCTCCGAATTGCTTCAAATCGAATTGATCTCTGGTCTTCGGATGGAGCCCATCTCGTGCTCGATGTTAGAAAAAAAGCTCTGTATACGAGGAAAACAAAAAAAAAATTCTAGGTACTACTGGTTGTTGTCGAAACGCTACTTCTCATTCATCTCTGCAAAACATTTGGCCATTTTGTGGATCAACTACAGGGGAGGGATGGACTCAACGATGACATGCACAGCACGGTAAAGGGAAACTCATTTATAAACTCACAATAGACCCAGCCAATTTCCAGATATCAATGGGTACAATGTACTCACTAACAAACTACGACGAGGACGGATTTGCAAAACCAATAGAGCCCAGACGAACGAAAATGGGCATCTGTTGATGTTTCCCCTTAACCACCTTTGATCTCCATATTCCATTGTTAGTCATGCCAATGATCTCAATTTGGTCTAAATTATATGCGCCACAAAAATTTGAATGCCTGATAAAAGATTTATAAAGAACAACCCGTTCAAAGCAGTTAAAACAATAAAAAGTAATTATATACAAAAGTTCAAATCCTTTTCATCCGTTGTTTAGTCCTTTCCAGAAGTAGGGATTTTGTTGAAACCGTCTGGAGAAGGTGTTAAACCTAAAGAATTCTAGTTTAAAAGACACTAAAAACATAAACGTACCAATCTTGAAGTGCATTCAGTGGAATGTATTCGTTCGTTCCTAATCCATCAGGCCTCGGCAATCTCACCGTGAATGACTAAACAAGAATATTGTTCACCAGCAAAAAATTATCTACCTGTGCATGATTGACCAAATTTTGTAGCATCTTGTTTGCAAATTCGGCAAGTGTCGACTAAAATTTTTTTTTGCAAAGCTTGTAATATTATCTACTGGTTACCTGAGTGGTTGGTTCTGTAACCCCATCTGGTACTCGAGATTGGATTTCCGACAGCACATCCAACTATTATAGATACACCTCAAGCTTTCAAATAAAATCTACCTGTATCCCAAGTTGAGCTGTTCCATGAGCGGACGCAGAAAAACTGCTTCCAAATATTCCTGTGTGTTGAGCATCGGCTCGATGTAACTAAACATAAATTTTGAAAGTTAATGATGCAAATGCTACTCACCTTAGCAACTTTAAAAATTGAACTGGGCTTTTCGTTTGAAATGTAGCCCAAGAAATGCCAATTTGATTCGTTCCCACTTGGTAATGGCCATCTCATATACACTTAAAAGCATTGGTTTCACTGAAGAAGCGATAAATTCTACCTGCGCCTGCTGTGCCGTCGGGAAATGGTTGAACTCCTGTCAGAAATATCACAACGTGATTGATCGAGTCCGCATCTGGGATTTCAATCATAAACTCTCGTTCGCCCGCCTGCACGAAATCGGTTTGCAACTAAACGATCGACACAAGATTTTTAAAATAAAAGATTTAAATCTTTAGACAATAATCAACAAGCCCACCATTCTTCCACCGACAACAACTCCGAAAACATTTTGCGCCATTGGCCTCTATACGAAAAATTTTAAAGAACTCATTCGAATTCAATGTTTAAATGTCCACTGATTGTGTAACTTTGTAAGTTTTCCAATATTCTGAGCGTTAACTTCAGGAAACTCTTTGAATAAAAAAACATAATTTATCCAAAAATAAATAATAAGATAACAATTTAAAAAAAGCACAACTGCCAATATTAATGGTCAAAGTGACAAAGAACAAAATGTGATTAAAACTTGGATGAATGAGATCAGGGATCATTGATGGCCGCCACGTCCCCAGCCATTTCCTTGTCCAGCGCCCCATTGCTGCTGACCGCCTTGTTGACCAGCCCATCCGCCTTGTTGACCAGCGCCCCAGCCTCCCTAAAAATTCTTAGATAACAGTTAATCGTAAAATGTTACTTGTTGTCCCCATCCTGCACCAGCATCAGCAGCCCAGCCTTGCTGCTGTCCGCCATTCCAGCCTCCATATCCTTGATCATATCCGCCCCCATAGCCGCCACCGCCACCTTGGTTCCATCCGCCACCCTGGTAACCGCCGCCACCTCGACCACCTAAAACAATTTATTTATAGTGCCTAATAACGTGCTAATACCTGGCCCGCGAGTTTGATGGAATCGTTGCTGGCGATCTCTCTGGTTTTGAGCTTTGGCCTAAAAATTTTAACGGTAAACAAAGATAGGGACAAACACCCACCATTTCATCTTTGCTCAGTGCCTTCTTTACATCACAACGGCTTCCCTCGATAGTGTGCGACTTCTCGAGAATACACTGATCAACAGGATCATACTAAATTACCAAATACAATACAAACTATCTATTGTTTTACATACGTCATCGAACGAGACAAACGCGAAACCGCGAGGCTTTCCGGTGGACTTGTCGACAATGATTTCGACCTTCTCAACATTGCCATAGGTGGTGAAATAATCGCGGAACATGTCCTCGGTATGCGAATCCTTGACTCCGCTGACATAAAGACGCTCTAAATGAACTAGTTGTATTAAAAAACTTCCAAAACAAACTTGATGATATGTTAGACTCGTTTTTGTTGCTAGCATCCTTTGGAACGGCACGTTTTGGATCAACCGTCTTTCCGTCGATTTCATGAGGGCGATTTTTCATACATTCGTCGACCTAAACAAATTTACAATTAATATTAAAAAGTACACCAACCATTGGTTTATGCTTGTAGGTAACAAAGCCAAAGCCACGGCTTCTCTTGGTGTGTGGATCTTTCATGATGACACAATCGGTAATTTCTCCAAATTTCCCGTAAAATTCTCGCATAGTTTCTTCGGTAGTCTCAAGCTTGATTCCGCCAATGAAAATTTTGCAGAAAGCCTCGCTATTTTCTTGGACATTTGGATCATTTTTGTATTCGTCGGCCTAAAATAGAAAATGTGTTCGGTAAACAAAAACCCCTACCGATTGTTCTTTTTCAAAGCAAAAGAACAATCATTTTATATAAAATAACTTTAAGTAAACCTCACTTCTTGACTAGACATATTGAACTATTATTTCGACGTCAGTGATTTAACGACTATAACGCTAATTGCCAGACAGAAGTAGGTAAGTTACAGCCTATTGGACTAGCTTTTGGCGTAACCTAAAGAATTAACGTTATAACTATATTGAATCTAAAAACAACAAATAAAATGAAAACAGAACCAATCCAAAATACATACAAGCATTTACGGGCGCTAAAGGAAGGTAAATCGAAAGAGCGGCGTTGACATGGAATGAAATTTTTTTCGTGCCGATCATTAATCGAGTAACAGATGGCAAGATATTCAATTAATAGGCAGCAGATGAAATTTTGTGGACAATTAGAGCGATTTCAGTGTAAATGACTATTTGTATGTATTTGGATGGCTTAAAAACTAAAGCCGAAACAATGTATACCTCAAAATCGATAAGTTATTAAAAGCAAGCCAAACTAATCGAAATGAATGATATGCGACCGAGAGTGACGCGCCGCGTCGTTTCCATGGTAGTACGGTGCTTGCGAAAGATCCACAAAATAACTAGCACAAGGTCATCGAGACCTTTTTAACAGTCAAAGGAGTTCAAAAACATCTTTATTAGGGTTACATACAAATGGTGCATAGGAGTAAGTTTATTAAATGATTTTTAGCTTTTTTCCAATTTTCTCGAAAGCTCCAAGGCAACGATCGATTTGTTCATGGGAGTGGGCTGCCGAGAGCTAAAAATAAGTAAAATTGAAAAAAATAATAAGAATTAAGTTGCACCTGAACTCGAATTCGCGCTTGTCCTTTTGGGACAACCGGATAAGAAAATCCGATTACGTAGATTCCTTCTTTAAGCATTTCGTCGGCCATTGTCGAGGCTACACTAAAAAAATAATATATGACAAGGTATTTCTGAAGTTTTACCGGGCATCTCCAAGAAGAACAGGAGCAATTGGATGCGCGTCATTTCCCAGCACACGGAATCCAAGTTGTTTCATTCCACTTCGGAAGCGGGAAATATTTGAAGCGAGAGACGCGGTGAATGAACTGTCCGACATGAGCATATCAAACACCTAAATTTAACACTTAACTTCTTAAATAATGCATTGGACTTTGAATAAAACTGAAAAGCTCTTACCTTGATTGAAGAGCCGACAATGCTTGGTGCAAGTGAGTTTGAGAAGAGATAAGGCCTGGATCTTTGCCTCAACAAATCGATCAGCGGTTTCGGCCCAGTCGTATATCCACCCATTGCGCCGCCAAGTGCCTTTCCCAGAGTTGAATTGATAATATCCACCTTGTTGTTAATGCCTAAAATTGAAATAAAGAGCTTGATGCATACACAAAAGTACCTAATGCTTCTTGTGTTCCGCGACCGGTTTTGCCAAAGAACCCTGTTGCATGGCATTCATCCACAAACGTTATTGCATTGTATCTGAATTAAATTGGTGTGAAAAAAATAGAAACTCTAGAAACTTTTCGGCCAAATCGCAAATCTCTTTAAGCGGGGCTACATCTCCATCCATTGAAAAGACTCCATCAGTTACAACAATTCGATGACGCGAATCTACAAAATGTCCGATTTAACAAAGAAAAATATTTAATAAACCTTGTGTATCCTTCAGCTTTTGCTCAAGATCAGCCATAGAAAGATGTTCGTAACGCAAACGCTTGGACTTCGCAAGTCGAATTCCATCGATGATTGAAGCATGATTGAGGGTGTCGGAGATGATTGCATCCTCGGGTCCTACAAATAGCATATATTTATTGTTACACAATAATATCGCTTTTTATTTTTAATTAATCATAAACCAACCCGTCAAAACTTCAAAAACGCCAGCGTTAGCGTCAAAACAGGCAGCGTACAAAATAGCATCCTCAGTTCCATGAAATTTGGCGATTTTTGCCTCAAGCTGAAAGAATACGGTAAATAACGCAAAAATAAATGATCGCCGCTTTAAATTATTAAAGCCACCAACCTGTTTGTGAATATCCTGCGTTCCACAAATAAACCTAACCGATGATAAGCCCGCTCCATGGGTTTTCAAAGCTTCTTGTCCAGCTTTTATTACCTAAACTTTCGATAAATTGATACTTAAATTAGTTACAACCTCTGGATGACTGCTCAGGCCAAGATAGTTGTTGGCACAGAAGTTCAAGTAGGTTCCTTGCAGTCCCTAAATATGAAATTGTAAATTTGCTAAGCGTAAAAAAAGAACCTCCAAGCGAACTTCAACACCCTGACGCCCGACAATAACTCGCTCATTCTTGAAGGTGCCAGCTTCCTAAATAAATGAATAAAACAACAATGTAAATCGACAAACTTTAATGCCTTGTAACTCCGATTTGAGATGTTCTTGAACTTTGCGAGAGGCACGGGAGAACACTCCACGGGCAGCCATACCCTGAAAAGAATTGATCGTCAAATTTTTAGAATTTAAAAGAATTCGGGCATGAGCTTAATCAAAACTTCACGAAAAGGCAATAAAAGCGTCAAATATGTCATTGAGCGACAAGAGAGGAATTTTTGGCGGTCAACGGGATTGATTTGGGATAGAAAAGAAATGCGCGTGTGCTGCTCAATTAGTGACAACGAAAATCGCGGGGTACGTGGAGAAAAAAAGGATAAGAAATCTAGAAATTTAAAAATTTAGAAACAATTCACAAAGTTAAACTTTTAAAAGCGGTAAGCTTTAATGATTTGCATTTAATAATTAACTTCATTTGCACATTCACTTTCTCGACTTGGAGCCATTGCAAGGTTCTGAAGCCCTTTGTTCATTTTTATGCATGAACAAGTTTTTTTGCAGTGGTTTTCCAACACTTAACTGTTCTGTTCTTGACAACTGTTCGTTCTGAATTCAAAGTGTCCGAGTCAGACTAGAAGCCAGGCCCTGATTTGTCTCTGACCTTGCTTAACTTTGCCGTGGGTCTGGTCCGCCAGACGCCAATTCTGGACTTGGCTTCTGTCCCTGTCTGATCTGGCTTATAAGTCCAGGTTCCGGTTGGCTCTGAGCTTGAGAAATGTCATTTCAGGTTTCACCACAACCGTTAAATCTTTATTCAAAGCACCTGTAGATAATCATTTTTTTTGTCGTTGATGCTACTTTGTACAAACTAAAAGATAAAATTCAACCCGTTTTGAGAAAATGTACAAAGAAAACTAATGAAGATAACAATGAGAAGAGATCAAGATTTGTGTAATAAATTGGGGTTTAGATGCCTTTCAAAGGAGAAGTGTTCAACGGTTTAAAAGTGGAAACATTTCGTGGAAGAGTTGTTGATTGGTAGGGATTCGACGAATCGTAGCTTTTTTTTGGGTTCCACGTATGACTGTAATAGTCAAATGTTGGAGAGGAATAGGGTTGATCGGTGGGTGAGGAGAGGAATTTGAATTTCGGTTGAATTTGGTAGTCGACGATTGAGGAATGCGGGCGTTTATGAGGGGATTTTGAGGGATGAGATCCCAATTCGAGGAAACTTTGATCGTCTCGCATTTGAATTGAGAAGGACGATGGTGGAATGAGACGAATCGTCGATTGGGTACTGAAATTTGCATTTTGCAAACGGATTACTAGAGTGATTATTGTAGATATTTTTGCAGCATATGAAAGATTTCAGCTGACAAATCCAAGTTGCATTTTCGAAATTTGACAGGGAAGGGAACGTTGGACCATTCCCTTACAAGGGATGGTCCAAAGTTAAGGTGATCGTTTGGGATGAGTGATACCTCATTCGATAGATCTCATGATGAATATTGATGACCAAAAAAATTAGCCGCCAAGAGTCACTCTACAACGAGAAATGTGGCCGACAAGCAACAAAAATAACATTTTTGACCCTCCTTCGTGGGGCTGTAACTTTTTACTGAATCGATATTTTTGAAGAATCTTTTTTGCGTGTAATAGAACTTGAATGAAACTAAAAAATAAACTTTTATTAATTATAGAAACTTAAGATGTTCCTATAAAAAAGTTCAGTAAACTTTGGCTAAAATTTAAAATTTAAATTTAAAGGCTAAAAGCTTTTAAAAACAAAATTTTATAAATACTTTGGGAATCAAATTTTTACTATTTCTAGTTTCATTTGAGTTCTATTACACGCAAAAAAGATTATTCAAAAATATCGATTCAGTAAAAAGTTACAGCCCCACGAAGGAGAGTCAAAAACGTCATTTTTGCTTCTTGTCGGCCACATTTCTCGTTGTAGAGTTACTTTCGGCAGCTAATTTTTTTGGTCATTAATATTCATCATGAGATCTATCGAATGAGGTGCCAAACGATCACCTTAACTTTGGACCATTCCCTTGTTAGTTCAATGATCGAATTGGTGACTAATGACTGACAACTTCACCAGTCGAAATTTCTCCTCAAACTTCTCACATTTTTCAATATCATCTCTTTTTTATTTTCCTATCTGGAATACAGTTTAAACTTATAGATAAACTTATAGATAAATTTATAAATAAATTTACTCATTCCTTAATGCTAAGAAACTCTCTCCAAACTCACCTATCAAGCAACAGCAAAGAAGCCATCGATGTTTGCGTCTCCGTCGTTTTATGGCGCAGATTTCGGGCCAATTTTTGCGAATTCGTATTCATCGATTTAATTCTGAACTTATTTTTTTGAAACTATTCTCTAAATTGGACAAACTTTTTGATGTGTACGACAAGGATGATGATGAAAAGAAAGGCGACGAGGAAAATTAAGAGGGCATAAATGTAGAGGGAGTTCTCGTTGAAAAAAGTTTGAGCAAAAACAAGGGCTTGACGAGGTCTGAAAGGCGATTTTCATTTATAAAGTTATTTAGTCTAGCTACAGTATCCCAGTCTGGCTACAGAATCTCAGCCTGTCTACAATACCCCAGCCGTACTGTAAAGCCCAGCCTCTTGTCCCCCCTATCAAGGATACTGTAGTAAGACGAAAGACTGGTACTATTCCCGTATCTTTTAAGTTACAATATTTCCCAATTGACGAACCTATCAAGCATGTATTCAACTGATGGTGGTTGTGAGATTTCTAGAGTTTTAGAAATCAGCACACAGCCCAACGAGCAGCAACCGTGTCCCGGGGGACACTTGTAGAAAATGGTGTCTGTCTGGAAATTGAAACAAATTCATTGTCAAATGCTAGAGAGACAAGTTTAATTTTTTCAATTGCATTATTCATTAGCTATAAATTTTACTGAAAAGTAGAGTGTGTTCGTCACGAGTAAGTAATTACTCGAGTAAAATTTGCATGAGTGATTTTTACTCGATTAATCGACGTTTTTTGGTCATGTAACTACGAGTAATCCTCTTTACACGTCGAGTAAATTGAATATCTTTACTTGTGAAGGGGAATTTACCACCAAATCAATTAAACGGCTGAATATCTTTACATTTGAAGGGAATTTCTCATCAAATCAATTAAACGGCTGAATATGTTTACATTTGACGGGAATTTGTCAGCAAATCAGTTAAACGACTGAATATCTTTAAAAGAAGTCGTTTATAACTCGGTGCTCGTGACTTTTTCGGGCCAATTTTTTTTGCGATAATTTTCGCTGAAAGTCGGTAATTTTTCCTAAGTGTGCGTTTAAAAAAAAACGCATTACTCGTGAGGAAAACACTCTACTGAAAAGCCTATCGTGTTTCCTTACTTACCCTTATATTATAAACATTTCTTCTCTTGTAAAGATCGTCGAATTGACTTAAACGATATCGACAATTCATTCCCGATTTCGGCTCCAGTGAATACGTGATCCCGTTTTGAGTGATCTGAGAAATTTTTGGAGTTTGACAATGACAGTTTGACAATGACATGATTCTCCCATTCCAACTCACTTGATAATCATTAAAGTATTTCCTCGAAATGACCCTCGTCGGTGATCTCCTGAATCGTTTCCTCTTTTCAGCAATCTCTTCCAGGAAATCCTGAAACAGATCATTGTTCTCAGAAGTAAAAATTTCTTCATTTTCCTCTTCAAATCTCATAAAAACCCCTCTCAAAAGCTATCTTTTCAGCACACTTATTAGTCCATAAAAGAGAATGAATCGAAGCCCCTTTTCCCTTGTCCATTTACAGCCTTTATCACCGCCGAATTTCAAAGAAAACTCTTCGAAATTTGGGTTTTTTTGGCGCTAAAATTCGCTGAAATCCGAGAAATTGAAGTTTTTCTATCAATTTTACACTGAAAAATATGAACATTTTGAATAGATCGAGTCCGACACGAACAACATTGTAAACCGCAAGCCACCTCGTCTTTCCCGCAATCGAACGAGATCTAAAGAGATTTCATTTGAATCAATTTGAAAATAGATCTTAAAATACCGTAAACCTTTCCGATTACTATTACTTTTCAAATGAAATCTTTCTTAAAACGTGTCCTTTCTTGACAAAGCAAGAGTTATTCACTTTCTGATCCCAATTCAAATCTCACCTTATGCAGAAGGAAAGTTCTATCAGGATGTCGAGCACTCCAGAGAGCTTTTGTGTGCCCAGGCACCACAAATATCTCCTCATCAAGCAATTCAAGAATTTCCAAGAAAAACGTTGTCTCGACTTTTTCCGGGGAATTCAACCGGAACTCTCGACCATCCACCTCAAAATGTATTCGTTAAAGAAAAACTTCGAGACTTTTGTACAAGAGACGGACTGGGATTTTGTAAAATTATCCACAACTCTGTCAAAGTCTGTTTTTAATTTTACTTTCAGCTGTACTGTGCTGTATCATTAAGAATTCTAAATATATTACTTTTAACACATTGTAGTATAGAAATCAACTGGGCTTTTACAGTAAAAGCCGCCCTTCAAGGCCCTTCAAGTCCTTCAAATTCAAGTATTACTTATTACTTATTATATTTTACCGTTACTCAAAACAATTTCAATCTTTTTTTCAATAAACCCTTCCGGTCGTTTCTTCGATTTCAGACAATAAGAAAGGGTCATGGTTGGAGATATTATCTCTTTTTTTTGTGTTTACTGATTAGAGAAGAGAGATCAACGCTGAAATATCGATGACGTTATGCGAAACAAGAACAATAACAAGTTGAGAAAGGCTTCAGTGATAAAAATGGCTTAATGAAAGGGCTTGAATGATTACAAAGAACTCTAGATTAGTTTTTAAAAGAAAAATGAGATCAAAGACGACGTGAGTAAACCCAAACACCTGCACGGTAAACCATTTAATAAGCAAATAAATAAATTTGATCATTTTTGGCTGCTTCAATTACCCAAGCCAAGCCAAAAGGCAAATCTTTTTTTTATCAGGGTGGGTAAAAGAAGCCAAAAACTAAGGCTAGCCAAGTCAAAGCCAAATCAATGGCTTTCAATTGGATTTACCTTGAATTTGGCTGGCTTTGATTTACCTTGTATTCTGGCTTTGACTTGACTTGATCTAGAAGTTTGACTCTTTTGCCAACCCCACAGTTTTTTGACCGGTTCAATTACTCCAACTTTTACTTATATCTATTTTTCTTGTACTGATTTGATTGATTTGATTAGATCGTATTTTCCGACCATTTTATTAATGTTATTCCATTTTTCTAGGGTAATCAAAGATGCTAGATCTATTGGTGATCTTTTTAGAAACTTTTCAACAATCTTTTTTAATGTTTTGTAAGAAGTATAACTGTTGCAGTAGCGCAACGCAAAAAAAGAAGACCAAGGATGAAATCAAAAGTGAAAACTATTCAAAAACACTTTAAAAATATCAACAATAGACTAATCCAGAAAATGCAAAACAAGCCTAGAAAAAAACGCGAGTAAAAATAGTTTTTAGCCGGGTCAAGCTTGAACTTTATTAGTAAATTTTATTCCATAATCCTTTTGGCATACTGCCTGTTTTTTTTTTGCTTTCAAAGCCTCCTTATCATATTCATTCCCTCCAATAACCATTTACCCGTCAATTTTTTTTGTTTGCCTTACTTATCTGCTTCAACTCTCCAACAAATCATAACAACTTTCAATTAATTGAAGAAAAGACAAGTGAAAGGGACTTTTGAATTCGATAGAATTTTAGTATTTGTTTGGATGAATGAAGAAAGCTTTGTAATAGGTACGTGCATATCTAGTAACCCTAGTTACTATAGTATTACCTTAATCTCTTTGGATTGATCGATCAACATGGATGTCCACTCATTTCCATCAACATCTCTTTCATTTCGTCGTTCTCCATACTTGTCCACGATTTTTTTTAAGAGATTCACCGTTTCTCTAAAATTTTGGAATAATATACTTTTAGATTTAGCTAAATATTCCTTAAAATGATTGGGTTTTGATAGAATATTCAAATATATTAAAATATATTCGAATATATTCAAATATACAAGGTGCGGCAAAAGTTCGGAGCCGCTATGAAAACATTGTAGAAAATTTAGTTCACGCTTTTTTTTGTGTCTCGTATACTTTTTTTTTCCTTTTTCGAGTATAGTTAAGGTGATTTGTTACAAAAATTTTCTTTTTAGGAGAAAATTCGTAAGAATGAACGCCAAAAAACGACGCGATGTGATTCTCGGATTATACCAAGGCGAAAAAAATAGCCCGGAGATTGTAAAAATCACGAAATATCCAAAAAGCACCGTCAACAAAGCAATTAAACGCCACAAGGCGATAAAGAACAACAAGGATCGCCCTTGAAGTGGTCGACCACCAACTGCCGTAACACCTACGAACATCAACGAAATCCGCTTTCGGATTCGCCAAAACGAGCTGCGGTCGATGCGAAAGATGGGCAAACAGCTGAAAATTTGCCCCTCGAAGCGTTGAAAGGATTGTTAAAGGGAAACTAAGATTCTTTAGCTACAAATTGGCCAAAGCACACGTCTTGGGCGACAAATGCCAGAAGAAACGAAAGCGTCTAGCAAAGAAGATGGTGCGCTTGGTGGCGACTGGCGTACTTGAGAGGATCCTTTT
This sequence comes from Mesorhabditis belari, assembly GCA_958450365.1. Classification (NCBI taxonomy): domain Eukaryota; kingdom Metazoa; phylum Nematoda; class Chromadorea; order Rhabditida; family Rhabditidae; genus Mesorhabditis; species Mesorhabditis belari. The sequence goes on along the minus strand of CAUEEP010000727.1, from coordinate 1,859,388 downwards.
CACAGATGAAAAGATTTTTTCTATCCAGTCATTGCACAACCGCCAAAATCATAGATAACTTCTCAAAAGGGGTCTGAAGAACACATTTGCGGCAAATTTGATGGTTAGAAAGCATTTTTCAGCTTCGATTATGGTGTGTGGAGGTATGTGTGCTACAAGTAAGACACCGCCTGTTTTTTGGACAGAAACGTCAAGATGAATGCTAAAAACTGTCAACAACTGGTATAAAAAGATGTCTTGAAACATTGGGCAACAAATCACTTTGGGCAAGCTGGCTTTTCCCTGCAACAGGACTGGGCTCCTGAGCATAGTGCTCACTCAACTCTCAACGTTTGTTGTTTTCAGGCTTTTGGGATAAGACCATTTGGCCTTCAAATTCGCCAGATCTTAATCCCCTCGATTACTCCGTTTGGGCTATTTTGGAAGGCAAGATCTCGATGGAGACATATCAAACAGTGGATGCTTTAAAATCTGCTCTGAAACGAGTCTGGTATGAAATAACTGTTTAAGCGTGCGCCACCATCGTGAGGAACTTCCCAAAGCGTTTAAAGAGGTGTATCGAAGCGGATGGTGGAAATTTCGAGCATTTGTTATAAGTTATTTGTTGTTATGAATTCGAATAAAGAATTTGTTATTAATTTTTAACTTTTTAAAGCTAGTTTTTAAACTATTAACTATCTTAAGAAGCGGCTCCAAACTTTTGCCGCACCCTGTATTTATATATTCTATTATAATAGAAACTAGAATTGCCTTTTAAACAAGAAACAAAATAAACAATGATATAAAAATATCAGTTTTTTTGTTGCACTAATAGTTTTTGGCAGCTCGGGATAAGATAAAAATTCGAATTAGAAAATTCGGGATAAGATAAATTTCCCATAAACAGAATTTTGTCTCACTCATTTCCCAAGCAACAAAACTACATTTCTTAACCAAATTCAAAAGCCATATCTTCAGATCAAATAAGCCTTTGAGTCATTCGAAAATTTATCATCAAAAACAATTGACTCATCGTATAGTTGCAAAGCTATTTGTAGTTGTTTTTGAGAAATCGTTCACCTTCTTTTTTCAACAAAACCCCAAATCGATTCCAGAGATAAGGAGTGAGGCATAATTATTCAAAAGCCTATCAACTCAATACTTTCTTTTAAACCGATTTAACTTTTATCAAGCCTTACTTGAGGGGGAACTCGTTTTGACATTTGAATTCAGTGGAGGAGGGGATTTGAAATCGAGATTTTCCCTCATCTACCGCTTGACAAACGGTAAACGATAAGAAAATGACCAAAATGAGCCCCGATTTGTCACGCATTCAAGAGTATCTCTTTTTGAAGATTGTCTTGTTCCTGAAAATTGTCTTTGGAAGGTTGAAAGTCCTGAAAGTTGAAACAGATGAAGGTACACTTTGAAAAGGGGTTTTACGGTTTTCCAAAAAAGTTAAAGCTTGAAACCTTTAAAGCTCCTTCATAGTTCCTACTTAGTTCCTTTAAAGCTCCTTTATAGCTCCTATTTAGTTCCTTTATAGTTCCTTTAAAGCTCCTTTAAAGCTCCTATTTAGTTCCTTTAAAGCTCCTTTATAGTTTCTATTTAGTTCCTTTAAAGCTCCTTTAAAGCTCCTTTAAAGCTCCTTTAAAGCTCCTTTACAGTTCCTTTGTATTGAATAGGTTTTGTATTGTTCAGTTTTGACAGACAACTCTGGAATAAGTAAAAATGGTTAATTCTAAATTCTAATTCTAAAGTATTATCTAAATATTCCGACTACGATATTCAAATGAAAAAGAGAATTTGAAAAGACAAAGACAAAGACACTTAAAGAAGACAAAACAAAACGTTCATGAGTCTAAACTAAAAAAGTAAAAGAGTAAATGTTGCCGGGTGTTTTTGATGGGTTTTGGGGACGGAAAGTCTGCTGGATTCCCATCTAAAAAGTGCTATCAGTTTCCCCTAGCAGTACCTCCATCAAAGCCAGAAAACAGCTTCATTCAACCACTCCAATGGTTCGTTTTTTGGTGATAAGATTTATTCTCTTTTTCTTCTTTTTCATTCTTTTTCATTTCCATTCTGAATCCAGGCTCCTCCTCTTAAATGGGCATCTTTTTCTTCTTCTAAAAGATTATTGGAAAGAGAAATGAACAGGGAATGGTATTAAAAGTAAAATGAATAGAAATGTACATTTGATCAAAATAAAATGAGACTTGAAGAGACTTTTTAGTAGTGTTACTTACTTTTAGTTTTATTTTAGTTTTACTTTTTGTTTTACTTTTAGTTTTACTTTTAGTTTTATTTTTACTTTTACTTTTACTAGTAATTCACTAATTTGGATAAAAAATTGATCAGTTCATTTGAATATAAATTGAAAATTTAGTTCACTATTAAATACGTATTAGAATCGTTTTTTTTATAGAATCTATTACTGAAACGTGAAAGATACGGTGGAAATTTCTTGACACCAAGATCTGTGGGACGATATTCGGTTTGATGTTGGCTGCACATGCACATCACTTTTATGTAAAGTACCGGGGGTTTTCGGAGTCGGGGAATCGATTTGAGCTATTCATTTTATCAAGTCTACCAATTAGAACTCGGATTTGATAAGTAATCATCAAAAGTATAGTAATCCCCAGGTACAGTAACCTTTTTTGTATACAGGATGGGCCAAAATCACGGCTACGCATTTTCAGCAGATTGCATGCAAAACGGCGCAATCAATTCAAAAACCCTAAGTGTTATATAGGGAATTGCAGCCTGAATTCTGGCCTACATTTCTGTATCAAAAGATTTTTGATTGAAGCTTTACAGTCGATTTTTCAGACCCTCAAATGAGCCCAATCCGACAGCTAAAATGGGAAGCGTGCCGGAGATTTGGGATTGGGCTCATTTGAGAGTCTGACAAAATCGGCTGCAAAACTTCAATCAAAAAGCTTTTGGTACAGAAATGTAGGCCAGAATTCAGGCTACAGCTCTCCATATAACACTTAGGGTTTTTGAATTGATTGCGCCGTTTTGCATGCAATCTGCTGAAAGGGTGTAGCCGTGATTTTGACCCACCCTAGATAATAATCCCCATGAATTCATTTATTTTCTGTTCACTTCATTCTTAAATCATTTCTTGATATAAACTTTATTATAGCACCCGAATCTGCGAGTCGAACCATCACAAATGAAAAGTTTAAAAACCTTTTCTAGAGAAAGCACCGTCACATCACAAGTTGATTTCAATATTTACAGAAAATATGTATCTTTTTTTAAAACTAAACCTCTAAAGCCTTTTCTTCTCCCGATTCCCCATCGACAACGGTGATTTCAGGGGATTTCGATGCAAGAATCTCCTCGATTCGCCGCTTCTCTTTGATGTCTCTGAAAATGGAGAACAGTTGTAAAATGTTTCCTATTTTACATAAAATTATTGATGAGTTCACTTTTTAGAAAACGAAACGATAAATGTACACACTCTATAGCAGAAATTTACTATAGTTACCGTATTTCTTCGAATAGAAGACCGGGTAAAGAGTATCATCGCGTACTCCTGCGTAGCAGCCCTCTTTAAAATTTCTTTTCTGCATAAAAGCTTTCAATGAAGTGCTATAGGGCTGGAAAATGACTCAAAAATACCACATGAGCTAACAGATTTTTGAGCCATTTTCCAGCCCTATAGCACTTCATTGAAAGCTTTTATGCAGAAAAGAAATTTTAAAAAGGGCTGCTACGCAGGAGTACGCGATCATACTCTTTACTAGAGTTCGGCAAACAAAACCAAAACCAAAACAGACCAAAACCAAAACACCAAAACAAACCAAAACTCAATTTGCATATAAATTAACATGTAAATTTAAATTGTAAAATGCAAATTTAAATTGTAAAATGCAAATTTGCCTTTCACTTTTTCTCACTCCCCAAAATCTCGCGGCCGAAAAAAGGACCAAAACACGACCTCGAAATTTCGAAACAAAAAATAGCCTATGGGATAGATTTTTGGACGCTGATTTCAAATCTGCAAACAGATTTTCGCTAGCTCCTCCCAGTCGCGAGATATTGGCGAGTTTTGGTTAGTTTTGGTTTGTTTTGGTTCTGGTTTTGTTATGGTTTTGGTTTTGGTGGTTTTGGTTTTGGTTAAGTTTTGTTTTCCGAAGTCTACTCTTTACCCGGTCTTCTATTCGAAGAAATGCGGTAAAAGAGAAATCTGCGAATCAAACGACCAGTTTCCATTCGATTAGCTCAATTTTTGAAAAAAAACCTTGTAATTCCTCATCAAATGAGATCAAAATTAAGCTGATCAAATGGAAACTAGTTGACGGTAAAAAGCACTACGAAGTTCTTAAATTTTACAGTATTACAGTACCGCATAATACTTCATAAGCTAATTAAATAATTAAACCTATTTTAAGTATGATTTTTAAAGCACTCACCTCCGACAATCGCAGATACAGGCTAAGAAAAATATGAAGAGAATGGCAAAAAGGAGGACAACTGGGAAGAGGGTATTGGTTTTGGGTAAAATGGAGGAATCTGATGAAGTTTGGAGGAGTTTTGGGGGAGAATTTGTTGATGTTTTGGAGATAAGTGAATGGAAAATCGATGTTGTGATGCTCGGTGTTGTCGAGGAGGGTTCCATGTTTTTTTTTTGTTTCCTAAACTGAATGGGTTATTTCAAGAAGTGAATTGCAAAGATCGAGATTTGTTGAAGCTGTCGAAGAAAGAAATGCTATTTTGAAGTCTTGCACGCAAATGTGAAGGATTTGGCCAAGTACAGGCTAACAATGAGGCTTGAAAGAAAGGAAAGAAATGAAAGAAATGAAAGCGTTGATGAAGATAGGAATTGATAGTGAATGAATGACTTCAAATGCCTGTGATGCCTATAATATAATAAACATTAGTCCAATAGATCAATTTGTTGAAAGTTTCTTCTGTTTCTTCTCTCCTTCGTCCTTTCTCTCTCTCTATTGACCGTTGATTGTTTATCGTGCGAGAGGAAGATTGATTCCACGTTCATGTATTTTTTGTGACGTTGAATGGAAGTCACACACTCCCACTCAACTTCACAAAAAGAATACAAGAATAATATGAAAGTTTACAAATAATATAGTACTTTTGCGTACAGAATCCCGAAATACAGTAACACTAAAGTAGAGTAATCCTCCAAAGTTCAAGTAATTCCCAAAACGTATACCAAAATAAAACCAAACCAACAAAACCAACAAAACCAACAAAATCAAAACAAAATCAAAACCAAAATCAAGCTTTAATGGACTAAAAAGTACCGAAAAATTAAAATATTTTAATAAAATACGACAAATAGATTCAATTAGCCCAAAAAAAAACGGATTAGCTTTTGGAAACACTCAAAAATAGTCTGAATCAACCAAAATCAAAGAATTTCCCAAAATATTCAACTAAATCATCATCAACATCAAAAAAAAACATCATTATATCATGTTGCAAAAATTAAAGGTCAAATTAGTAGACAAGTTGATCAATTCAAACACACCCAAAATACCTTTTGAATTGGTTTTAAAAGGTTGAGAAGAAAGGGATCAATCCTGAGTTCATAAAGGCCATCGTTCGTCCAAAAAAATTAAGGAGAAGTTGATTTATAATCAATAAAGATGCTCGTATTTCTTTTTCTCGTGACTCATTCGAGGAGAAAACGGAGAGAGAGATGGGGAAAGAAAAGAGATTTCTCTCCTGTCCGTTTGTTCAGCCGTTTACCCATCACCGTGTCTCAGTTTGCCCTCGAAAACTAGTCTAGAATTGAACAAAAACAAAAAGATTGATTTGACTTAAAGAGTTGAAAGATACCGTAATACCTTACAATTAGTAACGTAATACAAAAGATGTATATCGTATTGTAATGAAATATCGTATTGTAATGAAAGGGGGTTGTTTTGAAGAGTTGAAAAGATACCGTAATCGCGTAATCAAACTACCATAATGCCTTTCTAACGTAGACCGTAATTAGATTATGATAGGTGAAATATTCAGGCACCTTGTGATTTCTATTTGGCACTAACTCGGTAACTAACTTTTTACGGTTAATACGGTAATTCTACTGTATAAAGCGCTTGAAAGAACACTCAAATCTGAAAGAGAGGAAGCTTTATATAGAAAAAGACTTTTTTTTTACTCATTTTTTGTGTCTTTTCGATTCAAATTCTTGGAAAATTTGTAAATAGATAAAGGAAAATTTAAAATAGACTCGATTCTTCTTTAAAAAAAAAGAGCACAAATGTTGGTAAACAGTTAAAAGTTAGGTTTATCGTCACCGTCTACTTGTAACATCTCAATAAATACTATATTTTTACTTTTTAATGCAAAAAGTATGTAGACATCAAAAGCTTGAAGAGTACCGTAGTTTTAGAAGCTCGGTTTTAAAACTACCGTATTTCTTCGAATAGAAGACCCGGTAAAGAGTATGATCGCGTACTCCTGCGTAGCAGCCCTTTTTAAAATTTCTTTTCTGCATAAAAGCTTTCAATGAAGTGCTATAGGGCTGGAAAATGACTCAAAAATACCACATGAGCTAACAGATTTTTGAGTCATTTTCCAACTCTATAGCACTTGATTGAAAGCTTTTATGCAGAAAAGAAATTTTAAAAAGGGCTGCTACGCAGGAGTACGCGATCATACTCTTTACCCGGTCTTCTATTCGAAGAAATACGGTAAAATTGCCATATTTTCCGAATGAATCCAATAAATTGGCTTTTTAAATGTTTATATATTCAACCAATAAACGGTAACACTTTACAGTATCTAATTTTGCGTAAAAGAAAAGATTTATATAATTTTATTCTTTTTTCCGTGTCCAATTTTAATTCCTTTAGCAGCGCTTGTTAAATTTCATGTCAAAATCCGACTTTCCAATCACTGATGGATCTCTTGGCCTCTCCCTTTTGCATGAGTCGCGAATAAAACGCAGCAAAGCGACCGTACTCCTTTTCGTATTACATTGACTAATTCCTCTTTTCGTTTCTTTATCTAAATCGCAAGCAAAGATACTCTAGTAACAACAAACTTGATAAACAGCTATAAAATTTTTAATAAACATACTGAAGCTTCGATTTTATAACGTTATAACGAAAAACTTTTCATGGCTTATATTTGTTTTTTGTTTTTATTTAACATTTTCAATTATCAGCACTGTTCTTTTTAATGCTTATTCTCGTTATTAAATTTTAGGAAAGAATTGCGATGTCTCAGCGAAAAATCGTCGTGTTCAACGCGGACGATGAGACGATGATGGGTGATGTCATTTCAGCAACCAAGTATCGTTTCACAATTATGTTTTTAATGTTTCACTTTTTAGAACGGTATTCGCAAACAGCCGCAAGAGGCAAACGCGCAAAGTGATGGACTTTCCCGACGATTTGGCTGACTCGGATGCTGACGAGGGACCGGCAACGAATGAAATTGATCAGGATGAAAGCTTGACTGTAGAGGAAATGAGCCACTTGAAGGTTAGAGTAAATTTCTTTATTTAATATCAAATGTTCTTTTTAGAAAGGCAACCGAACGTTGGATTCAATTTTTAAGCGTCTCAGCGGAAGCAATAAGGTTGCAGTTTTTTCAATGCTTTCTCAAATATTTGTTTAGAAGAAAGTTCCTGTGCGTGTCCAGCGTGCCTCCATTGTCCCCAGAATCACTCATCATCGGCGAGCAACCATGTTTGTTATACATCATCTTATTACATTGGAATCGGCCGCTTATGAGCAGAATCTACTTGTAATGCCTTAAAACTTATTGATTTTAGAACAAAATCCACTCCGAAGCACGATGATGGTTCGATGACGTGGGATGAAGATGAGACCGAGAATTATGATCCCGATGTGGACGGTGCAATCGACGACCAGGAATTTGAAGCCGAAGAATATGAAGATCTTGATCGACCACGAGTGCAAGAAACTTTTGAAGAGGTGAGTTTTTTTGTATTTAAACAATTGTGAATTCTTGTTTAGAAAGGACCCATCGACAAGCATGGACTTCGCTTGGTTTATGTTGATGGCAAGACGGCAAATCGTCCAAAACTCACTCGTTCTACTGCCAATTATACTGTTCCAACTCGTTTCAAGGGTAATTAGGCTTTGTATTTGGTAATACTCTCGGTTTAGCTCCACGAGCACGAATACTGGGAGCTCAACCCTTTGCTGGAAACAAGCGTCGGGTACTTTATTTTAGCTGTACATTTATTTAAAAATTCCAGGTACATGTTCCGATTGCTAATCGCATTTCGTTTGCAAATGGACGACAGCGATTTACTTTGAGCGATTACGAGTACAGCTTCGATGATAATGACAAACAAGGGTTGGTTTTTCAATTGTTTCGGTTGAGTCCAATGATCGGTTTTAGGTTTCGAAGAGGTTTTTCACGAAAATCAAATAGAACAATTGGTGGACGTATCAGGTAAGCTTTTTAGCGATAATTATATATAATTTTTAACGTTTAGAAGACGTGAATGGCCAACACCAAAAAGCAAATGGGATGAAGCACCAATCAAAGCCTGGGCTCGCGACAAACTTCAAGATCGATCTGATGAGGTAAACTCGTAAAGAAAATCGTTTTAAAATGATGGTTTAGGGTGAACGTTTCAAGCCGTGGTTGAAATGCGCCTGCAACACTGATGACACGCACACGCACAAGGGACGCGGTTTTACGATGTCCGGACGCCTACACGCATTCGACTAGAAAGTAAACCAAATTTGATCGTTGTCACGTTACCTAGCCAATCGCAATCTTTCATCGTTTTTTTGGAAGAAATTTCATTGTTACTGTTAATTTCTTTGGTACATAATTGAGTTAAATTGTGTCTTCTTTATTTATTAAGCTCGTTATTGTGTAACGGAGTTATTCTTAAATTACGTGTACGTCTATACAAAAAATATTTTGTTATCCGATTTATATTGAAAGAATTTAGGAGTTAACTAATTGGCATCGGTGAATTGAAGTGTTTATGGTTGCTATTAGCGTACAACAAAAGACAAAACAGTACCCTTTATGCAGTTTGCAACATAATTTCGTCGTATAAGAAAGCTAAGACAAATTATGGGCAATTATGTGATTTTTGACGACAGTTTATGACGGGATAACCATTGAGCAACTTGATTTCCAGAGTCACCATAAATGTGGGACTGACGGAGATTTTCAGAGGGTTCGGGCGTCGGGATATTTTTCTCCTTACATAGCCCAAGTTTCTCACAAATCTCCACTTCGGTCACTGATTCATTCAACTCTTCCTGAAACTTCTCTTCTTTTCAATATTTTCCTACCGATAATAGAAGAGCAACCCCCTAATCGAAGAGCATGTAGTGTTGCGTAGCCTGCCATTTTTTCCTCTATCTTTTAGAACAAATTGGTGCACGGAGTCGTGAGAAAAAATGAATTTCGTAGACGACGCAACACTACATGCTCTTCTATTACAGTACAATCAAATACACAAGTTTGAACGAAAACCAACGTAAATCTCATGGCACTTCGGTCTCAATTCATCACATATCAAAGTGTCATTGCTAGGCAGGTCGTCCAAATGTTGCTCACAATAGTCGAAGATCAAATTGCAGAAGTCGGTTTCATTGTAATTTGTCGAAAGGCCACTAGCGTAAAGAATCCAATCGTGACAAAAATGACAAGGATCATCCAATGTCCCCACTGTTGATGAGATCTGTTCATACTATTAGTCATTTGGAATTTGTCAAGCTTCTTACCATCATCGTTGTTAAGACCGAAAAAATAAGCATTCGTTGGTGCTGGGAGGTGCAACGGAGGTAAAATTTTGGCTTATTAGTGATGGAAAGCGTTTATAGAAGAAAAAGAAAAACACTATCGCACGTGACCTGTCTCGTTTCGATAAGAAAGCAAATAGAACTCCTGATACGGCAAAGAAACTGTTTTGACGTTCTTAAATACAACACTTCCGGCAGCGAGGTACTATTTTCATTGTATCCAATCAGCAAATAATCGAGAATTTGTTAGGTTGGATAAACTCAGTTCAAACTTCTTTTCTTTATTCGAAAATGGTTAAAGCAAATAAACCCATAAAATATAAATCCAATCAAATTGCATTAACATGTCAAAAAGTTACTAATATCTAACATATGAAGTGGCTTGCGATTCGGAGCTAATCGTCTTCCTCACTTCACTCACTTGCTGTAGGCAGCCAACCACGGCAATTCTTTTCACCGCAACTATAAATTTGTCAAACCAGTAAATCAGGAAAATGCAATCATCACTCACCGACATTTGATCCTTCCTTTCTTTGACTCAACCCTTTCAGGATAGTAGTTAAACGTGAGTTCCTCGCCTAAAAATCATCTCCATCAAGTAAAAAAATATTCGCTTACCCGGCTCAATATCACGCATGGAGTAGAAACCGATCCGAGAATCGTAGTTGGAATATTTATTCGTGATCACAAGTTTGTTTACCAAATTGGGATTGCAAGAATGATTTATGAATCTGGTTTCATTTCCGAAGCTTGTGGCGTCGATCACCGGGGGTTCGCTCTTGAGTGTTGGGATTGCCGTCGAAAGGTTGAATTGGTATGTAGTGTTTTCCTTTCGGCGTTCGGCTTCCGCAAAAGAGATCACCTAGCGGAACTTGATTAATTTAAACCGTAAGCGCTTTTCAAACCTCTCCGACGTATTCACCGATAAAAGCATTCTTTGGAATTTTGTGAATTGTGCGAAGACCCCAGCCTTTCCCTCCTTCCCAAAATAACACCAAAGGTATCTTTCTCCCTTTCTGAACTTTTTTGATTGGTAATTTACATAAGCAACAACCTGCAGCACTCGTTGACGACAAGTTATGGGATCACATTTGCAATGCTCTCCACACTCAACTACTTTGGCAGCGCTAGAGTTTGCCCATTTGATTGTCCGGATGCCCTTTGATTTTGTTCCACTGTTGTAATTCTGTCCACCATGATACTGAAGGAAAAATAACACAAAATAGCTTTCATAATACCCGGGCACAGCAATTAATTGCATTCTTGCATTCGCAACCTTCGTTACAGCCAAGATCTGGGGCGAGGTCGTCCGGACCAATATTCTTTAAAGCTTTCACAACATCCTCAGAGTGGCGATTTTTGGTGATATACTAAACAAAACAATTATCAAAGCTATCAAAGGTTCAAGCTCAAAAAAGAAAATCTTCACCTCAAAGTTCGGAAATTCTTGCCCTTTGCCTGACCAGTTTTCAATGAAAATTTCGGCTGTTTTTCCATCAATAATGGTGTTCCAGTTGAATTCCGTTTCAAGCAGTAGCCATCGGTTACGGTGTTTCGCATTGTTTACGGCCTTATACAGTCCAGTCCGGTCCAGGGGAAAAGGGACGAAGCTAAAGCATAAACTAATTTCAACATTGAACTTTAAACAGACTCTTTTTGCTCATCGCGGAGCTTCTGTTCTATCACTCGGCGGGCGACATTCCTCAAATGAGCAAATTCAAGCTAAATTTTTGTTGGAAATTAGTGACCACTCAAACGTCAGCGCGTCAGTGCTGCAAGTTCTCTAAGGATGGCTCAGGCTAAGCCCCATGGAGGGCTCGCGGCACTTACCCCGTCCCGGACCTGCCTAAGTGCACGCACCCCGCCCGATGTGTTATACTATAAGACTAACAATAAGTAAAAGTTATTTTCAAGCAGCAATAAAGTGTCCGTCTTACTACGTACCATTTCTGGTGCTTGAACATGTCTTCGAGAAACCCATGTGGACTCTTCAGGTAAATAATTTGACCATTTAACAAGATAGGTAATCTAAAGAAACATTGCTTGAATTAGTATAATAAAATTTTTTTTACCTTGCTACCCTCTCCCTGCATATCAGCTATATAGTCAATCTAAAATTTATTTAATTTGAAACATTTAAAGCAAACAAACGGGATAAGTTTTTATTGGCGCTGCATTACCATCCTGCTCAATCGACAAACTCGATCGTCGTCTTTGCTTGTTCCGATGTAGCTGAGTTTCCTTATTTGGGAAGCTGTGAGTAAGCGCCTATAACAAAACTTTGAAACAAAATGATTAAAAAGAAAACCTCAAGCTCTGCATCAGAAATCGCACGACCAGGCTCTTGTACTAATAAAGATAACTTATTTAAAGTCAGCAAAACAGCTCACCATGTTGAGTTGCCCGTGGTTTCAATTCGAGCTTTTTTAGTGTTAATTCACTAAAAAATAGCAGATTTGATGACTGAATAGTAAATCATACATCTTGTGAGGCTTATGCTCAGGCTCACGACCCTCGCCGTAAAAGCGGATTGGAACCACAATTGGCTCATTTGTTTTCATCACTGTGTTCATGTTTCCAACGGCTCGACGACGAGCAGCCAGTTTCTTTGGATGAAGCGACGTTCTCAAAAACCACATAATTTTTGTGCAGTAAAAATATTAATACCCAACGTTTTCCATCGAAACTCCAGTGAATTTTCGCTTGGTTTTAGAAGCCGATATTTCTCCCATGCTGCGCCTTCTTCTTTTGGACTCGCTGATGGCTGGACAAGCAATAACTAAATTATCCCATAATTACTACTTAAATTTGATTGGTAAGGTTTGCTAGGCACTATCAGCTCTACTAGGCAGTTACTTCTAATATAATCAGCATCATCAATTGTGTCAATTTTTCTGTTTTCAATTCACTCCAAATGACTCTAGAACTACTGAAATTTCGGCCCATAGACTTGAGATTGTCTAGCCTTCTAGCAACTAATGCGCTAAAATTAAACTCTCAAACAACACTTACGAGACTTTTTATCAGCATTCGATGTCGTTGCTTCGTTTGGTAGCATTCGCCAGTGCAACCTGAAAGCAGAGAACAAATTATCAAAAGTCTTAGAAACACAAATTACCAAAAAATGAGGACGAGCAAAGTAGGAATGAAGTAGGGTGTCAAGCATTGTTGTGAAACGTTTTTACAACAAGAATCTCGCCATTAATCTATTGCATAACGGAAGGAAACAATTGCAACAATTTGCTCATTAGTATTTCTTGATCAATCAATTTCTTTTGTGTCGCGGTCGGGGAAATGTCCCATGTGCATGTGCGTACCACTAAACGGTGATTATCACGAGATAAAAATCGAGACTGCTCCATAATGCTTATTCATCGAAAATCGATATCAAATACCTTTTTCATTGTTAATTATTTAACTTTATAAACAAGCACTTGTGCTAAATATAATTTGTACAGAAGCAAGTCAAAGGTTTTATAGCAGCTGGCAAATCGAAAATCTGGTGGTACGAAATGAAATAGGAAGTTAGCTTTGCAAAAAGAATAGAGCTATCTTTAAAATATGGCCTTTCCACTTCGGGGGTGGGAAAAAGATAAAAAGACGCGCGGATCGTGTCGGCATTTTTTTGCAAACGAAGAGAAAACGGAAACGGAAATAATTATATAGCATAATTTATGCGCACCAGGATATTCAGTTAATAGATGCAAAGTTTTGAATTCTTTAACATTTGATGTGAAGCTATATAAAAGAGGCTAATAATTAACTAAATATTTTATTCCTTAATGTGTGGCTATATAACGGTGTAAACGCAACAATTGCGGACTTGCTTTTGCTTTTATTTTTCGAAAATCTCCAAGACCTATCGAATTTTGTGCCTAATGACAAACTTGAGGCTATAGCTATCGATTAGGCAATAAAAATTCAGTGATTCAGTGATTCAGTGATTCAGGGATTCAGTGATTTTAACAGTAAATTCAAAATTTCACTCAGCTTTTCGCGATAAAATTATCTTTCAACAAATTTAGCATTTCCACACTTTAGATACGATGCCTATTTATCGTGCGAGAGGTTAAAAGTGGGGAATGAGCAATGTTTCCTTTTCGATAAGCCAATCATCGCTTCTTTTTCTTCTCATCACCATCATCGCTATATTACTCTCTGTCCATGGGGGACCCGTATCGAAATGTCCCGAGAAATGCCATTGTTTGAAAAGAGAGGTGAGAAAAGTAGCCAGATAAGGGAAATTACGGATTTATGGAACCCTACGGTAATTAAATGAGCCTTGGGCTGTTTTCTAAAACGTGGATAATCTTCCACTATCCACCAGAATAGAAATTAACAAAATTCTATCAATATCAACATTTCTTAGGTGAACTGCTCACACCGAAACCTCAAATTTCTGCCCTTTGGTATTCCGAAAGCGACTCTGCACTTGTGAGTGATCAAAAAAAACAAAGAAATTTGATGACTTCTACCATACTCTTTTCTATTTCGCACTAACAATACGTTGTGTGAGGTTATAAATTAAAAAAAACTGGTATTTACACCAAAATGAGCTCAACAAGTTACTAAAAAAACGAAAAACGAAAACAATTTTAGAGATTTAAGTGGAAACGAATTGACCGAACTCGACGTAGCGCGATTAAGCGATTTGAAGCGATTAAATACTTTGTAAACAATTTTTTTTGACTTTAATTTAATGAATTTAGAAATCTCTCTCAAAATCTATTGAGCGTCGAGGCGGTGGAGGAGGCGATCGAGAGACTCACGAAATTGACTACACTGTGAGTTTTGTCTAAATCTTTTAACTATAGTAGCGTAAGTGGAAATGGGTATGGTAGAAGAGTTGAGCTAGGGTTAGATCAGGGTCAGGGTTATGGAAATTTGGCCCTATAATCATAGTCCTTTATAGCTTCTACACTACTGGACAATGAAATATGATATTTGAAAAAAGATCGTCACTTTCGCGCGTCTGTAACTCCCTTGTCTTTAAGTTTAAACTATTAGTGTTCTACATTTTCTGAAAGCTCTTTTCATGGGCTACACAATGGTAATATTAATATTTAGAAATACGGTAAAGACAAGGGAGTTACAGACGCGCGAAAGTGACGATCTTTTTTCAAATATCATATTTCATTGTCCAGTACTGTATGTGGATTAAAAAATTTAAAAGCAAATCTTTTGATTTATAAACTTTTTAGTCTTTAAAAGTCTGTAAGTCTTTAAAAGCAAAATTTTCGACTTCTACAGTACTCTTTTACTATTTTGCACAAAGTTGAAGTTAGATTAGAAAGACAGAAAGTTAGAAAGATAAAAACTATTTAGAAATCTTCGTCGAAACAAGCTCAACAGCATTCCAAAGAATTTGGAGAAATTGGAGAAGTTGACAAGAATTGATTTGTGAGTTGAGAATTTTCAAGAGATAAACCAACAAATGGAGGATAAAATGAATAAACAAAAGCAAATCATACTAAATTTTTAGGCGATCGAATAACATTTCCGAGATTGACGCGAGGGATTTGCTTGTTTTGTCGACGATTCACCAGGTTGAGTCAGTCACTTGAAATGAGGAAAAATACTTTTTTTAAAAATAATATCTTTTCTTTTCCCGCCTCCTTTGACCTTTCTTTTCCCGCTTCTTTTCCCGCCAATTCCTTTATCAAATGTTCCCTATGGGTCATCGACCCAATGCGGCACGACCACACACAGGCGGCACGACCACACACAGGCGTCACGACCACACACAGGCGTCACGACCACACACAGGCGGCACGATCACACACAGGCGGCACGATCACAGAACTCGGCACAATCACACAACTCGGCACGATCACACAACTCGGCGTTGGGTCGATGACCCATAGGGAACATTTGATAAAGAAATTGGCGGGAAAAGATTTATAAGTTGAGCGGATTTGAAAAATGTGGAACGACCACCCAACAGTATTTCTTTAACTTGAACGTGTTTAACAAGAATTAAGAAACTTGCATTCTGTTTATCTGGAATGCAGCCTGGAATTATTGATAGAAATTTGTGAAAGGAGTTAATGGGAACTCGATATGTAGAGACAATTTCTATCCTACAGTAGCTCATTTTTCAAAGTGATGACAAGTGAAATGTCTTGTAAACAAGAGTTGAGACGATTACAATTGAAAACCTAGGTGGATCTATCGCGAAACTCGATTAGAAGCTGGAACGAGCCGAGCTCATTCGATGAGGATGCACCACCAGTTCGGACATCGCAAATACAAAAATTGTGAGTTTTAACGCGGACTTAGGTCGGAAAAGGAAAAACCTATCTATCGAGGACGTGTGCCAGACGGCGAGCAATTACGCGGTCGCACAAAGAACACTTCTCCAGTTATACAGTCATTCTTCTTTTGTTTTGTAAATGATAAAAAAAAGATATTCAGCTGTAAATTTGTACCTGGGGGTTTTCGGGGTCGGGGAATCGTTTGGAAATTTTCATTTTATTGAGTTCTTTTTCCAATTCTCCCATTCCAGAGACCTTTCCTCGAACGATCTCTCCAATCTCCCCGATCGTTCGTTTTCCCATCTCTCCTCCCTAATTTCCCTCAAAATCTCGAAGAATAAGTTGATCAAATTCTCGCCGAATACCTGGAATGGATTGATATCACTGCAGTATTTGTGAGTTTTCCAAGAATAAAAGATTTTTTTTTCAATTTCAGGGACCTCTCCCGCAACCAGCTCTCCCATCTGCAGAGCCTCTCCTTCTCAGCCATCCCCCTCCTCCAAAATCTCTCATTAGCCGAAAATAAAGTTGTTTACACGAAAGGAATTTAACCTAAATTCAATTTAGATCTCAAAAATGGATGACGGGGTTTTCTTCGGTGTCGAGAAGTTGTTGATGGTGAATCTTTCGAGAAATCACGTGCACAATATTTCGGGGAGTCTTCATTTTGGATTGCAAGAGTTGCACACATTGTGAGTTCTGTAGATAGACGTTCTTTTCTGTAATTGGTAAGTTTGGAATATCTTTATTCTTGTTTTACATAAATCATTCAAAATCTGTTACGCTACATGAGTTACTGTTGTTTTTAGAGTAAAGTAACAAAGTTTTACCAGAGATATTTGCAGTTGAGAGATCTAGAATAGTACTACAGAATGAAAACAGGTCATCAAGAACAATCAAGAACAATCAAGAACAATCCAGGGGTCTCTCGCACAATTCAACAACGCTAATAGTAAGCTCAACTGAATATTTGCTCTTGTTCTTGAATGCTCGGCTTACTGTACTAGAATATAATAGAATAGAGTAGAATAGTACTAGAGTATGAAGTACTAATCTAGATACTACAGTAGTTTATCATTTCAAAAATCAACAACAATCCAGGGATCTCTCGCACAATTCAATCAGTTGGCTGGATGCGATTGCATGGCAAAACGTCGCTGAGCTACGTGTGCTCAATTTGGATTGGAATCGGTAAACATTTCAAATTATAATACTAGGGGTACAAGTTGCAAGTAGTGTAAATTGTACTTAGAATTGTAGTTCTAGAGATCAAGCCACAGTACAAGAACAGTACAAGAACAGCACAAAAACAGTACAAGTACAAGTACAAGTACAGTACAAGTACAGTACAAGTACAGTACAAGTACAGTACAAGTACAAGTACAGTACAAGTACAAGTACAGTACAAGTACAGTACAAGTACAAGTACAGTACAAGTACAGTACAAGTACAGTACAAGTATAGTACAAGCATAGTACAAGCATAGTACAAGTACAGTCCAAGTACACAGTCAGTCATCTATCCACTCTTTCCAGACTCCACTCTCTTCCATCCGGTGCTTTCAGTAAACTTCGAAAACTTCAATCCCTAACTTTATCAGGGAACTCGATTGAAATCCTCCATAAGACAGCGCTCAGCGGACTTGATCATCTACGCATGTAAACATTAAACACTATCTTTTACTAAAACAATAATATTGGGTTGGTGAATTGAAAATTGCGGGCTATTGTCACATGTGACAGTTTGAGCACTTTCTTCAAAAGAAACCCATTTTGGTGTCAATAGGAAAGTTGTAGAGAATCAAAAATCAAGCTTATATCCAAATATTCAGAACGATTCAAAAACTGGTTTTCAAGAAATGCCAAATTTACTAATTTTCACAAAACTTACATTTTAAGCGAAACTACTAAGTGTATCTTTTTGGAAATTTGGCTATAAGCCTAATTTTTGATTCTCTACAACTTTTCTATTGACACCAAAGTGAGTTTCTTTTGAAGAAAGTGCTCAAACTGGGACATCTCCAGTCCTCCATTTTGAGTCTCACACTTGTCTCACACACAAACCAAAATCCTACTACGAAAGAGGAATCCGCAAATTGCCTGTAAAATGGGCAGAAGTCGTCAATAATAA
The DNA here is from genome assembly GCA_958450365.1 of Mesorhabditis belari. Taxonomy (NCBI): domain Eukaryota; kingdom Metazoa; phylum Nematoda; class Chromadorea; order Rhabditida; family Rhabditidae; genus Mesorhabditis; species Mesorhabditis belari. The sequence continues at coordinate 1,841,294 of CAUEEP010000727.1, read as the reverse complement.
TGGAAATTATTTGGAATGAATTTATGGTTTTATGTTGAATAAATTTTAGTTCAAAGTCCGGCAGTTTTCAATTCACTAACCCAATATTTAGGCATATTTTAAATCAAATAAGTTTCAAAAGCCGATTCTCTTATAATTTTTCCTAAATCCTTAAAGAGATCGATTATTTTTTTTTTATATCTTTCCAGCCTCGATCTCTCCTCAAATAATCTAGCTGTTTGCGTGGAAGACGGCGCTTTCCTTTACAACACATCACTACCATTTCTCAAAGAACTTCGATTTACGAATAATAATCTCAAATTAATACCGGCAAGGTGGGTTTTGAAAGAATAAAATAAAAAACATAAATAACCTACCCAATTATCTAGAGCATTCGAGCGTTTCCCGGCACTCGAAGCGTTGGATTTACGCGAGAACCCGATCGCCACCATTTACAAAGGAGCCTTCGAACCATTGGCACTCAAAATCTTGTAAGATTTCATATTCCATTAGTAGTTTAACCAATAGCAACCAATTTTCAGATATCTCAATACTACATCCCTTTTGTGTGACTGTAAACTCGATTGGTGGACACAGTGGTTGCTTGTGCAGAGTCAACTCAATCGGTGAGCTCTTTCAGAGATCGAATTCAGAACTTTAACAAAAAAATGACAACTACATTGCTTCACATAAATTTAGTTTACGAGATTTAAAACGATTTTAAGACACAGTAAACTTTAAGAAATGAATTTTTCTTTTCTAGATCGATGATTGAAACGAAATGCTCTCATCCCTCACCGTTGACGGGAATCGATGTCACCGTCATCGATATCGCCAATCTTACGTGCAGTGGGAATAGTTTATATTATGAAAAACTTAAAAATATAATATCTAGATCTAGATATCATATTAGATATTTAAATAGTAAAGGATATATTTGAAAAAATGATAGCACTTTTTTTTTACAGTGAGTGACTCACCACGCCCGAAAGTGATCACCCATCCGCCGGCGAGTCTCAAAACGATGATTGGCACGGATGCGAGGCTGAATTGCTCTGGTAAATTTGTAGATATCGAAAATAGATATCGTTAGATAGTTAGATATCGAAAATTTGCATGTAAAATTTACATAAAAATACAATATTCAGGCTATGGCGAGGGTCCAATCTGGATCGAGTGGAGAGTCGTCGAGTTGGCAGGGAAATCGAGGACATTGCATGAAGACAACGATACGAAAATAACCAGCAATAGTCATGAGATGTTGAATGGTTTATTCATTTCTTTCTTTTTTTTTTGTTTCATTTGCAAATTCAGCTTAATTTCTTCATTTTCACCATTTCCAGGCACAATGAGCGGCTTTGTGAGTGTCCGCGGCGAGCTTTTCCTCTCTCACGTTCAACTCACCGATCGAGCTGAATACCAATGTCTCATTCACAATCAATTTGGCACCGATTACAGCAATCGAACGCTTCTAGAAGTTGGGAAAGGAAATATGATTGAAAGAACTTTTTATATTGAAATATCTTGAATTGAAAGATCTTTCTATATTGAAAGCTCTTTTTTGAAAGATCTATATTGAAAGCTCTATATTGAAAGCTCTATATTGAAAGCTCTATCTTGTAACCTCTATCTTGAAAGCTCTATCTTGAAAGCTCTATATTGAAAGCTCTATCTTGTAAGATCTTTCTTGAAAGCTCTATCTTGAAAGCTCTATCTTGAAAGCTCTATCTTGCAAGCTCTATCTTGCAAGCTCTATCTTGAAAGATCTTCCTATCAGATCTTTCTATCAGATCTTCCTATCAGATCTTTCTATCAGATCTTTCTATCTTTTTTACAGGTTCAAGAAGCGCCCATATTCACGAATGAGCCAGATGATGTGGCGCTGTTGGTTGGGCAAAATGCAAGGATTGCTTGCTCGGCGACGGGTTGGTGAACGAATTTGACAGCAGAATAGACTATAAAGCATTGTTTTGCCATTCTTAATATGATTGCTAATCCCACGCAAACTTTACTCATTAACATCATCAGCTAATTTGTAAAATAATGAGCAAAAAAAGCCCAAAAACTCTTAGAAACTCTTTCAGGTGTTCCTCCGCCATTAATCAAATGGCAAAAAGACGGTGGGGACTCATTCCCAGCAGCAGCCGAACGTCGATTACATGTCTATCCAAATGATGATCATCTTTATGTTATGTCAGTGAAAGTGAGTGATAGAGAGAAGAGAGAAGAGAGTTTCTTCTCCAAAAGTTTAGAGAAAGTTAGCTCTCTTTGATCTCTTTGATCGTTTAGCGAGAAGACGCCGGAGTTTACACTTGCCACGCCACAAATGAAGTCGGACATCAACAAGCGAGTGCAACTTTAAGAGTATACGGTAGAGGATCAAATCTCTAGTAAACATCAAGATCTTTAGATAATTCATTCCGAAGTCGTTTGAATGATGTAAAGGTGAACGAGGGGGAAATGATTCTCCTGGATTGTACGGTTGAATTGCAAGATGGACAAAGGATGCAATGGTTTAGGCAAAAGGAAGAGAATACGGAAAAAGTTGAAGATTTTGGGTATTCTTAGAAAATCTCATTTCAGCAACTCCTTTCCGCTGACAACCGGTTGACTCTAAAGGCTCGAGATCAATTGCTAATACTTGTCAAGGTAATTAGTATTTTTGTTGTTTTATTGTTGAGTATTTTAATATATTTTGCACATTCTTGAGCTATCTTTTTAAATGCTAATTTATTAAATGAAATCATTTTATATGCAAGAAAGCTATTCAGACATCTTTGGTTGACAATGGGATTTATTCATGCGAGCTATGGGCTGGCTCTCATCTACTCGCACGACAAACGGCAAATGTACAGGTGAAGGGGGCAATTAAAGATGCTATTAAAGATCAAAAAGATGATTGAAATCGATATTTAGAGGTTCTTATTTCAGGTTCTTATTTCAGGTTCTCATTTCAGATCATATCCACCCCATCACCGCCAGTTCAAAGAATTTTGATGAAAGAATTAAATGAGAAAATCATGAGTGAGAAAAGCGTTCTACTCTATGTGCTCACAACAATTCTAGTTATGTAAGTCGTTTGCAAGCACAATTGGGGCAAGATTTCGGCAAGATTTCGGCAAGATTTGACCAAGATTTGGCCAAGATTTGACCAAGATTTGACCAAGATTTGGCCAAGATTTGGTCAAGATTTCGGCAAGATTTGGCCCAGATTTGACCAAAATTTGACCAAGATCAGATCCATTTCAAAAGGCGAAACCAAATCAAATCAAGCTTGACCCCGACGTGGAAAGCTCGATTCTATTCACAAGAAAAGCCAAACTAATAGAAAGCGCAACTCTAGGCAAACCTAGAAGTTTATCCGGGTATTCTGTTAGTATTCTGAAATCATTCTGAAAGAAATATTCTGAAGTTAATTCTCGATTGATTCTTAACTCTTCCAGTTTCCTGGTGGCCGGTTTCGTTTGGATTGTCGTTTACTATCGGCGAGCATCTCTCAACAAAGATCTCTCCTCAATACAAAATCGATTACCTTCCCATCATTACTCAATTCGATCAAACGATCGATCAAATCAACCAATTTTGGGCTAAAGTCTAAAGCAAAGTTTTTGAATATCTCAAATCTGATTGTATGTAAATGATCCCTTTGTCTACTTGTCTACTTGTCTACTTGTCTACTTGTCTCTGTTATATTCTTGTACATATACAATTTCTTTTCACCTTAAAATACCATGTATTCCTATCAATCTACACTTCTTTGTAAATAGAATTAAAGCCTGATAGCTATGACGTATTTTCAAAAATTCATTTAGTTTGTTTTCCCTTTTACGAAACTTGAATATTTGACTCAATTCATTAGAACAAAACCATTAGAAGATGATTCTCGAATAGATTATCATATTGTTAATCAAGTTTTTTAAAAATCTCTACTACTAAAGCAGCTCGTTTAGTCTAGTGCTTGACTTAAAACTCATTATATTTAAAATCTAGTACCAGTTCTAACTGTTCTAACTGACTGCTATGTACTAGGTCTAGCTTAGTGACTAGACTATATCCTTATCTAGTAAATAACCTAGAGAAATCTGTTACTACAACTATGGTAACCCAACAGAAATCGACCTTTTCACCTTGTGGACAAAATGTCAGAGGAATCGGCCAAGAAACGGCTGAGAAAAAGACGGTGAAATTAGGTTTGACTTGGAATTTTCTTGTCTACCAGGCACTACTAACCTGGAACCTGGTACTGGTAGCTTTATTGCTAGACAAGCAGCACTAAACCTAGCACTAATTGTACAGCTATTGTACAACACTTTTATCAAAACAACCACGATCTTCTATTAGAATAATTACAATAGCTAAACAGCTATAATCATTAATTAGTTACGGTTTGAATCTCTGTCCAATCATTCTCTAGTTCACTTAGCTGTTTTTTTTTTGGGTTCTTCAAAGCTCAACCAATGTCAAACGAATGTTTGAATCACTTCCGCTTTCCCCACTTCTTTTCAATTCAGTTGTGATTTTTGTAAAAGAAAAGTAAAAGTTTATCACATAAATTAGCTTAACAATCAAAAAAAAACATTGAAATTTCTTTGAACTTTGAACTCAAGGGGAATTTTTTAAAACACCGAATCTCTTCTTTCTTCCTCTTTCTTCTTCCTCTTTCTTCTTCCTCTTTCTTCTTCCTCTTTCTTCTTCCTCTTTCTTCTTCCTCTTTCTTCTTCCTCTTTCTTCTTCCCTTTCCTCTTCCCTTCCCTTCTCTTCCTTCCCCTTCTCTTCCCTTCTCTCCCTTTCCTTCCTCTTCTTTCCTCTTTCTTCTTCCTCTTCCATCGAGTTCTCAAATCAAATAAATGAAAAGAAAGAAATTGGGAACAGATAAAGATAAAGATTTACGATTTTGAACAGTGAAAATTGAAGAGAATTGAAGAAGTATTATTCTGTGCTTTAAAAATGAGACAAAGTTTATATTTCTTTCGATTTTTTTGCCTCCTTTTAAGTACACTTGCTGAATATTCGGATGATTTCTCGAGAAATGTAAGTGTTAGCTGTTAGCTGTTAGCTGTTAGTGTTAGCTGTTAGTGTTAGCTGTTAGCTGTTAGTGTTAGCTGTTAGTGTTAGCTGTTAGCTGTTAGTGTTAGCTGTTAGTGTTAGCTGTTAGTGTTAGCTGTTAGTGTTAGCTGTTAGTGTTAGCTGTTAGCTGTTAGTGTTAGCTGTTAGTGTTAGCTGTTAGTGTTAGCTGTTAGTGTTAGCTGTTAGCTGTTAGTGTTAGCTGTTAGTGTTAGCTGTTAGCTGTTAGCTGTTAGCTGTTAGCTGTTAGCTGTTAGCTGTTAGCTGTTAGCTGTTATCCTCGTTACTCACTGTATTTGAGGTGATGTTCCCATTGGCTGTAGCGGCTTTCGATAAGAATCCGAGTTTTTGCATAAAGAGTGGAACGGGCGATGGACAGGTGAAGAACACACAAAAGATATATATTTGAATCTTTTTCATTTCAACTTCAATTTCTTTTACAATAAACAAGAGAAAAACGTCTAACCGTTTAAGTTACGACGACAAATCGAGCTCTCATGTGATCTTTCCAATGAGACATGCTCGGGATACACAGCATTCTCAAATTCGAACAACGCTATCATTCTTGGTTTCAGGTAGAAGCCAAATAATTGAATAAACAAAGAAGAGGATCTGTTTTAGAGGATCTGTTGGAAATGAGCAATACGTGGAGGCGCTTGAGATCTTGTTTGGGCAACAAGTCAGCAAAGAGTGCATTAATAGATTTAAATCTTTATGTTTCTTTTGCTTGACGTCATTCTTAAACATTTAGTAGTATTAATAAGAATCCATTGGAAAGTTTTTTCAGCGAGCTTTTCCTGGTGGAGCGATGGCTGCAAATTTCTTTTATGACACTTTCTTGATGCTTTGGAATGCGGGAATGAAAGACGACTATTTGACACTTAAACAACTCAATCCAACATATGAAGTTTGGGTAGGAATTTGAATAACTTAATATATATTAAGTTTTAAAAATTTCAAATCCATTCTAGATCACGGGGCATTCATTGGGAGCTGCAATGGCTGCTTTAGCTGCCGGGTATTTGACACAATTGGGATTGGCTGATGGAAACAAGGTTGATTAATTTTAAAAAAAACGGCTCTTTCCCCGTGGCCTTTTGAAAGTTTTTAGGATCAGAATTTAAAGAACAACCCTAGGGAAGGGGATAAACAGCCTCCAGCGAATCAAAAAGTGCTGGAAGATTTGACTGTTGGAAGATTTCTCTGTTGCTCTCCTAAACATAGATTCAAATAAATAAGTTGGAAGTTGATCTTTTGTCGTTCCCTAGACGAATGGCGAATTGAAGCCTTTACTTTATCCCTTTTCACTTTATCACATTAGAGATTCGAACTATCCAACTAGGTCATAAGCTTTGTTGCTGCATGTCCACGATTAAACTAGAGATACTCTAGAATCTCGTTGAAAGAACAATTCGTGTTTAATGTCTCAAATTCGAGAACCTTAAAAGCTGTTGAGCTGTTGAGCAAATCAGAAAGTTTTATCACGATCACGAATCTCGAATCTCTCACTCCACGTCGCTTCCAACTGTAATTATTGAGCTTAAGTTTCAAAGATTTCATTATACTTTTATAGTTATAGTGGGGTCATTTGAGTCGAAAAACTGGAGCAAACCAACTATAGTCGTATTGCTATGGTCGTATTGACAAAGCAAACCAACTATGGTCGTATTGCTATGGAAGTAGCTTGGTGGAATCAATTTCACCGCTCCTGAAAGGGATGCTGCAGCAGTGGCAGCATGCTGTCACTTTGCTTTCCCCTATCCACCAAACTGTTGTTGCCGGTGGCTTTTTAAGTTGAATAACATTGAGTCACTTGAATAACATTACTTATTAGGTCCGTCAGAAATGATTTTTGTACCTAATAAGTAATGTTATTCAAGTGCACTTAAAAAGCCACCGGCAGCAATGCTGGATAGGGGGAAAGAAAAGTGACAGCATCCCTTTCAGGAACGGTGAAAAAGGCCATTCTCGATCCTCTCTCGACCTATTCGATTACCTTGACAATTAAGTGCAAAAGAACAGACGAGGCCAAAAACCCAGTCGTAGTTCTGTTTGAACATTCTACCCCTGACCTCTTTTGCTTTAAAAAACTTGCTCTCATCTATCTTCACGATTATTCCGGATCCCCCAAGAAGTTGATTCTGAAATGATTCAACAACATAGTCTTGGCAAAGTTCTCGATAAAACTCTCATCTGTGAGCAATTGTATTCTTGCTCTCATTTGTGCCGTAGGCCGACGTTGGGCTATATCGCACAGAATTCCTCGTGCTTTCAACAGGATATCAAGTTGGCAAGGATGTTTGTCTTGGCTGTATGTGAAGGCTATGAACATTTGCGTGTCCGAGGAAACGCAAGGCGTGTCAAGCCCTTTTTGTGATGGGATGCTAAAATTGTTGTTCTTACGATTGTTCTTTAAATTCTGATCAAATAAACTGATGCATGTGGAATTTAATAAAATAATTTCAAAAATAATTAAAAGGTTAAAACAATTTCAAAAGACTTTTTTGGTAAAAAAAAAAAACAAAAAATTGCAACAAAGACCACAAAAAGGGCTTGACAAAGGGCTGACAATTCAGGGAAAGAGTCAAAAAATGATATGTATTCTTGAAAATCATGCACATTTTGCTGAAATCCATTTTATAGGAAACATTTCACATTTCTTAACGAAAAAACTAGGTTAAACTGATTACGTATGGAGAGCCGAGAAACGGGAACAACATCTACGCGGCTGGCATTGACAATATGGTAATTTCAAAAGCAATCAAAAAGATCCTTTATAAAAATTGGAGATTCCTTTTTCCTATCGAGTGATTCACGACAACGATTGGGTTCCCCATTTGCCATTTCAATGGGAAAACTATGAGCATCACGGGACCGAGGTAATTGAACTTAAAGTTTATGAACTTAAAGGTTTTATGAACGAATCTTTAAGTTCATAAATTCAAATGCAATCTGCTATCAACAAAATGACCTTTGAAACATTTTAAAAGACAAATTGACAAAGAAAAAGACAAGCAAAAAATGCAAACAATTTTTGCATTACTCTACTAAAATCATTTTCCTCTTTACAGATCTTCTACCCGAATAACATGACTGTCGGCGATCGATTCACAGTGTGTAAAGGAGATGAAGATAGGTATTTACAACATTTTCATTTATTTTTACTTTAAACATAAAAGAAAATCGATTTTATTACATTCAGAATCGCATTTAGCCTTTATTGTATTCAGAATTGCATTTATTTTAGCCTTTTAGAACTTGTTCACTCAGCGTTCCACCAAATCGTCTAGAAGCCGCGGCTCATGGCTTTTATTATGGAACCGAAATTTGGAGATATCAACAAAGAGGATGTGTGTATTGAATTGAAAAATAGAGATTTATTGAACTCTTTTAAAGGTAAGCCAATCCAATCAATCTTTCATCTTTGATCCTTATTCCCTAGACATATTCCCCAGACTAGGCGACGCTTAGGATGCACTACTATTAGAGAGAATACGGTATCTAAAATCTAATAAATCTAAAATTCATTATCTAATAAGCTAATCCAAGCATCTTTGATCCTTATTCCCTAGACATCATTGTTGAATCTCTTCAGCTAAACAGCTATAATCATTAATTAGTTACGGTTTAAATCTCTGTCCAATCATTCTCGTAGCTGTTTTTTTTTGGGTTCTTCAAAGCTCAACTAATGTCAAACGAATGTTTGAATCTCTTCCACTTTCCTCACTTCTTTTCAATTTAATTGTGATTTTTTGAAAAAGTTTATCACATAAATTAGCTGAACAATCAAAAAAAATTAAAAAAAAAACATGGCAAGAAAGCATCAAAATGAGATCAAATTTGTACATAAATGACTGAAAAAAGATGGGAAACTTTGAAATAAATATATAAATATTGAATTGAAAAATAGAGATTTAAATTCTTTGAAAGGTAAGCCAATCTTTGATCTTTGATCCAAGCGTCTTTGATCTTTTGATCCTTATAATGTCTGGGAATATGTCTGGGCCCCAGACATATTCCCCAGACATAAATCTCTAAACTTCGGGCGTCTCAACGCGAGTTTTCTCATCGAGATTTCCCCCCGAACACCACAGTTTTGGCAATTTCTGTTCGGCTTCAGTGACCTGAAAGTGAAATTGAGATTTTTGAAGAGTTAATTGAAGAGTTAATTGAAGAGTTAATTGAAGAGTTAATTGAAGAGTTAATTGAAGAGTTAATTGAAGAGTTAATTGAAGAGTTAATTGAAGAGTTAATTGAAGAGAATTAAGTACACCAGAAAGGGTTTATTTCTAGATTTTCAAGCAAAAAGTAGACTGAAGGAATGAAATGAAATTTTGGTAGCTTTGTGATTAGATGTGATTCCGTAGATGTGATTCTAGAATTGAGTTAGGCAATCAGTGTACTCTAGTACTGCTCGTAGATTTAGAACCATAGAGAAATCTAACTATAAAGAGATTTAGATAAGACTTAAAGTTTTTAGAATCTAACTCTTTTCTCTCATTTACTTACCTCGCTTGGTGATTTCTTTTTCGTCTCCGGCAATCGAAAGTAGAGAATGATGATCGAGAGGAGAACGGGGAAAACGAAAAGGAGAAGGTAAGTCGAGGAATTTCCCATCAAATTCTTCAGCGGAAGATAGATTGATAGCAGAAAGGTTCGACTGAAATTTGAAACTTTAGAACTTTTCTCAAAGATGCTCATTTCTTTATCGTAACTCACCTCGCCATTTGCACAACTGATGTCCACGCTTGTGCGCCGGATCTCGCGTGTGTGTCCACCAGTTCAGCCGATATGAAATAACACAACGGACCCGGTCCAGCGGCGAAGAAAATCGTGAACACGCCAATCATGATCACTAGCAGCAAACCGTAGATGTGATTCTGGAATTGAGTTAGGCAATCAGTGTACTTTGTGCACAAAAACGTAAACACACCCCCTCTAACGCATTCAACGATTTCTTTTGTTTTTCTTATGATTCCTATGAGAAACAACGAAGACTTCAGTGCGCCAGAAAGAGTTCGTTTACATTTACACAAAGTACAACAGACGAGTACAACACAAGTACAATAGTAAAGTACAACACAAGTACAACAGTAAAGTACAACACAAGTACAACAGTAAAGTACAACACAAGTACAACACAAAGTACATACCTCAGTTCCTGCGTAGGCGAACATCAACGCGACAATGATGAGATTCGTGACAAGAATGCCGGTCGATGTGAAAAGGAGAAGCGGGCGACGACCGAATTTGTCGACAACCATTGCGCCGCCAAAGATTGCAAACTGGAAATGGAGTGGATAAAGAACTAGCCTTATTCCAAATATTTGTTGCAATTTTTAGAAAACGTGACAACTAAAGGATTTGCATAAAGCTTCCTAGAGCTTCTACAAGAGCGATTTTTAGCATTTCATACTCACCATGCTCAACGCGTTAAACCCGAGATTGGCCAGCGAGGCGTTCAATCGATTCAACCCCGTGTTCATCAAGATCTCCACCGCATAGCCGTTGATCACTGTAAGGCTTGATTTTTCTCAAAAACTTCACGAAATTTACCAGCAATTCCCGAGAATGCCATCACAAAGGCAACAATCATTCCAACGAAAACCTAAAGAGAAAATGATTTTCAAGAATTTTCTCTTAAAATCTACCCGTCTTCTCAATCCTTTCTTCTTCAAAACAGCGATCATTCCCACTTTTCGTTGACTCGATTCCTCGAGTTCGTTCTGGAAATTTGTATTTTAAGGGATTTAGATTAGATTTGGGTTAGATTTGGGTTAGATTTAGATTAGATTTAGATTAGGTTTAGATTAGGTTTAGATTAGATTTAGATTAGGTTTAGATTAGGTTGTGGTTAGATTTTGATTAGATTTAAATTAGATTTAAACTCGATTTAAATTCGATTTAAATTAGATTTAGATTAACTTTAGATTCTTCTCAAAATATCTCCTCAAAATTCACCCTCAACTCATCGATTTGCTCGGTGACTTCATCCTCGGAAAGCGAATGGAAATACGCTAACGCTTTACGTGCCTTTTTCATCTCACCCTTTTTGACGAGGAAACTGAAATCGAATAAATGGCTACAGTAAACAGCTTAGAATACGTAGATATAGAGAATTATTTTTAAAAAAAACTTCTCCAACCTTGGACTTTCTGGTAGATAGATGAGCGCAAAGAATGGCAGAGCAAGGCAAAGAAGCTCGACTACATAAATCATAGGCCAGAGAGATGAAGTGCCCAAAACTTGAGGAAGAGCAACGATCGAACCAGCTACCGTACCTAGAATCATTCAGATGTAAAAAGATTAAGTTTTCAACGTATAATTACGGTAGTTTGCAGTCAATATAACATTTAAGACAATTAAATGATTAAACCTTTTTAGAAAAGGGTTACGGTAGTGTCAAACTACCATAACCCTTTATGCAAAAGGGTTACGGTAGTTTCTTTAAAGGCATCATTTAGTAAACGCTTTAACTAAAGGATTACGGTAGTTGTAGAGTTTTTATTAAATGAAGCCTACCTGCTTGCACAAGAGATCCGGTCATCATGCCGACTTTCCCACGACTTTCCTTCGGGCTAAAATCGAAAAAAATAATCTATTAGTCTTAGTATATTTGATAATAAAGCTACCGCAAATACTGTAATAGTACCCCACCGCCCTCGTACAGTCGCGTAGTTGCAAAAGTTTTTCAGTATTTGTAAAGCGCCCGTACTTTCAAAAAATGCGTCTTTGGTATCAAAAAATAGCTGAAATTCAGGGCTATTTTTTGATACCTAAGCGCACATTGTAGCATAAACCAGTGTCGAGAAAAACGCGTTTTTTCGAGATTGTTGCATAGTCTAACTTTAAACATCCCGTTCTCCGCGCTGCTTTACGCTACAATGCGCGCTTAGGTATCAAAAAATAGCCCTGAATTTCAGCTATTTTTTGATACCTAAGCGCTTATTGTAGCATAAACCAGTGTTGAGAAAAACTCGTTCAAAGCTAGACTACGCAACACTCCACACCGTCATTATGGGGGCAGGGTACTATTACAGTATTTACGGTATAGTTATTTCTCTCTTTTTCAATTATTGAATCGAATTACCAGATTTCGACGAGATACATCGCTCCTAGCCCCATATTGACACTAATTGCGACGCCAAGAAGAAAACGGGAAAACGTATAGATTTCGTAAGAAGATAGCTGGAAATAGTTTTGAAATTTTATAGAAAATTGATATCTTTTGATAGATCTTTTGATAGATCTTTTAATAGAGCTTTAGACAATTTCTAGCAATATCTGCTTAAAAATTTCTCCCCCACTTACCGTATGCGAGAAAATCGAGAGCCCAACCGAGAGAAGCGCAAGCGAGATCCCGGTGAGCAGACCCGACTTGCGACCCAATCTGGAAACGAATGAGCATTTTAAAAAAAAACTGGAATAGGTATTATTTGATGTATTATTAGATTAGATTCGACTACAGATACGATAAACTTTTTGGATACACTTTTTCTACCTTTCCGCAACGATCCGCAACGCGAATGACCCGAAGAGGGCCCCTAGAAACACCACCGCAACAATCCCACTCCAGACTATCTAAAGATAATTAAAATTAGCTAAAAAAAGATCTATATATATATATCAAAATCAAATCAAAATTTCTTACATCTAAAGTGCCTTTATCCAATCGTTTCCCGTAATGCGTGTAGTGGGTTTGATTGACGAAATCGAGGAAAACCGCCTAAAAAAGATTCGTTTTTTAGATAAACCTTTAGATTATATGCTAATTTTGCTAATATTTAAATGCTAATATCTAAATCTTTCATATCTAGATACCTGCGTGGGATTTGTGATCACAAGCTGGTATCCAAAGTGGAACGATCCGCCGAGTGAAACAAGAAAAGCTATTGGGAGAATTCGGGGCGGAAGATGCGAATGAGAGACTGACATTCCGATGTGAAAAGGATTTGAAAGGACTTCTGAAATGGAGAATGAATATAAAATGACGATGAGGATTTGACTTTGAAGCAAGTTCAATGCAAATTGAATATTTTATAATCAAGATTACGAGTAGATATGATATTGAGACGATATTATGAGACGTTACAGTGGTCCAGTAAACATTGATATTGAGACGTTACAGTGGTCCAGTAAACATTGATATTGAGACTTTACAGTGGTCCAGTAAACATTGATATTGAGACGTTACAGTGGTCCAGTAAACATTGATATTGAGACTTTACAGTGGTCCAGTAAACATTGATATTGAGACTTTACAGTGGTCCAGTAAACACAAAAGGTTTGTTGAGTAATTCAGTCAGACTGTCTTGAGTTCAGTAAGTTCAGTCAGACTGTCTTGAGCCATTTAAAGTAACTACTCTAGCAAGATATGTAAATGAAAAGTTAAAGATCTAGATAACTATTTGAATTGAATCGAGAAATCTATCGCATTGTGATTGGGGCTAATTTTATCCAATTCTCTCCAAAACACAGCCAATTTTTTGCCCAGTCAACCCAGTCAAATCTATAAATAAATCATTCAAAATAAGATTTGATATGAGATAAACAAAAAATAATCAAAAAAAAAAGCAGTTGTGATCATGAAAAGTAGAAACGAATCAATCAAATAGAGTGTGTTGAAGAAAAAACAATATCAAAACAAAAATCTTGCATACAAGTGAAACAATCTGAGCAAAGATATTCAATGAAGACGGCTGAATACTTTATTCAAACATACTGTAGTGCTGATAGAATAAGACAGAAGAATATTTGGATAAGTTCAATGAAATCTCAAGATATTCTCATTCTACAGTATCCTGGTTGTGCTACAGTAAGCTATAAAACGTAGTACCACAATAGTTGAATAGCTTTAAGACAGAAAAAGACTGCGACTTATATAGTACTCTAGTTTTGCGACAGCTACAGTATTACAGTAAGCATAGAAACTCTACAGCTTCTACAGATTCCACAGTACCTTGGGCTTTCAGTAAACTACAGTAAACTATAGTAAACTACAGTAAACTACAGTAAACAAATCTTAGTCTAAAGTGTTAGTGCCAAATCTTAGTCTAAAGTTTAAAAAGCTTTAGACTAACAAATCTTAGTCTAAAGTGTTTGTAAAGCTATCATTTAAATGAAAGTTTAAAATCTATGACGAACTAAAGAATGAAACTGTTGTTTTAACCGCTTTTTGAGATGATTAGATGCCCTTTATGTATTCAACCAACAATCTTTTAAAGATCAGACACTTCTCATGATATTTTGTTTTCATGTTTTCATTTCTTAGTGTTGACGTGTCTCTTATCAAAGTGAACAAAAATTTTTAAAAATCAGCCGAACGTGGGGTTAGTGTGAAGAAAGGGGAAAGGGGATGCTCAAAGGGATGTTGGAAGGCACAGGATAGGGCTTTCTCCCCCACCCACCCTGTGATATCACTGTAGAATGTACAAAAAATATTTCTAGACACGCCTGTCAGCCAAGAGATTTCACGTGAAATCCCTTTTTGTCTTTCCCCTTTCCCTATATCTTTGTTGATCAATCACATCAGAAAAGGGCAACGTGTAAATGTTTTTTCGACTAACATTTCCCCCACACAAAGTAGATTTTTTGGCAGTCAAGATTTTGAGAAAACAAATCACAAGGGTGGCTCTGATTTTTAAACATCAACGGGATCTAGCTGGCCTGGGCTGGATTAGGCTCTTTAAAGCCTTTTCTAAAAAGCGCACTGACTAAAAGTTAGCTTACGTCTGGTGGCTTCCCCCTGCAAAGTAAAACTCTAATTACTTTTGTAAAATTTAACTCAAAGTTTCTCTGGCTTAATGTTCGTCTCTCGGTGCTTTTTACGAGCTTAAAGACTCTAGAATAGATTGCTTTTTAGCAAGATTACGGTAGCTACCCTTGAAACGCATTATCTTTAAAAAGTGCAGTCTATATTTCTACTAAATGATGAGACTTTCAAAATCCATATTTAGATAGGAAGCAAGAAAATGAGTGAATATATAGACGGGCACGGTACTTACGATACAGTCAGCTTGTTCTACGTAATCCTTCTACTAAACAATGAATACAGTACCCCAAATATCTACTAAAAGTTTGAAAAGATCTTTTCAGTTCATTCTTATTCGATTTAAATAAGAATTAGCTGCTTTTGCTGAAAAAGAGTCAGTCTTCAAAAAAACTGCACCGAAAAGTTACAGTATTCAGCTCAACAGATGGAGGCTTATCAAGACTTCGACCGCTCAAAATGCATTCAATTGGATAAAGAAATTGATTGAATGTTTCAAAAAAAGTTAGTTTTGCAAAGAAAGCTTCAACTGTGTTAGATCGGAGGATTTTGAAGCAACTTCTAGATTTCTAGAAATTTCTAGCTTCTAGAGAAAGACATGAGAAGATGATCTTCTTGAACAGAAAATAACAAAAATATTTCTCTCACAAACCGCAAAATGTCAATACAGAACTCGATAATGGACTATTAATACTGCAGAAGTACTGTGGCTAAAGCAAAAGTGATCAAAAGTGAGCTGAGCTAAAATCGCATTTCAATCACAATCAGGCTCAGGTACAGTCACAATTTGGCAGAGATCTTGCAAAATTTGGTAGTCGCTAGGTTGGACACTTGTAAAACCATAGCTATGGCTAATTTACATCTAAAACCACTAGTTATCGAATCTTAATCTTTAGCTGAAAAGTTATCTAAAAGCTTTATGCGAATGAGAAGAAAGAATAAGATACTGTACAAAGATTTCAGCGTTTTGTGAAATCCTCAAAACTTTTCGATTTTCTCCAAGAAAATTGCTTTCCTCTCACCGGGATCATTTCTCTCTTTATATACTTTTTGCTTTTTATTTCTAATATCACTATTAGAAACGTCAATTTGAGGGAATCAAAAGGGGCGGAGAAAAACCGGATTCCTTGAATTCACCCCATCAATTCACTCGTACGACCCCCGCATTCATTCGGACCCTATGCACCACTACAAACTCTGTCTGTACCTCCATCGCCCATCCCGAGATTTCCCCTTTTTGTACAGATTTATGTTATCAGCGGTGATGACATCTCGTTCTTTACCTCACCTCGCTGCAAATTTTTGCCCAATGATTTCATTGGCATATCTCTTTCTTTTCTGCTGGGTGCTCCCGATTAAGACAGATTAAAGGATTTGTGTCTTGCTTGCTTGCTTTATTGCTTGCCAATGTTCCTGGAAAAAAAATAAAAATGCCTTTATTGATAATACAGTAATAGTTCCGACATTATTTTCAAAAATATTACGTTCTACAAAGAAGATCAATCGAGATACGGTCTTGGAGACCAGTCTTTCGGATGGATTAGTGGCTTCGAAGGGCCTTTTTGAAAGGCCCTTCGAGGATCATAACTAAAAGCAAATTCTATAAAAAGCTTGTAATATAAGGTAAAGACTAACAAATGTAATCGAAGTTCTGAATTCCAATAAAAATCGTCAATATTTTTGAAAAGTAACTTGTAAAAACTATCTCGAGAGAAAACAAACTGCTCTTTACCAATCAAATTTTTACCTTGGTTCCGCTTGTCGCAGCATATACTCACGAACCCTCCACCTCAAAGCCAGACGTTTGTTCTCGTTTACCGGCGGCATTTGTTTCCATCCTTCGCGAACCATCTCTAATCTAAAGCAAAATAAATCCTCTTCTACATAAAACTCGTTAACTTCCTCACGGGATCACATCGGTAACCCAACCGACCCGGCTCCGGGTTTAGAATCGAACGAAGACCTGCAAGCAACAAATTCGTTGAAACATTCCTCTATTTACCTAATTCCTTAGCACTTTTTAGTGGTTCCAATTCTCTTTCCGCCTCTGTAGCCTTTTTGACGTTATCTGTAAAAATGGTTGCTCAAAACCAGCCAACAAACTTCACCTGGATTTGAGGTGCACGGCTGGGAATAGATTCGGTGAATTTTGCTGGGTTGGGTTGGTGGAATTTTCGTCTGACACTCAAATGAATGAGATCGTGAAATGGGCACCCTACTTGGCTCCATGTTTTCTAAAAATACATCTATATATATTTTGAAAAATCGCAAAGACCTGTGTATAAATTTTCCTTATTTTCTGAGTTTCGATTCAACTCCAAATTAAATCCTTGATTGTGTGAAGCGAGCTAAATTTGAAATTTTGTTAAAGTAACACTATTTTTTTAAAGATCTCTTTAGTTCTTATAACATAAAAACAAACATAATTGTCGATTTCCTTCGACGTTTCGTAAAGATGTCCAATCATATCGTAGGCACAAGCGATCAATCTATCAACATCAGGAATGGCAGAGATCTTAAGTAAAAGTTGTATTTTTAAAGAATAAACCAAACCGTTAAATGTGTAGCATCTAAACGTGGCCGGTACTCAGGGAGAAATTGATCCGTATAAAGAGCATCTAAAACAAACAAAAATTTATTATGAATTTAAAAAAATTCCGATTACCTTAATTAACGTGCTAATCAAATTCAAGATACCTGGTCTTCTCTGTGAAATCGGTAGCGTATAAGTGGAAATTGGAGGTTCTTGGCGTTGATACTCGTCTTCTAGCGTTTCCAGCTGTTTATCGATGAACACCGAATCATCGAGTGAGCCACTGTCGATGTCCTGCACGGCTAAAGTGCAAATCGGTGATTGATCTGGGTGATTTAGCTGGCAAATCTTATAAAACTGATAATTCAGTTAAAAACAAACCTTGTACTAATTCATTGATATCCTCTTGACTTTCCAACTCGAGTCCCATCTCATCAAGGACCTAAAAAAGAAGCATTTTTAAAAAAACACAAAATTATGCACCTCAAGTATGTCATCCGTCGTAACCCCATAATCATGGTGCTCCATGAGGCCAAGAAAGCTAAATAACACATTTAAAAGGCAATTTTTTTTTCTATATCTACGCAAAAAAAGAAATGTAGACATGGGCAATAAGAAAATGGTCGAATATAGGCGCCTCAATTAAATTTTGAAGATTCTTTCTCTTATTTCAACGTTTATTATAGCTTTCATTAATAAGTTGTCTGCTCTAAAACACAACTTTTGCCGGTTACTGTGATTTTGCGTCACTATTCTTAAATTTTCGAGAAAAAAACACTACTCTTTTTTTTTTCCGTTTCTCCAAGTTGATTGTTAAAGCTCGTGCACTTTTTTGACTACCACCTAGAAGAATCTTTCGCGTAACGTGATATGCTTGCTCCATCGATTAATTCTTTCTCATACTATTGTTTTTCGATATTTTAAACGTGAATCAACAAGAAAAACTCGAGAAAGCTTGCGCAAAGAGTGTTGTAGAGATAGAGAGAAAAAGGAGGGAACATTTGTGTGATGAAACGAAAATCGCTCACTTTTCTACGTCCCGTGTTTCGAAATGTAGTCAACGCGAATAAATACGGCGCCATCTTTCAAAAGTCCAATTTAACGAAACTCTTCTTTAACAGTTTGGCAACGTTTCTACGTTATTTATTTTTTATTTATAACGGCAGCTTTATTTTTATGCCCCCTTACTTTCATTTTAGCTTTTAAAATGCACTCAGGCTTGAAATAGCAGGTGCTATAGTAGTTGGGGCGGGCCAGTTTTTAAACACCGGTTTTTCGAACTTCGAACTAGTTTTAAAAAATTTTTCTGGGGTAATTAATTGCATTGAATCCATTGGAAGCATTTATAAACCATTCTGAACAACTCCGAGCCTTCAAGAGTGGGCCTATTTCCGCTGAGTTTAGAGGTATGGAACCGATTTAAGAGGCTTAAAACCTCAGTAACTGCTTGAAATGGCTTGAAAACAGTTACTAAAGCTTAAATAAATACTAAATTAAGAATCTACGCCATTAAAAACCCTAGAAGCAAAAATTAGTGCGCTCTGGCTCAATAGAGATGGATGTACACTGCCCTCCCCCTAACTACTATAGCACCAAATGGCAATAAGATGGCACGATTTTGGGATTTGAGCATGAGCTATATATTCAGCCCCCGTTTTAAAATCTTTGCCACGCAGTAAACTTTTTTGATTGATTTTTGTTATACTTTTTCTTACATTATTCATTTTTTAACTTTCAGACATGTCGACGTCAGTGAAGCATCGTGAGTTCGTTTCCGAGCCGATGGGCGAAAAAGAAGTTGAGACGATTGCCGGAATTGGCCCCACGTATGGCGAGAAACTGCGAGACAAAGGATTCGACAAAGCCTACGTCGTCTTCGGCCAATTTCTGTTGCTAAAGAAGGATGAGGAGCTCTTCGTCGAATGGTTGAAGGAGACTGCTGGGATCACGAAGAACCACGCCACGAGTTGCTACAACTGTTTGAATGAATGGGCTCAACAGTACATTTGATCGAGGTCTGCAACTGTTTTTTTGTGGACATTTGCTCTTACGCTACCAAACTAATTGATCTGAGTTTTTGAGGCTTCCCTTAATTGTTTTTTGTACTTGTATTGTTTCTTCGCCACATTTGAAAAAAATTTATAGCCTTTTGATTATTCGAAATAAATTATTGCGAAAATGAGCCAAGAAATAATGCTTAAAAAGAGATACAATGAAAGTGAAATGAGGTCACTTGAAAATAAAATCACTCACTCAATAAAATCACTTGACGTTTTTAAACTGATTCAAAAAAGAAACCAGTAAAGTGTATTAAGTAAACAGGAAACCAGTAACAACGAACAATCATTTGCCTATCCTCGATAACGCTGCCAGCTTTGCTACTGATTCTGTTTTACATTCACGAGGTGCTGGCATTTGTGTTTAAAACCAAGCTTATCAATCCATCATTTATTTCATCGAATGAAACGGCAAACACAATATACTTTTTGATGCGCATGGGAAAACAATTATCTCAAAGATCATGGAAGTCCTGAAAGATACAATAATATTACCAAGTTAAAACCTAACTAATAAATAGCTATCGAATAAAAGAACCAACAAGGCATTAAAACAAGCAAGAATATGTGCCTAGTGAAGTGAGTGGTCTTTTTGTAAAACAATCAATGAAATAACGCCAGATAAAACGAAAGCATTTTGCATTGGCAGGGCTTATGAGAGATTGGATTATCACTTTAGAGTGAACATACGAATTGGGCAGCACTTAGAGGAGCAGTTCAGTAGGCGAAAGATCAAAAAATAGGCAGGAATTGAGAGTGTGAAAAAAGGAGTGAAAACTTTTTGACCTCGTGTCGGTGCCACCGTGAACCGTGTCAAATGTTATCCAAAAAGTTTTCATTCCTTTCGAAGAATTCAACTAGCAAATACCAGCCAACTGAAGATGAATGATAAAGAAAAACACCTATGAAAGAAAGGAGGCCTGGTCGGAAAAATGTGTCAAGAACACACAAATTGATTCATAAAAAAATTGGTACCCGAGCTGATTGCAACACAAATAGGAAACACAAAGCGGCACTGTAGAAGGAAGATTTGGAAAAACAATGGAGATTAATCAAAGGAATCAAAAAAAAATGAAAACCCTTTCACCGGACAATGAAATGGTGGTGTTTGACTTGGATGACGGTAAAGAAAAACGAAAATTTCGCTACACCGGATACGAGAAAAAATGGAAAACATTTTGGACATTTTCAGTGTGTTAGACCCGTAGACGAGCTCCTCTTCAGACAAACGTTGATGTTGATCCTCTTGCAGGTTCAACGGGCGGTATGAGTGTCCTTTGAGGCACGTATTGCCCTAAAAGTGCAATTGAAAAATGTTAGAAATGAAAAAAAAAACATTTTAACACCGCTAAACCCAATTGTCTAAGTTCCCCACCAAATTACAAATCTGTTTCCATAAATGTTAATAATGGTTGATTAAAAGAATTAGAGGAATCCCCGGATGAGGTCGATGTTTCTGATGATAGTTGAATTACACTACTTGACAATGAGTCTGAAGACGAAGTTTTACTTGCTATTTTTAATTCTTCGTGTAATAAAGGTTGGATGGGGTGAGGTGACCGAGATCTAGAAAGGGACCCCTTTCTTTGAGTGATTGGTGTGGAAGAGCATGTGCTAGATGGAGATCCGAGTGCCCCGATACGTCGAAGACGAGGCAGGAAGGGGCTTGTTGATGGGAGTGCCGGCGCACTACCAAGCCGCTTTGAACCACTTTCTAGTTCCATTTTGACGAAAGTCATTCTTCCCCAATGCATTGACCTGCTACGCCCTCGTTCAGGTCGTGAAAATGTTATAGGTCTCTTTGTTTCCCCTAACTCTTTTGTTAATTGTTTTGAGGTAGTACCAATGAATGATCCATCTTCGTTGAAACGTCCGGGATCATCTCCGTATTCAGCCATGGAATCCGTTTCACTTTTCGTCTCTGATCCAGTCAACGAACGCTTCTCGTCATCATCCCTGATACACAAATATTTTTTATTAAAACAAAATTGTTCTCCTACTTGTATTCACCAAATGACTGCTTTGGAAGAATAGGCTCTCGGCCCTGCTGCCGCTCCTTTTCACTCACAGGGTATTGACCGCTAAAAGTTCAAACAATAAATTAAAAATACTTCTAGATTTACCGATGTCTCATCGCAACGCAGATGATACAGCAAATGATGAGAATAAGCAGAATGATCAGCAGAAGTAGCAGCAAGAACCACAAACGCGATGAAAATGGAGCTAAACCAAGCAATTATAGGGAAAATGTCATCAAACTTTTACCGCTTCCTTGAGTGGTGACAAAAATACTTTGTGAATATCCATCAGATTCAACGCCTGTTGCCGGGTCAGAATAGGCTGCCACAGAGCGCACTTCGTATCTGCAATGATACAAATTAAATATTGCTACATAATATGACAAACTTCGTTCCCGGCTGCAAGCCATCGACTTTTGTCTGCAAGCTGTCCTTGTTCTCCGGATCGTGTGTTTTCCAGTCCTCAGATCCATCTTCTCGGATTTGAATTTTATAGGAGTTGCCAACGGGTCGACGGTCCTTAAAGTTGCAAAATTAAATCGTTCATAAAATAAAATATTACCCTTTCGTCAAAAGCTCCAGGTTGGAAACTGACGTTGAAATGATCTTCACCAACGCGCTCGGCTCGAACGAACGGTGTTTCCGGAACAACTAAATTTAAAGACCAGTTAAAGTTACCAAAATCTTTTTCACAACTTTTCTTTTTCTATTTGTCCTAATGCTTAAATATTCTACACGCACAATGCTCGTAAAAGCCGTATTTCAAGTCTCATTCCACAAAAGACTCGAGGGGATTATCCCACTCGATCAATATTTGTGTCGAGGGTACACAAGCGCAATCCCTTTATGCGTTACCTAAGAGACCCCATGAAAATTCTCTTAAACTTCTAATTTGACAAGACTTTCCCATTCCCAGGCATCTTGCAAAGATTGGGTTGCAAAAGAAACAAATTGAATCCCCAATCACTTTTCCTCAACTCGGAAAAAGAAAAGCCCAGTCGGGGCTCTCATTTTTCTTTCACTTCGATTGTTTCGCACACCGCAAAGCTTGAGAAATAGAGACTAATCTCAATTCTAGCAAGCTGTCTGTTGTTTTCTCAAAATTGTTGGGAAAAGGGGCAAGCTCATGTCAGCTGTTGTTGATAAGAAAGAAAAGCCTAACAAATTGTAAATCATGATCTAATCTTATAGCTAAATAAATCCAAATTCAATTTTAATTAATTAATCTTGATGCTCACATTCAGATCCATTCGCATAAAAAGGCTTTGCGACAGAATCTCTATTGAATTTCACATCTTGCGGTAAAACTATCTCCGTGGCTATTAAAGCCAATACAATAGTGAGTACAGAGAACATGCTGGTACCAGAATAGTTGCCACAATATTGGTGAATAGTCGAAAATAGGATAAAAATTTAAACGATGAGAATATTGGGGAATTTCGTTTTTCGGATGACAGAGCTCAGCTAATAGATGCTTTGTGAGGGCGCACCTGCGTCCCTCCAGCCGCTGCAGAGGCACAGACGGACGACGACTGGCTGAGGGGAGAAATGGAGGCGATAGAGGGAAGATGGGGGAATGGGGGAGCCGTTTCACAGGAGACAGCCAGCCCCGAGGGCACCACCCCCAGTCCCTCCTCTTTGCAGGGCCGGCGCTCTTTTTCTCCTCTTTGTGGACTTTCAATGCCCATTACCTCTCCACTCTCATATACATTTCCACCCCAATATAGGTTTCCCCAAAAGTCCTATTGAAATAGTCATTTGTACCCGCGACTAATGAATACATTCATTCACATTAATATATCGATTTTTCTCACCCGAAAATATGAAAACGTCAATAAGTGCACGTTAAGTGGTGGGGGTTGCGTGTCTCAAAAAGGCAACGGGGAGAGGATTAGTTGCGCCAGTCCGCCTCCCACCCAGTGGTGCCGTTCAATTTATGCCATCGACAGAGGGAGCCCCTTTTCAAAATGCCTCAAAAAAACCAGCAGTAGGTGGCGCAGGGGATTTTTAAAAATACAAGTGCCAGCTAGAACCTACCACCATCAGCAGCTACATGTTGAGGTAGAGTCTTTGCATCGGCAGAGTTCGGATCTCCTTCTCCCACGCCGGTTTCAGCTCGTACCACAAAGCGATACTCACTTTCTGGCTCTAATCCGGTTAGACGAATCTAAAGTTCCTGTAATGTTGATTTAGAATTTTAAGCAAACCTCTTTTTTGGATGAATCAACAGCTTGCTTTGGACAATTCTTTGATATCACTTTTCCATCTTGAGTTCGACAAATTTCAACCACATATCTAATGATTCGATATTTAAATCAAAGGAAAACGACACTAACTTTGCAATCTTTCCATTTTTTTGCCGCGGGATCTTCCATCGTAAAGCAACAACGCCCTTCTCGTTATCAGATCGTCCGTTAAGTGGATAGGCTTCTAACTTGCGAACCGGTGATGGCACTAAAGGAAGCTCAATTAATATAATTAATTATTGGGTAAAATACAACAAAGCAATCAAACATACCTCCTTCATCTGTCCTAAACGAGATTGGGTCACTTTGAGCACCCTCATGCTTTCCATTTGTTACAGCGATAGTCGCATAGTTGACAGTATCGGGTTTAAGATCGGTGACCTAGAAAAAAAAGCAAGTTGTAGTTATAGCTACTGATCCTTACCGTTCCCTGAGTAACTTTTGGTCCAAAATGAATTGTTTTCTTCCGTGGTCCCTCTTCACCCGATCCAGCAGAGCGTCGTGCACGAATAACAGTCCGCTTCTTTCGGCTCTCTTCAACATCCTCGTCGTCTTCATCGTAATCCTCATCTTCATTCTCTTCATACCAGTAGGTAATCTAGAAATTAGCCTGATAATAGTTATTCTAATAAAATTTACCTTGTAACCAGTGAAGTTTCCATTGGCCGTCACGGGATCGATAGCATTCCATGCAAAAGTGGCTGAAGTTCCTTTCTTTGAAACCACTCTGAATCCTTCAACAATTGCCGATGGAACACCTAAAATCGTTGATAGAAATAAAACCAAACTTTCAACAACCTTCGCCAGTTCGACCCTGGATTGTTTCTGGATTGACAGCCGACGTTCCTTCATCATTAACCGCTTGAACTTGAATCTCGTAAGGTTGGAATGGGCGGGAATCCTTGTCATCTTCGAGGTTAATCGTATAACTAAACAATGAGCTTTTACGTAGATGAAAAAAGATTTCTTACCGATCAGCAAATGGATCAGGCACATCGGCCTCTTCCCATTGAGCATTTGGTGGATCCAGTGGACGGTATTTGATCTTGTATCTAAATTTAATTTTTTAACAAGCGCACAGGTGCCCAAATAAAATTAGATTGCCTGATACCAAAATTGATCCAACGTTTCAAGAAAACAAACCGGAAATTTGGTCCATTCCATTCTTCTCGCGACATGGGCTTCCAAGAGACCACCAAATTATCGGGTGATGCTCCCTCAGCAGAAACGGCCGATGGATTCCGATCAGGTAACTTCGCTGGTGTGTCGCACCCGTCACGCACCTTTGTTGGAGAAGAATCACCGACCGCATTTCGTGCCAACACTCGGAATTGGTACTGTAACAATAAGTTCGTGTTTTGCAACTAATGATAGGAAAATTTCAAATAATGACAAACTTTAGTCTTTAGTCTGACTGAACTCTTTATTAGTTTTTAGAATTTTGGAAACATACCTTTCCATAGGGTTGCAAAGACACTGTAGCCGTTCCGCTAACTACACGATTGTCTCCCTCACTGTTGTCGTTCGGATGCGCTTGCGTGGGAACCGGATGAGTACGCCATTCTACCTGAAATTATGAAGATTAAATAGAGACGCGGGAAGAAAATAAAGTTTGTAGATTAACACTGGACTTGCCTGAAGGTAAACGGGAAAAAAACCTTACTTTTCGTCGAGACTTGGTATGTACATTTTGTTTTCTATTTTATGAGGATTTTTATGAGTCAAAAGCGTTTTTGAAAGGAAAATGTTTGAACTTTTTGCTAGTTTTGAGATTTTTTCGAAAAATCTTATGGATGTACTGCTGTATACAAACTGTACATATAAATTCTTAACGACAAGTCACGTTTTTCCGTTTACCGTTAGACAAGTTTAATTAACACTAACCCCAAGGTCAGCATCCATTTGATACTGAACCCAGAATTCCATCACTGGAACCACAGAGTCCGCCGGTTCCATGTGTTCGAAATGTATCTCAGCATATCGAGCGGTCGGATCACATTTCTTCACATAGGCGGCATGAACGGGTACAGGGACATCTGTAACAATAAAAGTTTGATACGACATATCAATCACGCAAACCTTTGATAGAGATTCGAATGCGTTTTTCGGCTTTGTCGAGCTTGGTGTTGGCCACACATTTATATTCTGCCGAATCATATTGACTTGGATTGTGCACAATGAGTTCATGAGTTTCCGGATCAACCTAAAATTTTATGTTAAGGCTATTAAAGGATTTAAAGGAGATTACCCGATAGTGGCCAGAATTAATGTGAAGCTCAGGAAGTGTCTTGTTGTCAATAAGCCAATCATAAGTCACTTCCAATCTGAATTGATAATTCAACTTCGTTTTCTTAATAGTTTTTACCTGGAGTCAGCGTCGGCTTGACACGGCAACCGAATGTCTTCACCAGCTACCCTTACTTCTTGTGTTCTTGCAAATGGCTCAAGGTAAGTGGCTTCTAAAAGATACACTGTAATAAACGTACAAAGTATTCAAAGGTAAGTGGCTCTGGTCAATCAAATCGTATTTTCACGCACTTCTTATCAATAGCTTGGCCGATCCACGTGCGTTTCCGTATGTGTTTGAGCCATGACATTCGTATTCACCTTCAGCCTCATCCGTAACGCCTAAAACAAGTCATAAATAAAACAAAAAGTTTTGACAACTCACTTTTAATCACCAGCTTGCCAACTCCGTATGGATTTGCAGGGACGATTTCATGTTGAATTTGTTTCAGATTCGGCGAGCTCCAAGTGATCTTGGCATTCGGAGATGCAAAGAACTAAATGTTTTATGCAAATCGTAACATTTTGTCAAGGTTAATTCTAATCATTGAAAGCAAAGCTAGTATACCTTGCACTCCAAAGTCACAGATTGTCCAATTGCAGCCTCGACCTCACCGGCGTCTGTTAACAATTGTGGCGAGAAAGCTAAACAATAACTTTAACGTGAAAAAGGACAGAAAATACCCAATAGATTCAAATAGAAGTTCGCCCAAAGATAGTCGTGCTTGTTCTCAGCTTTGCATTGATAAACGGCGTTATCTCCTTTACCGTGAATTCCCTGCAAATGAGTTTAACCCAAATCAATTCAAAAACGGTTACCTTCTTGACATCATAAATCGTTAGCTTATTTCCGTCGATGAGAAAACGCTCGCCTTGCGCTTTGTTCTTTGTCAACTCTAAAAATGACGGTCATGATTCGAATTTAATTTCAAATTCACTCACCAACACCATTCTTGTAGAAAGTGACTTTTGGTGTCGGTTTACCGCTTGTCGTACAATCGAACGTTACAGTTTCGCCTTCAGAAGTATTGGTATTTGGTGGTGGACCATCCGGCCAATAGGGAGCAGCTAAAATTGAACAATTATACGCTGAAAGAACGTAAGCCATGGCTTTGACAACCATATCCACCATAGAATGTGCCCAAAAAAAGAAAAAAAATCTCTCAAAGTTTAGATAGAGAAACAGAAAACAAAGTTATTCAATGTGTCACTCGTTCTTGAACATACCACCAACTTGAACAGTGAACGAGCGAACAATTTCACTCGTCAATGTTTCGTTTAAAGATGTCTTGGGTTGCGAGAAATTACCAGTAGTGTCTAATTAAGGCAATAATCAATTAACGCATAAATCAACGAGAATTTGATTGAAATGAATTCCATGTACACAAGTAAAGTGATACCTTCAACTTGTACATTGAAAATCCTATCAATATCCGAATGCAGTGGAAACCGGCAGTCGTACTTTCCAGCTTTATCTTGAGTGACGTTGAAAACCTGAAAATAGATAATGATTACATTTGATGGCCATTTATTTCAACAAAGACATCGACGAAAACTTACCAAAGTTTTTCCATAGTTTTCAAAGCGGAACCCATCATCGTTGCTTTCACCAATTTCAACTCCATTGTGAAACCACTTCGGCCGTGGAGCAGGACTAAATAGAGAAATTATACCACTGAATTTTATTCGAATTTTTTGTTTAACATGACTTCACACCCTTTTGAATATCTTTAATGCTCGATTTCCGGTAAAATGATCCCCTCTAATCGAACATGACATTGACCCCAAACTGTCACTTCACTTTAACCAAATAATCCCATAATAGGAGGCTGAGGTCACCGCACATTTTCACTCTTTTACAACTCAATAACTTATTGTTTAAACCCTTTGAATTCGTAAAGAGACAATGCAATATTGGAGATGCTGGGGTTGTGTGGGGTTTGCATTGGAAAGAGGTAGAGTTTGTGGTTGAATTCCCCTGAGAAGATGCCATGAATTCATTGCTCGCGGATTACGCGACATGTCCTTTGCAGTGACCAATACTTGAAAAGAAAGAGAAATGGCTAAGAGGGGAAGGGTACACGCAAGAAAAGATAGAGAGATCCGTCTCCAAATGGAATCCTACTGCAAGCCTTTTACAAATCCCAAATGGAAATTAAGGCGCGCCAATGTAGCCCTAACAACGATTAAACACAAAAAAAAGTTTTCGAAATAAAACCACAATTTCAAATGAATCATATTTTTTCGCAAGGTTTTCCCCTTTTCAAAGTTATTTTGGCCACTAAAGTGAGCTCCCTGGGGAGTGGCGACCTGCGACAGAGAAAGGATGACCTGTCACATTGCATGAAATCGCTATAGTCTGACCAACTCTATCTCTACATCTTTAAACAAGATACTACAACTTTAGCGAAACATAGTGCGTATTACAGAGTGCATTTCGAATTAGATTCAGGTTCAAGATTCAAGCCCATTAAACTTACTATCCAGAGAAAAAGCAATGCAGCTTGTGCGTGTTCCCTCGTAGAGCAATTGGGCTGCTTTGATTGACATATTGTTCGGACGGAGGCACATTTGTAACTAAAATTAAACATTAATGATTGTTGTCTATTTTGCATCCATTATTTCATCCTCCAATAATAGTTTTTCATTCGAATTTTGAAGAAGAAGAAGAAATCTATTGGTAAGGGGGTCAATTAACGATTCGCATATTAATTAGGTGAGTGTGTGATGGCTTAGGGAAAGGGAAAAAGAGGGAATGAGGATAGTGATGCATCCCCCATTCCCATTTGGGATCCTGTTGCCAAGAGATTTCTAGGTCTTTCCGGTTAAATGCACTGTGAAGGAGATGCCCCATCCCTTTTCATCTTCTTTTTCTCTAGGCTTTCGACGCGGGCACCAAACCGAGCACAGATTGCCCCCAACCGGGTGTCACATTTCAAACAGCCCTCTTGGGGCCAAAAGACGTTCAGCTTCAGAGAGCTTCTTTTCTCCTACAAATAAAGCATTCTATTTATTGCAACACAAGAAGGGCGGGTATAGTTGTGTAATTTTTTCGGTCAACATTAGATATTTATAAGAGGAAACATTCTTTGTGGCCGACGGCGAATTTTGCTCAATCAAAACACGTCTTTTAAGTTCTTTTTAGCAGGGAGTGTATCCATTTGAGGATAGAATGGGAGTGAGTGAGTGAAAGGGAAGGTCTTGTTTGGGGTCTTTTTTCCTGAAAGGACCCATGTTTCGACTGGACACTGATGATGTGTGCCAGTGAGTCTTTTCGTCTTCTTTATTCTCTCCTTGCGTGCCACACTCACATCTCGAAGAAAAGACTCCCCTCCCTTTGCTTCCTTCCGCACTAACTTTTTAGTCTATTGGAAAAAGGGAAGCATCAACTTGGAAGGGAGAAAAGTAGCCCCTTTTCCACCAAATATAGTCCCATGTACACTTTTATCTTTTCCCCTCCCGCTGGTGTTTTTGTCAAGTTCAGGTGAGCAAAAGTTGTATTTAAGTATTTCGGAAAATTGCCACCAATTTTGCATAACTACCCGGTATTCATTCGTCAAGGCCGAGAGCGCAATTCTCACCACAAACAACCTCACCGTAAAGAGGCGAATTGAGCGCAAATTGTCTTTCATTCTTATCCCACCAATGCCGGCCTTTCAAAAGGGTGCAACCACCCATTTTGCGTAAATGCACAATTACTAATCGAACACACACATTTTATCGGGGAAAACTTAATCGCGCCGAAAAAGTAAACAAACACCCTCGGAGTTTTTTAAAACAGGATTATCACGGGTATTAGTAACCGATCGCCAAAAAGTGCTAAAAGGTTTTCGAAAGGGAGTGGGCGCGAATATTGCAAGTATTTTTGTGCGGGTTTTGTCTGTATAAGGGGCTAGTGTGTGTGTGTGTGAGTGAGCAGTGAAAAGGGAAAATTTCTCGTCGATTTTCCTCCCCCCATTCAACTATTGCGGGTGGGTGAAAAAGAGCCAGAAAGACAGACAGAAAAAGACTGACTGTGGCAATGGCAATCGACCTGTGTGCTCTTTCAGCCGGTAAGTGTTTCAGCGCTTGAGAGCCTCCACACGACCCAAAATGCAAATAAACCCACTTTTTATGAAAAATTAATGCTAGAGCATAAGCTCTTCTTTGTTTAACATCAAGGTTTTGAAAAGAAAAAGAAATAGGGAAATTCGGAAAGTATTCTATTAGATGAATGTGATACAATTTAAAAACTACAAAGAAGGGTATGAGCGGAATTCAAAAGACTTCAAGTGCGTCATAAAATTCTTTTGAGAATATCGATGAACTCACGTGATCGTCGTTTGTTGTTGGAAATATCGAGACGAAATTTGGAGCCAAATTTGTAGTCCTTCAACTCGGTGTTTTCGGCGGTGCATGTGTAGAAACGATCAGGCTTGAAATCACTTTCTTTCACAAAATGGAAGAAAATGGTGCCCTAAAAAGAGGAAAATTAACTAACCAGATATAAAAATAGAGCCGCCACTAGTGCCCATAATATTCGATTTTCCATTGATTTTCGCAGGATCATGTTGGAATTGATTCAGAAGAACTGTTTAGTAATTGTATTTTTAAACCCAATAAAATAGTGATTATCGCGTGTCTCTCATCAAGCTAAAATTCGAAAACTCTTGCAAACTATAAGAATGGAAAAAAAATCAATTAAAACGATCGAGATCTCGACCTCGAAATGCTTAATGAACCGTGATGGAATGACTTGAGACAACCGTGAAGGTTAAAAAATGGCCGACGGCAACTTGCGGATTAAAATAAGAAATGTTCTGCCAATCAAGAGTCAAAGATCTTCTCTTGAGCGGATAACTTTTGTCATGGAATCGAGAAGAAACAATGGGCATTGGAATGATTGGAAAAAAAAAGTGATTGAAAAGATGAAAATGTGGTAACGAGTAGGCGAAAGCAGTAGGTTGGGTGTGATATTGGTGAGAAAAAAGTCAAAAGTGGACGAACGGCTGGATGGGGAGCAAGAAAGGGATGAGAAAGGAGCCTTGGCGGGGTGAGTTGGTTGTGTTGGGAGACCGAGCACGGGGAGGGGGGACGGCCCACCCAATAACTCCGTGCAACGCGGCGTGCTCGCGCTATGTCCGCCTGCCGCCTCTCGCTGCCAGTCGAGCACTACTGCACAGAGTCATAGAGACACGCCCCTTTCTCTTCTCTTCTCCTATCCCCGTCTCCTTTTGCCCCACCAACAACCACAAGCCATGAATCCCCCTTAAATGCCCGCCGAGGCCCCCTTTTTTTCTTTTCCTCCCTTTCTCCGATGTGCCACTGATATACAAATCCAGATCCTACCAAGAATTTACTAGTAGCCGAAATTTGAGCACTAAATTTCATTTCATCGTTTACATCTACACTGGGACTTGTTTGCTTTTTAATTAAAACCTAAGAGCTAATGTTTTAAAAATGAAAAGGACTTTTTCCGTTGAAATGATGAGGAAAAAGGAGTGTCAGCTGTTCGCTCATATCGCTACACCACGTTCTCATAGCAACATTGAAACAAGAAACCGATTTTACATGGCTCCCATGGTAAGAGTCTAAAATTACCAGTGAAGAAACTTTTCAAAAGCGGAACAATCTGCTTAAATCGAATTCTCAAAATAGTCGTAACACAATTAAAACATTAGCTCATTACCCAAAAGAATAGAGCCTCAAAATCTCATTAAAGCCTCTCTGTTTATCTCATTTGTGGGCGAGCAAAGAGAAGGCCCAAAGCGACGCAAAGCAGATGGCACTTGGGGTCAAACGAAAAAAACAATATTCCCACTCAAATCTATGCACAAAAGACATGAAATATTCAGTGTTTTGACCTAAATTATAGCAATCTCTTTAATTTGAGTGTTTGGTACAGTGAAAGGATGTTGATTTTGTTGACTTTCAGCACCTAAAATCTCATTTCAAATGAAACATAGCATCGCCAATGTTTGTAATAACCCAGATACGTCTTTCAAAAAGAAACTGGAATCGCAAAAAGAAACTAACAAAAGTTGATCGATATGGGGGGAAAGGTCAGAAAAAAGAAAAGTGCTAGCAATAAAAATGGGACCATCGTCGCACTAGAGAGACTACTTGGCGGTCTCTTTTAGCCAAATAACAAAACAATGGACCCCATTTTTCCTCAGGTCGATGATTTCTCTGCATCACAAAGACCTTTGGTGACTCCAAAAGTTAAAAGGAAAAGAGTCGAAAAGCAAACAAGAAACGTAGAAGACTGAAGTACGAAATTAGAAGATCAAGTTTTTAAGACGTTTGCATAGTCTGATGTATTTGCAAAAACAAATTAGGATAGCTGATAACCAGGGCACGTTCAGTTTAGCGCTTTTATGTCAAAATTTCAGCTTTTCAAGGTTATTTGCGTTTTCTGTCAAAAGTTTTCTGTTTCTAGGAATTTTTTTGGGATTTTCTTTCAAAGATTTGACTGAATCCTTGCGCAACATGATCCTTTTTGCCTGTTCATCATTTTAACATGATCCCTTTTGCCTGTTCATCATTTTAACACGCCCATTGCTTTATACTTGCCTGTTCATTGCTGGAGATGTGTGATGAATTGATAGTCTCAAATTGTCCCGGCTCTTTGCCCATCAGGATCCAGTAGACTCTAAAACAAGGAAATAAAAACAATATAATGATTAAGCACTTACCTTGCAGTTGGAGTGCTAGCCGGAGGACTGCAATTTCTTGCGTATGGATCTCCAAGTTCGACTTTGACAATCTCTGGCTCATCGTCGGGGAAATGGCGGATCCCTAAGAATAACCATTAGTATTCTTTACGTAATAAATTCATTTATCAAGCCTCTGACTTTAAACAAATCTGAGACATAATCAGATACATTTAAAACAGATTGTATTAGGCTTTGATTGTCCTTACATGTTTGCTCCAGTTGAATTGGTCTTGCGACAGCCGTTCCGTTATCATTTGTTGCTTCGCACGCATACGATCCAGCATCCTCGATGTCCAACTTTGAGAACACCTACATTACAAAATTCATTAGTAAAACAAATAAACACGAACAAGTGTTCCTTCTCCCGGCTTTTGAACAACTTTATCCGAGTAAGCGGAGACTTGAAACGGCTTTGAGTTCTTTCGCCATTTGTATCTAAAGTTAAACTTTTCGTAATTGTTAAAACAAAAGCTTACGTTGGCTTTGGATTTCCTTCAGCTAAGCAATGCAAGGTGACTTCTCTCAAGTTGTCAGGGATTGCCGTCTAAAGATTGAATGGTAAAAGTCAAGCAGCATAAATCATTACTTTATCATCGATGATTGTTTTCTCGACGGTGAAATAGAGAACTTTCGGATTGTTGTCGTGGATAAACCTCGGCGGCGTTGAGATTGACTCCCAATCCACTGTGCATTGAACTAAAAGAAACACAATGAAAACTTAACTTCGTAAAACTAACCATATGAACAACAAGCTAGCAAAAAAACAGCAAAGGAGAGTCGTCCATCGGGTGGTCGATCATGATTCATTTCTACCAGCTACGTGACTATCTAAAAGCATAGAATAAGTTTTATTTCTAGAAATATAGAAAATGCTAGATTTCTACATTCAGTCAAACTTTCTTTTAGAAGCAAAACGAATGCAATTCGTGAAAGCCTATAATTACTCAAAAAAAGGGGCTCAAAGGTTGCTTTTGCAATAAAATTTTAGCTTGAACATGAAAAATTTAGCTGGCTTTAGTTAGATTAACTTTTAAAAGCGACTTCAAAAGTTTACCTAATACGTGAATCCTAAACCCTTGAGTTTTCGTTTCGAAGCGGCGATCGTTAGTTTCTCGAATCGAGTAGTCGAGTAGGGGTTAGTTCGCTTCTGAAAAAAGTTGAATCATTATAAATGAAAGAAAAATTATGCGAAAACAAAGCAAATGAAAGAGTTGGTGAAAATTGGGACGAATTTGAAGCAAGGTGATAAAAGGGAAAATTGGTACTATTGGCTTTGGGGGGCCCACTTTTTTTCTTCAAAACCACTTTTTCTGGGGTAGTTTTATGCGTAGATTCCAAAAAACACAACGAGAGCTTAGGAAAATGTGTTTTAAGCCGAGTTTCGGGGCTCCAAAGTACGCGCTCATACAGTGCTCATACAATGGTCTAAAAATGGTCTCTCAAAACATTTTTTGAAGCCAAAAACACTTCTTCTGGCATAATTTAACCTATTGATTTAATTTAACCTACGTTTCTGATTAAATTGGAGCAAAATAAAATATTTTTTTCAAGTTTCGATCATGTGTTCCCCCACATGAATCAAAATCGGTCAAAATCTCAAAATATTTTCAATTTCTTTTGCTTCTACCAGCCAATTTAAGTTAGAAATGAATATTTAGTGGTTAAAAAATGGTTTTTTTTTCTAGTTTTGACCTTGAAAAGTGCCCCAATAGTCGATAGCCTGGGCTCCATATAGTGAAGTACACACTATAGAAGCGCACACTTTGAAGCCCCAAAGCTCGGCTTAAAACGCCTTTTTCTAAGCTCTCGTTGTGTTTTTCAGAATCTACGCATAAAACTACCTCAGAAAGTGGTTTTAAAGAAAAAAAGTGGCCGCCTAAAGCCAGTAGTACTGTGGTAGCCAATAGTAAATTTGTGGTTTAAAGGTTTTAGATAAATAGCATAAACAGTACAGGAGTCCCACATTCCTAAAGATGGACGATCATTTTATTTAACACATTTTATTTAACACACCGGTGGGCCGTACGTGGATTTAGCGCTCTTTTGGGGCCGATTGGGCCGGAAATTTGCATTCAGGGGTTTTCGAGGATGAGGAATTCGAATCCGTTATTAATTTTTAAAGAAAACTGCTTTATTTTTGAATATTTCATTCGGTTTAGTTTCTCAAGCGCAACCTCACATCCAGGGCCGTGTGCCAGAAGCTGCGCGATTACAAAAACGTAAAAATTTTCATGTTTACGTAATCGGGTGGTTTCAGGCTCTAGGGATAAAGGACAAAACCCAAATTCAGTTTTGCCTTTTTCTCTCCAATTTGGTTTAAATACCCAAGTTTTTGTGATGGCACATTGGCTCGGAAATTCAAGTTGCTCAAAAACTAATAACGGATTCAAATTCTCGACCCCAGAATGCCTCCGGTTACAAATTTCCAAATCTGCAGCTAACATAGCTGTCGTTCGAAACGGCAGCCAAGGCAAAAATGATTTGGTCGTGATTGTGTTGAAAAGTGAAAGAAAAGAAGCGAATCTGAAGATCCAAAAGTGAAGTATAATATAGTGCACACATTTTGACAGAATATTCAGCCAATTAGCTGAATATTCGAAACTTTGTTGATGAACTTTTATTTGCCTTTTACTCGTCACTTTCTGTTACAAGATAATGAATCGGGGGTGGCTATTTTGCGTCAAATTTTTTGCGCAACTCACCATAACTTTCTTCTAAGTCGGTCAATCTTTATGATTTTGGTGCCATTTTGTAGATCTTAACAAGTGTAACAAAATGGCACCAAATTCATAAAGATTGATCGACTTAGAAGAAAGTTATGGTGAGTTGCGCAAAAAAATTTGGCGCAAAGTAGCCACCCCCATAATAAATTTAGTGTGTCAGAAATCTAAATTTTGCTAAATGAGAGTTTACAACGTAATTTGCGTAATTTAAATTGCAATTAGAGCTTGTCCTAAGTATAAATAATGTTCTTTCTAAAACGTGTCAACTTTAGGGAACTACCGTAAAATCTTGTCCCTATTTTTTATTCAATCCAAAGGTTTTCAAAGATAAAATGGATAAATTAGAGAAAATGGAGGCAATATTACGGTAACTTTTTGAAAGTTGGCACATTTTAGGCAACGCATTCTTTGAGAGGAGCATCTTTTGATTACAAGTCTTACGATAACAACTACCGTAGCTCAATTTATATTGAAAAATATGTAAAAGAAAGTAGAAACAAAAAGAAATAACCATTTTAAAATTTTCAACAATTTGAATGAAAGAAAAAGTGGATAAGTCAAAGAACACATTCTAAAGCTAAACCTTAAAGTCTCAATTTGCCCATTTCTTCCCCTCTCAGGCTTGCCCGTTTATGGTCAAGGCGTGAAAAATTGATTCATCGATCATTAAACGAGAGGCATAAATGACACTTTGTGCGAGATTTCCCCTTTTCCACTCACTTTTCCCCCCTAATATCCTCTAAAAAGCTGGATATCACTATGCCTGCCCTTTATCAAGAGTGAACCAGCCTTTCGCTTTTCTCGGGCATAAAATCAGTCAGTTCTTGGAAACTAAGAGAATTTAAAGGCCTTTAGACTCTGATATCGTTTTTAAAGTCTTAAATAGGTTACTGCAGTAATCTAAACTAAACGTAACGTATGAAAATCTTTTGGTTATAGTTTAGCAAAAGAAATCCTCGAAACAACGATTTTGTGCGTTCTGTAATCTGTCTTCTTACAAACAAATGGCATCTAGCCACTGATGAACTGGATAATTTGATGAAAAGGAAATGATATTTTCAAAAATAATAGGCTAAAATGAAATCCCAAGAAGCAAATTCCATTAAATTCATCCGGCTATTTGCCAATCTTTCATGTGCTTTTGTTTTTATTTTTTTTTCTAGAAAAAAGCCAATGATAACAAAGATAATGGACTTTTTTTTCTCAACAAGATCGATAAATGGTTTTATGTAAAAAGAAAATCCCAAGAAAATATTGTCAAAGAACCATTGATCGAGCAATACCGTAAATGTTGAAAAACTAAAGTCATTAAGGAGTATCATTGATGAAAAACTCCTTCTGTGTTGTCAAAGGCTCCAAAATTGAAAGGTAAGGTAGAAGTTTGTATTCTCTCCTTTCCAGGTAGAAGATCTCATAGTAAATATGTTCCTGCTTAATCGCAGAATTGTAGAATTCAAAAAGTACCGACACAGAGTAGTACTGAAAAATAAAAGAATCCCAATACTTACACAAGTCTTAACTCAAAATTTATTGAATTCACTACCGGAAATAGAAACCCAAGCCTTTTCTTTAAAAAAATTACGTTAGAAATACCAAAGCAATCTTTTAGTAAACTTCTAGTAAAGAATCTAGAGTAATATAAAAATTAGATACAAGAATTAGATACAAGCCAAATCATAGAAAAATGTCTGTTCTATGTCATAGTTGTAGATTCAAAAAAGTTTAGAAGGAGAACAATGAAGAGAGCGAAGGAAAAGGAAAGAAAAAGAGGATGGGATGCAGATTTCCCTTTACTCAATCTAAAAAACCCCTCGAGAGGAAGATCCATAGAAGGAAGAAGGCTGAGCGGGACATTGACTCGGTGCCTTGTCAAAGTTGTCGCCTCTCTGCCCACTTACTCTCTCTTTTCTTTCTTTTCTTCTCCTCTTTCCCCTCATCGAATCCATCTCATCCAAGCACAAGAACATTCAAAAGATGCGAATAAAAGATCACAATTTTTGAGTAGATACATAGAGATGATCAAATTATCAAAAGTATATGTCGAATCTGTTTTTTGTTCTGTCGTCGAATCTGTTAACTCTTGGTTTTAAAAGATTATTGAAAGAGCAAAGAGCTCAGATCAAAAGGAATTATTTTATAAAGCATATAATCTTTATTTTGTTTTGTTTCTTTTGAGAACTTGTAAACAAACTGGCAAACTTGTAAACAAAAAGAATGTGGATGAAAATCTTCGAGAAAAAGTAAGAAAATGAATGAAAAACTAGACTCATGGAAACTAGATTCATGAAAATAAATGAAAAATTAAGTAACAAAGTGAATAAAACTCAATAATAATGACCAATAACAAGTGGAACAGGTTCAAAATGAAACACCTAGGTTCAGAAGGTAAAGGGAAGGAGGGTACTTGTCCCGAAAGGCTTGGGGAGAAGCAAGGAAAAGAAGAGGAGACTGGTGATGGGTCCGCTGAGCAAACAATTATATACAGTCAAACATTGACCCGTTTCTTTCTTTCTGTAATATGTTTTCACTGGGCCACATACAACCTTTATGACCTGGATATGCTTCTGTGCATCTCTCCTACTTTCCCCCTACAGCTACTATCCAAATTTGCACAACGGCTTGTTGCCCACGAAAGGGGAAAGCTTTTCCCTCGATATCTTGTCAAGTAGCACAATCTATTAAACTCTCTTTTTGATGAAAGAGATAACAATGAATAAGAATTTAGTGATAAAATTAGAATAGGATACTGGTAAAATAGGTAACAAAATTTGTGTGGAAGATGAGAAAGGACTTAACTTTCAACTTTCGCAAATACAAAAACATAACTTTCATAGCTCGTCTAAAATAGACATCAAATTTTAATTAAAAATAAGATTCACAGCGAAATTTACATTAGAATCTAAAGCATACCGTAAATACTGTAATAGTACCCCACCCCCATAATGACGGTGCGGAGTGTTGCGTAGTCTAGCTTTGAACGAGTTTTACTCGACACTGGTTTATGCTACAATTCGCGCTTAGGTATCAAAAAATAGCCCTGAATTTCAGCTATTTTTTTGATACCAAAGACGCATTTTTTGAAAATACGGGCGCTTTGAAAAAAATGAAATACTAAAAAACTTTTGCGACTACGCGACTGTACGAGGGGGGTGCGGTACTATTACAGTATTTACGGTAGGTATTTAAATCTCTTAATTTAGTGCTAGAATTCGAAAATCGACAGTGGTAACAATAAAAATCAGATTCACGCCTTAATTTTAAGGTGAAAATTTAAATTTTGCACGTTTCTCTGTTGAAAAGTGTTAAAATTGAAATTGAACAAAAACATTTGGATAAAGGAAAATTTCTAGGAAATGTTTGGAAACTCTCTATTGCAATTTATATAGACAAGAAAGTTTATATTTAACGTGATGAGTATAGAAGTATTAAGTACGTTAAAGTTCACAAGTCTATCGAATTTGAATTCAATGCTAGTTAGTGTCAATTTGCACAGTATTTTGAATTCTAAAATTACTCTAAAAAGAGTTCAAAATACCGTTTATTCTATTGAAGAACAAATTAGAGTCAAAAGTTCATTAAAACAATAAACATGCAAGAGTTTGAAATTTGACTCTTTGTGAGGGAGGGGTGAGTTTCGAGTTGAACAAAGAGATCTCCAAATATTGGAAAGAAGGGAAAAGAAGGAAATGTTCCCTTTTCTGTTCCGATCACCAAACCGGTTATCATTTGCAAATTTTGAAAGTACTGGAGGATGGGGAAGCGAAAGTAATCCCTCAAAGGAGATTTCTGAGGTTTATGATGGGCAAATATCCATGAAGAAGGGAAATCCATTGGAAGAATTTGGTAAGAAAAGAGTTAAAAAGAAATGATTATAGGAAACGGATCAATCAGTAAGGGTACATAGGAGCCAGGACTGAAATAAGTCATTGTCAAAGCCAGTTTTTTAACTTGATTTCCAAAAGGCGAGAATTTAGAGCGGAAAGATTGCAAATTGTGATCCAGAAATACATTTACATGTAGACAATGAGTAAAGCATAAGGCCCTACCCTGGTGGCAATGGGATACGTGTCAGTGTAGCGCATTGGTAGAGCGTTCGCCCAGTAAGCGAGAGGTCGCGGCTTCAAATCCCGGCGCCGACCATGTATTCCCCAACCCATAAAAGGACATAACTCTTTCAACTAATGAAACCAAATTATAGTTCTCCCAAGTCGAAAGAGATTTATATTCAAGTCTGAGATTTCTAATTCAAGTCTGAGATTTCTAAAATAGATACAAAAGTTGATTTAAGAATATTCAAATCTTCTATGAGCTAAAAATAGTTAATTAGTAAGAGCTGAAGTACCGAATACAGTCAAATCCAAGATTGATTGAGATCGAGAAAGCTATTGAGATTGAGAAAAGCTGAGTAGGGCTAACTATGAACATTTTTACTTGTGAGCTAATAAGATATTCTAAATGTAATGGTGAGATTGAACATAAGAACTATGAGAAAATTTCAAGCTTTCAAGATCCTCACCATCCTGAAAGCCGGAGAGTTGTGATAAGATGTCAAAACAGGCTAAAAAGAGAACTCTGCGAGAGTGGTTTGTGACAAGAGGTCAAAGAAGAAAAGAAAAAATGAAGAGATCAAAGTGGATGATGGTGATGAGAGTGATGGAAGGGGATGAATAAATCGATATGAAGGAGGGAAGGAGGGAAGGAGGGGAAAGGACAGACCTTGCCTCCTTTCTTGTGATCACTCGAGCCTTTCGTGGATCGAAGGGGTTCCATCAGCCACCTGTGGCCATTTTTTGGCGCGCGTCTCTTGGCTGGGATGAGGCTGGGAGTGGGGTCGGGGTGCGGTCGCGTGTCCTCCCCTCCACCCCTTCCTTACGTAACCCCTCAATTCATCCATTCCCCATTCTCTCACCATTCTCACAGAACAATGGTTGGACATAAACGCAAAAACTAATCCAACAAGGACACCACTACATCCTTGCATGAATTTCGTGTATCCTTGAAGGCATTGATTTCTTGTTTTGCTTGTTTTTGATTTATCTGACAAGTTAAGAGTATAATTTCTTGTTGTTCTATAGCTGGTAATGATTATTGTACAAAAACTAACAGAAAAAATATTCGAGATATTTATGAAATTAAAGCTACTTACCGTAAATACTGTAATAGTACCCCACCCCGATAATGACGGTGCGGAGTGTTGCGTAGTTTAGCTTTGAACGAGTTTTTCTCGACACTGGTTTATGCTACAATGGGCGCTTAGGTATCAAAGAATAGCTGAAATTCAGGGCTATTTTTTGATATCAAATACGCATTTTTTGAAAGTACGGGCGCTTTGTAAAAAATGAAATACTAAAAAACTTTTGCGACTACGCGACTGTACGAGGGCGGTGGGGTACTATTACAGTATTTACGGTTTATTTATTATTTATTATTTACGGTAAGCAAGTTTTGTTCAAGTGGCAGTTCCATTTCTCTACAAAATAACATTTAAAAGAGAATTCAAACAGCGCCTCAGCTCAAAAAAAGACCATTTTTTACAAAATCTATAAACTATCGTTTAGAGAAAAGGAATCTTCCTGAAAATTTGACAACTTATGTAATTGAGTGTGCTCTATCTTTTTTATCTAGACACCAAAGGAGATTTATGTGGAAGGAATTGTTCAAACGATGAGCCAGACTCTTTGCTATTTTGACTAGCTGTGTTTAGTCTATAAACTCCACAAAAGAAAAGCTTTATGGAATCTCTCAAAAGTTATTTTGTAGAGAAATAGTCGACGCTTTCGATAAAGCAAAACGTGTATTTAAAGAAGGCTTTATGCGTGAAAAAAAGCGTCTTTAAAAGTTCAGCACTATTTCATTCTCCCCAATCCAAGTATGTACAGAAGTGAAACAAACAAAAAAAAAAGAACCAGGTATTTCCTTTTGAGCTGTTGAAGACGAACGTGAATAGAAAGAAGAAATGAAGATAAAAAGGAGAAAAGGAAATAGTAAGCCAATCACTCTAAATTCTCTCGAAATCTCTTCCCGAATCTCTTTCCAAAAGGGGACAATCACCCGTTGGGGGAGAAGAAGAGGTGGTGACTCATTTGATTAGGTCGTCGCCTCAAAGAAGGTACCCATTATTCTATTGGAGAAGAAGCTAGATTAGAAGAAAGAAAAGAGGAGATTCCCCAACATCAACACATTATCGTTCATTTCATTATGGTGTTGGAACATTTAGAGAGCTTGATCAATGCACAGCTTGCTGAGAGAAGAAGTTCGATAAGGACAGTTGGATAAGGAAAGTTAGATAAGGAAAGTTAGATAAGATTTATTTGAACTTAAACTGATCATCTTATTAAAGTTAAGATAATAAAATCTTCAGTAAACGAATTTACGTAATTTGTAAAAGGCTTTGAATAAAGTTAAACTAAAGCTAAAGTTAAGCTAATGCTAAAGTTAAGCTAAAGCTAAAGTAAGCTAAAGCTAAAGTAAGCTAAAGCTTAAGTAAGCTAAAGCTAAAGTAAGCTAAAGCTAAAGTAAGCTAAAGCTAAAGTAAGCTAAAGCCTATTCAAAGTTCAAGAATAATAAAGTTCGTTTAGAGAAAGAGTTCTAAATCTTTGCTTATGTTTTTTTGCTCATTTGGAACTCATTTTCTTAAATCGGTTTATTCAAAAGGGGAAAACTGCCAAATGGAAATGAGATCGGATCGTTTTCAATGACAGCTGTAGAGTTTTCTCCCCTTTTCCCTCTCTTTCCCTTCACACAAAACCAATTACAATAATTTCTGACCCACACACTCATTCGACCACAAAAAATGACTACCCATAAGCTTGGATGACGGCTTTGATGAGGCAGAACAGTTCAAAACTTGAATTAATCATTTGAAATAAAAGAAAGAACATAGTGGGGGTTGATTTCTGTTTGTTTGCGGGGGTAAACTCTCGGCAAAGAAAACTCAACCCGATCATCGACTTTAACTCACAAAAAGTGATGTTCTGACAACAAAACGAAGAAACAATGATGGAAGGAAAAGGTTGGAAATGAGATTGACAAAAGAAATCGAGCAGGGATTGATCAATAAGTCAATGATGTCAATGTCAATGATGCTACAAAGAGGTAAAGAAGCTAGTAAGCTGATCAAGTTAGGGCTAGGCCAGAGTTAGAGTCAGACTGGGCTTGTGTCAGGCTAGGATAAGGCTCAGGTTAGAGTGGATTTTGGCATAGCTTCTGGCTATTTCAAGTTTCAAGTTCTTTGAGCCAGATGCTAGTAAGCTGATCAAGTTAGGGCTAGGCCAGAGTTAGAGTCAGACTGGGCTTGTGTCAGGCTAGGATAAGGTACGTTAGAGTGGATTTTGGCATGGCTTCTATATTTCTTTTGAGCCATTATCAGGTCAACATCAAAGCAGACCAGGTCAGAGGCTGGCCTAGCCCAAGAAAGTAGCTTTAAAGCATCGCTGATTAAGATTCCCATAGAAGACATAGAAGACATCTACCAGAAGACAATGAACCATGTAAAATGAAAGATAAACCTTTGAATGGACTAACAATATTGTTAATAAAAGATTCATAAAGCTGATAACAGATGTACAACAATTAGAAATTCGATTAGACAATTTTTGACTAGATTTGAAGTCAACAATTCAGTAAAAAGCAAGTAAAATAAGAAAATCAAAAAAGTCACAAGTGTTTTCAAAAGTTTGAATATGATTAGGTAAGAAAAGGAAAGGTAAAGTTCTCAAATCCATCTCTTTTCCATTCACAAATCTTTTCTCTTTGATGGGTCAGCCTCCTCTTTTTCTTTTCTTTTTTTTTTTCAAACCGCGCGTCCCATAAATCGAGGAGTCCTCCCTTTCCATTCAAAGAAACGAACGGCGCCATCTTTTTCCTCTTGTCCCTTTTTTTCCAAAAAAAGAAAACGAACACAAAAAGAAGAATGGCTGAAAAAACGAGCGTTGTCTCACGAAATTTAGAAGAGAATTTGGGAATCAAACCAATCAAGTGGAATGCTTTGGCACCCCTTTTAGGAGAGAGATTTCAGTGAGAGCGATCCGATGCTGGATTTGAATTATGGTGTGATAAAGTATTTCAAATTTCATACAAGTTTACGATACAAATCATTTTGATCACTTGAAAACCCCGATTAGAAATTCACCAAATTCTATCGAATGATAATAGCTTGAACTGGAAAAAAAAACATTTTAGATAAAGGATCCGATCTAAAACTATTTACGAGCCAAAATCGTTCCCTGAACGGGACTAAGCCATGCATATCTTAGTTCAGCTATCTATATTGATCAGCTATATTGATCAGTTATATTGATCCTACCAGGTTGTCACCTCAAACAGTTTCTCTCCAATGAATACGCGAAATTGTAAAAAGAAAAGCAAAGCAGAAAAGGATTATATATTTAATTCGAGTATTTATAATTGCTTTATATTTATTGTAAATAGAAAGAGAATAAGATTGGAGATTGGAGAATAAGATTGAAGACAATAAACAAGATTGAAGACAATAAACAAGATTACGGTAGTCAAAAAAGTGAATACATCTTAGAAAACACATCATTTGAGAGGAAGCAAAGATTAAAAACTTTTTTCAAGAATTTTGGGACATTTTATACGCGCCCCGCCCCCTTTCCCATGGGCAATCCAACTTTCAGCTCAAATATCTTGCCCTTGGGCTGTCCAATTTAAATAGTTTTTGTAGCAATCGATAGAGAAACACTTGGCGCATCCAATGATATCAAGAACATTGAAATTGAACAGCTCAACACAAAGATATTTGAGCTCAAAGTAAGCTTGCCAATGGAAAAAGGGGCGGGCGCGTATCAAATGTCCGATAGCCTTTTTCAGGTGACTGACAAAAGTATCTTCAAACTGAATATCCCAGATTCA
This sequence comes from Mesorhabditis belari, assembly GCA_958450365.1. Taxonomy (NCBI): domain Eukaryota; kingdom Metazoa; phylum Nematoda; class Chromadorea; order Rhabditida; family Rhabditidae; genus Mesorhabditis; species Mesorhabditis belari. Next base: position 1,797,050 of record CAUEEP010000727.1, on the reverse strand, counting down.
TATAAAGATAAAGAAAATATGTTTTTCGCATTGGGTCTTTGGCAAAAAAATCGAGATCGACGAAAAGAAAAGGAGAAAACGGGAAGATTTACGCGAATTTTTGAGAAAAACGAAAAGAGAAGGGGCAAAAAAAAATGAGTGAGGGAATATAAAATCAGAAAACAGAGAGCTGGGGAAAGAGGTGCAAACAATAGGGGAAAGGGCCTTATCCCCCCAAATGGAAGGAGCAAAACGGAAACACGGCCCTCATTGTGTGGCCCGGTGGGAGAGCCTGAACCTTACCTTAGCTCCACAATAAACCCCATTCTCCATCCATTTATGAATTCTTAGAATTTCAACAGGTAAACACTTTCAATGAGATTAGGGAAAAGTTTGAATGGGGATCCCATTTTTTCAATTCAATTTACCGTATTTTCTCTAATAGTAGTGCACCCCGGCGAGCCGAGTTGGTGACTATTTTACGGTTTCCAAATTCCTGCCGAAGCTCAACACTCGAATCCCCCACTAGATCTCATCGTGAGCTACATTTTCCGACCCCACATCGATAGGTTCTGATAAGCGATTCTCGAGATTTCGAGGAATTTAGGCGACGCTCAGGGTGCACTACTATTAGAGAAAATACAGTAAATGAAAAATTGCGATATCATTGCGTACCTTTCTGTAGTAAACTTGATAAAACAGATTTCTATAAGGAGTTGTAAGAAGTTACTTAACATTTATTGCTTAGGAAAAGTTTACTGCTAAACAATCTTTATCTACAAGAAAGCTCTGAAGAAAGCCTGGGCGGAAATTCCACAAAGTACCCTGCGGGCCGCCGTGGAAAGTTATCCAAAGCGTCTTAAAGTCGTTATCAAGAATAAAGGTGCCCATATTGAATAATTTGTTATTTTTTTCAATGAATATGATTACTGTTGTTAATTTTAAATAAAGTTTACATGAATCCGCTCATATTTCATTACGATATACGGTTCTGAGTCTGTAACCGTACTTATGCCGCACCCTGTAGATAACGAATAGAACTAATAGACTTAAACTTATGTACTTGCCGTAATTCTTCTATTATATAAATACTTTATTTAGAAAGAAATAAAGTGCGAATGATTAGAATGATATATAATTATTTTTTTTTTGATATTTGTGTCGTTCTAATAGAAGAATTACGGTAAACTTGAAAGATGCTTTACTTAATTTAAAGCAATTTCTTAGCCTTTGCATTGAAGAAGTCAAAAATCTTCAGCAAAATGAGGAAAAGAGAGGGGAAAGATGGATAATGGCAGGAAATGAGAGAGCATATGGTGTGGAAGTGAAGGGATCGAGTTTGGAGGAGAAGTGCAAGGGATTGATTCGATTTCCCTTCAACACTCGCAAAGATATCAACACAGTGATGGAAGTGTCCCCCTTATTTGAAAATGACACCCCCCATTTATGAATACATTGGCAACAATGAGATTCTGTGTTGTAGAGAACAAATTTCAAATGAATCTGAGGATCTGACTAGAAGCTTTTTCTAAAGCTTCTAGCCAGATAAGGCTTTTTCCCTCAATCCCAGCTTTTTGCCTATTTTGTTAGGAGACTGCCAATCGGTTTTGTAGTAGCCTTTGTAAAGCCAAATTTGACGGAAAAATTGATCCCAGAAATTCGGGCATAGTCACCCTTAGATTGTCCGTCCGCTCCCCTGTCCTTCCCCTTTACGGATTCCAAAAAGTACACCTATCTATTATGGACGTGTGCCAGACGGCGAGCGATTACCCAGCCGCACAAAGAACACCTCTTGAGTCATATACATTGAGATTTCTCTGTTGCCTTGTAAATGGCACAAAAAGAAGATATTCAGCTGTGAACATGAATCGATTGGAGCTATCCATTTTGTCGAGTCTATCAATAGACTCTTTAAAACTATAAGCTTATTTTAAATCTTGAAGGACACGAACGAATGAAAGAATCGGAACGGATCGGTGTTCTCTTCTCATCCAAAAACAGTGTATGCAAATCGAAAATGGTGACTCATTTCTTCCCTTTTTCCCCCGTTCCTTTTCTATTCTCTCCAATATCTTTTGTTTTCAAGTGGTCAGATTTTTTTTTTCCATTTCCCATTCTTTTCAAAAACTCTTAATGGTGTTGAAATTTTAAAAAAAAACCGCTCACACAAAAACCACTCACAAAGTTTTTAGAATCCCTGCGAAAGAACGGGAAAATGTTTTCAATTTGTTCATGATTCACGTCAAAACAGAAAAAAACGAAGATGAGTCAGATTTTGTGTCGAAAAAAAGGTCAAAAAGAGGAGATTTGAAGATATGGATATGGAAATCGTTCTGGAGAAGCTTTAGATAAAAAAGCTTTAGATAAACCAATTTTATCCAAGGTTGGTTTGGTAAAAAGTACTGTAGATATTCCAGTGATTTCACATTCAAATAAGAGAGGAGATTTTCTGGTTACTGACAACGGTGTGCGCCAGAGTGGGTGTGTTTTCACTTCACAAAATACGCCTAGAGAGCATTCACGGAAGATGCTCTTTGGCTGAGCTGACTTGAGGGAAAAGGATGACTGAATGAAGCGAATGCTTAGAGTTTGAGGTACTTTTACAATCAACGATACACTTGTTGCAAGTAAACAAGCAATTTTTAGGATTTAAATCATTTTAATAGAAAATTTGAATGAATCATTTACCGTATTTGTTCGAATAGAAGACCGGGTAAAGGGGATGATCGCGTACTCCTGCGTAGCAGCCCTTTTTAAAATTTCTTTTCTGCATAAAAGTTTTCAATGAAGTGCTATAGAGCTGGAAAATGGCTCAAAAATCTGTTAGCTCATGTGGTATTTTTGAGTCATTTTCCAGCCCTATAGCACTTGATTGAAAGCTTTTATGCAGAAAAGAAATTTTAAAAAGGGCTGCTACGCAGGAGTACGCGATCATACTCTTTACCCGGTCTTCTATTCGAACAAATACGGTAAATCTTTAATACAAAATGTACAAGATGGATGAAGATGAGGAAAAAAAGGTTTCAAAAATAAAACAAAAAAAACAAAAACAATTGTTATCCTTTAACGAGTGAGATTATCTATATGTCATTTCTGAAAGTGAAATCAAAAATATTGCTGAAGTTTGAGAAGTTGAAAAAGAGAGATTATGGATATACGATGCAATGTGTCAGCTCGGATTCGGATCAGAAAAATGCGCTGTGAATGGGGGGAGAGAGGCGGCAATAATCAAAGGATGTTGAGGTCGATCAGCTGGGATATTGGTGACAGACATGGATATGGAGACTGTGACCTTCAACTCCCTCTTCCAGTCTCTCGGGATGACAATGGAGATCGATGAGGTCCATCCCATCCCCCTTTCCCCTTCCCCCATTTTTCCTCATCATCTATCATCTTTCCACATTTTTTTTGTCTATAGTCGACTTCCGCTTTATTCTCTTTTTTTCCTCGAGATTTGCGATAATACATCAATGTTCCAATGCGGGTATGATACAGATTATCTGCTTCTAGAGTACACTGTGAAAGTCACAGAGTTGTGAAAGATTATTTGCTTCTAGAGTACACTGTGAAAGTCACAGAGTTGATTAAGGATCCTCTCGATCAATGAATCACTTTGATGAGCTGGCTTACTGTTAGATGTTTGATAGATGCAAGTGCTGTCAGAAAAAAGTTGAAACACTTGATTCATAGTGCGAACGGGTAAAAGCAAAGTACAGATTCAGTTTGTCCCTAAATGATTCTATTTTATTTTGTTTTACAGAGACACTTTTGAATAATGAAGCCAGTGCGAGGTGGTGAATGTTATACGTATAGGCTTAGGTAAATCCTGAAAAAAAAGTGAATTGAATTCCAAAATGGCTAATAGTAAGTTAGACATTTGATAGTCGACAGATTGATGAGTATTTGCAAGATTCTGGCAAACTGGCTGGGCAAACTGGCAAAAATTGCAATCGAAGTTGAGGGTATTTTCATTCCGGACACCCTAATAGATATTCATTTTACCATTTTAATGAGATCTCTACAATTTCGATGTGCAAATATACTTTTAGCTGTTGCAAGCGAAAGCCTCGCCGGTCTTGAGAAAAGTTTTTAATCATCTTACAAAATAACAAAAAAGTTTTACAAAAAAGAATTACAATATTCTGGGTCCTAGAGCAAGTACAAAGATGGCTTAGAGCTGTCTGAGCTCTGGATTCAATCCAATATTTTGGAACTTAGTTCAAAATATAAAATCAATAATAGAGATCCTACCTGAATTATCATTGTTGTGAACGAGAGTCAAAACAAAAAGTCAAAACAGTCAAAACAAAACAAAAAGATCAATTGAATAGCTTTGAACTGTAGGTTTAAAAAAAAATGAACAAGTTCTGCTAGATAAGACTTTAAAATTCTAATCTATGCGTACAGTCTTATAAAAAAAGTTGAAAGAATGAAAGATGAGAGAAAAGAAAGAGGGGAAGTGGGGAAGAGGGGAAGAAGCGTTGATGGTGTCGATGGGGGAAAGGGAAGGTGGAGGGGAGGGTGAGAAGGGGAGAAGGGGAGAAGGGGAGAAGGGGAAGAAGCTCTCCCCGTCCTGTCCACAAACATCGTGTGGGGGTGCATAAAGGGACCTCGATCCCCTCAAAGGCTTTCTTTTCTTTTTCATCATTCTTTTCATCAGCCTTTCTTCTTTCACCCTTCTCATTTTTGTGTTCTGTTTTCACACACAGCGACTGTCCCCTAAAGTCAAGGGATAGCCTTTGAAAACAGCTTCTCGACGCCGAGACTCACAAAAGATGTAAGAAGAGCTTAAAGGGAAAGTTTTGTTGCAACTCGTGGCTTGGTGAAATTTCAAGTTCAAAATTTTAGGATCAAAAGATCGAGTGTAAACAGAAAAGGCAATGACAAGCGCTAACGACAAAGTTTGGTATTGGATATAGGGTAGAGATTGTGCAAATCGTGTACAAAATGTTACTTTGAACGGCGTCGAAATTAGATTTCAATAGCTTGAAATTTCTGGGTGACATTGCAAGTCCGAGATGGAAATCAAAGGATCCAGTGTAAACAGGTAAAGACAATGAAAAGTGGTAACAGCGTTGGGACAAATTAGGAGTTGAATAAAGGCATAGAAAAATGCATTTGATCAACGATAAACATTGCCAACAGCCGGATAAGTATTGACCAACAGCCGGATAAGTATTGTCATTTTCAGTAAGATAAAAGTTGACCAAAGACAATTTTAGGAGATAATCTTGACGTTTAAACAGTGTATGGTAAGTTTTTCAATATCTACAAGATAACGAAACCAGGAAAACTTGTTGAAGTGATGTTCTCTATGTGGGTGAGATCTTTTCCGCAAAATACTCTCGCTTGTTTGTGGCTCATTGTGGATTAATGGAGAAGAGGAAGAGACATTTAAAGAAAACGAGGAAAGGGGAGAAGATTCTTCACTAAATAGAGTACAACAAGAAAAAGCAAAAAGGGTAGACTGGTGAGTGAGTTGATTGTTTTGAGAAGAGAGTTCGACTAAGTAAGCGTATACAAAAAGTTAAGACATAAACCTTAGACATTTCTAATGCAAGTAGCAATCCATTTAAGGTTCTGATAGCGAGATGCAAGTCAGTCAGGATTTGATAATTGATATCCTAGCATTCCTGTTAGTCGATCAACTTGATCATTACGATTGGTCATCAAGGCATCAACGATTGGTCATCAAGGCATCAATGATTGGTCATTAAGGCATCAATGATTGGTCATTAAGGCATCAACGATTGGTCATCAAGGCATCAATGATTGGTCATCAAGGCATCAATGATTGGTTTACTAATTCGTTTGTTAGATAACAAAGACATAGATTAAAAAGATAGATTAAAAAAGATAGATTAAAAAAAGATGGTCAGTATAAATCAAAAACCTTTAACTTGTTTCCAAAACTAGGAAAGTAGAAGACATAGCAAGAACTAGGAAACAAGCAGCAGAAGACATAGAAAGATAAAGATAAGCCGATAAGCCGAATCTTTGTACATACTTGATTAATGATTATAATCTCAAGAATCTCAGTAAATCATTTAATCCAAGCAACTGGTTCTAATTGTTGAGATGGTAGAGAGTGTTCGGCTTGAAGAAGGCAAGGAAATGAGGTGGATGAGATGAATGAAGGACCCGTTCCCCCGTTCCCCGTTCCCCCATTCATTCAGACCGACATTTGCATATCTCATAGGGTGATCGACTTTCTTTTCCCTCCAATCTTCTTTTGATTCCCCCCATCGTTGTGAGGAAATGATTCACTTCTCATTCCATTAGAGAAAGGAAATCGAAAAAGGTTGAAGCTATGCAGAGAATAGTTGATAGGCTTTGCTTTATCATAAACTTTTGCCTTAAATTTCTTTAAGCTTTAAAATTCTTCAATTCTCCTCACAAAATACTATAGATTAAATAGGTATTTGATGAATGGAATGTGCATAAGCTCATTAGTCAAATACTTGACTTTCCTCTCGAGACTCTCATTGAGAGACCATTCAGGAGCTCAGCCTCTTCACCCTCTTCCCTTCACCCTCTTCCCTCAAAACTCACATCTGTCATCGTTTCTTCTTTATCTTCTTTATTAGCCCAGTTCGTTATTCTCACCCTCAATACTTGATTACTAATTGGTCAAAACTCGAGAAAGAAAAGGGTCATTGATACTCGGTCATTTTGACAGCCCTGGGTGTACCCCTTGGTTCCTATTAGATTACCCCCAAGTATAGCAGTTTTCCAAACAACTTTTAGATCATTTTTCTGCATAAACCTCTTGTCTACCTCTTGATTATAGTTTTCCCGAAGTATAGCAGTTTTTCAAACAAGTTTAGATCATTTTTCTATATAAACCTCTTGTCTACTGACTTTTCTTAACATATTGCATGAAATTATATGAATAAAAATAATCAATCACTTCTATTTCTTGCCAGGATTGATCCAAATCATATCATTGATCAAACAAAATCTTGATCTAATCTTGGATTCGATGAAACTAAAGCATTTAAAATGGTACAATCTTTACATAAATAGCAAAAAAACTCAATGAAATCTAAATCAAATGAAAACTAAACAAATGAAAACCAAACAAATGAAAACCAAACAAATTCAAACACAAATACCAATTTTGACCAAAGATATTCATTTAGTTCATTTTAAAATGTTGAATACCCCAAAAGAAATCCCACCATTTGTCAACAAATTGCGAAAAGAATGGATGGGTTTCGAATGGAAAAGGATTCACATTGCCTCACATTCGTTATTCATTCAAATTTTGGCCCTATTTGGGAAAGGGGAAAGCGAATCCATTATTCTATAGAAAACCAAATGAATGTACCCTGAAAAAAGTAGAGATTCTGCATCTTGTTCCATCACTCTTTGCCCTAAAATCAAAAATTCACCAATTCACCAATTCACCTTAGTAAGCAGGGATGTGAGAATCGACTTAGGGGTTGAAAGGCAGGTCAAGTCAAGTCCAGAAGACTCGGTTAGAAGTCCAGAAGTCAGGCCTAGCTTTTGATGGGTTCAAGTCTTTTGATGGGTCTTTTGTAAACCAGCTAGCTCAGGCCAGCTAGCCTTCCCCCTCCACCCCATTTCGATTCAACGATTTATGCGTCGATGCTTTAAATGACCCTTCCCTTGTCTCTCCCCCACAATTGCCCCATTTGCTTCATCCGTCCGGAAATTTCGAATCAACAAGCAAATCCCCATCTTTAAAATCAAAAGGAATTTTAAAACAAATTTGAAAGAAAATAGATTTCATGAAAAAGTAAAAGAATAAATTTTTGGAAAGAAGGAGAGGCCAATTTGTTGTTTTTGCATACGAAATGGCGTGACCCGACTCTTCTCAAGTGGTTGGCAGAGAGGGGGAACAAGGAAAACGAATAGAAAACAAGAAAACACTGTGAAATATGTATAGAAATTTGGTAATTTTTTTGAATCAAATCAAATCAAATCAAATAACAGCAAAGCCAGCTAGATTTAAGCTCTAATCAAAAGACGACTTGGTACAGATTGACAGGTGAAATCGATGCAACAGTAACAGAAAAATACAACAATTGTAAAGAAATATTCTTTGCGTGCTTGGTACTCTTCACTCAAGACACGTTATTTCTTGTTTTGAGATATCTGATCTCACTTGAACTAAAACACTTTATTCAATAACCGACTGACTCGGAATCTTTGGGCTCTTACTTGAGCAATTTTCACACAAGATCGACAATTGAATTAAAGCGATGATAAAAACGGAAACAATTTCGTCCTAATTAGGACACAACTTTCACACGATGAGAGGAAAGCAAAAAAGAAAAATGAAAGATAACAAAAACAAATGAACAACAGTTGCCTTATATAGGCTTTAACACAAGATACTCAGCTAACAAGCTACAAAACCATAAATGATTTGGGGCGCGAAATAAAATGAAGGCGCACCGATTTCCTCAATATTTTTCCAATTTTTAGGCTGTCAGAGTTAACTTTTAGTGGCTATTCGCCACAACAATACCGAAAATCCGAAACTCTTCTCGTTGTCTTTGAGACACAAAAAGACAAAGACAAAGACAAAGATAAAGACAAAGAGAAAAACAAAAAGATGGTGTCGTTTTCTCGAAAAGAGCTGAGAAGGGGTGGTGGGAAGAGATGGGTGAAAAAGGGGACCAGCGGGGTGTCGAGGTCCTCTCCTCTATCCTCCCCTTGAACCACCCCCATCCAGGACACCCTCCATCCAGGACACCCCCAAGGGATCCTCCCATCCGCACACCCCAAATACACACATAGAATCTCTGTGCAAAAGAAACTTTTCCTTTTCCAGTTTTTTTGGTGCAAAGGACATAGAAGGCAATCTCATTCTCGTCTCTTGACTCTCTCATTCTCGTCTCTCGACTCAATCCACCCACTCATCGTCGAGATCTCATTTTTTGGTGATTTCGTTTACTGAGAAAGTAGATTTATATCTGGATATGGCATAGAATATCTGGATATCATAAAATCAATAAAGATTGGATCCAACTTGGCCTTTGGGCCTGTAAGCTAAGCCAAGCCAAGCCAAGCCAAGTCTAAGGATCTTTTGTGAGCCGGGCTCGTAGCAAAGCCAGACCTGGCTTTATTTAGCCTTGCCTGATCCACAAAAATTCCTCTTAGAACAACCCTGACTTTAGCAATCCACCGATATCTCTCAGTTAAGAATTCTAGATTGAGATGAACGGATAAAGGAACAGATTTTCGGTTACTAATCCATACTATTCAGCTATTGATTACAGTTTTCTCAATTCTCTACTATACTTCGTTATTTCTTTTTCCACACAGCACATAGTACTAGTCTAGAATCAGATAACCAAGCCTCAAAAAAAAAGAAATTGAGATTCTCATTTACGCACTCAAGAGAAAAGCAAGAGAATCAAGCTGACGGGAAAATGATTGGAGAAATGAAAGAAATGAAATCAAAGGAAAAGATGGAATGGAAAGAGGTTGGGCATCAAATGTAAATATCCCGAGGGCAATGGGAGCCAAGGTTTTCCCTTCTCTTCGGGGGTCAGCCCTCTTCAAACCAATTGAAACCGAATACCTTTATACTACACGAGACGAGTGTGTGGTGACTGACCGACATCAGAAAGCCTTTACCTTTCAGCATTCAACTCTCTTTCTCTCCACTTTGAAGAATCGGCAACAAACGATTTTCGATACAAGTTACGATACAGAAATCTCATATAATAGTCAAGCAATTCTGCTGTAAACAATCCCCTCTAGTACCCAATATCAAATGGATGGATACTTTGGAGTATCCATCCATTTGATCATCCTAAGCCAGAGCCAGCAACAGTTCAATCTTTTATACTGTTTATAGTATCTATTTGAAAACATTATACGTAAAGAAATTGATTTTTAAGTTATAACGAGAATTTGTAACTTTTTATCATTACTTGGGTAAGTCGAGTTTAGCTTACAAGTAAAGCCTACAAGTTACAAGTACAAGTAAGTAATACAAGTACAAGTAAGTAATACAAGTACAAGTAAGTAATACAAATTTATTTGTATTACTTACTTGTACATTACGATGAAGAATGGGGTTATGAAGCTAGAAGCGATCAAATCAAGATGAGCCCCGCGATGCCATTGAGCCTCACCTTTACCTATCGATTCGAAAACTAGCCAAGTACAAGTAAGTAATACAAGTACAAGTTTAAGGGATAACAAGTATATCCTGACAACAGTAATCTCTTCAGTTGAAGTATTCATTCTAGAGCTCAAAGTACTTTTACATGAATGCGTCAAACTGACAGTTGATTTGATTTGATACATATCGTAGTAAAAGTTCGATGTGTAGTACTACTTATTTAATTTCGGGGAAAAAAAGAGATTTACGAGCTCTCGCTCTTCATCGAACTCTTCATCGAGCCTCTCCTCATCTTCTTCATAGAATTGATAAGTTTCAATAAATTTATTCATCTTTTAACACACAAAATCAGAACCATTGAGGATGCTGGGGATTTCCTGACGGCATGATGAGCAATTTTTAGGGAAAATAAAGGGAATATAAAGGGAATATAAAGGGAATATAAACAAAAAATTTTTGTGTCAAATTTCTACTGTTACATGGTAACTACGTGTAAGTAGATGAGGAAGATATCATTTGGATAATCTCAAACTGAATAAACAAAACTCAAATACATGAAATAGCATTTGATAAAGGATGAATGAGTATCATTTTAAAAGTCTAGATAGATTAAATGAAGATAATTAGCTAAATAATTAGCTAAACAATTAGCTAAATAATTAGCTAAACACTGGTGTTCATTCCGAGAATCGGCGGCTGAACACTGCCTGGAATCGAGGATGGAGTGGGAGAGAATCTGGAAAAAGTTATGCAATTAGACTCTAGATCGGATGCGGATTACTGTACACAATGATAACTGGAACTACGGTAACTAACTACGGTAACTAACTATCGATTTAGATTTGATTCTCAATGTTTTAAAACTTCTCCACTACCTTCTTGGCTCGAGGGCCACCGGTGTGGCTCGGGGAATGCCCGTTGGCCGCGGCGGTTCACTCATGTTATCGAATTGACGATCGGCGACAAAAGCCTAAATGATTGAGTACATTATACAAGCTACTACTCCTTGAATACTGTACTTTCTTTTTCTTTTTCTTTTCCTTCATCCATCACTCACCTTATTCCCGAAAGCCGGTCCTCCGCCTCCTCTTTGCGTTGTTCCATACTCGTCGGCTCTCTCATTCAATCTCCTCTGCTTTATACACCAACACATCAAGAAGATCAAGATTATCACCTAAAAAAGATGGTTTTTAAGATCAGTGCGGACTATCGGATTGACGATTGACGACTAGGATTGACTGGACTATCGGATTGATGACTAGGATTGACTGGACTATCGGATTGATGACTAGGATTGACTGGACTATCGGATTGATGACTAGGATTGACTGGACTATCGGATTGACGACTAGGATCGACTCCAGGAGTAGCTGGGATTGTTCAACTGGTCTCTAGGATGAAAATGATAGTTGATCTACTCGATTTTGTAAAAGTTGTCCCATAAGGTGCTCTGACTTTAGCTTTTGCCTATAGTGCTTCTGGAAATTAGACGCAGATTAGAATTCAAAAATCTAAACACGAAGAATGGCTGGCTACTCTTGTCTTTTCTTAAAATCTTTCTCTCTCTCTCTCTCACCAAAACACAGCCGACGAAACCGAAAATCGTGGCCAACCATTTGAAGTAATTCTCTTTGATTCTCGATCGACACCATGGTTGACTTCCCTGGAGATGAAAGGTGAAAATATTACAAAAAGCTTAACTTATTTGGTACCATTATATCGTAACCTAAAGTACTATTTGGATACTGTACTAGTCTGAATTAAGCTATGGAAATCTCAACTTCGAAACTTGATTTGGAAATTCATTCTTTTCCCGTCTCAGCTCCAAACCTTGTTCCACTCATATCGGTACGACAATCCGGATTGATCATTTCGATCAATGATGATACCGCATTTATACTCGTGATCACCGTGAATCCAATGTGATTGATAGCAATCAAAACGGGCAACATCACCTAGAAATCCTTTTTTCCTTCTTCAACACTAGCATTTCTCACCTTGCAAATATCCACTTGCCATGGCCGGCGTTTTCATCATATACTCAGGGTACTCGATGTTGATCGCTCCACAAGAGTTATCTGAAAAAAGCATTCTTTTAAAAGATCAGAAAGTTAATAGCTAAGCTAAGCTAGCTAAGTCAAGCTAACTAGCTAAGCCAAGCTAGCTAAGCTAAGCTAAGCTAGCTAAGTCAAGCTAAGCTAGCTAAGCTAAGCCAAGCTAGCTAAGCTAGCTAAGCCAAGCTAGCTAGCTAAGCTAAGCTAAGCTAGCTAAGCCAAGCTAGCTAAGCTAAACTAAATCTTTCCACTGACATTGTCTCTGTGCCTGGAGTCGGTCGGAGAGGAAATTGTTGTATGTCTCTAGCTCGAGTTGTCCCAAAATCTTCGAGTTGAACAGCGTGTAATCGTAGAGACAAGGGACCTAGAAATGGTTAGAAGTAGAAATAATTCTTGTAAAATGAAATTTGAATACGTATACTTATTGGATTAAGGATTAGAGTAGTTTTTCGAAACCTACATTATCTCCACAATCCTGGAGAATACTTCCCGGATCGTCCGGGCAATTCCGTTGCCCGTAGGCTTCCGTTTGAAAGGATTGATATGGAGCAAGATCCACTGAAAAAAAAAAGAATTGAAAACTCAGTTGAAAATCAAAAAAAATAGAACTTTCCCAGTACCATTTGGATTATTTTGCAAATCGGTACAAGTGGCGAGAAGCTGACTGACAATTTGACCTGTTTGCACATGGAAACGATTTGGACCTCTAAAATAGAAAGTATAACATTTGAATTGAGCAACTATTGCCATTGGAAGAGTTTTGAGTGCGCCAGAAAGACTATGCTTACATTTCCATCTCAATGTACAAAAGCCATAAACTCGATGGAAAACTCACGTTTCCCAGATTGGAGCTGACTTGAAAACGGGCGCTTTTCTCGATTGAGCCTCCGGGAAAACGTCGAACGCTTTGTCTTCTTCCTGAAGATAAAAATTATATTAAAGTTTAAAAAAAGTATTTTCATGTCACCCGAAAGGTGGAATCGAACCACTGCGCCGCTAAGCGCCTACAGGTTTGAAGCCTGCACTCCGGCCCACCGAAGATCATTCGGGCAGTTTTCTTCTTTGAAAAGAGTCGCCTATATGACCTTCATGCGGCCTATGTGCCAGAAAGAGAGTGTTTACGTGCGCGCACAAAGTACGCCTTTTGCTAGAAAAGAAAACATGCTAGAAAAGGCAATTTGATTGGGAAAAAGGGAAAATTGTTGGGTTTTTAAAAACTTGAGCACTTTTTGGCTTTGCCGGAGCTTGTTTTTTTGTGTATTTCAATAAAAATTCTCAATTCTATAGAAAATCTAATCTAGAAAAGAAATAAGGCATATCTAATTAGATCTAGAGAATATCTAAAGAGAGACTCTTACCCAAAAGGCATTTATTTTCAAAAATTACCATAGTACAATTGCGAGTTTACCTTTGATTAGCCCAATTTTTGTATCATTCGATGAGGAATCAAAAGGCTCAGGCAAACGATATAAAAATTGGAATAATCGAATGGAAACTGATGCTTGATTCTGTAAAATCACTCTGTAATCAAACGATCATTCTATAATTATTCTGTAATCAATCACCCTGTAATCAATTGATTCTATAGTCGTTCTGTAAACACTCTGTAATCAATTGATTCTATAATCGTTCTGTAATCATTCTGTAATCAATTGATTCTATAATCAATCACCAGTTTCCATTCGATTATCCCAATTTTTATATCATTTTTATATCATTTGACTGAGCCTTTTGATTCCTCATAGTTTTCGAAAAGTGATACATTTTCGAAAACGATCCTTCAACCCAATCCATTCATATCAAACCTTGCTCGTTGTGAACATATTCTCTTGTGGCAACCCTTGCACATTGATCCCCGGTTGAGCTTGTTCTGAGCCCGGTTCGCCCGTTCCATAGACACGATCTGAATGGATAAAATGGGTAAATAGCTGATTTTTTTTTTGAGATTCTTTTAAAGCTCACATTGTTGTATGATCTGTTGTCGGTATTGATCCGAATTCACGTCATTTAGAGTGATGCCAAGGTCGAGAGATCCAGTTGATTGATCGGGGAATGGGCGCATTAAACCTGTGAATGTTTAAATGGAAATTTGTCTAATAAAAATTGGATTTTAATTTGTAAAGATCTTTTCTAAGCTAACCGGATACTCGAGGCAGATTGTAGATCTGTCGGAGTTGTGCGTCACGGGTGTTGTCACCATCAGGTCGCTGAAAGAATTTCGTGAATCAGGTTTTTGAAAACATATTGGATATGACTTGAACTATGAAAATGTCAACTTTTCATTTGGTGAAGTGCCTCCACACTGGGAAACCTTTAAAAACAAAGCCTATGTCGGGGAATGGATGCCTGGGAGAGTCTGGAGGTTAGCGTTTGTATCCGGCGTTTGGCCCACGACACTAGTTGATCAAAAGGGAACACCTATCTATCGGGGACGTGTGCCAGACGGCGAGCGATTGTGCGCGTGCTCAGAGAACACCTCTCCAGTCATTTACAGGGATTTCTCTTTTCCTTTGTATATGATACAAAAAGATATTCAGCTGTTAAATTGGCTTTTAGGGTCAGGCAATCGATTGGAAGTAGTCATTTTATCTTTCGAACTTTCGAACTCACCACTCCATATTGTGGGGGGACGGAGAGTTGGATGTCGAGCATTCCCATACTCTCTTGGAACATCGATAAACTGGAATCAAGAGTTTTATGAGATGTTATCTACAGCTTACTATAGATAATATAATCTCTAATATCTCACCGATCAACATCAACCGCGTAGCTTTCTCGAACACGAATTCCGATCTGTGCTTCCTCCAAAACGACGTAAATCTCCGGTTGACCACGACTAAATATTTTTATATAAGTAAAACAAGTTACTTGTTTTCTTGTTACTTTCTTTTTACTTTCTTATTAGTTACTTACTTTCTTTAATTGAATATCTTTTTGTTTTTAAAAATTAAATGCTAATAGAGTAGTTGTAAAAGAAAAGAACACAAAAAAAACATTTAGAAAGTCTGAAATTTTTATTTTAACTGAATATCTTTTAAAATACGTAAGAAGTTTAAGATATACAGCTAATAAATAACAAATTGCAACTCATCATTCATTTATTGACATAACTTTTTCCTTAATTACAGTCGACTTTCTCTATAATGGAACTCTATATAGCGGAAAACTCTAGAACCAAATTGGAACCATATTGGAACCATATTGGAACCATATTGGAACCATATTGGAACCATATTGGAACCATATTGGAACCATATTGGAACCATATTGGAACCATATTGGAACCAAATTGGAACCATATTGGAACCATATTGGAACCATATTGGAACCATATTCCCGCAGGGAACTTATTGGAACCATATTGGAACCATATTCCCGCAAGGAACTTTTTGGAACCATATTGGAACATAACGGAATACAATTTTGGTCCCCACCCACGCTAAACTAAATAAAACGGCACTCTATATAATGGAAACATTTTTTGATCCCTTCCATTCCGTAGAGAGCTCTACAGATCTACATCTCCATACAGAGAGTCAACTGTAAATCCGTTTCTCATTCACTAACCTGTCCACATTGTTCACGTAGATGATCACACCTATAGATTTTTTTAAATCATTACTTTTCTTTTTTTAAACCTTTAAATCTTTGCAGATGAATCGTGTCAAAGTATCGAACGATTCCGCCCACCAAAATGTCGGTTCTGTAGCGGAAACGTCGAGTGTCCTTTCGGGCCATAATATGAACTCTTTCAGATCCTATAAAGAATTAAAATTCGATATTTAATAGAAATAAATGTTATTTATCTTTCACTTAATTAATGCTTTGACATATCAATTATCTATCAACATCTAAAATATATCAATTTCTAAAAACTACCATAATTCTGTCTCTAGCTTTTTATCAATTTTTGATTTAACTTTATAAGGGAATACGAAAGTCTATAGAATTGGAAAGCTTGAAGCTTGATGCTTTGAAGCTTGAAGCTTTGAAGCTTTGAAGCTTGATGCTTTGAAGCTTGATGCTTTGAAGCTTCGAAGCCATGAAGCTTGAAGCTTGAAGCTTTGAAGTTTGAAGCTTGAAGCTTGAAGCTTTGAAGCTTTGAAGCTTGAAGAATACGATAGAGTTTCAAAAGTTTACACATTTTAGAAATCGTCTTTTCATTCAACAAACCAGTAGCCTCTAAAACGATTCCCGTAACGACGGTGATATTCGTTGGTTGAACCAAATCCATTTGTGGCATGTAACGACCAAGTAGACCTAAAAAGAATATTAAATAGTTTTAAATGATAAAATACGATATTAACCTTCTTGATATCATATTTTATTATATTTAAAAACCTGTTTCTTCTTAATCAATCTTTTCAAGCACTCACCAAAATCGACCTTCCGATTGGGATATCTCTCCAATCGTACTTGTATCCTCACTTCAGGATTTCTCGTCGTTTTCGGAATATGAAGGAAATTGAAGACACCCGGCTCGTCAAAGATAAACTTCTGATTGTCGATTGTGACTGTTGTGCCACCACCGGAGATTTGGCCTGCAATTTGAAGAAGTTAGAAGCTTTTCCACAATACTATTTGATAATTCTGAATAAAGCTTTCATATCGAATCAAAAGAATCTTTGTTTATTTGTTTCGAAGTTGGCCTTAAACTAGAATATCTTGAACTCACCAATGGCTGGAGATTGATACTGTTGGCAAGCACTGGATGGTCTTCTCCAATAAAACATTTGACAACGGAAATCGGCAAATTTACAACACAAGAAGTACGGCATGTAATCGTGGACAAAAACGGAGAGACCAGGAACCTAAAAAACTTGAGAATTTGTCAAGGTTTTTAGCAGGTTTTCAGCAAAAATCAAGCTTGATTTTTGTTAAAATGTAGCACTCTTTTAACTAAAGTTCTTTCTTTTCTTTTAACTAAAACAAAACACTTAAAAACTACTGCGTACTGCTAACTAAGTACTGCTAACTACTGACATAGTTAGCAGTAATTTCAAGCTGCGATCCCTAGCGAATAACGAATAACTATTGTATTAAGCTATTGAATAGTAGCTGTACAAACCCCACCTCAAACTGTCCCATGTAGGGTGTCGTCCCGAACTCGTATGCCCTCATCGGATAGCCGGGATTATAGAAATACTCTTTTTGAGTTTTAATAACCGGTTGATAGGGTGTTTGCATCAAATACCCGGCCTCATCATAGCAACAAACTTGACCGAATGTTGTGCGGAAACGGCTGAAAAAAATCAAAATTGAAGAAGAAAGAAGAGAGATTGCTTACTTTGTATCAAAATTGTTAAACGTTGACCCTCCACCGGCGTACGATCCAAAAATATTCCCGGCCGACATGTAGCAATTGCGAGAACCGATCACCGAAGTACATGTGATATCACGGAACATCTAAAAGTTGAGAATAGAGAAAGATTTCTTGAGCTCCAAGTTGAATATTCAATCCAAGTTGAATATTGGATTTACAAAAAACTACTGTATGTTTTTGAAAGTCCAGCTTTGGGTCCTATAGTTAATTTCTGTAAGCTAGGCCAGAAATCAGCCTAGTCCAGGTATAGGACTAGCTTTTGAGCAGCTCTTTTTCAATGGAACCGGAGCTAAGTCCAGCCTAGTCCAGGTTTAGGTCTGAACCAGATTAGCGCTGACCTTGAAACAACTAGATCATGGCAGTTTTGTAACCAAACAACTAGACCATGGCATTTTCAGCTTTTCCATCTTTTCTCACCTGTGAGCACCGTGGATGTGGCATGAATCGTCCCAAATCCAATCTCGCTTGACTCTCCACACACGGACACGATGAATTGCTCTCGGTGTCACGAATAAAGTTGAACAATGCTCCATCCTCGTCGTACCTTTAATTCATAATTTCCCATTTTTTTTCCTCATTTCAACTCACCAATCGTGGCACATTTGGGTGGCCTTCTTCTTCACGAATTCCGTTCGTGCGTTGATTTCTGCCTAAAAATTTCGGAAATCGTTTAGATACTTGAAAAAGAAATGCAAATTTTAGACTATTTATATATGTTGTGTCCGATTTAGATTGAACTTATCGCGGACGTTCGATTTAGATTACAGTCTATATCGGACGTCCGATTTAGATTCAATCTAAATCTTATATAGATTGAACAATAATATAAACATGGTTAATATATGTTCCTAAGCGTTTTCTCTAGTTTTTAACTTTAATAGGATAATAGTAAGCATTTAATAGGAAAACAAGAAAACAAAAGATTCTCAAAAAAAGACAATAAAATTTCTTTGAAAAGCGCAGAAAATTGCAAAAAACGCTTAAGAAGATATTAGGTTGATGCAAAAGTCTTTTTCATTTTTTTCGTACTTCCGTTAAAAAGTAACAAATGCACGAATTGAACAACGGTTTATTGCATTCGAAAGGCCAATTATTTTTCTGCAAAATGACATTAAAACGAGTTTAAAATGTCTTATGTCTAGATTTTTTTGAGAGCCTGAAGTCGGGTAGTCAAAAAAGGCGACGGCTCGATGATGCATTTTAGACGCTTTAGCTAAGGAAACCAATCTTGATGTTAATAAATAAAAGATAGAGCACAAAAAGTTAGATATTTTTTCAGATTTTCAGAGAAATTGATTCAGCCAATTTCTTTATAGAGGTTTTTATAGATTTTTATGAAAAACCCGTTTTCACTCTCGAATTTGCTTGAAAGTGAACCCAAATTGACTTAAAAAGATGGGAAATTCAACAATAAACACTTTTCATTTAGAGCAAACCATAGGTTAATTGATGATTTTGTTATTTTTCAAAAGAAGTACGAAAAAAATGAAAAAGACTTTTGCATCAACCTAATATATAGAAAAAAAAAAATATTTTTTTTTTTAATAAAATATTTTTTTTTTTATTATTTTTTTTTTTTTTTTTTAAAAGGAATTTTTTTTTTTTTAAATTTTTTTGGTTTTTTAATTTTTAATAATTTAATTTTTTTTTTAAATTTAAAAAAAATTTTTAAAAAAAATAAAAAATTTAAAAAAAAAAAAAAAAAAAAAAAAAAACTTAAAACATATATTAAGCACGTTTATTATTGTTCGATCTGTATCGGACGTCCGATATAGACTGTAATCAATAAAAGACCTTTGAAAAATGCAGAAAACTACAGAAAACGCTTAAGAACATATATTAAGCATGTTTATATTATTGTTCGATCTATATAAGATTTAGATTGAATCTAAATCGGACGTCCGATATAGACTGTAATCTAAATCGAACGTCCGCGATAAGTTCAATCTAAATCGGACACAACATATCTATAAATATATTCATTTTTGAACTTAATCCATTTAATTTTCACTTAAATTTTCCATACTTTATTTAGTTATTTCAAAATCTTCACCTGTGAAAAAGTGGTTGTAGCAAAATTCTGATTCTCCGGCGTCCACAACCAATGCAACGAGATTGGAGAGGTGACCAAACTGAAATGGAAAACTAAAATTAAACCTTTGAAAACAAATTTAGAAACTCAATCAATGCAAAGGATTTCCATTAGCAAGTTAAGAATTGATTGTTAGAGTTGAAACTAATTTCAACTGTTAGAGACCAACTGTTAGAGTTTGTGCTGGAAAATATAGTTTGGCCTACAAGATTACAATTAAATTTGGCCTAAATTTGGCCCAAAATTTAGCCTACAAGATTACAATTAAATTTGGCCTAAATTTGGTCCAAAATTTAGCCTACAAGATTACAATTAAATCTAGAAAAGCTATCTAGAAGCCAAGTTAGGCCAAAAGCCAGCACCAAAAAATGATTCAACTACCAACCCGGATTGCAAATTCGTCGCATTAAGATCATTTGCCCGAAGTGGAGCCAGCTTGAGATATCCGACTCGATACGTGTACAGAGTGTTCATCCTTTCCCAATCGGTTAGATACCATTGTTGAACCTAAACTTTCATAAATTTCATTATTTCACTAAAACAGAAAAAAAAACCTGATTGAGATTGATGACTTCCTCTTGTGGTTTCCATCGATAATCATAGGTGTTTCTGTTTGAATACGTTGTCAAACGGCAAAGTGTTCGATGCTCGGGACGGAATTTTTTCAGCTTAAAAGATATGTTTCTAGATATAGAGTTGATGCTCGATAATAAATGACGCTCGATATTGAATCACTTTTAAAGAATCCCTCCAATGGTAAACACGTGTATTTAACGCTTGATAGTAAATCATTGATTTTTAAGCAAAATTTTGCATTTTCAGCTGCAAAATTTACATTTTATTTACTATCCAAGCAAGATATTCAGCTAAACGATTGAAAGCGAAAGGGAAAAAGAGCATTCAACAGCAAATTCGTTCATTCAAATCCATTTCATTACATATTAAGAGTTTTTTAGCAAGTAAATCTCATAGTAAATCACTAACTTTTGCCAAAGTTCATATATTTTACTATAAAAGCTTACAACTGCTTATCCGCTTACACTGTTGCTTACAATCAACTGCTATTCTAGTTTTCTAGTCATTAAAACCATTTTGGAAAGTTGAATTCGCGAAAAGCCTAATGTTTACTAGTGTTTAAGTATTTAAACGTCGTGTTCAAGCCAAAAAAATCGTATTTATCCGCTTATTCACAGTGTTTTTGATGTTTTTAGGACTGATTAGGCAAAACTCTCGATTTTTGAAGAATCCCTTCAATGATTTACTATCGAGCGTCGACTGTATTCCCGATTTACCTCATCATCCTTGAACTCTCGATAACCGATGACATAAAGACCGAGTTGAACATTATATAGAGCATCATCAGATATTGATTGGAAAGGATTCATTTGGGAATAGTCGGGATTTGTGAAATTCCGGGGGTACCAAGAGAGAGGCATTGTCTAAAATAAGGAACTGATAAAGAAGAAGCAGTCTTTTCTAAAAGTTGTTCTTTTAGAAGTCTTCTCTACTATAAAAGCTTACCACTGCTTATCTGCTTACACTGTTGCTTACAATCAACTGCTATTCTAGTTTTCTAGTCATTAAAACCATTTAATGACTTCTCTTTTAGAAGTCTCTAAAAGTTGCTCTTTTTCAAAACCGTAATCTGTCATTTACTAAGAAGGTCTTGCTTTACTCAGCCAGAAAGCTTTTAGGTATTGTAGCTGATACTTTACCCTATAGAAGCTAGCTTTTTAGCTACTATACTCAAGGCTAACGTAACTACAATATTCCTTTACAACAAGAGCACTTTTTAGAAAGGTATTTCATCAACTCACCGTGGTAGGTAACGGATTTTTATACCATTCATATATATTTCCAATATCCAATCTCATCGGATCCAATGTCGGCGGTACTAAACGAATTTTAATTCAAATATTAAATTCAATTCAATTTCATAACTTTAACCCAATGCTATAGCTTTAAGAATAACTACCGTAAATACTGTAACCGGTCAGTTTGACCTAAGTATACCTAGTCAAATCTCATCTTACAACTTACAATTATTTAGTTATTATCTTATAAATAGATATTATAATAATATCTGCACAATAAGATACCGTAAATACTGTAATAGTACCGCACCGCCCTCGTACAGTCGCGTAGTCGCAGTTTTTTCGCGTAGTCGCGTAGTTTTTTAGTATTTCATTTTTTTCAAAACGCCCGTACTTTCAAAAAATGCGTTTTTGGTATCAAAAAATAGCTGAAATTCAGGGCTATTTTTTGATACCTAAGCGCGCATTTTAGCATAAACCAGTGTCAAGAAAAACTCGTTCAAAGCTAGACTACGCAACACTCCGCACCGCCATTATCGGGGTGGGTACTATTAGAGTATTTATGGTAAATATTTTGATCATTTCGATTCACTGTACCAAAATAAATGTAGCCGACGAAAGCTTTCTCCTCATTAGCACCCATGTTTTGCGGTTGAAAGTACACTGTTTTCACGCCCCAATCGTAGATCTTAAAAAGAAATGTATTATGATAACCATAATGGGTTTTAGGTTTTAGGTTTTAGATTTTAAAAAATTGAATAATAATGAAAAAGAATCAGCACTTACCCTTGGTAAATTACATCGTGCAATGGCTGCATTTAATACTGTACAGGTGGCTACCTAAAATTAAGAAAAATATCTTTAAAAAAGTATAGAATAATGAGTAAAAGTATAGAATAATGACAGTGAAAAAAAGTATAGAATAATGACAGCACCTCTCTTTCCTCAATCATCAGAATATATGTTTGCGTTCGATCGAGACAAATCGCGTTGATATCCACCGAGTTTTCACCCAACATGTTCACAATGTTTGGGTAAATAATCATTGGATCTAAGAAGGGAAAAAATGTACTTTATGCTCTTGTAAACATACACTTTCTTGTGCTCTTTAATGTAAAAGAAATCTACTTACAAGTTCCTCCCGTTTTGTTACTGCAACCGGCCGGGCGAACGATGTCATCAACTCTGAACATGGAAATTGCATAACAATCAATTTGCAAGTCCAAATTCAACAATCACACTTGATTATTTAAAAATACTTCTTTTTGTACTTCTAAGATGTGATATGACAGAGCTTGACAGAGCTATGAGAGAGCTATGACAGAGCTATGACAGAGCTATGACAGAGCTATGAGAGAGCTTGACAGAGCTTGACAGAGCTATGACAGAGCTATGACAGAGCTATGACAGAGCTTGACAGAGCTATGACAGAGCTTGACAGAGCTTGACAGAGCTTGACAGAGCTATGACAGAGCTATGAGAGAGCTTGACAGAGCTATGACAGCTTTGTGATATGACAGAGCTGTTACTATAAACACTCATTGATCAGAAATCTTTCCAAACTTATGAACTTACCAAAGACAAACCAACCAATGCCTAAATAATCTTGTATACTACTAAACTCTTGCCAATAATTACTCAACTTAATGTTTTCCCAAAGTTTCTCTGAGCTATTCAATCTGGCTTCTCCTCACCTGAACATGTATCTCCCGCGCACCATATGCGGCACACCCGATCGTTGAGCCAACACCTAGAACAAGGCTCTTGAGAAATTTGGCTCTTTCCTTGAAACGGGGTCTTTTGGCCAAAAAAAAAGACAGTTTTGTGGGAGCAGTTTAAGGACGATTGGTGTATTTGACACAAAGACACCGACGTGTTCTACCACTCGAAGAAGTTGAAGAAGCACTTCCAACAATCAAACGCCGGCCCAATAAGCAATGTAGAACATGCACATCGATGGCTTGGATCATTTTACGCCAACATCTACCGCTATAAACCCTCAATCCCGTCTTCCCCTCTTTTCTAAGTTTTGTCCGAAATACCGTAACCTTCCCTTTTCCGCCATTTCATTTCCCCTTCGTGCACATGAATTCTTTTCCGAGAGTTTCGGTTGGCGTTTCTTTCTGGATGGCCCTTCAACGCATTTTTGTTGCGTTTCTTCTCATTTAAGCTCATTTCACTTAGAAGAAAGCCTCAATTACTAATTACAATTACAATTACAACAATTACAATTACAATTACTATGGTTTCTCATCTAAACAAACGCCAGTCTATCAGTAGGATAAATCCCATGCGGCAACTCGCAAGGTGAGCTTATTTGAATGACGGAGTAATCGTTTGGATATCAGTGAAACTTATATACTCACGGAATATTCAAAAACTATCAAAACCCAGTACCTAAGCCTGAAAAAAAAGGCAAAAAATCCGAAGACCACGAAACTGACTTTTTTTTTCGCCAAAAGATCATATTTCAGGGAAAGAGCTATTAATTTTCATCTAAAATTCAAAAATTGTAATTTTTTGTAACCAAGATCAAGTAAAAAAAAGCTTTCTCAACTTCAGCTGTCAGCTTACCTTTGGCGTATTCTTGTATGGTTGTGTGGGGTCGACTTCAACGAATCCCGTGTGATTTCCACCGTTGAACACTGCCTAAAGATTTTTAAATACAAATATTGCTGTATACTCTATAGATTACCTACAACATAAGCTTTTAAGAGACCCACCCTGCAACGTCCAGACCGAGAGTTCGCCCGGAAATCCTGTGCATCGAAGCCGAGCCGATCGTAGTTGAGAATAGCATATGAAAGTCGGGCAGCCGAATCGGTCAACCAGATCACCTATTTGATACTATTGAGTATTTCTAGAGTTTTTTTGCCTACTTGATATGTTGCCGTTTGCCCAGCATCGATATCCGATCGTCCGGAGATGGCCGACGCTGTGTTGTACCATGTGACCACCACAGCCGCGTCCGCGCGGAACATCGATGCGCCGGCGACTCCCTCTGTAATTAACACATTCACGACAATCCCACCGTACTAATGACCGTAATAATGACGATTTTTTTAAGGGCTTTTGTTTCGCAGAAAGTTCTTGTTAACTTTATATTAGTTTTCAAGAGGAGATTCAGAGCTATCGAATCATTATAATACTTTAGTTTATCTTCTGAATTTACATCAAAATACCAATAAAAAAAAGTTGACAACTACGCGACTGTACGTCTAAAATATTGTCGTCGCGAATGTGTTAACAAGTTTTTTTCATCGAAATCTTATCTGGATTACTGTTTTAAATTTGCTTACTTTTAACTGCTAAATAAACAAGCGCTAATCAATAGCGCTTTAAATCAATTAGCGCTTTAAAAATAAACCCAAAATATCTTAAGCTATGGAATTTTTTGGTTAAATCCATCTAAAATCAATATCGATATGTCCAGAATTGGTAGCTTATAGCAAAAATTATATCTTGATAGTTTCTGGAGTTCTAGATTGACTCTCTTTTTTTAAATGACTTTTTTTAAAGTCCAGGAAGCAATCTTGAAAGTTGGTGCCAATCCTTTTCCAAAGATATTTTCATTTTGCTTTCTTTTATCAGCATCTCTTTGCTCACCTTGCAGCCAGGCCATCATGAGATCCAAAAACGCGTCACTGTTCTGATCACAACGCGCGTATGAATCGGGAGTGCCCGGACAAGCCTTGAAAATGGATCTCTTTTTTTTTTCTGAATTCTATTGAGTTACCTGTCTAGCCGATTGAGTGAAGAAAGGATTTGCGTTGGCGCCAATGTTCAGATTCGATCCCGATTCTCTGCCGAAGAGACTTTGGCGGAGAAGGAGACGATAGTAGACACCCGAGCGCATCGCTGGGTTACCGTTTTGGGGAGCCTGGAAGAATGAGATGGCTTCACAATGGTATCTTTAGTTGCATTGGCTATCAGCTATCGTACTTTATATTGCTAGAAACGCTAGCTTTTTGGTATCAAGTGAAATCCAAGGTGATAAAGTTGTGAGAGCCAAGGAATGAGCCGGATTCTAGCTGTCTTGTTGTTAATTGGAGTTTCTTCTCATTACTTTACTTAATGCTACAAATGGCCTATGTTCAGATTCGATCCCGATTCTCTGCCGAAGAGACTTTAGCGGAGAAGGAGATGATAATAGGCACTCGAGCGCATCGCTGGGTTACCGTTTTGGGGAGCCCGTAGTGTAATTGTAAAGCCTATGTAAATGTTATAACATTTGAAACCTGTTGTTTGCACAAATACGGTGCAATCATAGCCGGATCCTCTTGTCTTGGCCAATCAGTCAAATCAGGTCCAACATTAATCGTCGGGCCTTGATCGAGCACCGTCGCGAAGCCCATGTAACCGTTGACGGAGAGCTAGAAAAAAAAAGATATAAGATATGAAGAAATTTGAAAATATTCTAATAAATCTGAGACAAGATTGTTCGTTTATCTTTACCGTAGTGTAATTGTAAAGCCCGCCATAGTAGGGGAAAAACATGTGCAAGTCGATCGTCTGACCGGCAGTCAGCATTGATGGATTCACTTTTAGATCGCCCACCTCTGGTCCAAATGGCACGAGATTTACTAGAAAAGTTGAAATTCACATTTTCAAATAAGAAAACAGCTTTCTTGTGTGATTTTTTTAAAGCTTCTGAACGATGATTTGCTAAATATTTACATTCAAAAGTAGCTTCAAAGTAAGAAAACGTGAAACGACTACGGACAAGTACGAACTTCGCTCGATTTTTGTCTCGCTGTCTCGCCTCAATTGAATCCCTTTTTCTGTCCCCAACTCTTCTTGTATATATTGTTTAAATTTGTTTATTTCCTCAGTGTTTAATACAAGTTACCGTATTCCCTCTAATAGTAGTGCACCCAAAGCAATCTGTTTTATCAAGTTTACTACAGAAAGGTACGCAATGATATCACAATTTTTCATTTACCGTATTCTCTCTAACAGTAGTGCACCGTGAGCGTCGCCTAAATTCCTCGAAATCTCGAAAAGCGCTTATCAGAACCTATTGATGTGGGGTCGGAAAATGTAGCTCACGATGAGATCTTGTGGGGGATTAGAGTGTTGAGCTTCTGGGAAAACTTGGAAACCGTAAAATAGTCACGAACTCGGCTCGCCGGAGTGAACTACTATTGGAGAAAATCCAAGTTAAACGATTAAATTGTTACTTTTATCCTGTTTCAGACAAATCTTAGTCCATTTTTTTCTTTCAAAACAAATTCAAAAGAATCCTTTCAAAGAACCCTTTCAAATTTTAGTCCAATTTCGAATTCTCGTGCAAGTAACCCGTTGGATTGAAGTAAAAGTACAAATAACAGATGAATTGTGATTGGTTAACTAAATTTTAGTACAAAAAGACTGAAAATCTTGATGCAAACACACATAAACTTGTGCTAAAGCAAGAACTTTTATGTACAAATGATTTGTATATCTTGATCTTCATCATTGATCATTAAACTGATAAATCGATCCCAGCTTTTTCTATTTCCCTCAAACTTTTCGACAGCCGGTAGCTTGCTTTAAGCGGTGCAAGTGTTATGGCTATTCGTCGTGTTTGTGGATGGTTTGGGTGGATGGGGAGGAACGGAGGGAGCCTCGATATTTGCATACGGGGTCCACCCCTCAGGGTCTCCACCCCTTATGCCCCTTTCCCTTCCTCACCTGAGCCTACCAATGGGTGCAAACAGAAGTTCCCTTTTCAGCCAGCTTCCACCATGAGAATTAACCCGAAAGAGAAAAGGGAAAATAAAATGAGAACGGAATTCTTCAACCTGGGGAATACTATGAGAATTTTTGAGGACAAAGATGAGAATTATGAATACTAAAAGTGAAATAAAACAGGTGATTTGATTAGGGTGAAGGAAAATGCAGCATGCTGAGCACTGGGATACTGCAAGAGGTCAAGATAAGCAAAAACTGTACAAGATAAGCAAAAACTGTACAGTAAGAGCATGATAAGTAACGGAAAGCTTTCAAGACAAGTAAAAAGCTATGTATGTTATGTATAATAAATCTTCATTGGTTGTGTAAAAGTAAATATTAAAAGTAAAAGTAAATTTCCTACCTCCATAATAGGGATTATTGCCGGTGCCGGTGAAAATTGTGCCTCCGGATCCTGGTAAACCTGAGCCTGGAAGACCGGATTGACCTAAAGTTTATCGATAAATATCTAAAGATAATATTTTTCAAATGTTTCTTTACCAATTCCAATATTTTGCCCGCCAATGTTCACATTTTGTGCGCCACTCCATGGGACGAGAAGAAGAGTGACCAAGGCGGGATAAATACCCCGTCCGGTACCCATTTCTAAATAATAATTGAAAGGGAATAAACTGTGAATAAAGGTAAAGAATAAGCAAATAAAGAATAAGAAAATAAAGAATATTCAGGTAAAGAAAGAAACTGGAGGATTTGTAAACGTTGGTAGAACTGTAAAAGTGAAAACAAGCTGAAAACCAGCTTAACTGGATCTTAACGTCTAATTTATTGTGTATTTAATCAAAAAATCAAATCAATTCTGACAAGCTAATCAATTCTAATGTTGACCTAACTCTAGTTTAGACAATTTTTGATCAAATAATCGCAATAATAAGCGCAAAAAGTGAACAAGTTCTAGAAAAGGCAGAAAACAGAAAGGAATTGATTAGATAAAAGATAAAAGGAAAAAAGATAATGTTAGGAGAAGGGTGTTCCAAATGAGGAAGACGATGTAAACAGGGAACGGGGGACCCTGCACAGGGTGGACCTTCAAGGGGAACAGAGTCCAGGGTAGACCCACCCCTTCTACGTGTTTGTCCCTCTCTTAACCTCTCTCTCTCTTCTTTGTCTTGGGTGGATGGGGTGGGCAGTGACCATTTGATCTAGAGAGATTTTCTCCTTCCTCTCTCTCTCTCTCTTCCTCTTTTAGGAAGGACAAACACACCTCTCCCCTCTCTCATAAGAACTGGAATCCGTCGACCGGAACCCCTTCAAAGACATTAGGACCTTTCTTTCCACCACTGCACTGGGATTCATATGATTCGAATCAATGGTATGATATTATCATGTGCAAATAAAACTCACCAAGTCTCACAGAGAGGAAATGTGGAATAAGCTAATGGGCAGTTGGTTTTGTAAATGGAAAATATCAGCAATTTGGTCATAAGCACATCTTCTAAGAGTGCTGGCTCGAGCTGTCTTTGAAGAGGGTTGTTTTGAGTTTTGCTTTCGTTGTTTCCATTCAATTCCCGAAACCATCTTACAATTAGTTTTGGCCTTCATTGTGGTCCGGCTAAAAAAAGTCCCGGATTCTCCACTCGGCTTTGAAATAGATTTCTTTCTCATTTCAAAGAGAAAAACAAAATTTATCGCGTAAAACAATAATTTCAATTAATCTAACAAAGACAAGAAAACCATACAACAAAAAATTATTTTTTTTAAAAATGAAAAAGAAACGACGACGCGACGCTCCCATCGACTACCTCCAAACGACGGCCTTCCAAACGTCAATTGGAACGCGATGTCGCGCGAAAATTAACATTTAACAATAAGATAAAATTAATATTTAAAATTTGCGACGAAAATTCAAATTTAACATGAAAGTGTCTCGAAATGATTCTCTAAGAATCACTTGTTACAAATACAGTACCTCTCAAGTACTGTAGCTGTAATTCTACAATATCCCTTCAATGATATCGTCGACGGACCGAATTTGAGCTTTTCCGGGCGATAGTGCTTATTGTGGTCAATATGTGCAACAGGGTGAGCCACCAGTTTCTTTTTGCTTTCCCCAGTTGCTCTGTTAACGAGTTTTAAATGATTTATCAACAAACAAAAAAAGGAAAATACAATATTCCTAATGTTTTGCTTGTCGTTCACTTCGAAGCACTGCTAATGCACTTCAAAGATCAAGTTGGCAGTAATCTCTTTGCTCATTTAAATGATAAATCATTTAAAAGTGCTAATGCACTTCAAAGATCGCACGCTGTTGGCAGTAATCTCTTTACACCTGCATGAACTTTAAAATACGATATTCATATCTGTTTTTCACAATATTTATCCAAATTCCGTTGAACATTTCATTTCGAATCAAAAAAAAACAAACAAAAGAATCAAAAAAAATGAAGGAAAAGTGACGACAAGTTTGAGCTGATTGGGAACAAGGAAAAGAGGGGTATTGCAAAAGAGAATCACAATTGAGAATCACAAATTGGAAAGACGAACTTTAAATGCAAATATCTATCTGATAAGGGAGTACTGTAAAGCACTGGATACAGTAATCCATACAGTAAACCCTGGCCACAGTAAACCCTGGCCACAGTAAACCCTGGCCACAGTAAACCCTGGCCACAGTAAACCCTGGCCACAGTAAACCCTGGCCACAGTAAACCCTGGCCACAGTAAACCCTGGCCACAGTAAACCCTGGCCACAGTAAACCCTGGCCACAGTAAACCCTGGCCACAGTAAACCCTGGCCACAGTAAACCCTGGCCACAGTAAACCCTGGCCACAGTAAACCCTGGCCACAGTAAACCCTGGCCACAGTAAACCCTGGCCACAGTAAACCCTGGCCAAAAAGTCTTAGGTACAGTAATTCGTACATACCATAAGCCTTAGCTACAGTGATCTTTACGAAAGCAATGGCTAGAGTAAGTCAAAGTTACAATAACCTACGGCTAGAGTCTTCGACTACAGTAATCGTTAAGTAAAGCCTGGCTAAACCCTGATTACTGTAGTCAGTTTTCCTCTTTGTTTACAGTATTTTCTGGCTTATTGTATTTTTATAACTTTCCGGTACATCTTTATAAATTATAAATTCAAATATCTAGATAAATGAGCAAATTTAAAAAGAAATGATCAAATTTTCTTCAAATTACGAAAGACAAGCACCGTTTGAACATCAGATTTTTATGGATTTCAATTTAAAATTCAATTCAATTCCTTATTGAGATTAAGATTTGTGAACCTTGTCAAATATTAAGAGTAATATTTTCACAAAATCCATTCTGTGCTTTCTATCCATTCTGTGCTTCTTGACAATCCACCTCGTAAACTTGTCGATTCATGTAGAACCTAGGGAAACAGATTGTGATAAAGAATAGTACTGTAGCATTAGCTACTGTAGTATTTAGCTACTGTAGCATCTGCTAGTTGACAATTTACTGTCGACGAGTCACTGTGCGCTTACCCTGTCTTTTTGCGCTTACCATTTTTGCCTACCTATTGATTAAACAGTTTCTTTCGTTTCGTCTTATGTAATTGATTGATTGATTGCTTAAAAGTTCTCACTCTAAAAACAACTCACCATAGCCCATCTCTGCAATCCAATACAGCTGTTGTCACTTGTAACATAAGTTGATTCTCTTGGGGTCCACCTTGTTCGAAATTAAACTAAAATAAACAATCCCCATTCACAATTTCCATTCACAGCTTTTTCTTCAATTACCTGCATAAAAGAAACGAATCCCGGATCTCCATTGCAGATTGCCGTCAATTGAAGGCATCCATTCGTGCCTGTTGCTGCGGGACCGCTAGAATTGAAAAGATATTGATACCGTCATCCTTTTGATAAGCCTCTTCCCTTCCCCTCTTCCTCTTCCCCTCTTCCCTTCCCCCACTTCCCTTCCCCACTTCCCTTCCCCCACTTCCCTTCCCCACTTCCCTTCCCCACTTCCCTTCCCCACTTCCCCTTCCCCCACTTCCCTTCCCCCACTTCCCTTCCCCACTTCCCTTCCCCACTTCCTCTTCCCCTTTCGCACCTGAACGATGAATCAATCGATCCTGTTCGATTCGCTTGAGCCGGCGTGAAAGTGATTTGACTTGCTGTACAAGATGTGCAAGCTGAAAATAAGAGTGAGAATTATTTGTAAAGAAGAGAAAGCCGAAGAGTGGCCAAATGATATGGCCAATTTGTCGCTGATTTTTTAATATCTATTTTGTTTTGGGTACTCAAAGAGCTTTGGCTCTCTTGCAATTCTGAGTCTACGGTTTTCTAAAGTTTGCCTTCTTTTGAAAGCTATTATAATCTTGACTTTAGTATTTGGTCAGTTGACACTTTTTTGTTAGTAAACTTACAAGCTGCCGTTGTTGTCGTTGTGGTGGTTGTTGTTGTGGTGGTTGTCGTTGTTGTAGCTGAAATTTTTTGTTTCTTTCTAGTACAATGTTTCTTCTAGGGTGACTTTTTGAAAATATTATAAGAATTGTTGCTTCAAGTGCTTCAAGAAGTGATGTAAATGTTCAAGTGATGACTTTGAAAAGGGAAATAGCTGAAAATGAAAATAGAACATAAATCGAAGCATCAAATTGGTGCTTGTGCTTTTCTTTGGTGTGGGAGTGATCAAGCTAATTTTTTACCAACATTTTATATGGCTTCTTTCATATCAATAAAGTTCTAAAAGATTTTGTCAAGCTGGCAAGCTATTAAGCCTGGCAAGGCTATTAAGCAAGCCTGGCAAGGCTATTAAGCAAGCCTGGCAAGGCTATTAAGCCTGACAAGGCTATTAAGCCTGGCAAGGCTATTAAGCTGTCAAGCTGTCAATCGAGTATTCTGAAAATCAATACAGAGCTATAATAGCAATTGCCTTATATGGAGTTTCTGTTCGGTGTGTGCTCAAAACGAAAACGCACTCGACTACATTTCTTTTAATTTGCTAATTTAAACTGTACCAGAAAGAATGCGTTTACCTTTTTAAGCATATTTGATGATTTTATTTTTGCGAGTGCAAAGCATACTAGTTGTGGTGGTTGTGGTGGTTGTAGTGGTACTTGTCGTCGTTGTTGTTGTTGTTGTTGTGGTTGTTGTGGTTGTGGTTGTTGTTGTTGTTGTGGTTGTGCCTGTGGTTGTGGTGGTGGTGGTTGTCGGCGTGGTTGTGGTGGCTGAAAATGAAAAGTGAATCGGTTTTAAGTGAACCTAGGGTTTCATTGAAGTCAAGGCCTGAGCTGAAGTTTCATTCTAAAAACAACCTTGTTCAATGGTGGTCTATCTTGTTCAATGGCGGTCTATCTTGTTCAATGGTGGTCTATCTACAAGTGGTTGCCACGATCAAGTACGAAGCTTTATCAGATGTTCAAATCTAATCTACTAATCACCTCGATTTATTATCCCATTCTTGTCTCTCATTTGTTTATTTCAACTTAAAAACAAGTGAAGTGTTGCATGATTTTCTTTGTGAGCTTGTACAAAATTTGTGCTAGAATATATAGAATTCTAAAACAACGAACTTGTCGCTGGAACAGTTCGAATACAGGCATCGATGAATGGATGAGTGGAGAGGAGAGTGATCAAAATGAGCAGATGGAAAGTGCAATGTTTAGGGAAAATCAAGGAGATTCCTCTCGTCGGCCATCCCATTCCAGAGAAATTTTAGAGATAAAGACAACTGCTTGAAAGTTTATAAGTACTTCTTGTCTCTACGCTAAAGATGTAGAGAATATCTACATTCAAAAGGATCAATGATTATGGCAATGAGATATAATTTTTCAACTTAATCAAATAAAACTGAATAATTTTCCCAATCAAATGCTGCTTTTCGATTTACCCCTCTAGAAAAGTGAAAGTGAGGAGATTTGCTAAGTTCAAATTACACGAAGAAAGTGACAAGAAGGGGAAATGAGAAATGAATGAATGAAACACAGAAAGTTCCCCAGATTGATGATTTGAAAATATAAATAGAAGGAGATGAAAAGATCGGAAAAGGAGAGAGAAGGAATGTTTTGAAGGGGAATGGCAAAGTGTTTGAGAGATTTTTGAGCTTTGAATACTTGCATAGAACAAAACTGGGACATGCAAATTGTAAAATTCGTTTAAAAAACGAGGATTGATCTAAAAAAACTGCTTGGAAATCAGGCCAGGATTGCTTCTGGCTGGCTTTTGTAGTCTTAGTGTTCCAAAGCTTTCGAAAATCTCCCAAACCGATCCTAACTTCTGTAAGCCAAGGTCGAAGCTGAAGCCTGGTCCAAGACTGGCATCTTTCGGCTGAGATTTCTTGTTGCCAGATTAGGTTTGCCCTTGGAATCTTGTGGCAAAGTCAAGCTAAGCCATGATCAATCCAAGCCCACCTGGACCGGGAAAATTGTCTTTGAAACAACCCTCTCCAAAGACAGTTCGAGCCAGCACTCTTAAGACCAGACTTGTGCTTATGAATCCATCAAATACTGCTGAATATTTACAGAGATCCTACTGCACAAAATGTTTAGCAAAAGAAAAGAGAATTACGTGTTTCGTGAAAAAGGTTCACAAGTCCACTTCCATTGTGAGTAATTGGGTGAAATTTCTGAATCGTTTTTGCCTATTCGGTTTGCCCGGTTTCTCAATGGAGAAGAATAAAGGAAAGATTGATGAAAGAAAAGGAAAGAAAATCATTGAGACTTTTAAAGATTTTGTTCTGTGAAATCAAAGAATCAGAGAGTGAGCTTTTGAAAATTGAAGAGAAAGGTGAATTTACCCAAAGCAGTACTCGATGAAGTTCGTTTAAAAGTTCGTTTAAAGTTCGTTTGAAAGATTGAACTAAAGAAAAACTAAAGAGCTGTTTAAGAGAATCTCACTTTACAGAGATAAGGCTGAAGATCAAAATGATAAAGTATCGTTTGACAAAATGTAAACATTGCTTGTTTGATATTAAAATTTATTCTAAAGTTTAAAGGCTACGATAGTCAAAAGTTGATATGTCGTAGCCGATTATGAATGAAATTTTTTGGCAAATCTTTCTATTGGGTTGTCCAGTTATGAATGCGCGTTTGTTACTATTTTGTAAATTTCTCAAGATACCGAAATCAAGAAAAAGATATAATAATAAAATAATGATTTGATCTGTCTTCGCACTTAGCGCAGATCACAACCCGCTTCCACATTTACTGAGGCAGAAGTGTAGTTGTCGTAGCCGATGATACTCCGATGGCCGGGCTGGGGCGCTCGGAGGGGAACCCATGGGAGTCGAACCCACGACTAACCCGCGCCGACGTTGCTCAACTTGGCAGATCGGACGGGGTCGACCACAGACCCTTCCCTTTCAATTTCAGAGCATCTTTACTTTTCTTTTCTGGGCGCTTACACCATAAAACTTGAAGAATAGCTAAGCTGAAATGAGTTTTTTTCGGAACCCACCTCTTCCTTTGTGCAGTCAATTTCCCAAAAAGTTGAATGAATGCAAAAACTTTTTTATTCCAAAATATAGAGGAGATCTTCAGCTTTCGAATGATATATAACACCCATATACATCTGTTCGATATCATGAGAAATTTATAAAATAGTACAAACGCGCATTCATAACTGGACAACCCAATAGTAGAGCAACCCTTTAATGTATGAGGACAATATTATATCATCTTGTAGCGAATTCAATTCTGCGTCGATTGGTACCAAATTTGTGAGTTTAGGTTAAAAATTGCCGGCGCTACAACGTTTCATTCAAAATCAGCGGGACCCTCGTAGCCGATTATGAATTTCAGCCGATTATGAATTTCAGCCGATTATGAATGAGTGGGTCTAGGAGCGTCCAACCATCAAGTATTGGGTTGATGCATAATTATCCGGACTTCTTTTTGCGTGCTTGTATCTTTTTTGTTTTGAAAGCTTTTTGTCTATTTCTTTTTTTTAAATATTCGTTATTCTTTAGTGAACAAAATGCGTGTCGACAATCATATCCATCTTCGCCATATCATGCTCTACCACTTCGAAAAGGGATGGTCTGCCGCAGAGTCGTTTCGCGATCTCAAAGAACTGGAGAAGCCCCAACGGACTAGCACGTCAATCGATCGCTCAAAAATTGGCAAACAAATAAGATCTACAACGATTTGGATGACTTGATAGACGATGTTAAAGCGTGGATTGCCTCCAAAGATCGTTTATTCTTCGCTCGTGGAATCGATCGTCTTCCAAGCAAATGGCAATCAGTTATTGATGTAGGCGGTGAATATGCTCCAGAATAATCAATTAAACATATTTTTCTAACTATTTATGTTATTTTTTGTTAAATAAAATCATTTATAAAAGAAGTCCGGATAATTATGCATCAACCCAATATTTAGTATCATTCAACGCAGAATCATTGATAATTATGTTAAATTTTTTAAATTAGCAAGATTTGATGAAAAGAACAAAAAATTAGAGCAAAAAACCTTTTTTGTTCAAGAGAAAACTTTGAAGCTCCATAATTTGTGTTCTTTTCATCAAATCTTGCTAATTTTAAAAAATTTAACATAATTATCAATGATTCTGCGTTGAATGATACTAAATGCTTGATGGTTGGACGCTCCTAGACCCACTCATTCATAATCGGCTACGACAGATACATCTTAGAAAACTACTTGAGAAGATAACGAGAAAGTAAGCATAAAAATCATTGCTTACGGACAAAAATCTAGAGTAAGCTATGAAAAGCTCTGATAAGTTAGCTGAATATCTTCAAATTTGGCTTTAAAACATGAGGCTCTAGGCTTGTTTTATGCAAATACTCCATTAAGGGAGAGGAGAGGAAATGGCGGTGATTAAGAGAAAGAGCTAGAGAAGTGAAATCGAAGGACAAAGATCGGGAAAGAGATCGGATTGTTCATCCTCTTCAAATAGAGAACTCATAGAGAAAAAGAGACTCCTTCTCCTTCTCCTTCTCCTTCTCCTTCTCCTTCTCCTTCTCCTTCTCCTTCTCCTTCTCCTTCTCCTTCTCCTTCTCCTTCTCCTTCTCCTTCTCCTTCTCCTTCTCCTTCTCCCTTCTCCTTCTCCTTCTCCTTCTCCTTCTCCTTCTCCTTCTCCTTCTCCTTCTCCTTCTCCTTCTCCTTCTCCTTCTCCTTCTCCTTCTCCTTCTCCTTCTCCCTTCCCCTTCTCCTTCTCCCTTCTCCTTCTCCTTCTCCTTCTCCTTCTCCTTCTCCTTCTCCTTCTCCTTCTCCTTCTCCCTTCTCCTTCTCCCTTCTCCTTCTCCTTCTCCTTCTCCTTCTCCCTTCTCCTTCTCCTTCTCCTTCTCCTTCTCCTTCTCCTTCTCCTTCTCCTTCTCCTTCTCCTTCTCCTTCTCCTTCTCCTTCTCCCTTCTCCTTCTCCTTCTCCTTCTCCTTCTCCTTCTCCTTCTCCTTCTCCCTTCCTCCTTCTCCTTCTCCTTCTCCTTCTCCTTCTCCCTTCTCCTTCTCCTTCTCCCTTCTCCTTCTCCCTTCTCCTTCTCCTTCTCCTTCTCCTTCTCCTTCTCCTTCTCCCTTCTCCTTCTCCTTCTCCTTCTCCCTTCTCCTTCTCCTTCTCCTTCTCCTTCTCCTTCTCCTTCTCCTTCTCCTTCTCCTTCTCCTTCTCCTTCTCCTTCTCCTTCTCCTTCTCCTTCTCCTTCTCCTTCTCCTTCTCCTTCTCCTTCTCCTTCTCCTTCTCCTTCTCCTTCTCCTTCTCCTTCTCCTTCTCCTTCTCCTTCTCCCTCCTTCTCCTTCTCCTTCTCCTTCTCCTTCTCCTTCTCCTTCTCCTTCTCCTTCTCCTTCTCCTTCTCCTTCTCCTTCTCCTTCTCCTTCTCCTTCTCCTTCTCCTTCTCCTTCTCCTTTGCCAATCCCTTTCACACTCATGCACTCATTTATGGCAACTCACATTTGGGAAATCCTTTCTGAAAAGGGGAAAAAGATTCCGATTCGATCTCCTTTTTCTTTCCTCTTTGTACAAGGAGCATCGACCAGCTGGTGGCAATGAACTTCTTCAGCTTCTTTTCTTGTAAACGATAAGCTGTTTTTAAACCGAAAATGGAAATACTAAACCTTTGGTTTTTGAGAGATTCAATCTTTCTTGGAATCTGCCAAAAACAAAGGCTAATGTTACGTGCGTTTTCTAAAATGTGTTCACTTTTGAAAGCTACTGTAACCTTACTTCTAAATCAAGCTGATGATGACTTTTAGTGAGGTTTCATAAAGAATATCGAAAGATATACAAAAATGAAGAGATTTCATCAAAAGCTATGGTACTTTTCAAAAATTGACGTGTTTTCTAAGCACACTCTAATCACAAATTATGTTCTTCGTCTCTCCATTTCTCTAACCGAATTTTTAATTAAATCAAAATTTGCTAATTTCTACACTGTCCGAAAAACGAAAAGAAATAGAAAGGATTCAAATGTGAGCCTATTAGAATCAAGAATGAAACGAGTTTTGTTGATTAATGAAAAAAAGAAATGGAGATAATGGACTGGATGAAATGAATAACTCCTTTATGGATAGATCTTTATGAATAGATCTTTATGGATAGATCTTTATGGATAGATCTTTATGAATAGATCTTTATGAATAGATCTTTATGAATAGATCAACTCCTTTATGGGATAAGCAAAAGAAGTACGATCATTTTATGTCACAGAAAAACAGATGTAATTATTTAAAATCTAAAACTGGAAAGAGGAATCCAATCGATTCATCGTAATATGCAGAACAACAAAGATTTCAACGGCAATTCAACGGCTAAGACATAGTAATTATCGGTGTTCTTATTCCCGAGGTAATCAAAAGTTTTGCCAATTTCATTGCCTTTCAAAATGATCAAAAGAAACTTTGCGGAAAGGGGAACACCTATCTATCGTGGACGTGTGCCAGATGGCGAGCGATTGCGCGCGCGCACATAGAACGCCTCTCGTCTCTCTGGATTTCTCTTTTGCTTATTAAATGCTACAGAAAGAAGATATTCAGCTTTTAAATTGGCTTTCAGGGTCAGGCAATCGATTGGAATTAGTCATTTAATCTTTCAAACTAAAAACAAAGCCGAGGTCGGGGAATGGATGCCTGGTCTGGAGGTTTGTATCCATATCCGGGGTTTGGGCAAAGACACTAGGTGATCAAAAGGGAACACCTATCTATCGGGGACGTGTGCCAGACGGCGAGCGATTGTGCAGATAAGTGACTGTTAATAATTAGAATTAACCATGATAAGTGACTGTTAATAATTAAATTAATCAAACAAATTCTACAAATGGGGCCCAGAAAGGGAAGGGTCTGTGGTCGACCCCGTCCGATCTGCCAAGTTGAGCAACGTCGGCGCGGGTTAGTCGTGGGTTCGACTCCCATGGGTTCCCCTCCGAGCGCCCCAGCCCGGCCATCGGAGTATCATCGGCTACGACAACTACACTTCTGCCTCAGTAAATGTGGAAGCGGGTTGTGATCTGCGCTAAGTGCGAAGACGGATCAAATCATTATTTATTATTTTATTTAATTCTACAAATTACACATTTCTATAATAGAATTCTTTTTTTCTAGATCATTTTAAAACCAACCCTGAGTCGATCCAACGCTTGTACATCAAGTTATAGGGGTTTTGTGAGAAATTCCCCCCCAAAAAAAAAGTGCAATGCGGAGAGTGTTTATAACTCAAATGTTTCTTAGCAATCAAATTCTACAAATTGCACATTTCTATAACAGAATTTTTCTTCTACTCTAATCATACTTGACCGTTCGATATACTCATTTTAAAGTTATAGTTAGCTTTTTGAGTTGCTTCGGAATCAAAAAGATTAGCCAGATAACAATGAAGGTTCAGTCATTCAATTTTCGTTAAAAGGGAAAACCCTTTACCTCTTTTCAATTACCCAAACCGACTTTGATTCTATTCTATCCTAGAGAAAGCTTGACCTAAAAACAGACCTAGCTAGATAACAATGAAGATTCAGCCATTCAATTAAAAGGGAAAACTTTTTACCCATTTTCAATTACCCACTCTTCAGCACTCTATTCTATCCTAGAGAAAGTTTGATCTAGAACCATAATAAAGCCCAAATCATCATTGATTCATTTCCATTAATTTAATGGTTAAATATCCAAATAGAAACTTTTTATACCTTTTTTTTTTGCCAATGCAAGCAATCATCATAGTTTTTTTTCGATGTAGAAATAAAATCGAAAAACACAAAAAGTGTTAGTCAGTTTCGGATTTCCTTGTTTGGGGGAAGTGAGAGGTGATTGCAATTTGCATTTGATTGCATTTGATTGCAATTTGCATTTGATTGCATTTGATTGCAATTTGCATTTGATTGCATTTGATTGCAATTTGCATTTGATTGCATTTGATTGCAATTTGCAATAAAGACATCCACAATCATTCAAGAAAATCGACTTTAACGATAAAAAGAACAATCAAAGATTTGATTTGAAAAGAATCCAATGGAAACGGTTTATGTTTAGGCTGTATTTTGGGGTTTTTTTTTTTAAATCTAGTTGTTGATTCAAGGAGAAATTAATTTCTCTTGAAAATTCCTGTTGAAAAACAAAATGCAACATTGCTTGTTTGATATTAAAGTTTGTTCTAAAGTTGTCTAAATAACTAAATAAAGTTGTCTAAACTTTGTCTTCCAATTCTTTCCCAATCAGTGTTGCGAGTTTGTCGAATTTACTATCGAAAAACTTAAGAGAATTCAATAGCTTTGAGTTCTTTTGAAAAAAAAAAACTAGTAAACAACCTAGATCTTCTCTTCTCTCGTGAGCAATTGATTGGATTTATTCTGTAATCAGTAATGAGATTATTTATCGCTTTTCTCTCTTAAAAATTGTTAAAAGCTTTTCAATATTTCTTCAATGTAAAAACAGCGTTTAACATTATTTGATAACATTAAGAAACACATTTAAATGTTTTGGCTGAATTGAGATAATCAAAAATTGAAGTTGATGTCAAGCTCCTTTTAAGGGGTAGACTAATTTCCGCAACTCGCCATAACTTTCTTCTAAGTCGGCCAATCTTTATGATTTTGGTTTCGTTTTGTTGCACTTATTGAGATCTACAAAATGAAACCAAAAGTCATAAAGATTGGCCGACTTAGAAGAAAGTTATAATGAATGGGGTGGCTACTTTGCGCCATTTTTTTTGCACAACTCGCCATAACTTTCTTCTAAGTGGACCAATCTTTATGATTTTTGGTTTCATTTTGTAGATCTCAACAAGTGCAGCAAAATGACACCAAAATCATAAAGATTGGCCGACTTAGAAGAAATCTATGGCGAGTTGCGCAAACGACCCAGTTGCGCAAAAAAAAATTGCGAAAATTAGCCTACCCCCCTTTTGTAGGAGCAGAGAAAAAAGGTGAAAATTGAATATTTTCGCTATTTTCAGTTCAGATCTCGTTTTATCAGCTGTTTTGTTGTTTTGTTTATCAGCAATTATAAATTTGTTCAAAACAATCTTTTCCAACAAAATTACCACAAATTTGACTGAAAAAACAACTTTTTCGAGTGAAATTTTAATGTAGAAAAGCGACCAAATGATAGGTTCGCTAGAGAGATGTCGACTACCGCTCAAACTATTATTAAATTAGTTGTAGAAGTCTAATTGGAAAGCTTTTGGTAGATAAATGTTGCCGAAAATTAGGGATACAATTCTCTATATAATACTTGACACTTTTGAAATAAATTAGACATTTCGCAGATATTTTTCAAAAAAGTTGTCACTATACTTTGCGGTCACCCTGTAATTGTAAGACTTTAATATTCATTGGTCAATTTCAATTGTAGTTGTAAGACTTTAATATTCCCTAGTCGATTTCTTGTAATTGTAAGACTTTAATAATCACTAGTCGATTTCAATTGTAGTTGTAAGACTTTAATATTCCCTAGTCAATTTCAATTGTAGTTGTAAGACTTTAAAATTCACTGGTCAATTTCAATTGTAATTATAAGACTTTAATAATCACTAGTCGATTTCAATTGTTGTTGTAAGACTTTAATATTCCCTAGTCAATTTCAATTGTAATTGTAAGACTTTAATATTCCCTAGTCAATTTCTTGTAATTGTAAGACTTTAATATTCCCTAGTCAATTTCAATTGTAATTGTAAGACTTTAATATTCCCTAGTCAATTTCAATTGTAATTATAAGACTTTAAAATTCACTAGTCAATTTCTTATAATTGTAAGACTTTAATATTCCCTAGTCAATCTGACTTCATTGTGAGATCTTTGATTCGCTTGGATCAAATCGGAGAATGGATTGGCATTTGAGAAAGAAAAATGGAAAAGAGATTCAATCAAGATCTCGAGAAATATCGACAAAGGAGGGGGAAAAGGAAAAGGTGTAAAAAGCTAGTGGATGAGACTGGATTTCGAAAGAAAAACAGCAGAAATGGCAACAATGATGGTAAGCTTAAAAGGATTTTGGAAAAGATTAAATGGATTAAGGGCTTTGGAAAGATTTGAGGTCGATTTCATAAAGCAACAAGCAAGGGATGACAGGGAGGATGAGGTTGTCCAAAGGGAATTGCTCTTGCTAGAAGATTGATTCGAAAAGAGCCGGATTTGTTAGACTTTACTATGAATGCGCACAGATTGACCATCACCTCCAACCAAACGACAGCACCCATTTTATTGGAAAAAACTTTCTGAATCCGTAAAAGTCCTGACCTGGCTTTTGTTTCGCTTGACCGGCTTTTTATATTGAAATCAGGTTCTGTCTTGAAGGTTTTGAAATTAGGCTTTAAAGCCTAGAAACCAGTTCTGATCCTGCTTTGCCTGGCCCACAAATGTCCCTGGGTTCGCCAGAAATCCGGTTTGAATCTAGGGCCAGCAAATCGGCCTCAAAGTGATCAAGGGACTTTAGGATACTTATTATTAGCTTAAAGAACAGTAGTATACAGTTCCCAAGTAAGGTTAAAGAAAGTTAATTCAGGTCATATGTAAGTTTTTTTTTTACTGTAACCACAAGTACTGAATAAAGAAAAGTGTTAATAGTAAGAAAATTGAATGAATCAAATCAACGTCAACGTTGAAAGCTGAAATTCAAAAAAATTTCGATTGGGAGAAGAAAATTATTGAGTAGTTTCGTTTTTCTGAGGGTAAATGGGGATCTTTGACGTCGATTTGGCATCGAATTTGGGAAGAATTGGAAGAAAGAGATGAAGAAAGAACTGAAGAAAGAGCTGAAGAAGGAGCTGAAGAAAGGGTCAGTCAAAGAGGAACAAATTGGATCCAATTATATCCACATACGGGTATCCACAGAACAAAGGCGAAGTCTCACAGCTCACTTTTCGAGTTTGAGAAGAGTTCTTCTCACGTTTTCTTTGGATAAAAGAGTTTCACGGTACACATTTTTGTGGAGAAGAAGAGGAAAATGACTGCTTGACAATCTGCTTGTTCATTGCTTTTTCTTCTTCTTCTTTTCCACTTTTCAACCTTTCCAGCTCTTCCACCATTCAAAAGCACTCATGAAATGACTAGAGCTGAACCTGAGAGACTTTGGTGTTCTAGGAGATGACTATTCATCTCAAAGAACACCAAACGATTAATGATAATGGCACGTAGGACTGGAATTTGAAAACTGAAGAATAGTTGCTCTTTAAAAATAAAGATTTTTTTTAAAATAACAGCATTTGATGATAGTGTCAGTTTGTGTCAGATAGTGTCAGTTTAATATTTTTTTAAAATATTCTATAAGAAACAAATGCCGGACTGTCGAGTTACATCAAGAAAATCCGAGTTGCCGAGTTGCCGAATTGCTTTAGTTTTGAACCACCCTGTAGATTGGTATTGATGTAATAAATTTTAACAAGCACAATGGCAACGTGTCAGAAATCAGTGCCGCTTATCTTTCTCGATACGAGCGCAAATCTTTTTTAGTCCGTAATGTGACGGGGATGAAAATAAATTCTAACTGTCAACTTTCAGAGAAAGCGTCAATGATCTAAGCACCAGTTGAAGAGCTTTTTCTTGTTCTTTTTAATGTTATGCATTTTACAATATCTGAGCAATTCTTTATACAAAATTGTACAACTCGTCACCAGCAATAAGAAAAAAGCAATTTCTTTTCAATATCCCGAAAGTCGAGTGCCACCCGTAGTGCGCAAGAAGTAGATATATTTATATAAAGATAGTAATTTAGCCTGGCACTCGACCTTTACAAAAAAAAAATATAATTAAAAAAACTAAATAAGCAATGAGCAAACGAAGTCTATCACATGGAAGACTTACATTACCCTAAAGGGGCATTATAACTACAGCAATCGCATGACATGTTATTTCGGAGATAAATGTAAAGTTTACAATACTCTAGAAGGCATTATCTAGAATACAATCACTACCATAAACATCATGGTACTGTCTGATAATCAAAAGAGTTATAAATGGGAAAGCTCAAGTCCTAAGCCTAAGGCATCGAATTCCGAATGCCCTAGAATTCTATTAAGATAGAATGGAATCTAAAAATGTGGAAGTGCTTACAATAAGACGATAATCCATCCATTCTACAATATCCCATTCAAAGAGGTCTCTTCTCGGCGGCACATGGCGCAATATGTCCTTGACAGCATTCACACTCATCACCGGGTACCCATTGAAGGGAATCCCCGTACGTGGTAAGCAAATCCAAAACGACTCCGTTCGTCCAGCCGAAACCCTCTTGCACATCGTACTCACCGCCGCCAGCGCCCACCTTGTAGCACGGGGAAACGACGTTGTACTGAAATTAGAATGAGACTTATTTCTTTTTTGTTTCTTTCTTTGTTTCTTTCTTTCTTTCTCCTCCCCCCTTGTCTTTCTCTCTTTCAGCAAGCTAAGAATAGCTGAATGGTTAAAGCAATTCCCTGAAAAGCGAAAGGCTAAGGGTTCAATCCCCTCTCCGGAAATCTATTTTCTTTTGCCAATTCTTTCACTTCTTTATCGAAAAATCGTTCACGAACTCGAAATCCTCTTCCAATGCTCACCTTTTCGAACATTTTCCCACCCGAGCTTCGCCACATGTTAAAATTCTTGCGAATCCATTTCTCAGCGATATTGTGCGCCATTTCGTGTTGCTGACACGCGCGAAGACCCTAAATCGATCGAGTTGATGAAAATTGTTATCAAAGATATCGTTAGAGTGTGTTTTCGCTTTTCTAAAAGTCATTTATTTTAAAAAGCTACCTTACTCAAACAGCTAGTTTCCATTTGATCAACCCAATTTTGGATTAGGAATCAAAAGGCTCAGTCAAATGATGTCATTGGGATTTGGCTGATCGAATGGAAGCTAGAGGTTTGAGTACAATAGTTTTTACAAATAAGATGCATTTTAGAAAACGCATTAGATATCAAATGGAGATATGGAAATTGAATCAAATTTGGAAGCTGGATCTTGAAATCTATTAGGTTGAGGAAAAAATAATGTCGGTTTTGAATTCCCGTTGTTGGCAATTCTCCAGTTCTTTGCTTATAGACAGCTTTAGCGAAAGACAATGCCAAAAATGGTTTCAGTGGTTCAAAGATGGAAATGAAAGTCTCCAAGACGAGGAACGGTCTGGACGATCAAAGGCCAACCCCCACAACCAAA
Organism: Mesorhabditis belari; assembly: GCA_958450365.1. NCBI lineage: Eukaryota > Metazoa > Nematoda > Chromadorea > Rhabditida > Rhabditidae > Mesorhabditis > Mesorhabditis belari. Next base: position 1,752,478 of record CAUEEP010000727.1, on the reverse strand, counting down.
ACCGACATTACTTTTTCCTCAACCAAATAATTGATTGAAGGGAATTGGAATTACTACGATTGCGTAATAAGTTATCTTTTTTTTAAATTCATCTTCTCATGTACCTGTATGGCAATCCATGTGGTCGGTGCCCACGCATTAGGGAAATCCCATTGTTGCCCGCTGGCAACCATCGACGACGGAAGACCACCCGGATATCCCAACGCTCCACTCTTTTTCAAATACTCGCATAAACGAGCTCCGTCAAAGCCTGGAAATTCAGGCTTTTAATTTCCTGTTTCTCTGTAAATTTTAGAATATTTCGAGTCCACTTTTTTATAACTTTTTTATAAAAAAGAAATCTTTCTCACCCTCATGCACACATTCGGCGAACATCGGGAAGAGATTCGTGTCGTTAAATTGTTTCGTTTGCTCCCGAGAGACGAGATCGAAATCGAACCAACACCCGAGCTCTTCGTTCCACAAAATCTGGAATCAAGCATAGGATTGGAGCAAAAGAAACTCTATTCAAGTATTTCAGAAATGAATATGTATACTTGCCTTCAATTGAAGCGCTGTTTCTTTAAGAGTTTTAAATGCCAACCTGTTTGATTGCTTGTTTTAGACGATCGGCGAGATGAGCGCACCTCTTTGCCCCATCAATATCCCCAGTCGAGTCGCACAACTCACCCATCATTCGATAGTTTGCATAAATGATCGCATTCAGCTCCACCGGGATTAACTGGCTTGTTCTAAACGTTTTCCCTGTTTTCAATTGATCATTTGATAGCGTTAGGTTCTACAGTAATCAGCACTTCTACTAGGCTATAAAAGTACTGTACTGTAGAAAGATGGTATAGGGGAACTGTAGAAGAGTTAATCCTTTCCCTATCTCACCTTGTGCCGCTCATTTTCCCCGCATGTGGCCCACTCGATTCAAACCATCGAGCCGAGAAATCCCGTCCACTCTCCGCTGCCGCTGCGATGTCACCCCAAAGGCGACGCTTCTCGGATTCTAAAAAGTACAATAAAATCGAAATTTATTGTTTCTTTAATGGATTTATTTATTGTTTTGTTTCTTTTGATACCTTCACACAAATGATGCGCTGATTCAACGTCCTCTCGATAAGATTCCGGTCGAGGACCATCAGCTGACACCACATATCGATAAAGGGATCCAATCCAGTGCTCCTCTTTGTAAACACGATTGTTCTCGAAGAAAGCCATCTGAAAATATTTTAAGGTAAGTATAAAACGCTTTAGGAAAGCTACCGTAATCCCTGAACAATCAAAGCAAGCCTCATTTTTCATGCAGTTAGTACGATAGCTTTTTTTTCTTAGATCAAAAGATCTGTAAGAATTGTAAAAAAGAGTACTCTCAAGGATACTGTAGAAGTTGATGGATATATAGAAGCTATAAAGGACTATGATTATAGGGCCAAATTTCCATGACCCTGACCCTGATCTAACCCGAGTCCGGCCCTGACCCTAGCCTAGCCTGGTTTAGCTTATGACTTTGAGAACCAAGCTGTCTATGAGTACTCTAGAAGTATTGTATGCTGTAGAAATGGAACTACTGAAAACTTTTGACTGTTTACCTCTTTTCTCAGCGTTGGTAAAAGCTGGGCGATAAATTCGGTATCTTTTGTCGCCTTGTAGTACGCGTGCACACACCAGGCGAGCACCGGCGGTTGTGATCGATTTAGGTAATAGATCCGATTTCCATTCGGCACAAAACCATATCTAGAAATTGGGGCTTTTTAAAAACGAAATTCTCATCTTTGGGTAACTGTTCAATGAGGAATTGCATGTTGTGAATCATTCCGCGAACTGTTTCAAACATTTGCGACGCGATGAGACCCTTGATCGTAAAGAACGAGTCCCAGTAGTAGAGCTCACGAAAACTGAAAAACCGTAATCGATGAGAAGTTTAGCTAGCTATTGGGTAGAAAAAAAAAATTGGTTTTTTTTTTTTTTTTTTTTTTTTTTTTTTTTTTTTTTTTTTTTTTTTTTTTTTTTTTTTTTTTTTTTTTTTTTTTTTTTTTTTTTTTTTTTTTTTTTTTTTTTTTTTTTATTTTTTTTTTTTTAAAAATTTTTTTTTTAAAAATTTTTTTTAAAAAATAATTTTTTTGAAATTTTTTTTTAAAAAAATTTTATAAAAAAAAAAAAAAAAAAAAAAAAAAAAAAAAAAAAAAAAAATTTTAAAAAAAATTTTTTAAAAAAAAAAAAAAAAAAAAAAAAATTTAAAAAAAAATAAAAAAAAAAAAAAAAAAAAAAAAAAAAAAAAAAAAAAAAAAAAAAAAAAAAAAAAAAAAAAAAAAAAAAAAAAAAAAAAAAAAAAAAAAAAAAAAAAAAAAAAAAAATAAAAAAAAAAAAAAAAAATAAAAAAAAAAAAAAAAAAAAAAAAAAAAAAAAAAAAAAAAAAAAAAAAAAAAAAAAAAAAAAAAAAAAAAAAAAAAAAAAAAAAAAAAAAAAAAAAAAAAAAAAAAAAAAAAAAAAAAAAAAAAAAAAAAAATAAAAATTTCAAAAAAAAAAAAATATTTTTTTTTTTTTTTTTTTTTTAAAAAAAAAAAAAAAAAAAAAAAAAAAAAAAAAAAAAAAAAAAAAAAGGAAATTTAAAAAAAAAAAAAAAAAAAAAAAAAAAAAAAAAAAAAAAAAAAATGTTTTTTTTTTTTTGAAGAAAAAAAAAAGAGGGTTTTTTTTTTTTGGTTAAAAAAAAAAAAAAAAAAAAAAAAAAAAAAAAAAAAAAAAAAAACACAGGAGAAGAGGGGGGGAAAAAAAAAGGAAGGAAAAAAAAAAAAAAAAAAATTTTAAAAAAACACCACCTTCCAAAAAAAAAAAAAAAAAAAAAAAAAAAAAAAAAAAAAAAAAAAAAAAAAAAATATTTTTTTTCAAAAAAAAAAAAAAAATTTTTTATTTTTTTTTATTTTTTTTTTTAAATAAAAAAAAAATATTTTTTTAAAAAAAAAAAAAAAAAAAAAAAAAAAGGAAAATTTTTGTGTTTTATTTTTTTTTTTTTTTGGAGGGGTTTTTTTTTTTAAAAAAAAAATTTTTTTTTTTTTTTTAAATTTGAAAAAAAATTTTTTTTTATAGAAAAAAAATTTTTTTTTTTTTTTTTTTTTTTTTTTTTTTTTTAAAAAAAAAAAATTTTTAAAAAAAAAAAAAATCTTTTTTTTCCAATAATATTTTAGATATCTATTTACAATCCATAGTTTAGATATCTCATCGATTATGATATCTATAAGATATCTGTATACAATTCATAGCTTAGATACCTCATCGATTACGGTATCTATGAGATATCTAAACGATGAATTTTATCTCGTAATCTATAACAATCTATACTAGAAATATTTGTACAATATTATATTATAATTTTCTAGAAACTGACAATGGTTGTCGGTTTCCAATCTCTCCAAAATCTTTATCCGTTCCCCCAGTAAACCAAAACTTTCAAGAGTACCATAATCTATGCCAGATAGCTATATTATACCGTAATCAACGGTATATTATACCGTAATCAATCAATTTAATAAACATCAACGATTGTTTATTGAATATTTTTATGTAAAAACTTTCTCAATACTCACCGTCCGCCAGGCACGATGAATGGGTGTGGAAGGGCGATTAGGGAATACCTTGATGGGTCTAAAAACGCGATTTCTTTTATGATTTTAATACGAGTTTTTTTTTTGATACTTATTCAACTCTTACAGTAATTCAAGAGCCTTGAAAATAAGCTCACCCCCGTGCACTAAATCCTTGACTCGTCGCGTTAGTGTTGGCCACTTTTTATGCAACACTTGCGCCCATTCCCGATAGCTCTCATCGTGAATTACTAAACAAATCGATAAATAGTTAATCAAATATACTTTATATAATTTATATATTGAAATTCTCAAAGATTTTCCTTAGAAAATCGGTTTTATTGCTCAATTTGACTCATCAGCTTTTAAATCGATAGATATAATTAAGAATTTTTCTCCGTACAAGGGTTAGGCGGATCTGGAACCAGATCCGGATCTCTACGCAAGAACACAAAAAACGCTACGCCGGCTATTGCCACACTACTAAATGGCTATTGGAGCGTCGCGTAGCCGCCGTAAAGTTCTTTGTATTCTTGCGTAGAGATCCGGATCCTGACCCGCACAGCCCTGCTCCGTACCATCATAAGCTTTTGTGTCGGGATGGAAATCGACAGGTGCCACCTCCTCCAACTCGCAGCCAGGCTCATCAAAGTGTGCCTCAACAAAGCTTTTCACTTGTTCATCCGAGATTTCCCCCTGTGATTCCAAAATATTCCACGCGGCCAGCGTCACTTCTGAAATTGATTCAATGTTCTGGGTTTTCTATTGAATAGCTTTCTTATGGTATTTTAAATTCTACAGTACCCCAAAGTACAGTACATCTTATCTATTACCGTACTCTAAAGTGTACAGTATTACTTCTAGACTTGTCTTAAGGCTCTATAACTCCATAGCTACAGTACCCAACATTGATTTCACAAGAGAGTTCTATTGGGTTTCACAAGAGAGTTCTATGTTCTATCGGGTACTCTTTTTACAGTACTTTGCATTCATTCTACTACAGTACAGTATCCCAATAGCTCCTGATTTCTATAGGTTACGGTACTTTACAGACTACAGTCCTCTGAGTTCATTTTCTATAGTACAGCACCCTCGTATCTCTGAATGGTTTCAGTGGGATCAAGAAAGAGAAATCCAAAGTCCAAAATGTATTTTGATGAAATTTGCCCCGAGCTATTCACGTGAAAAAAGAGAGGAAATAACGGGAAAACTTGAGAAACACAAAGTGCAAAAACACAAGGAAATTGTGTGTTGATGGGTGACAGAAAAGAGATGCACTTGGTGGGAAAAATCTCTCGGAACTTTTTCTTCCCTCTTTCTTGAGCTCATTAGTTTTCTTGGACCCGGAAAGAGGCTGTTTTGAGATGAAATGAGGAACTTGGAGTAGCTAGGTAAATACGTTCAAACCCTAAAATAAAACAAGGTACTAGTTTTGAGTGCTAGCTTGAGTGGTCGAAGTACTAAGCCTGAACAAACAGATACAGTACCCTGTCTACAGTAGCTTGTCATATACAAACAGAATACCATGACAGGACAATAAGCTGTTGTTTTAAAACTTATTGTTAAATAAATAACTAGTACTAAGGTTCAAGGATGACCGCTTTTTAAGCTTTACTTTAAATCTTTCTAATCAACCAAGCACTTGAATATACTGAACAATTGAACAATTATTAATGATTTTCTTTTCCAAACCTGGATCCAGTTTGAGCGGCATGTCGACGAAATGCTTGCAATCGATGAAAATCTTCGAATTTTGCACAGCCGCTAAAAGCGAGCCGCCACAATAAATGTCGAACACGGGTGCACGGGTACGCATCTGGAAGAATGGGAATCGATATAAATGAATGGAAATTATGTAGAGTGATGTGGATTCGGAGATTTCAATCAAAAAAAACAACTCACATCGATGAGTACGGTGGCCTGGGGAGATTGGATGAAACGGATGGATGAGTGGCCGAGAACTGGCGATGGGGTGATCAGGAGGAGACGGTGACCGGATCGATGGGATGGATGGGATGGATGGGATGGGATCCCCGAGGCTGAGCCTGGAATCTCACTTGTACACTGAGTAACTTTATCACTGGAAAGGAACTCGAAACTAGACTGGTTACTGTATTGGATCTGGTGAAGGCTATAGACAACTGAAAGAGTTCAAATGATTGCTTAATTTAAAGAAAAGAGTGTAAAATAGGAAATGGTTAGCAGAAATCAGTATTCGATAAAGTACCCTGCATACGGTACAGTGCTTTTGAAATGTCTTATCTTTAGTTTTCTTTCGTTTTCTTTTAGCTTTAAAGTACTGTATCGGATGCAGGCTATAGAAAGCTGAAAAAGTTCAAATAATTGCTGAAAAGAGACAAAAGAAGGAAAGAAAAGAGTGCAAAATAGAAAATGATTACGGTAACAAAATCCAGATCTTTAAAAAAGAACGTCTCAAATTCAGGGCAATACTTTTAAAAGTCAGTCAGCCAAATCAAAGTCAGTCAGTCAGTCAAAAAAGTTATCAAAACTGATACAGTCGGTTATAACTCATAAAATTTGCCCGGAAAAAGTTCTCTTTTCAAATGTAAACGGAATTTATTTAAATGAATGCAAATGAAATGTAAATTTAATGGTATTTATGTAATATAGCCGACAAGGTACCAAAAAATGTTACGAAAAAAGAAATTGAAACGGGAATGTGGTGGTGGAGTGAGTGATGGTTCTGATAAAGGACGTGGGGCGGTGGGGTGAGCCTTTTGGACCCCGTGCGGTGGGCGGGACATCGCGAACTGCGAGATGCACCGGGAAGAAGAACGGGAGGAAAGAGTGGGTGCATGGGAAACCCGAGAGTACCCACAGACAAGGGCATTGTGAGCAATGGAGAGGTGTCAGAGATGCAAGGAGAAAAGAGAGCTGGCGGCAGAGGATCCTCGTCTGGATCCCCTCCACATCTACACATCGATTTCTTGTGAATTGTGAAATCACTCAATAACACTGCTGATCTCTGAATACTCGATTCTCATATGGCCATTTCATATGGCCTTGTCAATATGACGAAACACTCAAATATCTAGGTCACGATAATGATCGATGCAATAGAGAAAACAATCCGATTATCGTTTGGTCTTTGGCTACTTTGGACTTTGTCCTGACTGGCTAAGCTATCAATTTCTCAACAGAAAATGAAAAATCACTGAGCCAGATTGGAGATGTTTTTGTTTTTGAGCACAAAGTACACCTAGGCTAAGAGGCTGGAGTCAAAACAGGCTACAATGGTCAACGGTGAACTGTTTTTTTCAGAACAAATCTCAGAATCGAAGTACAGTAGCCTATCGAAGTAGGATAGCCTCTCGAAGCACCATAGCCTAAGTACTGTAGCCTATTGAAAGTACGGTATCTCCAGATAAACGAGTTATGGTAGTTTTTTTTCCACAGTAACCTCGGTCCCACTTCTACTTGAGGATCTATTTAGGCAGATAATTTATAGTAAAACTAGTTCGTTTAAACAGGTTATGATAATTTTTGTCTACAATAAGCATTAGAAAACACCAATCTATTTGGATAAAGTTCAATTCTTGCAAAACGCTTTATGTTAAAGATTTTTGGAAGCCAAAATCCTTTTCGCTGAATCCACCGATCAATCGGTTCATCAATATGTTTACATCAAAATTTCCAAAAAAAATTGCATAGATTTGAATGTCAAAGAAATGGTTATCAATGAGCAGAGACAAAGAGACTTTTTCTCGATTATTTCCAAGGTAGCATTCATTCATTTCCCCCTTCAATCAAATGGTGATCTTCACGTGAATGAAAGCAATCAAAGACATCAAAACTTGAAAGTGATTTTTGGGGAATCCCTGAGAAATTCTCTCTACTTTTTCAGTCGATTATCATTTCGATTCACTTTCATAAATGGGGATTTGCAAAAATTTGTTTTTCGATAAAAAAAATCACAAATGAGAGTTTTCTTTTTTTCTAATTTTCTATCACCAGTTTAAGCCAAGTTGAGAAGAGTTTTCTGTTTTGAAATTGAGAAGAAAATTGGGAAGAAAATTGAGAAGAAAATTGAGAAGAAAATTAAGAAGAACTTCCTTTAACCTCAATCTACTGTAGAAGTTCGCAAAATTTTCTCTATCAAATTCTTTTACAGCATATCACTTTCAAATCTGGTAGCACATTGCAAAGTGCAAAGCAAAGTCAGTTTTCTCTCTATTTTAATAATCAATGAAGTTTTGTAGTTTAAGCCAAGTTGAGAAAAGTTTTCTGTTTTGAAATTGGAAAGAAAATTGAGAAAAAAATTGAGAAGAAAATTGAGAAGAACTTCTTTAACCCCAATCTACTGTAGAGAAGTTCGCAACAATTTCTCTATCAAATTCTCACTACAAAACTTCATTGATTATTAAAATAGAGAGAAAACTGACTTTCAAAACTGGTAGCACATTGCAAAGTCAGTTTTCTACCTATTTTAATAATAAATGAAGTTTTGTAGCTTGTTGTTGTTAAAAAAATTGTTCTATAAATGAAGATTTCTAGAATTTAACACTAATCTAAATTATCAAAAAGTTCGATTTGCATTTCATTCTGGCCTTTTTCTCAATTAGCATTGAATCTCATAAAAAAATAAACATTCTTTCGAAATTTAGCACCAGCTTTCCCGTTAGAAGTCGAAATTTTCGTTAGACTGACAAACTTTTCCCTAGTTTTTCGAATTCCCTGGATTATCAAGCCTCCTTTTTTTCCTTTCTTGATTGACTATAGTTTCATGTGATTAAGAAGTTGATCTCAGCAGCCAATTGGTCTTTTGAGCCGGAGGGAGAGAAACAGAAAAAAACAAATAAAGAGCTTTTCCTCTCGTTTCTCATCTAACCGGAAGAAAATAGAAATCACGTGTGTTCTCAAAAAAAAGAAAACTCACACAAAACAAAGGGATTGGTGAAACTTTCTTTTCCTCGATAATCAGATTAGAGAAGATTGGGGAGAAAAAATGAGGTGATAAAGTGATCCTTTCACTCAAATGAAAATCTATTCCGAGACGCTCATGTGAAACTTTGATCAGACAAGAGAAATTCAAAGGTGCTATTGTTTTGGGTAAAGTTTCGTATCAATTATCTGCCTTTACAATTAAACTCTTAAATTGAATAGCTTAAATATCTTAAATCAATAATCATTTCAAATCCTTTTTGAACCTGTCAAAAGCATGTTGTCAAAAGCATGTCTCACTTTAAAGTACAAAAATTTAATCAAAATCCTTTGATCTTTGATTTTTATTCAAAAAAAGTTACGCTAGTCTTTTCATAATGAAAGTTTCTTAAACAAAAATTCATTAGTAGAGCCAATATTTTTTTCTATAAAGAGAAAAATGTACTTCCCAATTATCGTAATACCCGTAATTTTGGGTATTACGGAAGTACATTGGAGTACTACAGTAAGTAGTTCAATTTCGGGTATTACGGTAATTGAGAAGTGCATTTGTTTCCCTAAATTTGCCTTTAAAACCGTAAAAACTAAGATTTTCATTGTATTCTTCGAATTCACATTGTACTACTACATAAGATTTGGTTAAGGAAGTTCCCAATTTTCCATTCTTTAGATTTTCCATTCAAAACATAAATCAATCAAGTCAACAGTTCAGCACTAAATTTTAATAAGCTTACCGAAAACTTGATGAAATCGTCGCACGGCGACCGGCAGTTGCGATTTCGAGGTGCTTGGCTCATTTCGTAAGACAGCAAAAATCCCGGTGAAATGATTGAAACGAGAGTGGACAGCACAGGGAGAAACCATTGGATTGGAGACAATTAGCAATTAGAAGTAGTTTAATAGTCTTCGAAATTAAAGGAAAAACAATGCAAGTTCTTTCTGCTTACTTGGTCATTCGGTTCGTCTCTGCCTGTTGAATGGAAAAGAGAAAAAAAATCGATTCAAGGCAGGCTGTCTGACAAAACAACAACAAGAACCTTTTCTCTACACTTTTCGGTGAGCTTTAAAAATAGAGGCAGTAAATTTGCCCAGTTGATCAGCACATTAGCACATTTTAATATGTAACTCAAAAGATTTATATCATAATCCACTTCGAAATTTGTGTACCACACCTCCGATTGAATATTTTTTCGACATTTTTTTAAAATTCTAGCACGACTCTTAAACAGGTACTTTTCTTATCCAACAATAAAATCACAAGATGACCTGCGATCACCAAGACTAACATCACTTCCCGCCACGTGACCACGTAGAAGTTACGTGTTTACGCCAATCCCCCAAAATTGCCTAATCATCCGTAAAAACGAATTGAAAAATACCTATCCAGTTGTCAAACAGGCCACTTACCATTTTCATCCATTTTCATCCGTGCTCACTTTTTTGTTTAAGAACAAATCAATATTTATACACCGGAATTTGCAACTAAATATACTTACCGTAATACCTGTAATAGGCGCTACTATTACAGGTATTACGGTACGTAAAAATGATAAAGTCCAAAGAGATCACAGCACCGAAACCGCCAATATTAAAAAAAAAGGTAAACATAAATTCCACCGGTAAAGCCATATCACCCTTAGATGTCTAGCTCTGGATGTCGAGCGATTATCATCTCAGCTGCACGCTCCACCTAAACGCAAGACATATTTTTAGGGTTGTTTAAGGGGGTACCTGACGACAGAAGAGCTCAATCTGGTCATCCCACATTTCAATTGCAGTTTTTTCTAAGCAATAAAAAAGTGAAATTAAAAACAAGAAACCCTAACCAGCAAAATGTAAATAACGACCAATTTGATCAATATTCCCCTTGAGACGATCAGAAGATATCATTTGCGCTGCCACCCTTTCAGCCTAAATATAATTTTAGAGATCATCTGTTTACAAGCGAACCTCTTGTTCGTTCACTCCCAGAAGAGCGGCAAGTGTGGTCAGATCTATATTTGAATAAACTTGACCGACGGCTGTCATATTGTGTTCAACCTAAAGAAAGAAGTTCAAACATAGACACAATAAAATCCACCATAACTCCCCGAATGATTGACTGACCATTATCGAAGTTTCGTTGCCAAGTTTTCAAATCTTTCTCGAAATCAAGTAACTAAACGCAATTGGGTTGGGAAGCTTTAAAAAATAATTTTTACCTCATCCACTTTGATAAGTCGCTCTAGGAATAGCTTTTCAAGCAGTGTGTAGCTGGGAATTGCTTTGGCCCTCTCCTCTTTTCTCAATTTGGCCAAAAGACGAGTACGCTGCGTACCTGGAAAACTTCTATTTTTGTAGAAAGAAGTTACAGTACCAGGAGCTGCAAGAATTGTACAAGTCATTGCGGCAGATATAGCATGAAGTTGGTCCGATGACGGTACAACAGCACATTGGGAAAGCTCGTAATATCTACAAAAAATTATTCCAGATACCTATTTGCTACCTAATACCTTTGAGCTGCTTCAATAAATCTACGTCGTCTGTCCAAAACCCGAGCCATTAAAGCCTTAAAAAATCTTTCTATTGAACGGAATCAATAAATTTACCTTATGTTCAATGTTCAGCTCTTCATCCTTCGCCTCGGCCTGAAGAAGACTAGCTCTGGTTGCCGATCTAGAGCTCGTTTAGCAATTTTAGTGAAAAAGTTTTCTCGCTTAATTGATTGAAATGACATACGATTCAGCATCATCAGTTGCATCCCCTTCCAAATACAATTGTCCCATTCGCAAATACATTTCCATTTTAAAAGAACTCGAGTGAGAGCTAAATAAAAAACTAAATAAGCTTTTTCTTGTTTAGCCAACCGCTGGCTACTTTCCAAATTGATGGCGAGCAAAGCCGAAGCGGCTTCACACCAACGGCGTTCTGTTTCGAGCGCGTGGGACAACTTCAGTCGCAAACTTGTTACCTAAAATAAGAAAAATATTTTACTAAATTAAATCTCAAGTTACCTGATCTTCATATGAGATGGCTCGACTTTGAGTAACATTCAAGACCGAATTCACAATTTCAATTAACTTCTAGATTTATCTTTAACATTAAACGTTGAAGACAAAAAACCTGCGAAGTTGGAGGACGCTCTTCCAAAGCTTGATCAATAAGTCCAAGAAATTGTCGTGAAACCACCAAACTCCCGGTTTCTTTATTAACAACTAAAAATAAACAATAAAGATTTACAATACAATTTACAAACCAGCTTCAACCAAATTTGTCAGAACTGTCACATCTGTTGATTGGGGAGCATCTCCGTTGTACACCGTCTTCAAGAGCTCAGCAAGTCTAAAGGCAACTTTATTGCGTTACAAAAAGTTCCGAGTGACTCTTATTTGGTATTCTTTTAATATATTTGGTATCCTTTTAATATAGCTTAATACAAACACAATAAAGAAAACTCAAATCTTTATTGCTTACTAAAATCTGTGCTGAATTTTGCTTTAACCTGCGCTTAAAATATTTCGATCATGCATTAAGAAATAAAAACGCACTGTTCCAACTGTGACTTATGATCACCGCCACTGGCATAAATTCGGCTCACCGCGTCATTCATCCTAAGTGAGTTTTTTTATTAAAATTCATCAAAATGTGTAAGATAAGTGCATAGTTCGTTGACCATCGTTCTGTAATAAAAACATTAGAAAAAACTTTACTTTTCATAGCCAAAAGCCAACAATTAAAGCAAACAATGACAACAAAATGATAACTTCGCACAAGAAAAAAATGAGCAGAAATTCCGACGCAGATTTAGAAAAAAAACTTAATAGAGAGTCAAGAATCTTTGAGATCTGTGGGCAACGAATTAGGCCATTCCATCAGCATCTTCCTCATCTTGTGGTTTTGGCGGGCGAGGTTTCGGGCCACCAGATGCTTGTTTCATCATGATGATTTGATCCACCTTGAGAATTGTTGCGGCTGCATCGGTGGCAAGTTTGATGGCGCTTCGTTTGCCTAAAGTGAGACGTTGAAATGTAAACTCATTAGTTCAAACCAGCATAGAGATCATAGATGTTAGCTTCTTTAGCGTCGAAAACGCCACGATTAAAGATGTCGACTCCCCAGTTCTTCTCGCCTTTCTCGTGTGCAGCATAAAGCTTATTCAAAATTTCATTCGCCTAAAGTGAAAAATACAACAAATAACTTTGATAGCGGATTTACATCTAGGCCGGCATTCTCAGCAAGGGACTTGGGGAGAGTTTCAAGAGATGAAGCGAATTTTTTGATCGCGTATTGCTCCAAACCCGGGCATTTGTCTCCCCACTTTTCGATTTGTGACGCAAGTTCAATTTCAACAGCTCCTGCTCCAACCACAACCTAAATAAAAAAATAGTAAAACTACAAATAGAAATAAATTAATTTATTAGCACCTTGCCATCCTTTGTCAGCGCCTTGTAAGTATTGACAGCGTCATCAATTGCACGCTCAACATCGTCAATACGTGATTGAGAAGAGCCACGAATGATAATTGTAGCGACTTGTCCCTTAAAACGTCTCTTGTTACAATATGAACCATTATCCAACTTTCTCTCCCTTCTTGTCAAATACGGTCACATATTCATCTCCGATTTCCTTCACGAATACCTCATCGCATTGTCCCAGCAAGTCGACCGGTGGAGCACACTATATCAAAAGATTACAAGTATTTAAAACACCAATTACAATTCGGGCTTGCGCTTGGGCTCCAAGTGTTTTGCTCAAACGTCTCATGTCGAATTTTGAAGTTAGTCGAACGCCCATAATGTTGTACTTGTTTAAAAAGTGCAGATAAAGATCGCCAAACTTTCCACCAGCGACAACCACATTTACACCAAGATCAGCAAGAGCCTAAGGGATTTAATGTAAACCAAAAATCAAATTTGTGCTCACCTTCACTTGAGCCTCAACTTCGGTCTCCTCACCCTTTGCATAGCCCATTAACTCGTCGGCATTTTCAATTAGCACAGTTCCCTGAAATAAGTGTTTTTATTAAACGAGTTATAACTCGTACCTTTGTTTCCGTTTGCGTTAGATCGAACGGACAAGTAAAAACGGCCACTCGACAGTTAGAAGCTTGTCTTATGTTTCCTTCGGCTCCTCGCTTGAAAACCATTCCGTTCATCACCTAAAATTAATATAACTTGTTTTTTCAAAGAATTTAGTAATATACCTGAGAGGCAGAAACACCGGAACCAAGAATCTTGCAAATGCGAATATTGTCAACGTTAAAATTGTAGCTGTTCGCCGGCACAGTGATTACTAAAAACAAAAAATTTAAAATTTAAAACCAATGACTCACCACACGCCTTTGCTACCAGATCAGCAATGATATCTTCATTGTCGTATTGCTTTGAAGTGATCGCTGACCGGATCAATTGCTTGACCTAAAAACAAAATAATCAAATGTAGGCAAGGATAATGTTTACTTTGTCCAAATCTTTGAAATCCTTTGCTTCATCGATGACTAGCTCGGGAAGAATCTCAAGAGCCTTTTCAGCGGCTTGCTCGTATCCCGCGGCAACTTCTTGTGGCGTTAATCCCATGTTGATCAACACATTAGCATGTTCAAGAAGAGCCGATGCCAAGATAACAACCGTATTCGTGTTGTCTCCAACTTGCTTTTCCTATACTCCCAGTTTAGAACACTTGGCGCTAATGTCTTCTCAAACCTGCATCTGCGAAGCCATGATGATGATTTTAGCTGCTGGATGCTGCACATCCAATTCACTAAAGACAAAAATACAAAAGTTAGTTAGGCATAAGTCACCAACCGCAAAATTGTGGCCGCATCATTTGTCACAAAGAGCTTCTCGATGTGATTGATCACCATCTTGTTCATACCTAAGAAAATGATTTTAACAAGGCAATTAAGATAAAACTCACCGTTTGGTCCATAAGCCGATCGCAATTGCGATGCCAACTCAACGCAAGCATCGATATTTCGGATCACAGCCTCATCAGTTCCTTTGAAATGCTAAAAAGTAAAGGTAGAACATGAATAAATCAAAAAATTATACCTGAGCGCCCTCTTTTAGGAAGCGAGCATATCCAGATTTGGGAACTCTCTGCGCCATCTTATTACCCGCCGGATTCTAAACAGAAAAGTATACAAATTGTTGTAAGCAAGCAATTTCAAACAGCAAACATGAAGATGCGGTCAATGAATGTCAGACATTAGAAACATACATTAGTTTTTCAAAAACCCGATGTTAATCAAAAACAAAACATTTTCTACCATCATTTTCGCCTCGAACTCTCTTTCTAATGAAAGACTCTTGAATGTTCTATCGAGTTTTAAAAATTCAACAAAACGGGAAAGTGAACAAGATTGTAATAGTGAAAGTCCCGACACGAAATGCCTGATTGGAAGCTACAAAATACCATTCACCATTTCATCTTGTGTTTGTCTAGGGTCGACTTGTGATTTGTGCCCGGCTCACATAAACCATAGATTTTTGTCGGTTTTGCTGACATTTCTAGGAAAAATGAGGGTCAAGTTTCATCACAAATCTTTCCTCATAACAGTTTTCCCACAAATGAGCTTTTGTCGTAAGGTGTCTCTATTTCATTGCCTTAGGCTGAATATCTTGATATCAGGTAAAAGTTATTGAGAATTGTCAAGATATTCACTTAACATATAAAATAGTATAAACTTTACAAATACGTTTTAGGACTTCTTAGAATTAAAGTGTTTTGTAAGTTGGTTTGACATTTTGTGCGAACCATTTTCCCTTTTTGTCACAACATTGTTTTTATCATTCAACTTTAGGTCGACGTTTCACTATGGCTTCGACCGAGGCTCAAGTTACGGCTCCAAGTTTGACAACACCAAAAAGAGGATCGAGGTAAATTAACAATTATCTTTTCCATTAAACTGTTTATTTCTTTTAGAGGGCTTTTTGGACTTGGTTATTACTCGTTAACAAAACTAGTGGCAGCGGAATCTAGTTTGCTTTCCGCCGTTGCTCATCGATTAATTTCACGCTTCATTCCGGCAAGGATTTGATTTTTGGTGTTTATAAAGCTCAGATTTAGATACGTTTCAAGCAGAGTGATGTCTACACGATTACATTGGAACCAGAAGAAAAATCAAGCGACAATGTAAGTTGACTTTTATGTTTGTAGAATTTCATGTTTGTTTTCTGACAAACTGGACCCGTGTGTTTCTCATGAAGAAGCCCCATATCGGCTAATCGAGAGTTGAAATCCTTGTCCGATAAGGACAATAACTTGTAAAGCTTCCGAGGGTTGCATTTTGCAATCGAGCGCGAGATACTGGTCTTCCAACCTGTTGACCCATGTTGATCTGGCCACTTCCAACTCTGTTTTTCCAGCGACTGATTCTCAAGGGGTTATTTGTTTTGAAATGGGCGAATCTATTTCACTTTTAAAAAATGGCACAAGAATTTTTCATTAAAGTGCATTTTCACAAAAATGCACATGAAATGTTAATTTTGACCAAAAAACATGATTTTTGAGAGTTTTAAAAACACGTGAAAAACAAGCTTAAAATGGAGTTTCCCAAATTCTAAGTGTGATATTCGTAATCAGCACAAAAAACTGGCCCAGAAAGTGTTTTCGAAAGAAAAAAAGGCCCCAACATGACTTTGCTCCGACTTTTTAAGGTACACAAAAATCTCTTTGTTTCAGGTGCCAATTGTTTTAATTCATGGATTTGCGGCTGGATCCGCAGTTTGGTGTGCACAACTAGAAGCGTTGGCAAAAAGGCGTACTGTTCATGCACTTGATCTCTTAGGTAGTGACTTGCCTTTTAATGTTAGTACTTTTTTAAATTTAGGTTTCGGAAGATCTTCACGGCCTGCATTTTCCCAAGACGAAACCCTCGCAGAACTTGAGATGGTTGAAGCGATTGAAGATTGGCGAAAAGAAATGGCTATAGAGAAGATGACTCTTGTGGCGCATTCTTTTGGTATTGAATCCTTGGTTACAATTTATACAAATCTCATTTAGGGGGTTACCTTGCTTCATCATACACCCTCGAACGTAAGTTTGCGAGGTTGTTTTTTACGCAAAGTGTACTTGTGCTAGGTCGTTATTTTAGATCCATCACGGGTAAAACATCTTATTCTGGCCGATCCATGGGGGTTTCCCGAAAAACCTCCACCAAATGATAAACAGGTAATTTATTTAGCTTTGAAACATTTGATATACATGTTTTAGATTCAACCATATCCTTGGATGCATTTCGTTGGAGGCGTTCTTTCATTCTTCAATCCGTTAGCCATTTTACGTGTTCTTGGACCGTATGGTTAGTTTTTTTGTTGTGATCTCTTTTTACTTTTACCTTGTCAGGACCTTCTTTGGTTAAAAAGCTACGACCCGACCTTAGCGTTCGTTACAAAGGAACTAATCCGGATGATATCTACAATTACATATATCACATAAATGTGAGTATTTTTGTGTCATTTTGAAATTGTCATTTCTTAGGCTCAGCCACCAACAGGAGAAACTGCTTTCAAATCGATGACTCATACTTTTGGTTTGTTGTTTTGTTCAGTACATGTTGCAACTTTTATTTTTAGGCTGGGCAAAGCGAC
Source organism: Mesorhabditis belari (assembly GCA_958450365.1). Lineage (NCBI taxonomy): Eukaryota > Metazoa > Nematoda > Chromadorea > Rhabditida > Rhabditidae > Mesorhabditis > Mesorhabditis belari. The sequence goes on along the minus strand of CAUEEP010000727.1, from coordinate 1,735,440 downwards.
CAATGATTAGAAGGTGGTTCCGAGAAGAAAATTTTTTTATAATCAAGTTTTTAGGTTTAATGGAATCAGCGAAAATGTTCCGGTCACGTTTATCTATGGATCCAAGAGCTGGATTGATCCGCAACCCGCCTTTGAGATTCAAGCTACACGAAATGGCTATGTTGACATTCAGGTATTTGGCGTTTAGCGATTGACAGATCGAATTAACTAAATTTTATGGTTTAGATCATTCGGGGGGCGGGCCATCAGCTTTATGCAGACGAACCAGAATCATTCAACGAGGTATTAAATTTTTCAAATTTACTTTAAATTTTATCTAGGTTGTTTTGTCTATAATTGACAAAGATGCGCACGAGAATAAAACTTCCGACGAAGAGTAGCTGTGACGTTAAATTGAATTACCCAAACAGTATTATTAATTCCTGCCTAGTTCTGTATAGTGGCTTTTGATACTTGTGGATAGTTGTTTATTCTTTTATGAATCTCGATGCCTTGAATTCTAGTCTTGCTGCATTGTATTTGTATAGTATTTTTGTTGCCAATTCACTTTATATCGTTTGCCCAACTTTTGTATACCCATATAACATGTTTTAAATAATAAAAAGTTTGACTTGAGGGCAGTATTTTTAAAAAATACGTTTTATAGCAAAATTAAATACCAGTTGAATTGCTTCGATTTTTAAACTGGATAAAGACATTCAGGATGAGCGGGGATTTGAAAAATCTGCCTCGTTTCAACGGAAGGATCCAAGAATTCGATGACGTAAGAATGCATGAATTGTTGCACAACCTAAAGGGTTTAGGATGTTGTCGTCTTTCCTGCGCGTGAAGGTTTTGAGCCAGTGACTCTGGGGGACTTGACGGCAACCGTGGCACAATATATGCTGGCTTCGATTCATGGAAAAAATGCAGTTAAAGTAAGCTTGGTTGTGCTTTGCCGTTAGGAAGTTTTGAACTATGAACATCATAAATCTAGGAAACGCAAGTTCGCCAGATGACACGATGTGACGACACCACGTGGAATTGTATTTTGAAAGACACAAATAAGCGCTTGAGGAATTCATGTGGTCTTGCGGTAATTTCTAGTTTGATATACAAAAATATTTTATGATTTAGATTGTCAAAGACCAAGGAAATCTCTACGTTTGCAATGTATTGCCCGCAGCTCCCGGCACATCATCAAAATGCGAATGGGTTTGCATTCAATGTTTTCCACCCTATAAGAGTTTTTTAGGAGGACGCCCGTCGGGGTTTACTGCACATAATTCTTGCTTTTATCTTGATGGAACAACACCCATGTGCAGGAAGCGACTTTGGAAAAACATCATCGGATTCATTATGGAAATTTCTAGTGGGCTAGACAAATCCAAACTAACACAATGTTATAATTTAGGACTCTCTTGGCTTTGACTCAGATCGTTCCGATGAGAACCTTGGCAATATTTCGCAACTTATTCAACAGTTCGTTAAAGAAGGTATTAAAGGTTTTTAGCTTAACAAAATACATATTGTTTAGGCTGGCTAGCATCTTCGAAAGATGTAAAATCAAGACAAGAACAATCAGGACCAGTTTTTTACGAATGGGGAGGCAAAGCACTTGGCACAATTAGTCCACAGGTTAAAATTTTGTTGTGATATTAAAAATATTAACTTTTAGATGATTTATGACATGTTTTTGGAGATTTCGAACGAAAATGCCGACGAGTGGAGGAGTCACACCGAAAAAATTGCGGACCTGCAATATCGGTAAAAAAGAGGTACAAAGCATGTACTTATTTATTTTTAGTTTCTATCAACAATTCCGGCAAGAAATTGGCAAGAAACCACCAGGTGGTATGGGGACAGAGTTGGGCACGACTGATGTTGGAGCTGAAAAAGTAGGAAATTTTTACCTGGGATAGTTTTAATAACTGTATTTAGTCACAAGCCAAAACACAGTCCCAGCAAGGACAATCACAAACGCAGTCTGAAAAATAGTTTTTTTTTTGTTCTTTATAACTATTTTTCTTGTTTTGTTGTTTATTATGAATTTTGTTCTGCATTTTTAAAAACTTCATTTGTCGTTGATATCGCTTTTTTTCGGGTCAATTTTCATTGTTTACGGGTGAAAATAAAACTTGCTTTTACGAGAAATCTGCAAACAAGAAGTTACGTTATCTTGCGATCTTCCGAAATCTCTGAAAAGTTGTCCAGTTTTTGTCTATGACAAGTTGTAGATGTTCCTAGCAGCAACGAATCGTTTATCACTACCGTGTTGCTCAAACAAGCTTTATTTGCTAGCAAGTTTGTAATTTAAGCGAGAGTTTGATTTTATGTCAGCACAGAACCGGCGACTGTTTCCAACTCCACTTCACAAAGAAGGAATGCGAGTCAACTACCACCAGCGATTTCGAGCGTCTTTGAGTATGCAGCCGATTGTAACATAACGCAAGCTATGCAGTGGGGAATGGAAGGTTTATCTTGTCGCTTATGAACTGAAAACACGAAGAATTATTTTAGGAATTCATGCTGCTGGCGTGCCATGGGCGGGCACGTTTATAGTTTCAGGTATAGCGCTGCGGCTACTCACTGCTCCGACACATGTATTGGCTGAAAAACTTTTTGCTAAAAGGATTCACGCACAGAATTTTTTCACTCAAGCGATATTAAAGGTGGGTCGAATGTATATGTATATGAATATAGTAATTCTTGTAGAAAGTTTCGGAGCACTACAAAATTGGTCTTTCTCCGACTGGAATCCTCAAAACGGAAGATCCTAAAGTTTTGGATCATACAGAAAAATTGGTAACATTAACGATGCATTTAAAGGGTGATATTTTTGTTTTCAGATAAAAGAAAACGTTCCTGGTTACCTTGTTGAACAACGGCTACAAGCTTCACGAATTCAGAACCTCAAAATATGTTCAGTACCAATATGGATCTTTTCGTCATTTGCTCTACGTAATATTATCAATGGTAAGCCTTTAAATCAGAATCGTTATTTTCCATGTTTTAGGTGATTTTGCGCCGGCCGTTCCAGGAGCACTTTGGATTCCCGATCTACTCCTACCAGATCCGTATTTTATTCTACCCGCCATTGTTGGGTCATTCGGGTTTCTGAATCTTTGGGTAAGATTTATTTTTCTTCGGTAACTGTAAATCTGCAGGCTCAACGTAAAATTTATCCTGCGATAGGGACAAGAAAGAATTGGCTAAAAACCTATGATGCTTCTTTGGCTTTTATGACTACTGCAGCTGTTTACATTATGGCACATCTTCCAGCCGTAAGTTTGCAAGCGTTTTAAAACTTGACTTTGCTTTTGCTTCTTGCTTTTTTCAAAACAATTATCTTTTTCAGGTTATTCCGTTGTATTGGCTTGTCGTTTCGATTACGGGATTCGCGCAAACCCAAATGCTTCGTCATCCAAGGATCAAATCAATTTTTGATATCAAAAGGCTGCCAACAGATTCAAAGGTAAGCTCGCTCAAATCTTCGCCTCAATCTCAAATTTCAGACACCAATCAGAGATCTCTTTTTGACAAGAAAAATGGCATAGGTATTTTTTATGTTAGGATAAAATATTTTGTGAAAATTTATCGTATGGTTTTTAACTTTGTGGAATAAATTTTGGGACTAAAGCAAATAAATGCGAAAAAAATTTTATTCAGTTAGTCAAATGACATGAAATTTAGTGTTTTTTTATGTATCGTTCGTTTGGTTATCCTTGAGGCCGAAAAGTAAAGGCATGACATTCTAAAATTTTATATTAGAAAATGTATTGGAACATTGACATAAACTTAAAAAAACACCTTAAAGTGGAAATAAAATTTTGTAGCCTTCAATCAAGCCTGATTCTGAAATTGTGGAAAAAACTATGGGAAGGTGAATCGACTTGGGCTTGAAGAAAATAATCGACCTCTCGGCTTCAAAAGGACCGAATGAATTGGCAAAGCATTTTTGGCTGCCACAATCGACCATTTCTGCGATTCTTGGCAAGTGCTCGACTATTTTGAATGTGATCAACGAAGGAAATCGAACAAAACGGGCACATTTGAGGGCAATTAAACATGCGGATCTCAAAGTTGCCTTCATTATGATACTCAAGCACATGGAGACGCTTTCAGAGATGAACTGAATCAAGTTTGGAAGCAACTGGCTGATTGTGGAGATTTAGATTGTAGATTCAGCTGCATCAATTAATGCACCTGAATTTGCTTTGCCGATGGAAATGTGCCCACGACCGGTTTACGAACTTTAGAGAAGCTGGCAACTGTTGCGACTCGATCAAATTCTTTATTATCAGAAGACGAGGACGAAAAAGTGACCGAAATCACGCTAGTTTCTCGCGAAGAACCATACCGTTGTTTTCAAGTGCTCCGAAATTACGCCAAACCGAAGGCGAACTCAAAAATTGTTAAAGCTTTTATGATTATGATTTTTTACGATCAGACTTTGTTCACTATTAAAGCAAACCTCGTTAACAGATTTTTTCAATCGGTTTTGATTGTTTCTTAACCGCTTCTTATTTACATACTCCTTTTGTTGATAAATACGTTGTAATAACTTGGTATAACGATTTCAAGCACCGGTCCCGACTCGTGATATCGAGTTGCTTTGCTCGAGCTTGCTAAAGTCTGCCATTTGTGCTTTGTGAAGAGTTTTACCGAGATTTGATAAGCAAAACTATTATTTATTAAACAGTGCTGAAAACTACAATTAATAGAAAAACAAGTAATTTCACAGATTTCCAGCTGTTTAAAAAGAATCAATTAAAAAAGGGGTGGTGCCAAAAGAAAAATAAAGTCACCGAAAACCTATTACCTAGAAGTTCAAAAATCAAAAGGATCCTGGAAAGAGTGAGTGGCGTCAGCAATTAAGTCACTTGTTTGGTCCATATCTATTTCATCAGAATTTAATTCGCTACAATCGGTTTGGTCAAATTCGCTGATCGTCGAGTAGAGGTATTCCGACCCAGCCATGTCTTGTGTTGTATGCTGGCTGAGACTTGATGCCAGAAGTGGCTTCGTCTAAATCGATAAATATTGGGAGAGTTGTGCACTAAAATATTTACATCTTGCAAAATGCTACCTTTAATTCTTTCTTTGTGCGAGCGATTCGCCAAAAGTCAGCCCTTAGGCAGATCGGCCATTCAGATATCGGAGGTAAAGAAACATTGGTACTGCGTGCGGAAACCTACAAAAAACTAAACGCAAACGGCAAGTAAACAACCACAGTTTCGTAAGTTTCGATGAGATGCAAGCAAATTTCCCGAACAGAGTCCAAACGTAGCATTGTAGTGGGATGAAGTTGTTTCACGACCAAATTCAGCAGCACTTCGGCACAATAATACTAAAACAACTTGGAATCCATTGTTAGAATAAAAAAATTACATACTTTAGTTTTTGTAGTTGGTATCAATACATGTGCTACTATAATGGCAGCATGAGCCGTTAGGTAGCTTTTCCATCGACGGCACTGATCATTGAGCAGGGAATGGTGTAGCAAATACTAAACTTAAATGTTTAACAGCAATTTTTTTAAAAGTACCATCGCGAATAAAATTTGTTCTTTTGAACTTTGAACGACGGTGTGCAGAAAATTCGCAAAGGTGTAAGGCGTTGCTACCTCAAGTCGCCATCTAAAATTGGACAAATCAAAACCCCTCCTTTTAATACCTTAGTGCCGCAAGCATGACTTTTTCAAAGCTGGCCAGCTCTTTCATTAACACTTTGGTAATTGCGTGAGCACCATCGCCACAAACGTTCGAAAAGTGTAATGGATTGTATTCTTCCATCTTTCTAAATAAAAGCATTCCTGAGTGCTGAGCAAGAAACGTACGAAGCAAGGACTAACGCTGCTGCTCCCATTTTAAAGATTGTTTCCTCTGTTCTAGGAATCATGGCTGACAAAGCAACGTCTAGAAAATAGGCTGCCAAGTGAAACGTCTCCTAAAATGTCATTAAAGCTTTAAAAAAATAGGTAACTAACTTGATTGTACTCTTTATCCTCAACAGCAACAAACATTTTCCTCAAGACTGCACGTCGAACTTGAGCCACGCCAGGCATCGAGCAATAAAGTTGTTGGAGAAAGTTTTCTTTGATGGCATTAGCTGATATTTCTCGTTGGCGCAATATTTCGTACGTCTAAAGTGTAAAAAAATACTATTTGGCAAAAGGAGCGTGTAACTGAGCCAAAACGTACAAGAATCGAGTCTTCTGGATTGCAAAGATGAGTCCCGTAATCGAACGTAAGTTCGACCATTAACCCGAGACGGCGTTGATGGGAAAATTCTGATGATTGAGAGTTGTATCCGATAGAATTGCTAAAGACCAAACTGTTTACTTTCAGTAAACAATGAACTAACCTTTTTGTTTCAGGTAAGGGCGAAAAGCTGCTAATCGTTGAGTGAAAGAAAGTTGTTGAAAAATCTATACCATAATTAAACCCTGGTTAGATAAAAAAGCAATACCTGCGGAGAAAACCTGACTGACTTTACAAGATCTCTTTGGCGGGCAGGGTGGTATACTTTGGACCGAATCCGTGATCGAAGTGTCTTGAAGCTTCCGTCTACGATCAACCATATCAGATGCATTGATCTGAAGGACACATTAAAACTTCGTGCGCAATGCTTCCAACCCTTTCATTTGAATATTTAGCCGGTGGTGGTGGCATGCCGACAAATGTAGCCGAATTAAAGGATTCCCAGTTTGAAACAAATGATATAGAATCTAAACATTGTGCTTACAGATTGTAACAAAAAAAATGCGAACTTGACAAATCGGGGAAGCTTCCCTTGCTAGGGGATGATTGCTCGCCATCTGATGATTCTTCGTCTTGGGATTTGTCGGCAAATGGAGAAGGAACCGAGCACTAAACTTCAGGAAATGCAAAAAAACTCTTGAAAAACTTACACTAATGCTTGGCGTTTCCCAAAAAGCATCAAAAGTAGTCAAATCCTTTGTAACCCCTCTAAACGTCATCATCGTTCCATACAGTGGCCACAGAATTGACCTTTTTCTGGAAAAAAACCAATTAAAATATAGGTTAAAAAACAAAAGAAGATTAGGTTGAGTTTGGAAAGCGCCCTAGGTTCACTTAAGGCAAAGAAAAATGAGAAAAATTCTTACTTTCTTCGAAAAGTACTCGCTTTGTGCAATTTATCATTTAGGTAATTAACTGAATAACACCCAATTAAATGTAAATTTGCATTTAGTGCAAATTTTCACGATCTTATTACGGTGATCTCTTCGTCATTTCTTATTTCTGGTGTGCAAAGGTTACTCCTTAATTCGACTGGAAGAAGTTAACGACAAGCCACCGATGCTCGAGTCACTCAAGGAGAAATTTGTGAGTTTTGATTTGTGTGATCGTTTGGTGAAAATATTTTGAACTTAGGTAGTAGTTTCTAGAACCAGCTACCTAGTTCCGCATTTCATTTCCTTTAAAACAACACTCGTATCTACTCTTTTCTTTTAGTGCTGCAAATCTCGAACGGAAACCTGCAATATCACAATTGGACATCTCCTGAAAAATGGCGGTAAGTACCTAATCTGATATCTCTAGTTATTGAGTGAGTTTTAGTTTCCAACCACCTCTACACCACGAAATACAGCCTCCTCAATTTCCTTCCAAAGTTTTTCTACGCACAGTTTACCGAACCTTCAAATCTTTTCTTTTTGATTCTTACACTTATTCAGGTAATTCTTCGTTTAACATACCCAGCACACTTTTGTTTTAGCTTTACCCGGGAATTTCACCGTTTGCATGGCACACAAGTGGATTTCCGTTGATTGTAATCATCTCAGTGAATGCGTTGATCGAAATTTATGAAGACATGGTAATTTTTGAATAATTTTACGATTTTATTTTATCTTTAGAAAAGACGTTTATCGGATCAACGAGTTAACAATACGAAGGTCGAGGCGCTTGATTTTAAGACGGGTGAATGGCAATTTTTAAAGTGGAAAGATGTAGGTGGTGTTTTTTAATCGGCAACTTACTTTTTTATAGTTGCGAGAGTCACAGCTTGTTCGCTTGGGGAGCGACGACAAGGTGCCGGCTGATTTGATCTTGTTAAGGTAAAACTACTCGTTTTGTATTTTAATAACGCCTTGGCTATAGCTCATCGGAACCTGGTGGAATCATTTACATGGAGACCTCGAATTTGGATGGAGAAGCAAGTTTAAAGATTCGTCAGGCCACACCATACACATTGGCCGTAGACTCGATCGAGAGAGTAAAGGTATGCTTGAGTTTTACTTCATTGCAACACCTATTCTAGATTCTTGTTGATTCGGAATCGGAAATACATTATGAGGCTCCGTCTCGTGCATTGGATCGATTCCAGGGTGTCCTCAAGATCAAGAAGGACATTCTCCCGATGACAAGGTGCTCTTTTCTTGTTTCCCTTTGCTAAGATTTTGTTTAGTCGCTGGAGTGACCGATCTTGTCTATCCATTAACGGCGATGAAAAGTGCGCACATGTTCCATTGAGTGGGTGGTATTTTAATTGATCTAATAAAGCTGACTTTAGGTGCCTCAAATTTGATCTTTCGCGGAGCTACAATTCAGAACACAGATTGGCTGCTAGGGGTTGTTGTGCACGCTGGTCGAAGCACAAAACTTGCGAAGAACTCAATCAAGAAAAGCTCGAAAACGTGAGTGTTAAAAAGTGAATTGAATGGGTAATTTTTTAATCTTTAGATCTATCATACATCGTTTGACAAGTTGGATGGTCGTGACGCAAATCGGATGGCTTTTGTTGATGTCTGCTCCCATTGCTTTCTGGTCTAAAACGGGTGATGAGTCTTGGTTCAAAACTTATTACGGTAAAGAAAAATATTATGTAGATCCTTATCTTAAATTCAGGTGATGTCGGGGGTGTTCAATCAACGATGTTTGGCTTGTTTCTTGCTGAGTTGATCTTGTTCTCGAATTTGGTGCCGATATCGCTTTATATCACAATTGAGGGATGTTTAATGTGGCAAGCTTACTATCTCGGACAAGTAAGCAACATTTTTTGGAAGCAAATTACATTGCTTTAGGACCTCTTCCTGTACGATGAGACAAGAGATCAAAGAGTTGAAGTAAGTTATTCTCAATTGTACGGTATGCCAGAGTGACAGCTAGAAGATACCAGTTTGCTATCATAGCTTTAACTTTAGGTGCGATCTTTCAAAATGATACCGAACTTGGGCAGGGTGAAGTATGTGTTGTCGGACAAGACGGGCACTCTCACGACGAATACTATGTGTTTCAAATTTTGCTCAATTGGAGGGTATTTTGATTACTTAAAATACCTAGTCAATTCTTTTAATTTTAGACAAAAGTATGGTAAACGATCTTCTAAAGGAAAAGAATTCAATACTGACAAGCTGCTTAAAGAGCTACGGTTGAATGCAAAAGTCTGGCTATCGTTTATTTTATTATGCTTACTTAAACAGTTTTAGGGAAACTCCAACTCCATTGATTTATTCCTCTTAGCTTGCGCTGTTTGTCATACGGTTGTTGTTGATAAGAAAAAGTTTGTTTCTTGTAGCGGAAATTACTTTTTTGTTGCAGAAACGACGCCTCAAAGGAACACGGAGAGACCTCATTATCCAATATTGTTAGCCTTCGAATGACAGTACCTGATTCACCCCAGCCAAAGAAACCACGGGAGTCGATATTCCATGCCTGCTCTCCAGGTTATTGTTGAATGGCGCTTATACCAAAGAGTATTTTTAGACGAGAAATGCTTGGTTAAATTTGCAAAACAGGCTCGTTACGCCTTCACTGCAAGAACTCCCGATTCGATCAGCGTCGAAGTGGTGCGTTCTGATTAGTTTCATCAAAGTCTATAGTAAAATTTTTGAATGGTGTTTGCCACGTTTTTCAACTACTTGCAATGATCGAATTTAATTCGAATCGAAAACGAATGACAGTAATCGTGAGAACCCCAGAAGGAAAGCTGTGCCTCTTTGTGAAAGGAGCTGTTCGTGTTTTTAGACTTTGGGAACTTAATAGGATTTTGTTTAGGATGTCAAAATAATGGAGATGCTAAGTCCGTCGAGTGATCCAAAAGTCAGAAGCACCACTCAAGCCCATCTGAAAGAGTTTGCAAACTTAGGTTTTATTGAATTTTATTGTACCTCGGTCAATTCTTTATCATTTTAGGCTATCGAACCCTTTGCTTTGCCTATCGTGATTTGGATGAAGAAGAATATCGGTGAATTTAAAATGGTGTTTCAAATCATGTTTTTTAGAAATTGGGCGCAAATCTGGAGTCGGGCAAACTGTGAACTGTATGATCGAGAAGAGGCAATTGAAAAAGCCGCCAAGATTGTTGAAAAGGTTTTACTTTTTAATTATCTTTTTTTCTAACGTACAATTCAGGAATTTATTTTGTTGGGAGCATCGGCCATCGAGGATAAATTGCAAGAAGTGAGCAAAAGATTTGTTTTAGTAATGTATGTAGAGATTTAAGCGAGTGCCACAAACGATCGCTCGAATGCTACAGGCGGACATTCGTGTTTGGGTATTGACGGGTGACAAACTTGAAACTGCGCTAAACATTGGTATATTAGACTTTGATAGTTTTTTCAATGACTCGTTTTCAGGCTATTCTTGTTCATTGATATCATCAAAAATGCCGACGATGATACTGGCAACAAACACTGAAGAAGAAACGGCTGCACAATTAGAAAAGTTGTTGTTCTATAATTGATCAGCTTATTTTCGTTTTTAAGATACGTAAATGCTTTGGGATCAAAACGACTGGATAGTCGTGACGTTGAGTTAGCCTTGATTGTGGATGCAATGGTTAGCGTTTTCTTGTTTTTTCATAGATTTCGAATGCTTTAGTGTTTGGACTGGATACTGAAGTCGCAAGTTATGCGTATGGACTTTCTTCGGCTAGCCTTGTGCTGCTCAGCTGTGATTTGCTGTAGATGCACTCCTCTTCAAAAGGTATCTTTTGTAGAAATAATTGGTTAAGATAAAAAATAGTTTAATCAACTAAATCATTATCTTTTTAGGCAGCAGTGACCCGTCTCGTTAAACACAATGTTGATGGACAAGGTGACTTTTCGAATGGACTGGAGTTATTGATGCTGAATATTTGTTGACTTGTAAAAAAATAATGACTATTTTTGTAGTTCTGGCAGTTGGCGACGGTGCAAACGATGTGGCAATGATACAGGAGGCGAACATTGGTATTGGAATAGCCGGTGTTGAAGGCGGACAAGCATCCATGGCTGCAGATTTTGCCATTACTCAAGTAGGTAGTTTTCCATTGTACCAAAACTATCAGTTTGGTTTAGTTCCGGCATTTGGACAGGCTATTGTTTGTTCACGGGACATGTTGCTTTCATCGAATCACCACGGTGGTCTTGTTTTCTCTGTACAAGAACCTGTTTGAAGTGTTGCTTCATGTAAGTCCTATATTATTTTATTCTGGTATACCAAATCGTATTATGAATGAATTTTTAGGTATTATACGCTTTTTACAATGGCCACTCGGCTAGTGGCATGTCGGATGAGGTTTTGATGGTCAGATACAACTTGCTTTATACGAGGTGATTATTGTTTTGTTAACATTTTGTACGTCTTAAGATTTAGTGTAACGGTGGCAATCCTCGGCATTCACGATACACCAGCGCCCTTGCACGTAATGTCAAAGTATCCGCGACTTTACACACATTTCCAAGACAACATGAACATTCGGGTATTTTTGCTATTGATTAATAAACTGTCTCATTTGCTTAGAATCATTTATCGTGGTCAGCAAATGCCTTATTGCACGCATTTCTTCTATTTCACACAACACTCTATTTTTGGAAATATGGAACAGGTATGCAAACTTCGTTAGTCTCTTCGCTCATGTGCATATTTGTAGGCGCGTTTCGAAACGGACGGGATGGTTGGGGGCAAATGGTCGGATCTTATATGTATTTGGTAAATAATAAAGCGATTTTACTGTTTATGTGCAGTCATTTAGTGTCTCGTGGTGATTGTCAATCTGAAAGCGATGATTGAAAGTCGATCAATTAATATTGTGAGCTTTTTCTTTTTGATAATCAATCTTCTGATATTTAGCTGACGGTTGCTGGATTTTTGGGCTCGATTTTGACGGCTTTGATTATGCTGGCCACGGATTCGGTTGTTGCTACTTTATGGTCATTCCCAATAGTAATACCGAGCCAAGCACATTATCTGGGTACGGAAATTTAACAGTACATTATGCTGTTATACTTTTTAAGGTTTACTCTGGGCTCTTCCAAGTGTACAAACGACTGCTTTTCTTCCACTCATTTGCGTCATTTGTCTGCTTCCAGATGTTGCTTGGAAAGCGTGGGGTTTTTTTATTGTTAATAATTCACTTATTAAATAAACGGAAAAATGCTTGACTTCTAACAAATAAATTTTAGTATAAGCCGAACTTTGGATCCATCACTCTTACAACATGTCGTGCAATCGATGAAGGTCAATGTTGGGTTACTTTGCTTGCTTTAGTTATGTGATATTTCCTCGTTAGGATAATGTGCTCGATATGGTCATCAAGCAACCACTCATCAAAATCGCAGATGTTGTTGGATTAAAGTCGCATTTGGAGAGTGGAAAATGTAAGTATCAAAACAATGTATTTTAAACACTCGGTGTTTGAGCAACTTCAAAAATTTATGCGCATTTTCATAGATGGCTTCATGTTTGCTCAAGACGACGGTCATGTAATGACTCAAGCAGATTTGCTACGGATGTATGGCGCTGCAGATTGTATTCCCGAGACTCAAGTAGGCGTTTTGACTATGCATTAGTAATTACATCTTTTGTTCAGACACCTGCTTCTCCAGTTGGAAAAACGACGTTTTTATCGGAAACGAGTTCACTCAAATCGTTATCATTGGGAGCAGACGGACCTTCAAACGAAAACCGAGAAGTAAGCTTTTATATTGTATTGATAACTTTATAAATCTTTAGTCTCGATTAACTACTAAAGATAGTGGAGCAAAATGTGTGGTCTTGGACGAGACTGGTTGGTGAGTTAGAACTACTGGAGAATTTAGCTTAATTTTATTTTTCTGTTTTAGTGTAAATCAAGCGATCTCCCATTGATTGATATCAACGCCTAACTTGTGAAGCTAACGTCGAAGTGATTTGATACTTTATGATTAGAATAAAGGTTTCTATAAAAATTACGTATTTATGCACTTCAAGTCTTTTCCAAAAAGTGAGTTCCAAATCTTTTCAAGTGAATGGTAAAGAATGGGGTGTTTCATTACGAGAGATGACCTATGTTGACCCATTGGCCCCATCTGTTCGGCAAACCAATTCTGTCTGTTCTCTCTATCTTCTCTACACTCTTCTCCACCGCCTTTTTTGTGCTGTCTCGGCTCTCTAAACAATTCTCGCTGGTACCAATGCTCACACGGTGGTACCATTTTGTGATGCTCTTTTCCCATTCCTTTTTTGAACCCTAAAGAATTTTTAATGAACATTGGGGAAATGTGCATGTGAAATAGTGTTTGAATGGCATTTTCGTATGAGTTAAATTTTTGACCTTTTTTTGCATTTGATAACCCCGTATTTGTTTTGCGTACTCTCATTGAAGATGGAAAAATTTAAAACTCGACGAAAATTCGAAAGCTCACAATTTTGTGATGAAAGAAAGCAGTAGGTCGCGAGGATTCTCCCTCTGTACACACACTGTGTCATCCTGTGCAAGGAGGAGAAGCTTGCACCGTTCAGCACTCACATCAGCTACAGTCTAGAACTTACTTCATAGCTTATCCTGATTGCCAAATCTTTCAAATAATACCAGCTTTGCCTCTGTCGGTAAATGAATGCAAAATAGAAATCACTGATTAGTTGAATATTTGAGCATTTTAGCCGTTTGCTAATTTTCTACCATAATCCCTTTTCTATTTTGCACTAATTTTGAGTGATTAGCAAATCTGAGAAAGATTTTTAGTTTCATTTTGTTGTTTGATCTTTCTTTTTGATCTATGCTAATCTACTTTTAAATGATTTAAATGCTATTGCAAAAATTAAATACAAACCAGCTCTTTAGACCGACTTTTATGATGAAAAGTCGAAAATTTTAAAATTTGAATGTGAAAAATTGTGCCTTTCAAATGAATTGATGTGGATTTGTGGAATATTTATGCAAATTAGGGAATGGTGGTGTGCCTTGCCTTTAGAAAAGGCATTTCTCTGATCTTCTCATAGGAAACGAGAAAGCAAATGGTGGTCTTCAACATCTGCCACAGAAAATCCACATTCAACCCGTTTAATTTTAGAGATACTGGGAAAAGTAATTAACGATTCAAATTTCATTCATTATACATTTCAATAAAATTTGTCTCTTTCAAATAATTCGTTTTCCTAACGTTTTCGTTTAAATACTGAAAAACTTGCTCACATAGTGCACATAGCCCACAAGCCACAAGCCCATGTGCATAGCCACAGCGCCCTAGTCCTGCCCATGTGCAGCCACATAGTGCAGCCCAATAGGCACAGCTCACTAGTGCACATAGCTCACATAGTGCACATAGCGCACATAGCTCCCTTTCTAGTGCACCGATTGTCTTCACATTTCTTCACGATTTCAAATTTCATTTCATTATTCATAAGAACAATGAAACAGTGCATCAGATGCGGTGCGTTTATAAACTTTTAAGCACAAAGTGCAGTAGGATACGCCAAATTCTAGTATTCAACTTAAAATCGCCTCTCATTTGACAAAGAGTCAATCAAAAGATATCTAGGATTTCATTTTACATTCAGTTTTTATTTCTTTAACAATTCTTTCCTTTCCTTTTCCCTTTTCTTCTTGATTGCGAACATCTGGTGACCTTTGATTGGCCCCTTCCGATTTTTCTCCTCTTTTTTCCTTTTCTTTATCCATCCATTAGACAATAACCCTTTTTTGGCAAATATCAAATCTCTTGATGTTTTTCTTTTCTTTTTGAACATTTTTTCATTTGATTTTTGTTAGTATTAAGATTATTATATACCTTTCTATTCATCGAGTTCCTCCAATTCTCTTTACTTTACTTGACATTTTTACACTGTGCCTGAAGCAGTGTTTGTGCGTCTTTGACGGATCTCCTTTCCAATAAATTCTAGTCTTTAACTTATTTGAATATCTCAAAATATCAAGATATAGCTTGATTGAATTTTGATTTTATCTCAAGTTGTTCAGATAACTGACAACCTTTTGTCAACGTTCTACAAGTAAAGACATTCCACGATAATAAAAATCTTGGTCCTTAAAGGCGAAGAAAAGAGCAACCTCGGTTTTGACATCTTCTTCGGAATTGAACCGTTTATTGGCCAAAAAGTTAGACAGAGACAAAAATAAATAATAATCAGATGGAGAAAGGTCTGGACTATAAGGTGGATGTGGTAAAGCCTTCCATCCAACACTCTGGATTTTTTGTCGAATCTGTAAAGAGACATGTGGTCGCGCGTTATCATGGAGCAACAGGACACCTTTCCTATTTACCAATGATGCGCGTCTCTCAGTGAGTTTTTGTTGGGCTGCATCAATCTCGGCGACATTCGAATTAATCGTTTGGCCACGTGGTAAATAGTCTATGTGCATAATACCACGTGCAGTGGAAGTTTAACTGGCTGTAGTGGCTGATTAAAAAGAGAATTATCTCACTAAACGCAGAAGTTTGCGCTTCGTTATTTTTGCTAAATAATTTTGATTTTCTGAATAGCCAGCTGATCTCCAGTTGTGCAAAATTGATTGAAAATCGTGCGTTAAGCTAAATTGATTGAAGATCGAAAGTTCCAAAGTGAAAGGATTTTATCAAATTCGCAATTTCAAGAATTGTAGATTTTGTTTGTTTGCACATTTTATCATTTAAAACTAACAGTACTTCTCCCTATCTTCAGCATGATTTTTTTTGACACTTTTTGCATCGAAAATATGCGCTCAATGGGGAGAAAGGGAAAAGAAATAATTGGAGTCGGGAAAAAGAAAGAGAGAAAAAAAAGTATGGGCAACACACAACAACTAGATTTCACCCCAACACGCAGGGAGAATGAATCGGGAATTTGAGAGGCTGAGAGTGAGATGGAGAGGCGTTTCACACTACTTGACTTGTACTAATTGAGTTTGTTTTTTTTTCACATTGTTAAATGCAAATTCATTTTTTTTACAGTAAATTCTTTGAAACACTTTGAAAAGGCTTTGTTTTTAGCTTTGTTTCTTTCTTTGTTCTTTGTTTACACTTTTCTTTACAAACAATTTCTCGACTTTCTGAATTAGCTTAAAACTCGAAATTTTAAGATCAATTAAACTTCATAAAGTCATGAAAAGTTATAGGTTGACTGTAACTGCAGAATCGAGATTTACTTTTCAATTTGAGGATATGAGGCTATAAAAAGTAATGAATGAATGGCAATCTTTCAACTAGCGTGTGTTCCTCGCGAGTAATGCGTTTTTTAAAACGCACATTTGGGAAAAAGTTACCGTACTTTTAGCAAAAATTATTGCAAAAAAATGGGAGTGGGACAAATGCGACCTTTTTTTTGCGCACCCGGACATTTGCGCACCTTTTTTTCCGCACCTTGCCCATTAGCGCACCTTTTTTCGCGTTTTAAAAAAGCTCTAAAAAGCTAATATTAACCAATTTCTATTCCAAAAGTTGTTTTTCTAGGTAATTTGAGGATGTTGAATTCAAATTTTGACATAACAGAGCGTGTGGAACCAATTTGAAAGACAAAGCGGCTAGATCAAATACAGAAAATTGTCGATTTTTCTCTTTGTATAACTCCGTCCATTTGTTTCCACAAGCTCTGATATGTCAAAATTTCGATTCTACGCCCTAAAATTACCTAGAAAAACAACTTTTGGAATAGAAATTGGTTAATATTAGCTTTTTAGAGCTTTTTTAAAACGCGAAAAAAAGTGCGCAAATGGGCAAAGTGCGGAAAAAAAAGGTGCGTAAATGTACGGGTCGGTCAAAAAAAGGTCGCATTTGTCCCACTCCCAAAAAATGAAGCAAAAATCACGAGCCCCGCATTATATATGACACTTTTTAAAGATACTCAGCCGTATAACTGATTTGGTGAGAAATCCTCTTCCAATGTCAAAAATGATTTTTTTTAGAAACCTGCGCAAAAAAATTGCTTTTAATTTTTTTTTTAATTTTTAATTTTAGAAAACGCATTACTCGACAATTACTCATGCAAATTTACTCGAGTAATTACTTACTCGCGAGGAACACATTCCACTTTCAACCCCCCGTTCACCCCACCAAAATCGCGTTATCCTCTGCATTTTCCACCAATAACGGCTAAAGGAAAAATTATTTTTTTTTTAGATTTCGCGTTCCCTTTTTCGGCCCTGTCCTTGTTTTTTCAACTTTTCACCCTTTTTTTCTCTTTTCACCAAGGTTGTCGATTTTCGGGTGATCCTTTCTCTCTCGGGAAAAAGAAAATGGAAGAACTAGTCCCTATTGGCAACACAAAGAAGAGGAAAAGATCGGGCATGGTTCTTCATATTCTTCTCATGCCATCGAGTACTTTTACTTGTGAAAATATTTCATTCGAATCTTTTCATTAAATAGGTTTTACATTCATTTTATCTCCATCAGCTATTTCCTTAAACTGATTTTGACTTCTGGTTATCTTCTAGTTGCTAAAGTTGCTGATTTTTATCTTTCATAGTTTTGATTCTGTGAAAAGATGATGAGAATGACTTTCAAAAGTGCCTAGATTATGGAAATATGGAAAAATAATGCTTACAAGTGTTAGGATTTAAAAAAATCCTGGCTCTGAAAGAGTTCTGCAAAGAGAAGACTTTCATTTTATCAAAATACAGAAAATTTTTACTTTTCAAAATATTTCTTATTGGGATTTTTATTGACAAGGATGCTTATGACTAATTGATTTTCTAAAAAGCATCCATTTTCAAAAACTATCGTAATTCCAATAGTTTCCATTTATCTATTTACCCTGGTCAAGATCCCAGCTCCAGTAAATATCCAGTATATCTAGTAGAAGATAATTAGGTATGAAAATCCATTTAAAATCAATGCACAGGAGTCGGCTCTTGAAAAAAGTAAAGACTTTGCAGCAAGAAAGGGAGCGTTCCACCTCTCCTCCTCGAAATACCCCCATTTATTGATATTTATTCGTGTACGTGTTCTCATTTTCTTTTCTCAACTCTCAATTTTTCAATCGCCATCTCTTGTTGTGATATCCCCCGTCCTTGCCCCTTTTTGTGCCGGCCGATCCAATGACATCCATCCCTTATTTCTTTCACTTATGGCATTGCCAGGTAAATCTCGATACGCGAACATTTTGTCAAGTAAATCGATTTTCGCTAAACTTTTTGAGATTTTGGTTGGTTTTGGATCGGCTTGGTTTTGGCTTTGGCTGGCTTGGCTTGGCTTTAGCTTGGCTTTGGCTGGCTTGGTTTTGGCTTTGGCTGGCTTGACTTAGCTTTGGCTGGCTTGGCTTAGCTTTAGCTTGGCTTTGGCTGGCTTGGTTTTGGCTGGCTTGGCTTAGCTTTAGCTTGGCTTTGGCTGGCTTTGGTTTGGTTTTGGCTTGGCTTTGGCTTTAGCTTCCTTTTTGAAACACCCCTGGTATCCGAAAATTCACCTTTTCTAGTACAACTCTTTCAAAAACATCAGAATATCTGTAGTTTTATCGGGACTTGGCAACTCTGACCTCTGAAAGTTTTCCCTTTTCACAAATCAGAATAGAGTGCTCTCCAAGTGATAAAGCTTTGGAAAAGTGTTTCCACGTGTTTTCAAAGTACTCTCTCAATTTCTTTTTTCTCCTTCACCCATTATCTCCTTTTTTTCGATATTTGAAATCAACACCCTGTCCCCTTTCCCCCTTTTCTCACCTTTGCACTCATCCCCTTTTTTGACTCGCATTTTACGACCTATCGAAAAACATTAGGGAACAAAGTACCTTATTTTTGAGGCTTGATTTTAACCCTACTCTTGAAGTTTTAAATTCGAATTTACATCTAGCACTAAAGGTAGCTTTTCTTTGCTATTAGGTTGGTAAGAAAGTTCTCGGAAAAACTGGAATTTGTCTGGAATTTCTTAAAAAACGAATCCACGAATTCAAGAGAACATTTTCTTCTATTATTTACAAGTCGACTCCAAGAAATTACTCGTAAAAAAAATGAGTACAGCTTTCCCTTTAGAGATTTTTGAAAAATGATTATTTTCCAGCTTAAATTCAACTTTTCTTTTGTGAATCAAATGAAAAGCAGAGAGATCATTACGATAGTTTTCGAAAGTGGCCGGGTTTTTAGGAAATGCTTCAACAGAATACTCTACTTTTCTAGAGCTATAGACTGAAAAAAACTTATGATTAAACTATTCAAATTCATGTCTAAAACAATTTTTAAAAACCTCTTGAAAAAAGAAAAATTGTCGTGTCATTTTTGCATGATATATCCACCCTGGGATTATCTCAAAATCATCTCCATAATGCGGATTCATTTCAGAGGAAATCATCGGGATTTTGAGGAGAAATTGATGAAAAATAGTTCTATAGCTAAGGCTTTGTACTTAGTTGTGACCGTGAGGGGTTCTTCATTCCTTGGAGAAGACACTAATAGATGGTGGAACAGCAAAATCAATACGACAAAGGGAGACGGGTAGACAAAGGCCAGCAAAAGGCCATCGAACCCTTGGCGCTCTTATGAAATTGATTTCAAGGATTCTAGTGTCAGATTCACATCTCCTATAAATTTACCAGAGATTTTTACACTTTATCCAGGCTCGTCCTGTCCTATTTTAGCTTTGCTGCAAGCATGACCCGACTAAAAAGCCAGACTCTAGATCAGGATTCTGCAATGGCTTTGCCTAGCCTCGATCAGCTGGAAGTCAATCCTAAATCAGATCTGAATTCTAGAATTCTCGATTTAGCTAGCCTGTCGATAAGGGATACTGGCTCCTCTTGCTCCAGACGCTGGCCACCGGTTAGCCTCGTTTGCAGCCTCTAGACCAATCGACCAATCGACCAATTGTGTATCTTATTGTCAAACCTCTAATCCATTTGTTGTTTCCAACTTTCCCTAACTTCATCACATCTCATTTCATTTCATTTCCCCTCTTCGATCTGCGCTTTCCCCAACTCGAAATCCTCGTGATGTTTGCCAGCTGATCTCCCCCAAAAATACCCGAAAGAGTCTTTCACCGCATTCGAAATTTATCAAAAAAAATTCTCATGGTTCATGTGTCAGCCAAAAAAATTTTTCCATCTCCCTGATAACCCGGGGGAAGTGTTTTTCTGCCAAAGGATAGAGTCCATTTTTGAGCCAGTGATTTCTGGACTAGATTCTCTAATTTTTCTTGTACCATAAAATTTTGATTTTTGAAATATCAAAGCCTAAATCTTAAGAAAATGATGATCTGATTTGTCTCATAATTTCCTTAGAATCCTTATGTCCAAAGTGTTTTTTTGAATTTTGAATATTTCAATTATTGAACCTTTTGAAATTTTCAATCATTTTCGAGATTTTTACCGTTTCTTTTGTCTTTTTTATTTTACTTTTCGCAAAACCGGTACTTTTTGGGGCTTTGGCGGAGGGTTAAAGTCTCCGATTACCAAAAAAAAAAGAGAAAATATTTGGGAAATGTTTTTTTTTGATTGAATTTTTTCGATCACTCATTGTGCTTTTCCATTGTTCATTGTTTTCCAATTTTTCGAGATTCAGAAAGTTTTCAGTTCTCCGTTTTGATGGACAATTTGATGGACGAACCCGGGATATCAGGGCTTCCGCACGCCGAAATCCAGCAAAATTATCGAATTTTGACGGCTCAGGTAAGAAAATAGGGTATAAATAAAGTTAAAGCATTTTAAAAGAGAAAAAAAGGTTACCGTAATGTAAAATCGCAATTGAAGGAAACAATTCATAACTTTTAATCTAGTTTTAAAGAGAACAAAAGGGAGAAATGCGATCTTAAAGAGAACAAATAGAGAAAGAAATGCGATCTGACTTGAGAGCTTTGTCTTCTGATTCTCCAATCAACCCCCATGTGATATCATTTGAAATCCTGAAGTGTTCTCTTGAAAACTATAGAAATTTTGACAATAATATTATCGCTAAAGAAAGTTATGAGTCTTCAAAGCTATGGTTACTCATTCAAAAGCCGAACAAGAATCGAAATGTGTTTGTAACTGAATTCTCAGGGTGACGTCCCCCTACTCCCACCAAGCACCGAAACTCGAGTCCCACAATTTTTACTTGACGAAGACTGGCATTGGGTTCGGGAAGCGGTAAGTGAACTTTGTAGTTTAGCAATGTAAGACTATCGAGCAATCGAATTTTCTAGACAAATGGTGACGTGGTTGCTTGGGAGAAGGAGGTGGTCTTCCACCCGGCGTACGCCTATGGAACAGCCGGCGTAAGAGGCAGCAAAAAGTTGACTAGGTAAGTGAATAGGATCGAAATTTACACATTCTTAATATCTCTCTTAATATTTCAGGGGTTGTGTAGCCTATTGGGAGATCATTGTTGCTGGGAAATTGTATGGAACTTCGGTGATGTTTGGGATTGGGACGAAGAGTGTCAAGGTGAGTAAGGGTGATATCAGAAAGGTGAGAAGAGGCTCAATGAACGAAATCGTCGCTTAGACGTCGCTTAGATTGTTAAAGTCTTTATCTCTATATGATTTTCATTTGCAGACCCGTCTCGAGTGGATGTTCGCCGATTTGTTGGGCGGTGATCGAGAATCGTACGGGTTAAATCATCAGGCAATCGCGCAACACAATGGACTCATGGTCAGAGCGGCTAGGCAACCAATGGTTTGTATTTTGAAGAAATTGAATTCCTAAAAAGATTTAGTTTTGTTTAAGGCCTAATGTAGATGTAGAAAACGAGTCATTTAGTAAACAGCTCTTGTTTTCGATCATATTTTAAGCTTTAGAAAACGAGAGCTGTTTGCTAAGGACTGACGAGTGCTGGGATTGACTCGTTTTCTACATCATATGTACAGTCTAGGGATCATGAAGATTGCGCCGAATCGAATTGCCATTCACCAGGGCCTTCGATTCGTGCGACTGTTGTTAGTATTCGTACGTCGCAATACTAACAACGACGTACCGTCTTTTGTATGGGAGTATAGTGTTGGTGCTCTCACTTTTTGCGACCATTTTTCTTCTACTAAACAATAGTTTTTCTAAAAGTTTTTTATACTATCGTGTAGCCCAATTGAAGGGCTACATTTTGATACCAGAATCGCGCCAATCGAAGTACCTGGTGAATGGCAATTCCATTCGGCGCAATCTTCATGATCTCTAGACTGTACATAAGATGTGGAAAACGAGTCAATCCCAGCACTCGTCAGTTTTCATCGTTCCACAGTCTACCATAGTCGATACAAGTGTACTTAAGCTGATCTTATTCTATTAATCGTCTAACCTTCAGCCTGAAGACAACTGTATCGTTGGAATGTTATTCAATGGAACTGACGGAACATTGTCCTACTTCGTGAACGGGCAATTCCTCTGTACACCATTCTCAAATATCGACACAACGAAAGAATACTATCCGATGATCTCCAGGTAAATTAAAGAAAGAAATAATCAAAAATAAATCAGAATTCTCCACCTTTAAGCAGGAGAATCGCTACAGTGAGAAAGCACTTTAATAAATCGTACTGTCCCATTCATCCATCGTACTGTACCATTCTCCGTCTACAGTAACCACAATACAGTATTGCATTTGATCGCATTCTACAGTCAAAAAAGTACTGTACAAAGCTGTCGAACTATTCACAGTACAATAATTCGACTATACTGTAATAGCTGGATTTTAGCACGGCTCAACAATCTCGTTTCATCGTCCAATCGCAGAAATCCCTCTATCCGATCGATTCCCTTGAAGTAATGGCCGTAAAAAGGGTGAGCGATTGGAGAAATTTTGATCGAATCTAAAAGATAATATTCTAGATATATTCTATATCTTTCTCTATATCCTTCTCTATATCCTTCTCTATATCCTTCTCTATATCTTTCTATATATCTTTCTCTATATCTTTCTATATATCTAAATGATTCAGGTTGGCGGTTTGTTGATCGATGAATCGGCCGATTCATTGCCTATCCCGTTCTTTCAACGGAAAGCCGTTGAAACCCAGCGACAACGGGGAAATCGCAGGTGAGCGGATGAATCGAAACTTAACTTTATCTGTACTTTGTACTTTCGAGTACTTTGTACTCGAAACGTACCCTTTACTGGTGCACAAAATGAAGCAAGTACAATAGGTTTTGAGCCTATTTGAGGCTGTATCGTGTACTGTATCTTGTAAAGTTCTAGTCCTGTGCTCCTGCCAAGATCAAAAATCATTCTAATTCTTGGATATTGTAAGAACTGCCACTTTTACAGCACTTTTGAGTAACCATTAGAGAAATGAGTGAAGAAATCTTGACTTCTCTCTTGTTTCTCCTTGACTATAGCATATATCAAGATTATTGTTTCGAATTCTTCTAATCTGGCATGCACTAGAAATCTTAAAGTTAAAAGTTTTCAAAATTATGCAAATTTAAACGTCAAGTTTTTTCCATTAGAAGAAATTTCACGAAATTTCACGAAATTCATTTCCAGATCAACGAATGACACCAGTCATCCCTATTGGACAGCTCACGGCCTTTTACTACCCGATCACATTCAGAAAATTCTAATAGAAATCGAGAAACAACGTGTCTACGATCCGTCAATCCCGACACTACGAGTGCATACATGATGAACATTTTAGATTAAGAGAATTCGTTATTTTAAAAAATGAAACATCTAACCTGCGTGCCAGATAGAGGAATGCTGGGAACAGAACTAACGAGGGTCGAGCCTATGAAGATATATTTGCTCGAATTGGTTTCTCCCTCGTTTCTCCTCGACTCTAGCATATATCAAGGTTATTTTTTCGGATTCCTCCAATCTGGCACGCACTAGGAATCTTAAAGTTAAAAGTTTTCAAAATTATGCAAATTCAAACGTCAAAGTTCACCCTCTTTCATCTTTTTCAACATTTGCTCACTATTTATTCCCAAACCGTATCCAATTCTCAAATTTCCCCATTTCCTGTACATTCCATTGCTTAATCTGTCTTTCTTTTATCTATTTCATTTGTTGTTTTAGGGATATTTATCCATTTTTTGTGTCATTCTCCGCGAATTCTTCACTCAGTCAACTCGTGCTATAGCCAAAATTTACTCCAAAGTCTGCATTTTTTTCGTTTTCTTTCCTTTTTTTTGTTTAGCTAAATGAATTCTAGTCGAATTTCTTTTGAATAAACGTTTTTTTTTATATAGAAATCTTGAGAAAGATTTTCTTGAGTTAAATCTTGAGTTAAATACAAGTTACCGTATTTTCTCTAATAGTAGTCCACCCAAAGCTTCGCCTAAATTCCTCGAAATCTCGAAAAGCGCTTATCAGAACCTATCGATGTGGGGTCGGAAAATGTAGCTCACGATGAGATCTTGTGGGGGATTAGAGTGTTGAGCTTCTGGGAAAACTTGAAAACCGTAAAATAGTCATCAACTCGGCTCGGCTCGGCACTACTATTAGAGAGCATACGCTAGTTTAGTTTATCTTTTGAATTTTCATCAAATTATCATTAAAATAACTAACAACTACGCGAATGTACGCCCAAATGTGTACCGTCGAATCGTCGAAGATGTTAAAACTACATCAAACGAAAAAAATCAATAAATTTTCAAATAAATTGATATTCATGGATAAAAAAGCATGAAATCACCACAATAACTTCTTCACTTCAATCGTCTATTCTTCAACTTTCCCACTTGCAAAGACGTCAAAATTTCCCCCATATAAACAAAAGGAAACATTTATTTTTAAATAATAAAAAAAAAGAATCATTTCTTCGAATATCCACAAATATGAGTGTTGATTCCGTTTTGGAAATTCTGCAAAGCTTGCGAGTTTCCCCCAAAACCGTTCATGATGATATCCTGGAAATGGAAGAGGTTTTTAAGATTCAACAGCTACTCAAAAGGCAATTTAATCGAAGACTGGCATAGCTGCTGGCTTTACTTCTTTAAAAAGCCAGAGAAAGAATAAGCTAATCTCGGTTTCACCAAAAAAAATTTCTTCTTTAGCCTTTTCATTTCCATTTCACCAATTTAGCCTTTAGGAAAGTTCAATTTTTAGCTTCAAACTTATAGTTTTACCCTATCACTTTTGTTAGAAAGTTTTTTTTTCAAAGTATTTTGAATCTAAATATGTTTAGGGTTTACTAAAAAAGCATGCAGATATAGAAATGTGAATGGGAAAAGAAATAAAAGTAAAATGGTAAAAGAATGTGACATTTAGATTAGGACAATGACAAGATCATGCTCAGAACCACGATTAGAACAATAATCTTGATCTGAACCAAGTCCTGATCTGGCCTAATATGCCATAGAATTTAGTCCGGCCATGGTCCTGGCCTGACCTAGCTTAACCCGTTCCCGATTTTGCCTACCTTCAATTTATTTCCCATATTCATGGGAATTCATGGGAATTCAGTCCGACCATGGTCCTGGCCTGACCTAGCTTTGGCTTAACCCGTCCCCGGTTTTGCCTCCTTCAATTTATTTCCCATATTCATGGGATTCATGGGAACAGTCCGACCATGGTCCTGGCCTGACCTAGCTTTGGCTTAACCCGTCCCCGGTTTTGCCTACCTTCAATTTATTTCCCATATTCATGGGAATTCATGGGAATTCAGTTCGACCATGGTCCTGGCCTGACCTAGCTTTGGCTTAACCCGTTCCCAGTTTTGCCTACCTTCAATTTATTTCCCACATGGGAATTCAGTCCGACCATGGTCCTGGCCTCAGCTTTGGCTTAACCCGTCCCCGGTTTTGCCTACCTTCAATTTATTTCCCATATTCACCGCTTGTTGATTCGGATTCCATTGATAGCCATCAGGACAATCTTGAAATTGTTAGAAATTGATCAAACAAGTTATATACCAGTGTTTGGTCCTTGTGTGGGTGGCACAGTGGGCGGTATTTGATCAGGTCCATACGGGAAATTACACATTTGACCAGCGCAGACGCATCTCTCCTGTTGTCCCGACTGTTTCAAGCATTGCACCTGTAACTTATTGATATGAGTTGGTTACAGCCAGACCTACAGTAGGTTACAGTAAGACTTGTACAATAATGGTACAAGACAGCTGCCTACAAAATCACCTCCGAGCTTCCGTCCCACGACGTGGCGCACAACGAGTATGGGTATTCGCCTTTGACTGAAGATCTTTAGTGAAATCTCTTTTCTCTAAACTAACCCGTCATACAGTACCCTCCTTGGCATAAATGATTTCGATCACACGGCAACACCATCACACTTCCATTGATTTGTATCTCTCCACATTCAAAGCAAGGCACAGCGTTGTCTGTTGGTAAAACAGGAGAGATGGTTATCCTAAAAATATTTTAAAAAACAATTTTTATCACTAACCCGGGTGCACTCGTTGCCCAAAATGTTTTCAGAAATGGCAGCGTTGTCTGGAGTTTATTGCAGAAATTCCCAACACACTCGCATTGCGTCTCCGGGGAGGCATAAGTGCAAGACTGGAAGCAAGATTGTTTCAGATCGTTTTATCCGGGTCAAGCCAGGTTTAAACTAGTTTTTGGTCTTGTCTTGACGAAATCTATTGCTTGACAAACTGTAGGTAACTGACTTTCCTAACCAGCCCAGATCTGCCCTGATTTTACTTAGCTTTGTGCACAAAGCCCCACCCTCCATACTTCCCTTTACTAGTAACAAGAAAAATGATGAATTTCGTGCATCAGAAGGTGCGCTTTTGGATCACAAAGAACGGCCAGATGGTTTAGAATTGCGAAGTATCTATCTTTCTCACCAAATTTGCCGACGTTGCCTCTCCAATTGTCGGATTGCAACCAGCTTCCCAGGTTCCATTGTCATTCACATCTAAACAACTCAAAGCCTGGTATCTTAAAGTAAGATTTTAATAAGACAACAAACTCAAATCAGATCAGCGCCGTCTTTCTGTTTAGCTGCTATCGATTGAATTTCGGCGCCAAATTTTTGGGAACAGTTTTCCCCTAATTTTGCCTTATTTTGCCTTATTTTTCTGCAAATCTGATTGTCAGTTTTGCAGAAAAATAGGGAAAAATTCTGTGAAAGAACAATGCTATGATCTACCTTGTCTTCCAACTTTCCTAGGACTATGTGGCTTGGATAACTTAAAAACCCCAGAGCCACAATATGCCTTCGCAAATCATACGCACTGAAGAAACAAGAAGGTCCAACGCAAAGATCGCTGAGCGAACAAAAATGGCCGGCCGTCGACGATTGACCATTACAAACATAACAGACGACAGTGGAGGTGATGGATGGGAGAATTGAAAGGAAAAGGAAAAGTCGAATCATTGAGATGAGTGATCGAGTTGAGCGGAGGGGCAATTCATGCCCCGCCATCCCCA
The DNA here is from genome assembly GCA_958450365.1 of Mesorhabditis belari. Taxonomy (NCBI): domain Eukaryota; kingdom Metazoa; phylum Nematoda; class Chromadorea; order Rhabditida; family Rhabditidae; genus Mesorhabditis; species Mesorhabditis belari. Next base: position 1,708,042 of record CAUEEP010000727.1, on the reverse strand, counting down.
AAGCGGGAGAGGAGCTTTCTGCAAATGAAAATGACTAAGTGATCCAATATAGAGGCAAAAGGTGTCTTCACTTGGAAAAGAAAGTTTGGAGTTCATTAGATAAAGTTCCAACATTGATAAAGTGCTCATCGTTAATACTGTATTAATAAGTATTATCTGGATTTCAGTTATGTTCAAGGATGGCTTAACTTTAGAACTTGTTATTCAGATCAAGTTAGAACCAGGATAAAAGGAAAATTCACGAACTTTGACCCGAGATAGGTTTTGGAATTAGGTAAATGATTAGACATGTAAGCAAACAAGTCAAAGTCAAAAGTTTATCTCGAGTGAATCAATCGATAGAATTCAATTGTGATCGTGTTGAGTGAAGAGAATCGGTGAACAAGGGACAATCCCCATTTCGATCATGTTCTCCCAAAAAAAAAATTGGTCCCTAATTGGAGCGATTCTCTCGTTCCGCTTTCCCCCATATCAACCTGTCAGCTTTTTTTTGAACTGAATCGAGGGAATAAACATTGAGTTGATGACTTTTCCAAGCTTTATCTTGAAAATAGTTCTGGAATTGGTCTAGAATAGACAAAGACGATGATAATGCGTTGGCTCCACCATAATGTATAAATTATTCGCAAAATAACCTTGCGTCCTCTTGGCGCCTAAAGCGTCAACTAAAAATAAATGATCGAAATAACCAATGATTCTGGAATCTGAGACTCGTCCGGTCTTTGCTGAAGAGACAAAGCACCATGTCCACGTCGCTAGATGGACAGAGCAGTTGCCCGTAAGACGAAGATAGCTGGCTCCATCTACGTAGACTCTGCAGCTCTCCGAATTTTCTCCTCAAATCGGAATTATTTCACCATAAGGGCAGAAAAGACTAAGTCAAAAACTCTCTGAAGCGAGATGGTTGGGATGGTGCTGGCATGCAAGTCTTAGCGAAAAACCATCTGACAACAGATCAACCTATAGCCTGATGGGCGACGCTCCGTAGCTGACCCCCTTCTTTCCGCCATGGACCTAGCAAGTAGGCTACATCGTACGCGATCGGCTGGGCACAACCTCCCGTGGTGCCCTCACCAACGCCACTCCAAGTTCTCGCTATGAACTGGACAGATGGCCCAGATCCAAGGTAAAAGAGAGTCCCTGCCTAAAAAGGTGGTTCACCACTCCTCAATGGGCTGACCGAGTAAGGCAGACACCAGCCTAAGGTTAGTTATTTTTGAGACCTCAGTTGCTTTAGCGGATTGGAAAGAATCGGACCGATTGCAAGTGTGGTCTCGGAGCCCTATTCCGCTGTTCGCGAATTTACAACGGTTTAACCCGTATCTCAGAAAATCACCGTTTTCTTTATAGTGCGATTATAGTAAACAAGCAAGAAAACAATAAATTTATTAACAACAACGATCAAACCATGGCTCAACGTACTTTTTCATCAAAGGAGCGACGGTTGACACGATGGCCTAAAAAAACCTTACTACCTCGCCAATGAACTTTTATTTGAGATGTGGATTAATTAGATGCTTGGATATTCAAACAAGGTATTGTATGAATGAATTGTATGAAGACTATGTAGATTTAATCTTTCGAAAATCTGAGGTTTTAGGGGAGTTTTCTCGGAGAGATTTATATGAAAAATAGAAGGAAGAAACCTCAAATCACGACATATCCCTGAGCGCGAAGTTCAGCGATAAGCGGTCCAGCACCGCTCGGACCACCGTTTGCAAATTCCATATAGAGGTCGACCTCAAATAGGTCCGGCCATTGATGTCGTCTGTGATTTCCCTGAAAACTATCCAAATCGGCTGATATATGATTCCAATAAATCGTTGAAAGTAAAATGGATCTAACTAAATCCGAAAAAGAATTAGATACCTGCAGCATGACGCCCGGAATGATCAGGTTCGTGACCTTGTCGTCCGGAATCCGTGGCAATTGGTACCTTTTAGCGCGGATTTCAAGCCGATGAGCAGGTGGATGAGCGAAACGGAACGTATCTCCCGCAACCATCAACTCAAAAAACTGCGGAGTCACGTTCCGGTACGTATAATCGTCGAACAGGCTCAATTGCGGCAGCATCGGAAGATCTACGTGCCTAAAATCAAGGATTTTCAATGAAATGATAGCTGTTTCTATCACTCATGAATGATATGGCTAAAATTGAGGCAGTTTTGGTAAAGGATAGTAGAAAGATATAAGATCAGCAAAGAAATTCACGAATAAATTCAAACTACACAGAAGAAATACGAACTTTTGTTCAATGAAAATGGGAAATAAAACTAACATGCTTGGAGCCATTTCAGATTCATCACGTTCGAAATCATCTTCCCATGGGTCGTCTTCTTTTGCCGGCAGAGAAGCATTGCAAATTAGTGGAATCGACTGAAAAAGAACTCATTAATTAATCTTTGTCAACCACTATAGCTGCCTAGACATCCAGCTCAGTGGGAGGATGTGTGCGAAAGTAAGGATCAATCCCAATAAATGTTGAAACAGGTTATATCAATCAAATGTAACAACTTCCTTTCAACAAAACAAAACAAACCTGTTGATAGCCTCCAATATTTCTAAGTTTCACCAAAAAATCAGCGAATTGCCCCATGTCGACAAACTCGGCACACAAATCGATCACGTGAAGTTCATCGCATTGACCATCATGTTCGTGCTAAAGGTCGAGAAAGAAGTCAGATTCAGAAAAACAAAACAACCTCCAGGACGACTTCTGGCAAAGTGATCTGTATCTTTCCAAGTGCCCTCACTGAAAATTTGCGCAGGCTTGCATTCTCTGGAAAAGCGAAACGAAAATTTTTCGTTTGATAAACTATTTCCATGAAAGTTGGCTCAAGTTTCTGGACGTCGAAATCCGTGAAGAAGCAGAGTTGAGAACGCATCTTGACAGCACTAAAAAGAAATGTTAAAATATCAAAATCGTGAATCAGTTGAAATGTTGGCCTGAAGCATCAACGATTCAAATTCGGGCTTATGATGTAAAATACAGAAGAACCTTATGCATCAGATCTATATAATAGAGGATGATGTTCACTTCGAGGATAAGTCTGAATCAACGAAAGCAATCAAAAATCCAGGCAAAAGAACGTATTAGTAAGGCTAAGAGTTGAAGGCAAAATTGATGATTTGAAAACGCTTCGGGATGAACTTCGAGCGAACTGGGAAAAACAAAATGCGTTCTTTGAATCGTGTCATCGTTTACGACTTTGGGAACGAGACGCTGCAGAAGTTCAAAGTTTGGTGACAAAGTTACAGGTACATTAGGCATATTCTGGGTTGAGTAATCGCTGATTTTAGGATTTGTTGACGCGTCTCTTTCCAGTAAACAACAGCTCCCTGCACAATGCCAAAAAAACAAGGCGCTGAATTGGGACGTTTTGTCGGTGCCAATGAACAACTTATTGCTGTGCTGACGAAGAAAGTGAGACTTGTTACGCAAGGTATATTAGTAAACTCAACGAATTCTAACAAGCAATTGCGAACATACAACTTTAGGTTTACCGGACATGAAAGAAGCTATCGAAAAACAAATTGCCTCTATCAACGCGGATTTCAAAAATCTTCAGGATCTAATGAGCAACTTAAGGAAATTAAAACGACCGAGGACGTTCAACAATGCGAAAAGTACACATTCAAATAAAACATTGCCTTTGTTGAGTTTAGAGAACTGGAGACAATCAATACTTGGATGAACAATAGCTTTGCGTCGCGTCAAAAGTCTATCCAAATTCACAAAAAGAATATTTGGACTGAAGGCCTGAAGCACGACGCTTTCAAGAAAGAGCTAACCGTCAGTAGTTTGATCATGTTCACAAATTACTTCTTGGATTTTAGGCTTACGGCTCTCGGCTCGTTGAAATTAAAAAGCAAGTTGAAGAGCTATGGGACAATGGATACACAAATGCGCATAAGTCATTCGGAAAAGCACAAGAAAGATGGAATCAATTGAACATCGAAAGCGAGGAGCGATCCGAATTTCTGGAAGCAGTCGGGATGGCGGTTCAAGTGGAACGTGAGATCGAGCAATTCAACGAGTATTTTTATATGAACGATTTTCTTATTGAATGCATTAGATGGCTGACACAAGCTGAAGGACAATTACGATCGGTCGATCAGGCGGCGGCGAATGGAGAAACATCAACAATCAATACCAGATTGAAAGCGCTGAAGCTTTTGGAAAACACCACAATAATACAACAGGTAAAGCAACCCACCTAAATTGACTTTTGAACTTTAGGAAACGATCGACGATATTGGAGGGAAGGCCAAGGGAATTGAAACAAAGGAAATTCGAGATGCTTACGCCTCAATTTCACAACGATACGACAAATTGAAGAAGGATCTCAATAACGTTTTGGTTGTCGCAAATCAGCAACACCAAGGTCAGCGTTAGGAATACAAAGGAATAAAATGAAATTTTAAGACTTGGAACTACTTTCGGACATTTACGATGAATTACGATTACGATGGCTCGCGAAAAGTTGCGAATGATCTATGGAAAGTTCAGGTGATGATTCATTGAAGGTGATCAAATCGGGGGTAGTCAAAACAGCGCCATAATAGAAAACGTTCAAAACAGCGCCGTCAAATTTCTCAAAATCCAAAAAACTAGGCCGGTTCAAGTTTTATACCAAAAATTCCTTGCGTTCTTGGCTACATGATGGTTGAAACAGTTTTTAAAAAAAGTTAATATTTCATAGATAAAAAGAGTACTCAAAATGGGTCTCTAAAGATATTCAGTTAACCAACTGAGTATCACTCGACACACATTTTGAGTGCTCTTTTTATCTATGAAATATTAACTTTTTTAAAAACTGTTTCACCCATCATGTAGCCAAGAACGCAAGGAATTTTTGGTATAAAACTTGAACCGGCCTAGTTTTTTGGATTTTGAGAAATTTGACGGCGCTGTTTTGAACGTTTTCTATTATGGCGCTGTTTTGACTACCCCCATCAAATCATGGTTATTTTACAGCAAAGGATCATTTGGAATTGGGCCGAAATCAAATTTCAGGAAGCTCAAGCCAGACGATCGGGTTCGTATTTTATTGTCTTTTGTTCAATTATGTTTTAGTCAAAGCCAAAAGAAATGCGGCACTATAAAAATCTGACAAAAAAGCTGAACAGAGGAAGCGGTGACTCTTATTTGATTTTATGTAACTGTAACATTTTAGGCACATTAATGATGTTAATGCTGCCTATCATTTGAATCACGAATTTGTTGCTTTAATCCAATGGGTTGACGATAAGGTAAGGAATTTTGTTTTAGTATGCTAAATTGCTAAATTCAGATCGCTGTATTACAAAATCGGAAGACAACTCATTGGCTGGTTTATCTTCTTTTGAAAAGGATCTACAAGATTACAAGAACACCTATGAGGTAACGAATTGTTCTTATTCAAGTCACACTTTTATTTTCAGCAAAAGATGCAACAACTTGCCGCTCAAGCCAATGAAATATCCAACGACAGCAGTGTGCAAGCCATCTTCCGACACACTTTGGATGACCTGAAAGCAAAATGGAAAACTCTCGGCGCTGCATTCGCGGTCAAGGAACAGAAAGCGACGGCACACAAAGCCTTGGACAGTTGGTTGCACAATGCAGCTGAATTAGATGGACATATCTCTGAAAGGGTACGGTCTAACAATAAGTCTGCTAATGTGTACATTCTTTTATAGGAGATTTTGATCAGTGAAGAAATCATTGAGTGTGACAATATATTGATTACCAAGTTGAAACGAGATTATGAAATGGCCGAGAGTGATATGGAAGATATGGGACGACTTCTTGATCGATTCATCGATTTGGTATTTTGTAATTTTGTAAACATTTTATTCTTGCTTAAGGCTGATGCACTACGCCGACGGTTTCCGGAAGTCTTTCCAATGGTTTATGATGGACAAAAGAGATTTGCGAACGGTGGAATGGATTGGTCAATAAGGCAAGTTTATGATTCCATTTAGCCGGAAGAGCGACGAAGTGAGATCAGAGAACTTGTTCCCCTCTACGCCTTCCTCACGGAGAATCAAGATTTATGCCAATGTATCGAATCCGAAACAATTGTTGCAAGCTCAACGGATACGGCGAATGATGTTGAAGGAATCAAGGCTATGCTCGATCAGCATTCAGAACTCTGGGACGATATTTCGGCACGCAAAAGGGATCTGATTGAGCATGAGAAGTGAGTTTAAGGTTAATGGCTTCAAAACTTAAATCTTTTAGAAATGGAGGAGATCTGATTGCCGCAGATCATCTTGCCAAGAAGGAAGTTGCTGAACAACTCGAAAAAGTACTTGACTTAAACTTTGTTATTTATTGCTTTTATAGGCAGTCATAGCTTTTAATGGATTGCAAGAAGCATGGAGTCGTCGCAACGAACTGCTTGAAAATGCATTCGAGACACAAAAGCTTCTTCGTGAGTATGAACAGGCGGCGTCAAATTTTTTATGACTAAACATTTAATTTTAGTTTAATGAGTGGTTAGATCTTCATGAAACAATGATTGTACCTCACGATGTTTCGGGTGAAGATGTCGATGTTTTGTTGACGTGCCAAGAAGACCTCCAAAAGTCCGTAGAAAAGAAACGGGACTCGTTTCAAAATTTCAATTATATGGCTCAAAATTTTACTATCAAAAAAGAATGTCGAAAAGGTAGATTGACTGGCTATTTGTGATAAATGGAAAGATTAAATTTAGGATTCCATTGAAAGTCGACAGACACAAATCAACGAACGTTGGGAGCAATTGACTCTAAATATCATTGACTCAATTAGCCAGATTGGTGATGAGAGAATCATCCAAGTATGTTTTCTTTTGGATAGCGACCTCAATTTAGAACTTTGGAAAACAAGCTGAGGAAATGGACCTCTGGATTCGGGAAAAATTAGTGGTAGCATGGGTTTTGCTTAGCTGACGATACAGTTTGATTTAGATCTTGAAGGAGATCGAATATTTGCCTGAAAAGGAATTGGACAATGTCACTCAAACCCATAAAAGCCTGGGAGAAGAAATTGGAGCCAATAACGAACGAATTGATACGAAATTTTTGCTGTATGAGTAATTCATAAAACATCATTTAACGTCATTAAGCTAGTAGTTTTGATTTTAGTCAAAGTTCTGAATGCTAGACAAGAAGCAATGAACAATTCTTGCAAAAGTATGGATCAAACTGATTTGTTAAGACTTTCAGTGAATCATAGATATAATGAAAAAAAAAACCTTACTACCTCGCCAATGAACTTTTATTTGAGATGTGGATTAATTAGATGCTTGGATATTCAAACAAGGTATTGTATGAATGAATTGTATGAAGACTATGTAGATTTAATCTTTCGAAAATCTGAGGTTTTAGGGGACTTTTCTCGGAGAGATTTATATGAAAAATAGAAGGAAGAAACCTCAAATCACGACATATCCCTGAGCGCGAAGTTCAGCGATAAGCGGTCCAGTCAGCTCGGCGTTTGCAAATTCCATATAGAGGTCGACCTCAAATAGATCCGGCCATTGATGTCGTCTGTGATTTCCCTGAAAACGATCCAAATCGGCTGATATATGATTCCAATAAATCGTTGAAAGTAAAATGGATCTAACTGAACCCGAAAAAAAATTAGATACCTGCAGCATGACGCCCGGAATGATCAGGTTCGTGACCTTGTCGTCCGGAATCCGTGGCAATTGGTACCTTTTAGCGCGGATTTCACGTGGATGAGCTGTTTCTATCACTCATGAATGATATGGCTAAAATTGAGGCAGTTTTGGTAAAAGATAATGGAAAGATATAAGATCAGCAAAGAAATTCACGAATAAATTCAAACTTCACAAAAGAAATCCGAACTTTTATTCAATGAAAATGGGAAATAAAACTAACATGCTTGGATCCATTTCAGATTCATCACGTTCGAAATCATCTTCCCATGGGTCGTCTTCTTTTGCCGGCAAAGAAGCATTGCAAATTAGTGGAATCGACTGAAAAAGAACTCATTAATTAATCTTTTTCAACCACTATAGCTACCTAGACATCCAGCTCAGTGGGAGGATGTGTGCGAAAGTAAGGATCAATCCCAATAAATGTTGAAACAGGTTATATCAATCAAATGTAACAACTTCCTTTCAACAAAACAAAACAAACCTGTTGATAGCCTCCAATATTTGTCAGTTTCACCAAAAAATCAGCGAATTGCCCCATGTCGACAAACTCGGCACACGTGAAGTTCATCGCATTGACCATCATGTTCGTGCTAAAGGTCGAGAAAGAAGTCAGATTCAGAAAAACAAAACAACCTCCAGGACGACTTCTGGCAAAGTGACCTGTATCTTTCCAAGTGCCCTCACTGAAAATTTGCGCAGGCTTGCATTCTCTGGAAAAGCGAAACGAAAATTTTTCGTTTGATAAACTATCTCCATGAAAGTTGGCTCAAGCTTCTGGACGTCGAAATCCGTGAAGAAGCAGAGTTGAGAACGCATCTTGACAGCACTAAAAAGAAATGTTAAAATATCAAAATCGTGAATCAGTTGAAGTGTTGGCCTGAAGCATCAACGATTCAAATTGGGGCTTATAATGTAAAAAACAGAAGAACCTTATGTATCAGATCTATATAATAGAGGATGATGCTTGCTTCAACGATAAGTTTGAATCAACGAAAGCCATCAAAAATCCAGACAAAAGAACGTCTTAGTAAGGCTAAGAGTTGAAGTAAGATTTACGCATAGTCTCTTGCAACATGGGACGATAAAAGCACACGGTCCGTAGACAACGGAGCAAAGTCAGAACAATAATAAACAAAGAATAGTGAGACGCTCGGCAACTAGGCGCTTGTTTATGAGACGAAACATGAATAATAAAGAACAAAAGAAGACCGAGGCCGTCTCTTGAAAAGTAAAGATATTCAGCCTAACCAATTTTGGCCACTTAGAGCCTGAACAAAAGTTAGACAACGAGACGCTTCTATGCCCGTTCATTAGAGTTTTTACGGTATTCGGCCTAACCATAACAAATCCATCTTTCGTTATTATTTATCTATCGTAATTCAATGATAGCCCACTGTATATATTACTGATTATCATGTATTAAGCTGGTGCTTGAGTTGTTTCTCATTTTTTCACGTTTCTTTCAAATTTTACGAGTTTTAGTGATAAGGCTATTTCTTAGCTTTACTGCTATCCTACTTATTACTAAAAATGCCTAATGCTACTTCTTTTTTACACAACCTGGACCTAAGAATCTGTTCAGTAGATCTACTATGAGGAGGGTTTTGAATTAGTTATTTTCTTTTTTTCTAGCTCTCTACTTCTATCATTTTCATTAATATTTTCTTATTGCTTCCTGATTTTTCTGATGGAATTCATGAACCTAGGGTTCTACTTTCTAGAAGCATTGTAGAAGAGTTTTTTTATATTTTCTAACAAATCCATCATTCGTTTATATCGATAATCTTTGGACTGGTTCTTTAGTCCTTTTTTAACCATCCACTTTATTGATGTTGGCCGATATTTTGTTATTGCCTTCGGATTTTTTGACTGAACATTGAGTTTTCAGAAATATGCAACGGAACAATCGGATGACCTTTAACGTCGATGCTCAATTCGCCATTTTGCGACGGGATTTGATCTTGTGCTTGTCGGATTTTTTTTTCTTTTTCATGCTAAAACTTTCTCCTTTCTTGCACTAAAATTCTCGAGATGAAGTCGAGAAAAAGCCAACTCGAGATGAAATCCACGCCCAACTGCTCCAACGATTTTCAAGAGGGATTTCAGCGGCCAAGGCAGCACGAGAAATCAATCAATTTTATGGAAACAGAATCGTTGGAACGAGTACTGCACAGGAATGTTTTCACAAATTCAAGACGAGCAACACGAGGATCAAATGGAAAGAAATGTACCAGATAAATGAACATGAAAAACATGAAAAATGTACCAGATGACAAAGTCACTTAAAATGCAGCGAAGTAGCCCGTTTAAAATCAGACACGGTGGAGATCAAACGCAACTTGTCGGGAAGGGCAAACTTTAATCACACGATTTACAAAAAAAGCTCTAGAGGATTTAGAGCAAGCAGATTTGGATAAAGATAAAAGATAAAAGAGTCACGCCTAGTCGCCAAAAGCCTCGAGTTTAGCCGAGAAAAAAACTTTTAAAAAGAGGATTTTGATGTTTTCCTTTTACAATTTTAAAGCACTCAACCAAATCTATGATAAGACGGCGCTGTTCTAAGGTTTCAAGTGAGAAAAGTTCAAGTAAGAAAAGAAAAGAAAAAAGAAAAGAGAAAAGAGAAAAGTTTTGAGATAATATTTGTACTTTTTACAGAATTAAATTCAAAATTTATAGTCCATTTATGAAAGTCAAAATGAATAAAACGAATAAACGATAAAGCATTAAAAAGAAATTCATGATTCATAATAATGATAATCTTGCTTAACGTATTATATTTTTTTTTGTCTGGAAATCTAATCAAAAAAATACATCCTCAACAAGCTAGAAAGACTAGAAAAGTCTTTTTTTTGGTTCCTTTCCGTCAAGGGTTGCAATTATGAGCACAAGGTGTTAATTTGAAAAATCTTTTCAACTCTGATGCCAATTTTTCTTCGGTTCACTTCCGTTGCCAGTAAATTCATTTACTTTTTTCAAATGGTCCTCATCACTCAAATCATTTCCTATGTGGCGAACTTTGTGACCGCGGTTGTCCTCGTTTGGGTCACCCAATTGTTAGCTCGAAATCGTCGATATCATCCGAATTATCGGTGGGGTATAATTAAATTAACAGTAAAAAAAACTAGACTTACTAATTGTAGAATATTATAGACTATTAAGTGAATATTTCATACAGTTAGCATCACAATTTCTTCGTCCCAACTGTTTCCATAGAGACAACAAATTTAAATTGTAATTGAAGCCGATAGGCAAATCAAAACAGTTTTTATACCATTAGAACTAACTGTAAGTAGAAATTCTACACACCAAAATCTCATATTAGCAACGGGAAAACGATTTTAAACGATTTTTCCAAGAGTTGAAACACAAGTGATGGTAAACCTTCTAATGCTTGATATGTAAGCGGGTTTTTTTTGATTTTCTATCAATGAGAAGCTGATACGACACTGTATTTGTATTTGTATTTGTAGACATGTATTTGTAAATATAGAAAATTCTCTGTAAAATATTTCCCCATACTTTCTTATTTTAGCCTTAGCTTTGTTCTCTTAAACGGCTCAGTTCTCTATCTAATGATCTCAAGTGTCGTGCTTGTGTTTATCGGATGGTCCGAGTTCACAGTTCGCTTAATAATAGAAAAATTGATATCGTCAGTAAACGTAGTTCTCATTTGGCTACTACATGTTAAATCAACTTGGATGGATCTGGTATAAAGCGGCTCTGTTGACATTTGTCATGGAGAGGCTTGTGGCTTGTTTGATGACAGATAGCTATGAAAGGCTGGACACTATTCGATATCAAATAATATTGATGGCATTCACGTTTCTTATCTTTATCTTATTGCTACTAATTATGTGGTTCACTAGTGAGTTTTCTAAAGTCTATGCAAGCATTTGTTTAAGAAAACAAGTCTTTTTCAAGTTGAGTAAAAAAAATCTTGCTAGACTTTACATTTTTTGTCTTTATTCTATTGTTATTAATTACCGTAAATTTATTAGAACAAAACTCCATTTACATTTAAAATAAAACGACCTAGTTCCGCAAATGATCAAATGACGCAAAAAAAATTGGCGAAGTAGCCACCCCCAAAAATTAAAATAGAATTTTTTTTGATTTATATTCAAACTGGGCAGCTACGCAATGTTTAAAATTCATTTTTAAAAGCTCATTCTTTTCATTTTTGCGCTAAACATTTATTAAATTTATCTCTTTCACTTTTTTTAACGATTATATTTATATTTATATAATAATTTATTCTTTTTAGGAATGGGATCAATTGAAGAGAGATCCCTCGAAAAAAAAAAAAAAAAAAAAAAAAAAAAAAAAAAAAAAAAAAAAAAAAAGAAGAGAAAAAAAAAAAAAAAAAAAAAAAAAAAAAAAAAGGAAAAAAAAAAAAAAAAGGGGGAAAAAAAAGAAAAAAAAAAAAAAAAACAGGCAATCGATGCAAAGACGAACCTTGAAATTCTTGCCTATGCCAAACGGACTTCGAACAATGCGGCTGCAAACAAATTTGGTGTGTCACGTTCGTCAATCATTTATTGGAAAAACAAGAAACGAAGCTCGGTGATCTCAACAATAGGAGAAAACGATCTCATGGAGGTGGCCGACATCTTTTGGCGGCAGAAGTTGTTCAGTTGGTCATCGATTGGATTCGATCTCAACGCGACGACAAGAAGCGAATAATTTGATAGTAAAAAATAGAATTTGAATCAGAATGGAATTTACAAGAGCAGAGATCAATTTCAATAAAAAGCCACGGATGGTTAGAAAGTTTCTTTTAACGGCATAAACTCTCTTTGCATGTACCGACAACCCAATGTCAGAGACCGCCAAGGACTACGAAAATCTTCTTGTGAAATTTGTCCTGGACCTTTGCGAAATTCGAAAAACCAACAATTATAAGTTCATTTTTGCGGCTGATGAGATAGAAGTTTGGATCGATGCATCCGGAAGCAAGTATATCGATGCGCAGGGAACCAAAGAAGTCGAAGTATTTACTACGGGGAATGATGAGGTGCGCATTTCGGTAATGTTGAGTGCCAGGTCGGATGGTAAAAAGCTCAAGCCATATGTCCTTCTTCAAAGGAAATGCGTATATCCGGAGATTGTCGAAAAATTTGGAAAGAAATTGATTCTCGTTTGGAAAGGAACTAACTGGTTCAACGATAAAATTATTGCCAACTATTTGTGCTATGAAGATTGGATGCGCTTGGATAAGTCAGAACTCACGAAAGGAGGAAATCCGAAGCCACCATCGATGGAGCACTACTTGAGATGGATTTCCGATGCGTGGGATAAACTTTCTCCTGAGCTAATCGCCAAGTCGTTAAGCGTGTGGAATTTCAATTGTTCTGGATGAATCCGAAGATCACCTCATCCAATGCTTTGAGCCAGAAGGAGCAATTCCAATAGTTTTCTTTTGTTAGTTAGATAGTTTTGTTGCAATTTATTTGTTTCTGTTTTCAAGACTTGCTAAATTGAAGGATGTTCGTTTGGATGAAGAACGCCGAATTGTTACAAGGATTGGATGCCGAGCTGAAGATGCAGAAGAGGAAAGTGATGACTTGAATCTCTTCGATTTTGATATGCCGCTAGATTTTATGGGCTATAAAGTTTTGATTTGTTAAGATTGATGTTTTTAATAAAATATTTCTTAAATGAAATACGCCTTTTTGAAATGAATCCTTCATTTTGTGGCCATTCGAGTGAAAAATAGAACGATATTTCGTTCTAATACGGCATTTACTCTATATAGTTTACAAGAGAGTTTTCCATTGAAGCCTTTACTTGAACTGACGATAAATTCAGAGGATATTGCTGGTATCTACACGGTGATTTGGACGGGTTTTATGCAAGCGATCACACTTCCGGTTAATTATTCTTGGTTATAAAGTTAGTATTATCTAAAAAGTTATAGATAATGTTCTTTGTGATAACAAAAACGAGAGCCGAGTGGAACGATCGGCATCGGGACGCTACATTGTCGAAGGTAACGGTCTCTTCTTAAACAAATCAGACTTGGGTATCATTTTTTATCATATTAAGAAGCTTTTGAGCTCAAAATCCCATCGTTTTTAGCGTTTTCAACTAGCCGAATCGCGCTCGACAGGCCGCTTCTTTGTGCCGCTAGTAGTGGGAAATTTTTGCTTGGTGCTATTTTTTCTCATTTGTCAATCATTAAACACGTTCGCTAATCTACGTCTTGCCACTCAAGAGTTTGTGAGAAATCTTATTGATTTGGTTTGTGGTCGCAATTCAAATACAGATTTAAAGCTTTTCTAGACCGACTTTCTCTACCGTATTTATTACACATGTTTGGCGGTGAGAGCCGTAGAAAAGTGGTGGCTCGTCGCATGGGATCAGCTTCAAGATTTGAAAGGGTGGATTCGGGATAATTCGAGTGTCCGACAGAGGAGAAATCGAATACATCACTTGTCGGGTACATTGAATACATAACTTGTCGGGTACATCGAATACATCACTTTGAATGCCATAAGACTCTTCTATAAATCTCCTAAAAGAAATATCAGCTCCAAGATCTGTCCAAGAAAATTCACCAACGATGTACGATGAAATTTTCAGGAATGACGATGCTAAGCGAAGATGAATACTTCAAACATTTACGGATTCTGTGGGCTTGACAAATGTATATTGGTTAATTGTATCTACGGGTGTTTTGGTCATAAAAAAATGCCTATACACAGAATAAATCTGGTGCTTGAGTTGAATCTACAATCAACACCTATTTACGAGTCAATGTTTGCTAAAGTATGCCCTTTTCTGTCTTGTCCTACTGTAGTCGCGGCGACATTTTGATCACATTCAATACACACAACTTATCAGCCACGCGCAAGTTTAAATACAAGTACAAATCGCCAGGAAACCGCCTTAGTTTCTAAAGGCAGGCCGGGAAACGAACCCGGATCACCCGCGTGACAGGCGAGCATTCCACCACTGAACCAAAAAAAAATAGAATGAAGTTAAGATAATAAAAATAAACATTTATCGAATTAACATAGATCAACTTAATCAGAGTCACTTGGTAATCACTTATAGCGTAGTCCAGCATATCTCGATCGTCCTCATCTCCGGTGCACACAAGTGCTTCCTCTCGTTTGTAAGCTGTGCGCCAATCATATCTTTCTTCCATCAATAAAGGCCAGACGTGCTGTAGGCTACTTTCATTTTGTTAAAAATTAAAAACAAGACGCTACCCTAATCTTGGCTCTAATTTTATCCGATCTGGATTGGATAATAGTTAGACCCAAGGCTACGGTAGCTCTCTGTATCCTTTGTGAACCGGCAGAATCAAGTCAAATCTGGATAGTTTAGATAAAACGAAAGGCAAGAGAGGCTACAGTAGTCGAGAAGGATGGTACGTTTCAGGAAAGGAACAGCTGCATCATTGGATAATAGCTAGAGTAGTTTGCGCAAGTGGACACGTTTTAGGAAAACGCATTAGTAACGGAAATACACTCAGGGAGTACAGGGACAGTATTCGAACTCTGTGGTAAAGTAAAGCTTCATGCGGTCCGGTTTATATTAGATTGTCCCATAAAAACCCAGAGATTTTGAATTTCATTCATTTTCAACACATAGAAAAACGAAGAATCAAAATCAAATGATATATTTTTCGAAATGAATTTCTAACTTTGCATCTTGAGGTTGCTCAAGAAACTGCTTCACCTCAGCAATTTCAAATGCAAGTCGTGCCAAACTAAAACAAAAGTTTATTGCTCTAATTATTTAAAGAAGCTCACTCGTTCTTGTTCTATCTGTGCATACTTCAGCTTGTCGATGCTTTGCATAAACGTTTCCCATGATTCCTTCACCGAGTCAGGTCTTGCCAATATGTCAAATTCATCATCGATCCCAGATTTGAGAATGCGGTCAGCTTCGGCTTCAATTTCCAAAAGTTTCTTCGAGTTCATATGAACATCCTAAAAAACTCAAGTTAAATTATATTCAACTTTCGCCTTACCTTGATCAGCACTTCCAGCACATTCTCCGTTTTCACAGAAGCAGTTTCACCTACCGGGAATTTGATGATCGGCTGCAGAGCCTTCACTCCCTCGTTGGTCCCTAAGCTAATACGATAAAAATAGCATGTGCAGTTCAGCCATGTTTGACTACTACTGATATTCCTTATTACCTAGTGAAAATCAAAGAAACATACCCTCATTGTCAAATTCTTCAAAAGAACTCTGCACATTTTGTTGTCGCGAAGAGCCGGTAATCGTTTCCAACTATCACTCGCAATCATTTCACGAGGGCGGGCCAAGCGGTGCGAAAAACGATAGTAGCGATTCCCGGCAAAGGCAAGCTCGAATCCCCTCGCAAAATGGCGAATTGATTGAGCATCGACGCGAAACGTCATTCGATTGTTTCGCTGCATGTCTGAAAACTCAATGATCAGTCAAAAAATCGGAAGGCAATAACAAAATATCGGCCAAAAGCAAAGAAGCGGATGGTTAAAAAAGGACTAAAGAACCAGTCCAAAGATTATCGATATAAACGAATGATGGATTTGTTAGAAAATATAAAAAAAACTCTTCTACAATGCTTCTAGAAAGTAGAACCCTAGGTTCATGAATTCCATCAGAAAAATCAGGAAGCAATAAGAAAATATTAATGAAAATGATAGAAGTAGAGAGCTAGAAAAAAAGAAAATAACTAATTCAAAACCCTCCTCATAGTAGATCTACTGAACAGATTCTTAGGTCCAGGTTGTGTAAAAAAGAAGTAGCATTAGGCATTTTTAGTAATAAGTAGGATAGCAGTAAAGCTAAGAAATAGCCTTAACACTAAAACTCGTGAAATTCGCGAGATTGAAAGAAACGTGAAAAAATGAGAAACAACTCAAGCACTAGCTTAATACATGATAATCAGTAATATATACAGTGGGCTATCATTGAATTACGATAGATAAATAATAACGAAAGATGGATTTGTTATGGTTAGGCCGAATACCGTAAAAACTCTAATGGACGGGCATAGAAGCGTCTCGTTGTCTAACTTTTGTTCAGGCTCTAAGTGGCCAAAATTGTGTTTCTCGGGACCCAGGATAGCTAAAAAATTGGCAGACCACTCATTTTGAAGCTCTCAAAGAGAAACGACATAATATTAAAACGCAAAACGAAAAACTCAAAATTACGCCAGCTACAAGCAAAAGTACGCGACGCCCCTATGCCATGCCCCATCTATTAGAGTTTTTATGGTATCTTTACTTTTCAAGCGACCGCTTGGGTCTTTTGTTCTTCATTTTTCATTTTGCCTGTTTCATCCCATTCAACATTCAACAAGCGCCTAGCTGCCGAGCCTTTCACTATTCTTTGTTTATTATTGTTCTGACTTTGCTCCGTTGTCTACGGACCGTGTGCTTTTATCGTCCCATGTTGCAAGAGACTATGCGTAAATCTTACTTCAACTCTTAGCCTTACTAAGACGTTCTTTTGTCTGGATTTTTGATGGCTTTCGTTGATTCAAACTTATCGTTGAAGCAAGCATCATCCTCTATTATATAGATCTGATACATAAGGTTCTTCTGTTTTTTACATTATAAGCCCCAATTTGAATCGTTGATGCTTCAGGCCAACACTTCAAATGATTCACGATTTTGATATTTTAACATTTCTTTTTAGTGCTGTCAAGATGCGTTCTCAACTCTGCTTCTTCACGGATTTCGACGTCCAGAAACTTGAGCCAACTTTCATGGAAATAGTTTATCAAACGAAAAATTTTCGTTTCGCTTTTCCAGAGAATGCAAACCTGCGCAAATTTTCAGTGAGGGCACTTGGAAAGATACAGGTCACTTTGCCAGAAGTCGTCCTGGAGGTTGTTTTGTTTTTCTGAATCTGACTTCTTCTCGACCTTCAGCACGAACATGATGGTCAATGCGATGAACTTCACGTGGTTGATTTGTGTGCCGAGTTTGTCGACATGGGGCAATTCGCTGATTTTTTGGTGAAACTGACAAATATTGGAGGCTATCAACAGGTTTGTTTTGTTTTGTTGAAAGGAAGTTGTTACATTTGATTGATATAACCTGTTTCAACATTTATTGGGATTGATCCTTACTTTCGCACACATCCTCCCACTGAGCTGGATGTCTAGGCAGCTATAGTGGTTGAAAAAGATTAATTAATGAGTTCTTTTTCAGTCGATTCCACTAATTTGCAATGCTTCTCTGCCGGCAAAAGAAGACGACCCATGGGAAGATGATTTCGAACGTGATGAGTCAGAAATGGATCCAAGCATGTTAGTTTTATTTCCCATTTTCATTGAATAAAAGTTCGTATTTCTTCTGTGAAGTTTGAATTTATTCGTGAATTTCTTTGCAGATCTTATATCTTTCTATTATCCTTTACCAAAACTGCCACAATTTTAGCCATATCATCCATGAGTGATAGAAACAGCTATCATTTCATTGAAAATCCTTGATTTTAGGCACGTAGATCTTCTGATGCTGCCGCGATGGAGCCTGTTCGACGATTATACGTACCGGAACGTGACTCCGCAGTTTTTTGAGTTGACGGTTGCGGGAGATACGTTCCGTTTCGCTCATCCACCTGCTCATCGACGTGAAATCCACACTAAAAGCCGCAACGGATTCCGGACGGCAAGGTCACGAACCTGATCATTCCGGGCGTCATGCTGCAGGTATCTAATTTTTTTCGGATTTAGTTAGATCCATTTTACTTTCAACGATTTATTGGAATCATATATCAGCCGATTTGGATTGTTTTCAGGGAAATCACGGACGACATCAATGGCCGGATGTATTGGAGGTCGACCTCTATATGGAATTTGGAAGCGGTGGTGTAAGCGGTGCTGGATCGCTTATCCATGAACTTCGCGCTCAGGGATATGTCGAGAAGTAAAGTTGGTTTTTTCAATACCTTGTTTGAATATCCAAGCATCTAATTAAGCCACATCTCAAATAAAAGTTCATTGGCGAGATAGTAAGGTTTTTCTTAGGCCTTCGTGTCAACCGTCGCTCCTTTGATGAAAAAGTACGTTGAGCCATGGTTTGATCGTTGTTTTGTTAATAAATTTATTGTTTTCTTGCTTGTTTATGATAATCGCACTATAAAGAAAAAGGTGATTTTCTGAGATACGGGTTAAACTTTGTAAATTCGCGAACAGCGGAATAGGGCTCCGAGACCACACTTGCAATCGGCCCGATTCTTTCCAATCCGCTGAAGCAGTTGAGGTCTCAAAAATAACTAACCTTAGGCTGGTGTCTGCATTACTCGGTCAGCCCATTGAGGAGTGGTGAGCCACGTTTTTAGGCAGGGACTCTCTTGTACCTTGGATCTGGGCTATCTGTCCAGTTCATAGCGAGAACATGGAGCACCAGGGGAGGTTGTGACCAGCCGATCGCGTACTATGTAGCCTACTTGCTAGGTCCATGGCGGAAAGGAGGGGGTCAGCTACGGAGCGTCGCCCATCAGGTTATAGGTTGATCTGTTGTCAGATGGTTTTTCGCTAAGACTGGCATGCCAGCACCATCCCAACCATCTCGATCCAGAGAGTTTTTGACTTAAAAGAATAAAAATGGAAGAATCGAAAAATTCGACCGAGTATGCACCTTGCGACCACAATCGTCCACCGTCTAACAAAGCCTCAGCCGTGGAAAAGCCTCCCATGGAAAAGCCTCCCATTTCACTACAGATTTCGTTCCTTTTCTCTACAGACTTGGTTCCTTTACTTCGAGGACTTTGTCGCCATAAACACTCATTTGGACCTCGAAGAAATCGTTTTTCTTGAGTAGCCGCTTTACCGTTTCAACATCCTTAAATCATAATATTATTTTTCTCAAACACATGCTCTCACACTTCCACAATCTTTATTAGCAAGCTTCTCTTCTGTCTCACCAATCCAATGTTCTAAATCGTTAGCCAATCTTTTGAACTTCTTGCGATTTCTTTCTTTCCCGAAAAACAAATTACAAGTGAAAAATCATTACCAAATACCATTTCTCTACAGATTTGGTTCCATTTCTCTACAGATTTGGTTCCTTTCCTCTACAGGTTTGGGGCTATAACGTTTTGATTTGTTAAGATTGATGTTTTTAATAAAATATTTCTTAAATGAATTACGCCTTTTTGAAATGAATCCTCTTTTTTGTGGCCATTCGAGTGAAAAATAGAACGATATTTCGTTCTAATATCGGCATTTACTGTATATAGTTTACAAGAGAGTTTACATTGAAGACTTTACTTGAACTGACGATAAATTCAGAGGATATTGCTGGTATCTACACGGTGATTTGGACGGGCTTTATGCAACGGGCTCAAGAGTTTGTGAGAAATCTTATTGATTTGGTTTGTGGTCCGATTCAAATACAGATTTAAAGCTTTTCTAGACCGACTTTCTCTACCGTATTTATTACACATGTTTGGCGGTGAGAGCCGTAGAAAAGTGGTGGCTCGTCGCATGGGATCAGCTTCAAGATTTGAAAGGGTGGATTCGGGATAATTCGAGTGTCCGACAGAGGAGAAATCGAATACATCACTTGTCGGGTACATTGAATACATCACAATGCCATGTGGCCAATCCCTCGTTCGTAAAACCCAAGCGGGCGCGAGCGAAAATAGTCGTTTAATCCGTCCTCGAGTTCGCTCTCATCTTTGAACTTTTTACCGCGTAAAAAAATCCTTTAGCGACAAGAACAAGTGATATTCAACAAAATTTGAAGGGGCAACGTCCGGAGAATACGGTGCATGAGGAAGGATATTCCAGTGCAGGTTGTTCTTCACAAAGTCGATCGATCTTTCTGATTTGTGGGAACTTGCGCCATCCTGAAGAATGAAAACGGGGCCGTTCCATTTGTTTCCATAGAGCAACCTCACGACTTTTTGTTCCACTTTTTGCATATGACGTAGGTAAACATCGGTGTTAAAATTTTGTCTCGGTTTGAAAAGTTCCCAGAAAAGGACGTCCGTCGAACACCCGCAGACGCACAACATTAGCTTCTTTTCGTGGATGTTCCGTTTTGCTACCCTTTTCCCTACTTCAACCACTGCCTTTGTAACACTTGACCATCATAGAAAATCCAGGTTTAATCGTGAGTGATGATGTTCGAAAGAGAGGAGGAAGCCGACCATGCCGGTATTCGCTCCACAAGTGGTGGCATGTGCGCTTTCTTTTTGCATGGACTGTTTTCGACATTTCGTGTGGGATTTGGCGTTATTTTCTCCAATTTCTTCCCACTTTTCGCAGTCATCGCCACACACTCATTTGTCCACAGTAACGTCCAGCTAATTTCCGAGTTGGTCCATCGGGGTTTCGCAGGAGTCGGTGCCTCAGAATCGATCGATCTATTTTCCGGGGTCGGCCTCTTCCCCTCTTCCGTTTGATCCTCGTGTTGCTCGTCTTGAATTTATGAAACCATTCCTGTGCAGTACTCGTTCCAACGATTCTGTTTCCATAAAATTGATTGATTTCTCGTGCTGCTTTGGCCGCTGAAATCCCTCTTGAAAATCGTTGGAGCAGTTGGGCGTGGATTTCATCTCGAGTTGGCTTCATTCGATCAACTGCAACTCTCGTCTCGTGTCGATCCCTAAAAAATGAATTTTAGTGCAAGAAGGTACTGACCAAAACAAAAATCTCTGAATTTTTATCTAATAGCTGGATATTTATAAATTTTAAAACTTCATTTTTAAATGCAAATTTCCGGCATACACAGACTGTTTCAGGGTTTCTTTTTTCTTCTCACCTCAAGAAAAACCCTAATGAATTCCAGGGCGATTCCAGAAAAACGAAAAACATGCAGCAATATGGATTTTCTTTTTTCGAATGATTTCATGATGACAAACTTTTTGATGATCATTTGCTTATTATTCTGTTTAAAGGAGGAAATTTTATCGATGCAGGTGAAAATCTGATTTAAAAATATATTATTAATATTATTCTAAAAAATTCTCTTCATTGTCAGATTCCGACAGGTTTTCGGCAAAAGAATTTTCTGAAAAATGAGAATTCTCTGCAAGATGGAGATTCTTTCAAAAGTTTGAAAAATTCAAGAAAGATGATGTGGTTAAAATTAGAGAAAAATGAGCCAGGGACTTTTCCACAAAACCCTTTTAGTGGAACGAAGAAAAGAAGAAAACAGAGAAGTCTCGTGAGTTCATTTAGATATGTCAAAAACAAAAACAAAACAAAACAAAACAAAACAAAATCAAATCCAATCTATCCATACAAATTTTGTGATCAGCGGTCGACTTTACTTTGAAAAAATGAAGTGCTTAAATAGCGTAGCACGCCGGAACGCCGTGTGTTTACACGATTTTTTTTTGAGCACAAAGTAGAAGGACAAGCTATTCGCCCGTTTGTCTATTGAAAATAGCCTTCAACTTTTAGAAACTAAACTTTCAATTGAATTTGAAAACTTCGTTTAGACATTGATTGATGTACTTTATGCTCGAAATTTTCAATCATTCAATTTCAGCATCATAGTCGTCTCTACAGTTTCTGGGAGAAGCCCAATTTTCTTCGCTTTGGATGACAAACCAATTCAACTCCGAAATTCTCGAAATTCTCAAAATCTTTATAATAAAACGTTTGTCTTCTAATTTTTCAATATCCAAGAAGTGATTTATCGTCTCGAAGGGGGCAAAGAAAACAGAGAAGTCTCGTGGCTTCATTTAGATATTTTTTTAAAAACAAAATCAAATCCAATTGATTGGTGCACTTTGTGCTCGGAAATGATGTCAACGCGCTCTTTCTGGTGCACTCGACTTTACATTTTTCCGAATGGGAGGCGAGAAAATCAACGAAATAGGCCACCTTCAGTGCCCCAGAAAGAAATTAGCATTTTCAATCATTCAATTTCAACATCATGGCCGTCTCTACAGTTTCTGGGAGAAGCCCAATTTTCTTCGCTTTGGATGACAAAACAATTCAACTCCGAAATTCTCGAAATTCTCAGAATTTTATAATAAAACGTTTGTCTTCTAATTTTTCAATATTCAAAAAGCGATTTATTGAAAAGAAATCCCCAAGGAATTTCCTTGTTTTTCCGCAAAAATCATTTCAGTATAGGAAAGGGGATAGTTTTGATAAATGTCCGTTAATTGGAGGGGTTTGTGGTTTGAGGGGAAAAAGAGGGGAAAATATAATTGTCTCTCTCTTTTTTTCTCTTTGTCGTATCCCAAGTAACCGACAGAGTCTCTCAGAAGTCTCGAAGGGCCAAAAACTGACTGACTTCCCCTTTTTGAACTTTCAATTGAATATCGATTACTGGTTACCAGTCTTGACAATTTCCAAAACCAGATCTTGGGCTTAGTTTGGCGACTTTGATGCTAGCGACCATAAAATGTTGAGAGCGGCAAGTCCAGAGAAAGCCAAGACTAAGTCAAGTTTTGCTTTCTTTCTCACTTTTGTACTTTTACTCTGATTTTAGAGATCTTGGCTGATACAGTACTGGACAATGAAATATGATATTTGAAAAACGATCGTCACTTTCGCGCGTCTGTAACTCCCTTGTCTTTGAGTTTAAACTACTAGTGTTATACATTTTCTGAAAGCTCTTTTCATGGGCTACACAATGGTAATATTAATATTTAGAAATACAGCAAAGATAAGGGAGCTACAGACGCGCGAAAGTGGCGATGGTTTTTCAAATATGATATTTCATTGTCCAGTAGTGTAGGTCAAACCAGGCAAAACTAGTAACAAAATCTGACTTGATCTTGGCTTGGCTTGGTTTGGCTTTACTGCTTCAAGGCTTTACTGCTTCAAGGCTTTACTGCTTCAAGGCTTTACTGTTCACAGACTTTAGGTTTTTCGATTTCTTTTGAAATTCTTAAACACTTTGAACTTTCACTTTAACTTTTTTATCTGTTTTGAGCTATTTTTAAAGATTATCCTTTAAAAAAACTCAAGTTTTCCTACTTTTTGGTCAATTTTTGGCTTCTCATCGCCCAAATTTTCTAGGGTTTCCGATATTTTTGCAAAAAGAACCCGTAGAATTGCCCTCAAAATGGAGACGATCAAAGAGTTTTAGTTTTTTTTTTTAAAAACTAGCTTTTCTTTAAAACGATTACTCACTGTCCATTTTTGTCAACAATTCAATTTTCTCTCGAGAAATGAAATTGAGAAAACAAAATTAGCTTTCCCTTTTTCTTTTTCAAATTACCGTAATCCGGCGATGAACAGGTGAAATTATGTTTATGTTTTTTGATGTTTTTTTCTTTTTTTATTATGTTTTTGTGAGCACACATATTGATGGAAATGATCAAATTCATCGAAGCTTTTTTTACGCATGTTTTTTTCTATGATTACGCATTTGTTGCCGTAATTTTATCGATTACTATGATTTTTTTTATATCTGGATATAAGTTTGGGTTTTATAGAACTTGGGCTTAGGGATTTTCGGCTCAGGGCCAGCGCCGGGACCCAATCTTCTAGCCAAGCTCTAGATCAAGATCAAGACCAAGATCAGGGTCAAGCTCTAGATTAAGGCCAAGGTCAAGGCTAGGACCAAGAGCAAGGCAAGACTAAGGCCAAAGATCTTGACCAAACCAAGATCGAGGCCAAGTTTAGATCAAAGCCAAGGATCAGGGCCAAGAGCAAGAACAAGTCAGGCCCAGGCCAAGGTTATTATAAGCCAACGTCAAGCAAAAAGTAAAAGATCTTGATTTTGGCGTTGAATCGATCTGAAACAAAGCCAAAACCTGATTTGTTCCAACCATTTTTGTATACAGTATCGTACACTAAGCACATTTTTAAGTACCCATACCGTTTACTATTCAGTAGTACACACTACAGTATTGCGTAAAGTAAATCCAAATACCGTAGCTTAACTTACATCTGATTTCAATGAGTCTATAACACTGCTTTACTGTCCTTCAACACCTAAGCACTCAAGTTGGACGGATCTGTTTCCATATGCTAATCCCATCATTCTATAAAACGTCTCGTTTACAATCAAACATCAAAAAAGCTTTTTAAAATGAAAACATTATTTTCCTAGCTTTATCGATTTGTTTCTCTAGTTTTCTAATTTCTAAAATTCTAAAAGAAGACATTTCTAATTGCTCAGGAAAGCTTGTTTCTTTCAACTTGTTTACAGCTAAATATCGTTTACAGCTATCAGCTAAATATCTTCTTTTTATACAATCTAAAATGCAAAAGCGAAAACCCTATGTAATAGTGTCACTACTGGGATCGCTCATTTAAGCCAATCCGTATCTAAAACTTTCACGAGCCCATTCGGATGCATAACCCATTGTACATCTGAAACAATTCCCCCAATTCCCCAATTCCCCAATTCCCACCCTTTCAATTCGGAGTACTGTAACTATAGAACCTCTTGGCTGTTTGAAAAGAGAAAAACAATTTCAAGTTACCCGGGAAACCGACAAATTTTGCGGGCAGTGATTCCCAATTTTCCACTAAAAAGGGTCAATTTTCAAAAAAAGAAATTGGTCGGCTGTGTACAACGAAACGACTCGATTTTGTGTCAAAAGAAAATATCTGAAACAGTAATTTAGAGGGGAATGTCATGGGACAAGAAATCTTGTTTTTTCAGGGGCTTTTACGTAAAAAAATCGGAATACAAGTTTTATGGGTGTTTTCAGAGTTTTCAGCTACACAGCCCTATTTTTGTGTGTTGATTGTCGTTGGCTTGACTGACTGACTGACTTGAATGTAAGCCCGTCAGAAGCCTTTCCTGATTCACCTAGTGGCCACCATTGTAGACTTGCTCTAAACCATTTTTCAGAATCAAGCTATACTTGGACTTTGGATGCTTTGCCCTTGCTTGCTTGCACACAAAAAGTACCTAGATCCGCCAGATTTTGGGTTTAAACCTGACTTCTAAACTGACTCAAAATCTAGATCAAACGATCAATTTCGATTTTTCGATCCAAGCTTTGGATAAAACAGGAGTAAATCAAGTCAAAGACGCGGTCAGGTTCGATCAAACCTGATCGAATCAATCCCGATCGACCAAGCCATGTCTGCTTGATATTCAGTCTCCAGGCGCCCTAGCGTGTGTCTTCTTAGCTTCAAGTAGCACCCAGAGAGTCCTTCTCATCCCCTAACCAAAGGACTAATTACTAATTACTAAACAAAAGCAATGGGGCACGGGGAACACCTTGAAATAGGCATGATTTCAAATTGGATCGAAATGAATCGAATCGAACTCGATTCAATTGATTCATTTTGGTACCTAATACCAGTAGGATTAGAAGAACAAAGAACAACAAAAAACCTACCGTAAATACTGTAATAGTACCGCACCCCCCCCCGTACAGTCGCGTAGTCGCAAAAGTTTTTTAGTATTTCATTTTTTTCAAAGCACCCGTACTTTCAAAAAATTCGTCTTTGGTATCAAAAAATAGCTGAAATTCAGGGCTATTTTTTGATACATAAGCGCGCATTATAACATAAACCAGTGTCGAGAAAAACGCGTCCAAAGCTAGACTACACAACACTCCGCACCGTCATTATGGAGGTAGGGTCCAATTACAGTATTTACGGTAATCAATACGCTATCGATACGATAATAACGATTATTGATAAGGATTCGATAAGGATATCGATAAGGATATCGATAGTCTATTGATTAGGTTTTTTAGTGCTGCGTTTTACGTGCTCTTCGAAGTATTTGATATCAAAATAAAGCTTGAACTTTTGGCTTTCTAATGGTGAAAAGTATGAGGGGATTTGAGTAGTTTTGCGTAAAGCAAATTTATAAGCTTTTTTGCGTGACTAATTCAAAAATATTGATAATATTGATAGTCAAGTCTACTGTCAATCGGATTCGATTCGATAGACTCAGCAAATGAATCCATTCGATTCGATCTAATTCAATTAGATTCAATTAGATTGATGTTTACCTTGAAAGTGTACTGTCAATAAGAAATCTAGAGGCATTTATGTAAACTCGTTAAGAATAAACCCGTTTATAGGGTTGTACTTTAAAGCTGAATGATTTAGTAAACACCGCCCTTCTAGTAAACAAACCATTCGCTTCAAAGAGAACCTGAATGAGCTTGGACAGTCTTTGACAACATTCAATCACTCAATTATTTCCCTTTTCGTTTCCCTGATGATTGCAAATAAGCTAGAGTGTTTTCCAGATAATGGACTACGTATCAGCTGTGCATTGGGATGAGAACTATTACAAGAATGCGACAGCGATTTGGCAACAACCCCGACAAGCGCTTATGAATGCGCCGAGTGGTTTCCGATCGGAACTCGTCGCAAGTGAGAGCATTTCTCAAATCGATTTCCATAAACTATTCTTTAGCATCATTTGGATTGAAGATGGCGATGTTTATGGAGGTTTCAAATTTAAAATCAACAAGAGTCTTTCAAAATCAATTTTCCCCAAGTCTGGGTTACAAGCCTGGCTTCTGATCTTAGCTTACAATAACCTACAGTTTAGGGGCAGAGCTAAAAGGCAGGCTTAAATCTGGCGCTGGAGCCAAAGTGGATGATCTTAGCCTTAGTCCGACTCTAACTAAGCCTAGTTTAAAGTATTGAGTCTACAAAATGGGTTCGAGTTACTCTGAGCTGACCTGGTGAATCCTTGGGATAAAGGGCAAAGTTTAACCTTGTCCTCTCTATCAATATCATTTATCAATATCTCTATCAATCATAGAGATTTTTAAAACTTAAAATCTCATCATTACTTACAGATTTTCATGACGCTTTGTTTCTGGAGGGTTTTCATAAAAATTTGGCATGATCAGGTTTGAGTTTTATCGAAAAGATCTAATGAACTTTGGTTAATAAACTTTGGTTAATAAACTTTGGTTAATAAACTTTGGTTAATAAAATTTAGTTAATAAACTTTGGTATTTGATTTGTAAACTGTAAGAAAAGACTAGAAAAGGTTAACTTATCTAGATATATAGCTGAGGATTCAAGATCTAGATCTTTTTTTTTCTTTTTCTATATTATTTATCTTATATTTCGATATTTCGATATTTTCTAGATCGCTGGTTTCCTTCGTTCTGTGGCAATTCCGCTTACATGTGCCACAATTAATCGTTTCTTTGATCTATTCATTTACGTAGTCACTTCAAATCCGTAAGTAAAAGCTTTAAAAAAACTAGAAGACTGAAAAACTAACCATCTAAACTAACCAGGCTTTAGTATTGTACTTTTAGATGTCTATAAGAACTGGTAAATAGAACATACCTCTTAGAACATACCAGAGATTGAACATAATTGAACATACCATTCTAGGCCGAGTACAGTGACTCATAGAGATGTCTATAAGAACTGGTAGATCTTAGAACATACCAGAGATTGAACATAATTGAACATACCATTCTAGACCATTCTAGACCGACTCAGAGATCTTTAGCTATTTGTAGAGAAACAGAAATGAATGAATGAAAAAATTCTAGCTGTGAATTCCTTTCTGGAATCGATCAATGCCTCGTGTTAACAGCAATGCTTTCATTTTGTACGGGTGCGCTCACGTATTCCTCGTTTATCTATCGCTCGGTTGAAAGTAATTCGCATGAGAGTGGAGGGTTTGTTCTTGAAATTTGTCCTTTTGAATCCTCCAATCCACTTCAGTCCAACATTTATCGCAATCCTCGTTCTATGCTCGCTCATTTCTGTGACAATTGTCGCCTCATGGGCTTCATCAATTGTAATGTTCTCGTCAATTGTCGCCAATACAATCATCTCATACAGTATCCTTGTTGTGCCTGTTTTTATTTATGTGAGTTGAAAGAGTAGAAGAGATTGATCTAGCTTTTAATTTCAGACATTGATCATCTCTGTGTTCCCGAAAAATCGATCGGATACGAGTGCTGATGGGCTGGCGAGAGGAGCGGCAATCAATCGATCTCGCTTTCAAATTGCTTTCATTTGTTTAGCCGCTGTGCTTCTCTATCAATCATGGAGTAAGATTTAGAAAGATAACTTTTAGATAGACCTTTAGATAAGCTTTTAGATAAACTTCAGTATCCTTCAGTAACTTCAGTATCCTTTAGTAACTTCAGTATCCTTCAGTAACTTCAGTAGTATTCTAATTTGTAGAGAAAAGGAACTATATTTGTGGAGAAATGTTCAAATTTTTCAGTTGAATCGACGAGTCGTCTCCTCTATTTCTTTTCGCAATCTCTAAAACCGTGGATGATGTCAACAGCTTATAATACAATGCCCTGGGTGATCAATCAAGCTGCACATTATAGTGTCGGATATTTTGAGATGTCGATCATTGTAAGTCTATCGATTAACGATTACAGTAGCTAATGGATCAATCGATCTAATGGATTACGGTAGCTAATGGATCAAATGGAGAGTTTTTAAAAACAAATTCAGAGAGCTTTTGCCATCTAATTCATTTTAAGACTTGGAAAGACTTTAAGACTATTTAACGATCAAATTGCAAAAGATTCAATCTTTAGAATCAACTGTGTTTCCCTATCGTTTTCTACATGAGCATCTTCATCTTCATGAAGCCGTGGAGAGACGCGTTGAATGGGAACACCATGAATGAGACGACACTCGATGTATTCAAATTTGAGGTTTCTTTTAAGGATTGCATTGCATTTGAAATGTTTAGCCAAATGTACTGACAGCACGACGAGGATTTCCGGATGCAGCACTGGGAAATGGAGGCAGATTGGATGGGAATGAGATGCGGGGAATCGATCCACCGCCCACATATCAAGAAGCACTGCAAATGAGTCCACAGGACGGCAATGCAGTAAGTTGAAAGATAAGGGAAATAGTGGGGGTCACATTTTGTTAAAGATGAAAACTTTTGACTGATTGGAGAAGATCAGTGAATTTACAGGGTTCCTATTTACTTAGACTGTTTCTCTAGATTTCTGCTACTTTAAACTGTAAAGTTTACCCATCAATAGTCGCATAGTATTGTTCTTTTAAGTATAAAACAAGTGTGCCGATACAGTAGGATAACAACACTAAAGAGTGATATTTCGATAGACCAATTTCAAGAACTATAAACGTGCCGATGATTCCAGTCGACGGTTCCCCCCTCGTCCCCCCGTCTCGCCAATCCATCGAATCCACCAATCGCCGCTCCTCCATACACAGAAACCCCTCGTCCACCGATCGTCTATCCAACATATCCCATTCAAAATATTGATCCACAATGGCTACATTATAATGGAGCACAGAATCATCATCTTCGACCAAATTATCCCTTTCATCCCACACAAATGCAGGTTTGAAGTGAAAAGTGTTCGACTCTGATTCAGGAATTAGCATTAGCAGCAAAATTTGCATACTAGCTACTAGATAAGGGACTAAGACGTCTGTCTGCTTGTCTGTCTGCTTGTCTGTCTGTTCGTCTGTCTGCCTGTATGTCTGCCTGTCTGTTTGTCTGTCTGTTTGTTTGTCTGTCTGTCTGTCTGTCTGTCTGTTTGTCTGTCTGTTTGTCTGTCTAGGGTTACTCCTCTACGCCCAGTGAACCGTTTCAAATGATTTATAATTAGTTTGACATAGAATTTCATCTAGTTGTGAAAGATGTTTTTAGATTTTTAAAAAACCAAAAGTGTCAACGCGGGCGGGAGTCGAACCCGGGACTTGTGGAGAGACGCGTTGAATGGGAACATAATGAACTCTCGTTCATCGTGTTCATCGTGTTCCCATTGAACGCGTCTCTCCACGGCTTCATGAAGATCATGATGCTCATGTAGAAAACGATAGGGAAACATTCTAAAGATTGAATCTTTTACAATTTGATCGTTAGATATTTTCCAAGTTTTAAAATGTGTGAGAGACAAGTGCGCTCGCACTGCGCCATCTAGAAAGAGCATGGCTGAGTGGTTAACGCGCGTCTCTTTCAAACGAATGGAACAGAAAGGTCGCAGGTTCGACTCCACTCGACGCCGATTCTTTTGCTTTTTCGTTCAAAAATCTAACTGCAAGCAGTTTTCCAGCTACAGTACAACCCATTCCAGCGATCCGGCATCTTCGGTCAAATGTTCTCTCAATATCCGGAGATAATCGATGAGAGTTGTTTGGACGGCCTACCCGGTGGTGCATCTCCAGTGCCAGTTTTCGTCTCCTCCCCTCCACCTCCCACTTCACAATCACCCGGCCCATCAACAAGTCAACCAACAGATTTCACTGAGGATCGTTTGCAAAAGAACAATTTCCCTAATAAAGCATCGATTAGTGTCCGAGTGATGAGTGCTCCGGTGAGGAGAAGTCCCCATACTGAGCACACTTTTAAACCATTACCGTCATTGAAAGAATAGGATGAGATGAGATGAGATGAGATGAGATTTACTAACATACCTTTCACAGATATGTTAGTAAATCATATGTTAGGTATGTTAGTAAACATATCAGATCAAAAACATCTCCATTTTTTTTACTTAAACCATATATTTTTTAATATGTAAATGTTTTTCTTATAATTTTCTTTTTTATTTTTTTCCCCGGTGGCCAAAGATTTGTAGATGTTTTCCTTTCCTTGTCTTCTCTTTTTTTGTTCCTCTTTCCGATTCTCATTTCATTTTGAAATACGTGTGTTTGTTCATTCATTTCATTTTTTGTCGTAAATAATAAAAAGCTAAAGAATGGAAGAGATAAACAGCCAGCGGGTTCGACTCCCATGGGCTCCCCTCCGAGCCCCCCCCGCCACGGAGTATTCGGCTCACAACTACACTTCTGCCTCAGTAAATGTGGAAGCGGGTTGTGATCTGCGCTAAGTGCGAGGACAGATCAAATCATAATTTTTATTAAACAGCCAGCATGTTGAAAAAAGATTTTGGAAAGAATTTTGGGAATAGGTTGAGCAAATAGACGCTTATATCCAGTCTACAAGAATGATCATGTTCTAAATTTCTTTATAAACTTGAATTTATTCGATTCATTTCAAACTTTATAAAGATTATCCGATAATCGCTTTCGGAATCAAATAGAACGATGGTGGGAGAAGGGAAAACCAATCACCGCTCGATGGCTTCTGAAGATTTTTAAATGATTCGATATTCGAGATTTTTAAATAAAGACACAAAGTTTTTCACTCAGCTAACAGGCTACTGTAAAAAGGGATTACGGTAAGGCAAATAGTACCAAATATTTTTGATTCAAACTTTCAAACTTTCACCTCGACTTTGACGATACTCTCTTGAACACTAGTGCCAACCATCGCCTCCTGAATAATTCTCTTTTTCAACTATTGTCAGAAAGTTTGCTTTTATAGAAAATCCTTCATTTCCATTTCAAATTTCGAAATTCCTTTCCTTACTCTAGCTACAGTAAAGAGGAGTAAAAAAAAGGAGTAAAACCAAGAGTAAAAAGCCATTCTTTGTTCATTCTTTGTTCCCAGAAGTAAAAAGCCTAGGAGTTCAAGGAGTAAAAAGTCTGAAGCCTAGGAGCCCAAGGAGTAAAAAGTCTGAAGCCTAGGAGTTCAAGGAGTAAAAAGTCTGAAGCCTAGGAGTTCAAGGAGTAAAAAGTACTTACTTGTTCTTGTGCAAGGATCATAATGAAAAGACTAAAAAGAAGTACAAATAGTCTCATTTATTTTGTGATGTTAAATTCAACAAAATAAGCATAAATCTTTATAAATCTTTTTATATAAAGCTCTATAACAAAGCTTGAAGAAAAGTTGCAAACACATAAAAAAGTGGCATAAAAGGAAAAAGAAATCACAAAAGCGAGAAGACCTCGAAAGCAAATATGAAACGAAAAGTTCTCTTTTAAATCACAAAAGAAAGCACTTATTGAATGCAAATAAAAGCGACAATTCTGACAAGGATAGACACAAGTTTAACCGAAATTTAAAGAGAAAGAGTCGAGAGTTTTGTAGCCTTGTAGCCTTGTAGACTTGTAGCCTTGTAGCCTTAGGTCTGTAAGTCAAGCCAGAAGTCAAGTCAAGTAAGTCAAGCCAGAAGCTAGGGCAGGTCATGGTCTAACTTGTGATACTCTTTTGGGTCAAGCCAGCGATGTTCCAGAACCAATTTTCCGGGGTTTAGGTCTAGGTCAGAAGCTAACTGGACTGATGTCAGAAGGTCAGAAGCTATGGACAGCTCTGGAGTCCGATTAGGGATTTTCTAACTTACAAGGGAATGATTTCAGCTCAAAGTTCGATACTGGTTCGATACGGACTACGGAAATCTGTTTCTGACTTAAAGTATCAATCTTTCCGAATTTCTTAATGAAAATCGAATATTCTTAAACACAAATTCTCATGAAGTACAAAATCTCTTCTCATAAACACATTTCTGTCAAATTTTTGCCCATACTCCGGATCAAAAAGTATGACTTCCGTGCTGTTTTATAGGAAAAAAGTGCCTTGAAAATTCACGCTTTTCTGGGCACACTGAATATCAAAAGTGACTGGAATAAATGATTTAAAAATAAAAACACAACACCTCATGATCATTTTCTGCTCTACTGGTCCGTGAATTGTTCTGCAGTAAAAGGATTTCCAGGTAAATCTCGAGATTTCTTTCGCTTCTCTGATTTTCAAATGATTTTTGAGATAGACAAAGCTGAAAGTTTGACGCAAAGAAAATCGCTAACTACTATTTAAATCTTGACGGAATTACAGCTTTCCAACTTAGTTCTCACGAAAATTATTCAAAAATTACCGCTTTCTAATGGAAATTGAACTTTCTAGTGATTGGCGCATTGAGAGCCAGATGACTAAAATGCATTCCGTTTTCTAAAAACATCCATTTTCTGAAAACTATTGTCAGTTTGTCAGATCAGCCAAAATTTTTGTATTTTTTTGTGACATTGAAACAAAGTTCAGATACCTGAGTTCGTTTTCTAAACGCTATCAACTCTCTTCAACCACCGTAATCTTAGGTCAATGCCCCCAAAATTTGTTTCCCGGGTAACTTGAAATTGTTTTTTTTGAAATTTTTCTCTTTTTAAACAGCCAAGAGATTCTACAGGGTGCGGCAGAATTATAGGTGCAGAGAAGTTCCATTGGAATATGACCAAAAAACGAAAAATTTGCCACAAAAACAGTTTTAACATATTTATTGAACTTAAATTAACAACTTTTATTGATCATATTCGAATCTTCCTCCTTTGGCGTCGATGCAAGACTTGAGTCGCTTGGGAAAGGCGTCGACCGTGGCGACCAAGTAGGCGGCGTCCAGACCCTCCCAGGCTTTCAAGAGAGATTTCTTCAAACTTTCGAGGTTTTTGTGAGATTTCTGACAGGCCTCGGCTTCAAGAACAGACCAGACCGAGAAATCCAATGGATTGAGGTCTGGGGAGCTTGGGGGCCACTCGTTGAATGCAATGAAGTCGGGAAAAGTCGCTCTGCAGAAATCCTGAACAATCTTGGCTTTGTGAGCGGGAGCACCATCTTGCTGGAAGGTCCAGATGCGATTTTGGAAGTGATTTTGAGCCCAGGGAACAAGTCTTTTCTTTAGCATATCCAAGTACCTGTTCGCATTAACTTTGACTCCTTGTGGCACAAAAATCAGTGGTGTCTTGCCGGAAGCCGTCACACCGCCAAAAACCATGACTGAAGCTGGGTGGCCGCTGCGACCGACGGTAACATTTGGTTGAGTTTTCGACCAAACTCGATCGTTCTGCTTGTTCAGAATTCCTTCAATCGTAAAAATTTTCTCATCGGTAAACAAAATGTTCCTGTGGTCGATTCCGTTGAAACGAAGACGAAGGCTTTCACATCGATCTTTTCTCTTCAATTTGGCGTCTGCCGAAAGCAGAGCAGATTTGTTCTTCTTGTAGGGCTTGAACTTGAGCTTGCCCTTGATAATTCGACGGATTGATCGGATACGCCCATATGTTTGGCAATTCTTCGAGCGGACTGATTGGGCTTCTTTCGCAGGCGATCCCTGACCTTCTTGATGTTGCCTTTCGTCACCACAGATGGACGAACACCTCCTCGCGGCCGATCAGACATTGATCCCAACTCGTTGTAGCGTTGAATGGCTCGGTTAACAACGTTTCGATGCAATCCCAACTTTCTTCCGATCACGGTCGCCGATTCGACCTTCCGATGAAGTTCCACGATCAATTGTCGATGCGGGGAAGCGCGAACCATAGCCTGAAACTCAAAGTTATAAAAAATTATAATTTACAAATACAAATTCAATCATAAAATAACAACAAAAACATAAATTCGAGTGCAAAATCAAGAGCGAAGGCTCGTTTTCCGTCTTTATGTCATGCACCTATAATTCTGCCGCACCCTGTATAGTTACAGTACTCCGAATTGAAAGGGTGGGAATTGGGGGAATTGGGGGAATTGGGGGAATTGTTTCAGATGTACAATGGGTTATGCATCGGAATGGGCTCGTGAAAGTTTTAGATACGGATTGGCTTAAATGAGCGATCCCAGCCACTTTACATAGGGTTTTCGCTTTTGCATTTTAGATTGTATAAAAAGAAGATATTTAGCTGATAGCTGTAAACGATATTTAGCTGTAAACAAGTTGAAAGAAACAAGCTTTCCTGAGCAATTAGAAATGTCTTCTTTTAGAATTTTAGAAATTAGAAAACTAGAGAAACAAATCGATAAAGCTAGGAAAATAATGTTTTCATTTTAAAAAGCTTTTTTGATGTTTGATTGTAAACGAGACGTTTTATAGAATGATGGGATTGGCATATGGAAACAGATCCGTCCAACTTGAGTGCTTAGGTGTTGAAGGACAGTAAAGCAGTGTTATAGACTTTGAAATGAGATGTAAGCTAAGCTACGGTATTTGGATTTACTTTACACAATACTGTAGTGTGTACTACTGAATAGTAAACGGTAAAGTTTTGGATATAGATTGGCTTAAATGAGCGATCCCAGTCACTTTACATAGGGTTTTCTCTTTTGCATTTTAGATTGTATAAAAAGAAGATATTTAACTGTAAACAAGTTCAAAGAAACAAGCTTTCCTGAGCAATTAGAAATGTCTTCTTTTAGAATTTTAGAAATTAGAAAAAAAGAATGATGAGCTGACTTGAGCGTCTTTTTCATGAACCTTTTCTTTGTGTTTTGCTCGTTGAGTAATTCCAAGTGCCATTTTCACGAAATCAAGAGATGGTTTCAATTAAAATCTGAAAAGTAAAAACTTGAAAAGTAAAACTGGGACAGTTTTGTATTTTATGAAACTCGTTCTATGGCATTTTTTCTGAACTCGTTGAATCACTGGAAAAGGTCATCTTGCACGCAAGTATCCCCAAGAGATTTTTAATTCTTTTTTAAAGTTTTAGATTTCCGGAAAAGTTTTGCTAACTTGTTTCTTGAATTTTCAGAATCTTTGTGATCGTTCGGATTTTAGAAAATGATTGAATTTGGTCCCGATCAGTACGCGGGATTGGCCATCATGCTGGTGAGAAATTGTTGAAAGTTTATAAGAATTGCTTTAATAGCTTAGAAGTTGGTAGCTAGGGCATTTGACATTATAGCCAGCTTTCCTATTTTTGTCTATTAAATATTTTTTTTACTTATAGTGTGCGGCAATTGGAGTTGTCGCCAATGGGACGGTCGTTTTTTGGATCTCGAAGCTGCCGTCGATGCAGGCAAGTTTACCGTGCAGCGTTTCAGATAAGAATTTAAAACTGGCTTCCCACGGGCAAGGCCAAGTGCTGGCTGGCCTGGCTTCTGCCCGTGACTAGCTACCAGGACTGGGCCTGGCTTTTGATCTAGCCTAGCTTTATTGCTGTCTGGCTTGGCTGGATTGACTTGTCGAACAAAAAGTATCTAGCATGCTAAAGCCAATCTTAGTCTTGCTCCTGTCCAAGTTTTACTGTTGGGCTAGCGTCTTATAAAAGTACCTGAACTAGGACTGGTCAAAAGCTAGTCTAACCTTGCCTGGCTCTAACCTCCAGCTGGAGCATTCCCGATTCCTTAAATTAGCCCAAGATCCAGTCCTAGACTGAAAGGAAAAGTATCTGGGTTTTCCAGAAGTCAAGCTTTCGAGGTTTTCCTGAGCCTAGCTTTCCTGATCTGACTTTAAGGCTTACCTTAACACAGAACATCTCTGTCCAAGCCAGTCTTGGCCTGTCTAGCTTTTCCTGGCCACTAAAAAAGTATTTGGGCGTCCATAAGTAAGAGTCTGGCTTGGCTTGGCTACAAACTTACAAGGACTTGCCTTGACTCATAGCTCTACCGCACTTCTTTAGCTGTTGATAAAACATCAAGGACAAAGGTTTAATGAGACTTTGTAAAGTAAAGTAAAATGTGAAGTCTCTCGTGGGATTTGAGTTTGCAAATTAATGAAGAATTCGCAGAATGCTTTTGGTCGTTTATCGAGAAGTCAAGCGACCGCCGATTTGCTTCATGGCTGCAGTTTTTTCTTTTACTTTGGCCCAATGTTGATCTTGTGAGTTTAAAATAAAGAATATTAGTAAAGTACGATAATCTCATGATTCTCCACTAGCTATTAGATAATACAGTACTTCATTAAACTCTAGTCTTATAGTACTTATTCAATTCAATAGTAGCTGTAGATTTTAAAGAAGATATTCCAATACAGTAGTTAATGCATTAACTATTTAATTTGATACTTATTCGATACAGTACTTCTTCAGTAAAGTACTGATTGTTTTCTTTAGTTTGTTATTGACTAGAGTACTAAATGATTAAAATATAAAATTTTTCAATTTAGTGACATAAAAAACTGGAAAACTCAAGAGTTCTCGAGTTGGTTTCGGTCATTTACAGCTAATATTGGGTTGTCCAGTTATGAATGCGCGTTTTTTACTATTTTTTAAATTTCTCAAGATACCGAAATCAAGAAAAAGATATATATGAGTATTATTCGAAAGCTGAAGATCTCCTCTACATTTTGATATAAAAAGTTTTTGAATTTGTTCAGCTTTTGGGCAAATTGACTGCACAGAAGAAGAGGTGGAAGGGTTTCCAAAAAATGGAAGGGTGCCTTTGGGATCAAGTTTTGGCTCCGCTCAAATTGAGTTAACCGTTTGATGTTTGGCCAATAGATATATCAATACAAATTTTTTTTAAAATATAACAATATCAGAGCATCTTTACTTTTCTTTTCTTTTCTGGGCGGTCATTTTACACCATAAAACTTGAGGAATAGCTAAGCTGGAAAGTTTTTTTTTTTTTTTTGAAAACGATCTCTCCCTTTGTGCAGTCAATTTCCCAAAAAGTTGAATGAATTCAAAAACTTTTTTATTCCAAAATGTAGAGGAGATCTTCAGCTTTCGAATGGTATATAACACTCATATATTGGGTTGGGGAGAATGAGTCGGCGCCGAAAATCAAAGAAATTTCTAAAACTTATAGCAGACTTTGTCAAATGATATGCGTTTGATATCCGTAGAAGGGTAACTAATTCTCTACAAAATAATATTTAAAAGAGAACTCAAACAGAGCCTCAACTCAACAAAGGATCATTTTTTCACAAAATCGATAAACTGTCATCTAGAGTAAACGGTTGGAGGGATCTTCCTGAAAATTTGGTAACTTATGTAATTGAGTGTGCTCTATCTTTTTTATATAAACACCAAAGGAGGTTTATGTGGAAGAAACTGTTCAAGCAATGAGTCGGACTTTTTGTCATTTTGATTAGCTGTGTTTGGGAATCCATAAAATCCCAAAAAAGAAAAGCTTTGTGGAATCTCTCAAAAGCCATTTTGTAAAGAAATAGTGGACCATTTTGATGAAACAAAACGTGTATTTAAAGAAGGTTTTATGGGTGCAAAAAGTTTCTTTAAATTTCGGCGCCGACTCATTCTCCCCAACCCAATACATCTGTTCGATATCTTGAGAAATTTACAAAATAGTAAAAATGCGCATTCATAACTGGACAACCCATTATTTTATGATGCTTGTCTCATCATAAAATATTAGCTAAAAGATACTCAGCGTGTCTTTTGAATTAGACAACTAGGTATACTGTAGTGAGACTATGGTATCTTTAGGTTGAAACGTTTACTGAGTACTGTAATTTGAGCATTGAACTTAAAGAGGGTGTCGTACTGCTTTAATTGCTCGTGATATTGCTTACATATTGCTTACAGTACATGTTATCAATTCCACATTTTTTCAGTGACATAAAATACTGGAAAACTCAAGAGTTCTCGAGTTGGTTCGGTCATTTTCAGCTAATATTTTATGATGCTTGTAATGCGAGGTAAGATTTTTAAAGAAACTTT
This sequence comes from Mesorhabditis belari, assembly GCA_958450365.1. Taxonomy (NCBI): domain Eukaryota; kingdom Metazoa; phylum Nematoda; class Chromadorea; order Rhabditida; family Rhabditidae; genus Mesorhabditis; species Mesorhabditis belari. Next base: position 1,669,331 of record CAUEEP010000727.1, on the reverse strand, counting down.
TAAAGATCAAAGCTTTTTTTAGTCATTTTTTTGTTTCGATCAATCGAGTTGTCGCGATTTTTACCCCAGTTTATTACAATAGTTTATTCTCGCAAAAAAATGTTACCCTATACAATTTGTTCACTTGGTTTACGGCAATTGTACCAAGTATTTATGCGTATCGAATTGGTATGAATTTTTCAAATAATTAAGCGTAAATACGCTACGTAAATACGCTACTAAATACGTAGTACCCCACCCCCCTCGTACAGTCGCGTAGTAGGCAAAAGTTTTTTAGTATTTCATTTTCTTCAAAGCGCCCGTACTTTCAAAAAATGCGTGTTTGGTATCAAAAAATAGCTGAAATTCAGGGCTATTCTTTGATACCTACGCACGCATTATAGCATAAACCAGTGTCGAGAAAAACTCGTTCAAAGCTAGACTACACAACACTCCGCACCATCATTATGGGGGTGGGGTCCAATTACAGTATTTACGGTAATCAATACGCTATCGATATCGATACGATAATAACGATTATTGATAAGGATTCGATAAGGTCATATCGATAGTGTATTGATTAGGTCATTATGGGGGTGGAGTACTATTACAGTATTTATTAAGCGTACTAGGGGATTCATTATAAGACTCAATCTTACGACATTATTTAAACTGAATATCTTTTAAGGCATCAAATATAATTATCGTTATACTAAACTACTTTAACTTTACAGTATTTTATAGTAAAAAGTTATTGATGAACATTGAAATAATCAATCAAAGAAATGAAAGCAATACCCTTTCCAATACAATTTTTCTTTCCAAAGCAATACCCTTTTCAGCTGATTGCCGTTTATACTACTATGAACCAATTTGGACGTACACTTTCTCAAATACAACTGCGTGTGGAGTGATTGGATGGTTGGAAAGAAATTCTTGCTTTTTAAACTATTAAAAGGAGGCCTTAAATTAGATAAAAAAACCTTTCAAATGATAGGCAAGTGTTCTCGAAATTCTTCTCTAAATGAACATCTTTAGGTACTACGATTTCCTGAAAAGCATGACCACAATCATCATCATTGTCATACTCGATCTGTTCACTTTCACGAAATGTCGAATTCATGGAGCACACGTAATTTGAATAGATTGAGATGTAAAAAAAGAAAGATTTTTAGTTAATCGCCCAGTTAAGCGATGAAAAATCTCGTGCCAGGAAAAGGGATGAAATTAATTTTGTCACACAGGTGAGAATTTGTATTTAAAATGATAACAGGAATGTGTCCAAACGGGTCCTAGGGCTTCGAGAGGACTACGGTAGGATTAACCGGGACTTACGGTGAATCCTACCGTAAGGCCCGGTTAATCCAGGCTTACAGGTAAAGCCAAGCAAGGCTTACGGTAGCTGAAGATCCCAGTAGCCCAGAGGAGTAATCCTCTGGGCTACTGGGATCCTGTCCAAATCTTGACTAGCTACCGTAACGGCACTGAGTCGGTTCAACAATAAGATCAAGGTAGTCTTGCTGTAATCATATAGTCTACCGTAGTCCTCTCAGACGTGGGTTACGGTAGCTGAAGATCTTACCCAAGGGTTACGGTACCTAAGAAACAAAGAGATCCAGAGAGATCAGGGCTGAGTAAAGCCAGGCCAGCCAAGCAAAACCTGTCCAAATCTTGACTTCTAGCCCAACCCTGACTTTGTTTAGGGTGATTATTTTTGTAAATAATCAATTTTCAAAACAACACTATTGAAGTGTCTATTTTTCCTTCTTTCTTTGAATTGAAGTGTCTATTTTTCCTTCTTTAGGCCAGTCTACAAGGGTTCATTTTCATCCTCGAGCTGGTCACCTATTTCGTCGTTTCTTCACTCGTTGACGCAAGAGCCGCGAAATTCGCCTTCACCACGCTTGCCTGGATTCTTGGTGAATAAAAGAAGATTGATTGGTGGTGGCTGCTTTGCGCCCAAAAGTTTTTGTTTTTCAGCATAACTTTCAAACTCACCATAACTTTCCTCAAAGTGAACCAATCTTTATGATTTTTTGGTGTCATTTTGTTGCACTTGTTGAGATCTACAAAATGACACTAAGATGATCAATCTTTAGAAGAAAGTTATGGCAAGTTGCGGGAAAAAAATTGGCACAAAGTAGCCAAGATTTGATCGTTAAAAATTCTGAAAATAAGCTTTTCATAGAATTTTATATAACAAATTAGTGACGTTGTCGATCTTTCCGATTTGAAAAACTTATGAAGCAAATATGTCGATCTTTCCGAGTAGAAGCAAATATCTTCTAATTGGAACATATGTAATTGAAACACATGTACTTCTAGTTGGAGCACATGTACTTCACTATTGAGCTTTGAGCTAGATCTGTTCATTTGTCAGTCTGATTGTCAATAAGTATACAACAGAAAGACCGAGCTTCTACAACTACGAGAAAGAGAAAGGGAAAGGGAAAGAGAAAGAGAAAGGGAAAGAGAAAGGGAAAGAGAAAGAGAAAGAGAAAGAGAAAGAGAAAGAGAAAAAAAGAATAGAGCTTAGTAAATTCTATACGAAATCCTGAAAAAGTTGTTGTTAAAATGGCCAAATATCATTTTAGATAGATTGTCTAAAGCTAGAGATTAATTACGGTATTTTTGAAAGTAAACATGTTTTCGTAAACATGAGATTATCGCCTTTTCAGTGCACGCGTTGGACGGTGTGATCGCGATCTATTTCAACAAAGAATTCTCACGTTTGATCAGAAGACGTCATATTTGTAAGAACTCGATTAATCAAACATATGAGGGATAAATCTCTTTCTTTCTTTTCTTTTTCTAGCCGCTTCCACGCAAAATCAACTCACCGCCAGCCAATCTGGACAAAGATCGGAACAATCGACAAAAGCGAATACCAACAAGAAAAATGTGTACAGCACGAGTTGAGAATGCAATCTTCTTGATTAATTCATTTCTCTAAAAGGTATTTATTTCAGAAAACTACCGTAAACAATCAGTTTTTTTCTGATCACTCTAATTTTTGGAGTAGGCTAATATCCGCAATTTTTTGTCATTTTTTTTAGTCATTTGCGCAACTCACCATAATTTTCTTCTAAGTGGACTAATCTTTATCATTTTTGGTTCCATTTTGTAGATCTCAATAAGTACAACAAAATGACACCAAAATCATAAAGATTGGTCCACTTAGAAGAAAGTTATAGCGAGTTGCGCAAAAAAAAATAGCGGAAATTAGCCTACCCCCAATTTTGATATCATTCGATGGGAAAACACAAGGTTTAATGATGCAAAAAGTTATGGCAAGTTGCGCAAGTGACCCTGTCAACATTCATACAAAAATAAACGAAATTAAATGAATCTTCGCCCGCTAAATAAGCTAAATGTAAGCCAAAAAAAAAAAAGATTTCGGAAATTAGCCTACCCCTAATTTTTGTATCATTTGATTGAGCCTTTTCTCATCGATTTCTCAGATTTCTCATCGAATGTTGCAAAAATTGAGCTGATCGAATGAAAACTGGCTTACAGTTTTTTTTTTGTTTGAAAATAGATGCCTTTTAGCAAAACGGATTAGCTGAGAGTGAACACATTTGATTTTAACACAGCATGTAGCATTCACATCCATCAATAAGCATTCACAAATTAGAATCATAAAAAAACACAAATTGGAATCACCGAAAATTTCACCCCACCCAACAGCACACTCTTTTCGTCGATGAAACTAATTCTAATAAATCATTGAAAGTGAAAATAGAGAATTCAAAAGTGTCGCAAAATACACACAATGCTACAGAGCACATCCGCGCGAAATAAGGCAAAAAATCGTTTTCTATAGGATTTTTACTTTTGAATAGCCGATTGACGCAGAAAAATGTGCTGAATCCGAAAACAAAAGAATTTTTGAAATCCACTCCGGGAACTTTCTGCTGATCAAGTTTGCAATAAAGCTAGAGCAGGCATGCCTCTGAAAGATGGCCTATTTTAGATTTCCATTGGTTTTTAAAGGTTTTAAATCTTAAAAAGCGGTGAATAAAGTAGTTTTGTATGCAGTGTACAACCCAGAATACAGTCTAAGTCGTAAATAATCGTAAATTCTTTGAAAGATTTTCCCAGATAGTTTTTATAGTACTTTTAGATATACATTTACATTACTAGTAGAATTACAGTACAAACAGGTGCACTGTAGCTGTCAGCGGGTAGTAATATGTACTCGATATACCTCTGCAAATCCGCGCGAAAATGTGTTTTCGATAGGATTTTTACGTTTGAATAGCCGATTGACGCAGAAAAGTGTGCTGAATCCGAAAACAAAAGAATTTTTGAAATCCCTTTGACAAATTTTTTTAAAAATCAAGTTTTAGTGATTACTGTGTTAAATTTCAGCCATATTTTATTGTCGGAGCAAAATTTTGAAAACAAAAGCCTAAAACAAAAATGTAAGCCGCAAGTTTTATTCTACGGGCTTTTCTCTATCTTTTGATACCAAAAGCATAAAAATTGATAAACCCTATAAAAAGTTATAACCTTTTGAAAATAAAAGTGTGATTTCTGGGCACACTATAACGCGGATAGATTACTCTACTCGGTGCAAAACCATACGCCACCCCCTAAATTTCAATTTTCTGCGGCTCCCGTGCCAGTGACAAAAAAAAACAGAAAACGTAGTTAGATTCAGGACCAAAAATAACCCTTAAACCTCAAAAATCGTCGACATAGCATGAATAGGGAAAATGTAACAGCCAAAAAACGAAAACTCACCCGGTGCAAAACCATACGCCACCCCCTAAATTTTGGTGTCGTTTTTGCATTTTTGTTCAATTTTTATGATAACAAGGTCTATTTATAACAATAACAGTTTAATATTTTGTTGTCTGTCCCTGACGACTGATCACGTCAAATATTCGACTCAGCATGCTATCCGCGAATTGACTCTACGCCTTGGCTTTTCTAAATCCTTTAAATCCTTTAAATAACGCGGATAGATTACCGTAACCCGAAAGAGAAAAAGAGCAAAATTAAACTTTTTTTTGCTACAATCAAACCATTTTCGCTATTTTTCTTTTTTTCAAGATGATGTGTCGATCTCTGCGAATTTAGGTTAAGTTGTTTTTTATGAACAAATGCCTTGCTTTTGAATTTTTCAGGCCTCGACAGGAATTAATCCAAAAAAGGAATGAGCGCACAGTTTGCAACGGTATATGTTAAACGTTTTGAAATAACATTTTAATGTTTATTAAAAGAACAACATTGAAAACAAGATTAATTAAAATGTCCCTGGTCAGATAATAAAACGTTTTTGTGCTTATTTGTGAGCTAATTTTTGTGCGGCATATTTTAGCACTTGTAGTTTTTCTCCACGTTTTATTTTCTCGCAAATTTGCCCAAAAATTGAATGCACCGATATTGGTATATTGGCTATTCACCCATATTGGCTAAGCACTTGTTAGTTTTCAAAAACTCGGGTAGATGTCGATGATGCAATCCAACATGAGCTTTTACTAAACGTGTTCCAATATCGGGTACTTGTGGAGTATCCGGGGGGTAAAATTTTAAGATCCGGGGTAAACTTTCAAAAACCAACCAAATGCCAATGTTTTTCTTGTTAATAGAACTTTGCCATCAACATATAAAACCATCAACACATAAAACTACCTCAAAAAATGGTTTTGAAGAAAAAAAATGACCCGCCAACTAGGATATTATCAACATTTCTAATAATGACATAAAAAAATTTTGTAGAAGTTACGTTTTTGATCGAGTATCACCTCGAATCACGTAATCAAGTAATCACCTCAATAAATTGAATATCTTTACATTTGAAGGGAATTTGCCACCAAATCACTTAAGCGGCTGAATATCTTTAAAAGGGGTCGTGTATAACGTATATAAAATTTTACCCCCCGGATCTTAAAATTTTACCCCTCCGGATATTGAAAGACCCCCCGGATACTCCACAAGTACCCAATATCGAGTTCTTCCATTTTTCCCAGCAGACTTTTGCATGTATCGATTGTTGAGCTAATCTCTTTCTCCGATAGTTTCGAATTTGTCACTGAAGAATTTTTGCAGAAAGCATCGAAGGTTTCTAAGCATCCACATTGTCCAGTAGTGTATGTCCTCTGGGTTTATAGATGAAGCATTAAAAATAATAGTTTTCAAAAAGTTCAGCAGTTCTGTCTATGGATTATTACGTGCTTTTTAGGTCTACATATTTTCGCTAGTAAACATACCGAATCAGATTTTACTAAGAAAATTTTTTTAGAAAAAATAAAAGTTTCCAAAATGATGTCCGCTACTGTACCTCTGCAAATCCGCGCGAAAATATGTGTTTTCGATAGGATTTTCACGTTTGAATAGCCGATTGACGCAGAAAAATGTGCTGAATCCGAAAACAAAAGAAATTTTTGAAATCCCTTTGACAAATTTTTTAAAAATCGAGTTTTAGTGATTACTGTGTTAAATTTCAGCCATATTTTATTGTCGGAGCAAAATTTTGAAAACAAAAGCCTAAAACAAAAATGTAAGCCGCAAGTTTTATTCTACGGGCTTTTCTCTATCTTTTGATACCAAAAGCATAAAAATTGATAAACCCTATAAAAAGTTATAACCTTTTGAAAATAAAAATGTTGATTTCTGGGTTATGGCAAAATCGCGTTTGAAGAATTGACTCTACGCCTTGGCTTTTCTAAATCCTTTAAATCTGAAGATTTGAATGGACTCAAGTTGAAAAAGTTATGCTCGCATAGGCTTGACTTCCAAGCTAGTACGATTTCCCAAAGATATACACGCCTATGTGGATGCTTAGAAACCTTCGATGCTTTCTGCAAAAACTCTTCAGTGACAAATTCGAAACTATCGGAGAAAGAGATTAGCTCAACAATCGATACATGCAAAAGTCTGCTGGGAAAAATGGAAGAACTCGATATTGGGTACTTGTGGAGTATCCGGGGGGGGGGTCTTTCAATATCCGGAGGGGTAAAATTTTAAAATTTTAATTTTACGAGCTCACCTTTAATATGGCTCAAAGAGATACTAATAGGTTGATGCATAAGTCTTTTCGTTTTTTTCGTACTTCTGTTAAAAAGTAACAAATTCACCAATTAATCTATAGTTTGCTCTATAAAAAAGTGTTTTTTTGTTCAATTTGCATTTTTTTAAATGAATTTCGGTTCACTTTCAAGCAAATTCGAGAGTGAAAAACGCCTTTTTCGTAAAAATCTATAAAAAACTCTACGGAAAAATTGGCTGAATGAATTTCTCTGAAATTTTGGCGAAATATCAAACGTTTTTTTTCTCTATCTTTTATCTATTGACACGAAGATATGTTTTCTTTAGCTAAGGTGTCTAAACCGCATCATCGAGTTAGCCCTTTTTGACTACCCGACTTCATACTCTCAAGAAAATCCAGGCATTAAATATTTTTAAACCCGTTTTAATGTTATTTTGCAGAAAAATAATTGGTTTTTCTAATGAAATCAACCGTAGTTTAATTGGTGCATTTGTTGGCTTGAAACGGCAGACGAAAAGGAACAAAAACACTTATGCATCAACCTAATATTTTTCCTAAAAATGACTGTGCCAGAAATTCGAGAAAAGCTTTCAAAAATCATCAACTTTGAGGTCATTTTAAAGCAATTTCCACAAACCTTTTCGTGGTTTTTGATTACATATACGAAATCAGGTTTTTTTTCTAGTAAAATGCAGTATGTGGCTAATCAATCAGCTGCCCGCTTCTGAGAATACAACAAAATGCTTCAATTTGCTCTCGTTTAATTGCTGAGTTCTGGTTAGCAATTATTCAACGCAATAAGTTCGATGGATCAAAACTTTCAAACACAAAATCTCTGGCTATAGAAAGACATAGCTATAGAAAGTGAAACATTTAAAAACCTTGACATCAGCTATTCACCTTGACATCACCAGTTCAGCTTGTTTTAGCTATGCCAGGTCAATCAAAACAGTAAAATGTGATTCTTAATGTTTTTAAGTGATGCTAAACGCATTGGAAAGCTTTTTGTAACAATTTTTAATACAGAAAAATGGCCAAATGACAGATTCTAGAGATGTCGACTAGCGCTCATTCAAGCGCTTTTTAAATAAGTTGTATAAGTTGAGTCGGAAAGTTTCACCAGTCACCAGTTCTGGTGATCAATCTGTGCGTTTCCCTAGTAAAATACAGGGTGGGTACGCCATGATTACGGCTACACCTTTTCAGCAGATTGCATACCAAACGCCGCAATCAATTCAAAACCCCTAAATGTTATATAGAGAATTGAAGCCTGAATTCTTGCCTACATTTCTGTACCAAAAGATCTTGAAAGATTATTGCCTACATTTCTGTACCAAAAGATTTTTCAGACCCTCAAATGAGCTCAATCCGATTAGTCGATTTTTCGCTGTTTTCTAAGAAGAATTTTCTGGTTGTTTTATACATAAAAAGATAGCATTTTGAATGGTATAAAAAATGATGATACCACCAGAGTGCTTTGACAATGACAGTTAAAAGTCGACTAATCGGATTGAGCTCATTTGAGAGCCTGAAAAATCGGCTGCATAAATCCAATCAAAGATCTTTTGGTACAGAAATGTAGGCAAGAATTCAGGCTTCAATTCTCTATAAAACATTTAGGGGTTTTGAATTGATTGCGGCGTTTGGCATGCAATCTGCTGAAATGGTGTAGCCGTAATTCTAACCCATCCTTTAGTTCTTGTTGCCTAGTGTTTACAGTAGCTTTCATTGTCAGATGATTAAGAAGAGTAAATGGTAACTTTGTGCAAGACTAGACTAGTGCTTTCGACTTCCCAAAGTTCTTCGAGGCAGAAAGTTACGTGGTGCTTTATAGGCGTACCAGACAGGCAACTTCGCGATCTCTCCTTTCTTCTTTCTCCCGCACCATCACTCCTCCTGATCCCTAAATCGAAATAGACTTGAGAAAATCGGTTTCCCTGTGCTTTGATGCCTTATTTCGTTTTGATGAGTTTCATTTTCTCAATTTCAATTCAAAAAATCCCCCGATTTGCGCACAGACAAACTGTGAGATTTGAATGTGTTATTTTATTAAAAAAAACGCATTGATGCGTGCTATAGAATCAGGAAAAACAATCCATTCTTCTTTTTACTAAGAAATCAAAATACGAAAACGAAAATAGCCGATTTGCACAATTCTCCACAGAAAACACAACGTATATTTCAAGAAATTCAGAAAAAGTCATTCAGCTGTACGCAAAAAGAAGAATGGATAAGAATAGCTGTTGAGTGAGTCATGGGTAAACCGATAGACGGGGTTTCATTGCGTCATTGCCATTCTTTGGCTATAGTTTGAGCAGATTGTTGGCGTGATGAACATTCAATATTCAAATCTCCCATGCATCATGGGTTTCTTGTACGTGACAAAATAATTTGTCACACAACAAAACACACTTGTCGCGAACGAGAGTTACTAGTGTTTTTTTTCCTGATTACGGTTAGATTTCTTTTATCTTTGGTTATGCGAAAATGAGATTTTCAGCAGTTCAGTCGTCAAGTACTGTCATAATCAGAGATAAAAGCTCAATAAGCCTGAAAGATCTAGGCCTGAATTTACCTTTTGATTGAAGGAAAACGACTTAAGAGAAGCTTTACTAAAAAGAAAGCAAATACATCAATAATATTAATCTTGTTGTTCATTGATTGTTCAAAGCTAGATACAGCTGTCTGGCCAAACCCAAAGCCAAAGCCAAGGTCAAAGCCAAACCCAAAGCCAAAGCCAAAGCCGGAAGCCAAGGCCAGAAGCCAAGGCCAGAAGCCAAGGTCAGAAGCCAAGGCCAGAAGTCAAGGCCAGAAGCCAAGGACAGAAGCCAAGGACAGAAGCCAAGGACAGAAGCCAAGGACAGAAGCCAAGGACAGAAGCCAAGGACAGAAGCCAAGGACAGAAGCCAAGGACAGAAGCCAAGGACAGAAGCCATGTCATCCTCAACTCTAGTTAGTCCAGAAGCCAAGGCCAAGCTTCACTCATCACAAGGAAATCTATGTTCAATAATCTTCCTATTGGTCTCAAAGATTCCGATATTGACTACAACTCTTGTCCACTTGAAAAGGTGGAGAAAAAAAAGCGATTTTTAGGGTTTTATGAGTCAAAGGATAAAAATGAAGGGAAAACAAAATTTATTTGGGTGCACTGAAGTGGCTAAGTAGCGGATAAACAGTCAAAAACTACACGTATTGCAAAAAAAAATGATGATCCTTTGGAGATTCAAAAAAATTTGAGGAAAATGGGCAAAATATTGAAAGTTCTTCTGCCCGAATGGCTTAGATAAAAGTGAATTTGGTTGAGGCACATTAAATTATCCTCACTTTTTCCCTGATGAGTGTATCGAAATGAAGAGAGAAATTTGGTGGGGGGAGATTTCTATAAAAAAACCTTTTGCATTTAGCTATTTGAGCAGAAGAAAAGTGATTATTTAAGGAGAAACTTTCGGGTAGAAATTCGAAATTTTGGGTATTTAATTTCAAAATATCCAAATTTATTTAGTGTCTGAAAACTAAAAATCTCTCTTTTTTCTTAATCTTTCGTAAGCTTTTCGTTTAAGTTTTCAGATTTTTCGGAAATTCTGTCCTTAATAGTTTTGTCTTTTAAAACCTTTTTGAAACTGTGCACCAGTTTGCCTTGTAACTTTTTGTACAGTAACGTTTTGAAAAAGTAGCTAGGAAATGTCTAGGTTAATAGGAAAGAAAGGAAATGGCTAGGAAACCAAAATCAGAAAATAAATTTTATTTCAAAGAATAGTAGCCTTAATTCTTGACATTTATCCACCAAAAACTTTCCGATTCAACTTATACAACTTATTTAACAAGCACTTGAATGAGCGCTAGTCGACATCTCTTGAATCTGTCATTTGACCGTTTTTCTGTATTAAAAATTGTTACAAAAAGCTTTTCAATGCGTCTAACATCACTTAAAAACATTAAGAATCACATTTTACTGTTTTGATTGACCTGGCATAGCTAAAACAAGCTGAACTCGTGATGTCAAGGTGAATAGCTGATGTCAAGGTTTAGCTGATGTCAAGGTTTTTAAATGTTTCACTTTCTATAGCTATGTCTTTCTATAGCCAGAGATTTTGTGTTTGAAAGTTTTGATCCATCGAACTTATTGCGTTGAATAATTGCTAACCAGAACTCAGCAATTAAACGAGAGCAAATTGAAGCATTTTGTTGTATTCTCAGAAGCGGGCAGCTGATTGATTGATGATAACTGATTCCGGGGAATTCTAGAGTATACAAAGTATACTCAAAACTATCGTACATCCGGGAAAATAATATATTTTTACATTACTAACTACATTACCCGTAAAATTTGATGAGCATTTTGTTATTTAAAACTTTTAAATCTTTAGATTCCAGCTTAAAGTTTAGTTTGCTTTTCAGTTTCATTTTTCATTTTTCTTTTGTGGCTTTTTTTTAGTTTACAGTACTGGACAATGAAATATGATATTTGAAAAACGATCGTCACTTTCGCGCGTCTGTAACTCCCTTGTCTTTGAGTTTAAACTATTAGTGTTATACATTTTCTGAAAGCTCTTTTCAAGGACTATGCAATGGTAATATTAATATTTAGAAATACGGTAAAGACAAAGGAGTTACAGACGGGCGAAAGTGATGATCTTTTTTCAAATATGATATTTCATTGTCCAGTAGTGTATAAAGTTCCCTATTTTTTTGTGATTCAGCAAGAATTTTCTAACCGATACTGGATCTTTCGTTTTCAATTTATTTTTGATAAAACATACTTGAAAAGTGATCACCTTTTTTTCGGGTCCTTAGGGAAATCTTCGAGAACTACTTCAGCGCAAATTAATCAAAATTCTTCTTTTCTTGATTGAAACGTTGAAGTTTTTCGCAGAAGAACTTGTCGATCTTCCGCTTTTTTATTTTCAACACAAATGGGATCAAAGATTTCGGGAGGAAATCATAGAGATCAATCTTCCCTTAGCTATGACAACTTTATTTTGACCGACTGTTTCTCCCTTGACTAAAGTGTTTTCTAAAAGATGCTCTTTTGCAAAAAAAACTACCGTAATCCTTGGCTATCGTTGTCTTTTGGCTACCGTAACCCAAACCGTATACTGTGACCTAGAATGTCTTTGAGTAGCATAATCCCGATTGTCTTTTCAATCCAGTAATCCCGGTTGTCCATGAGCCACCGTAACTCCAGTTGTCTTTGAGCTAGCGTAACCCGTAATCCTACTGTACCTGTCTACCGTAATCCTACTGTAACTAATGTAATCCTAAAATAATTGGTCCTGTGAGTAGTCTGTTTTTAAACAGTTTCGCTTGAGTGAACCCATCGGATTAAATTAAACTTTCTCTAAACCTTTTAGAAAAGCACTGCTCAACTGGTTACTGTTAAAAAATGAAAATTTAGGTAATCTTTTATTCTCATAGAGAAATTGCGAGATGTGGTCACTTATCAAGCCGGATCATGTGGCTGGGATCGCCATTGTTGTGGTCAGTTTGAGTCAGATTGAAAAATTTCTTAAAACAAAGCTTACAAAACCCGGTAAAAGCCACCAAAACATGCTACAGTACCCAAATTATTCCCTTTATACTACAGGTATACTACAGTAACCCTCATCTGTACTATAGCAAACTACAGTAACCGTATGCGCTCTTGAGAAAGCTACCAATAACTTTCGAGGTTTAGCAATGAATCAATCAATTCCATTTAGTGTTCCCTACTCGGTGTGGTCGCGAATGGGGCGGTTGTTTTCTGGATCTCGAGATTGGCTTCAATGCAGGTGGGTTATCGAATATTATATTGTATATAAATAAAACTTCTACAGTAGTTCACCATAAGAATTTTAAGAATGCTTTTGGACGTCTCACGAGAAACCAGGCGACCGCCGATCTTTTGCACGCCTGTAGCTTTTGCTTCTACTTTGGTCCAATGTTGATTTTGTAAGTATGCTTGCTACAGTATGATTAAGAAATTCATTAGCTTTAATTTAACCTTTAAAGATACTCAGCGTGTCTTTTGAATTAGACAACTAGGTATACTGTAGTCAGACTATGGTATCTTTAGGTTGAAACGATTACTGAGTACTGTAATTTGAGCATTGAACTTAAAGAGGGTGTCGTACTGCTTTAATTGCTCGTGATATTGCTTACGGTACATGTTATCAATTCCACATTTTTTCAGTGACATTCAAACATGGAAATCGGAAGAAGTTTCGAGTTGGTTCGGTCACTTTCAGCTGATTTTCTACGATGCTTGCAACGCTAGGTAATGAGGCAGAAAAATGTTCGAGAAAAGAACGCAAAGTTCTTCCATTACAGTCATCTGTTTGTGTCAATTAACCGAGTTGTCGCGATCTTTGTGCCCATTCTTTACAACCGTTTATTCTCCAACCAAAATGTCACACTTATGCACATGTTCTGCTGGTTTACAGCGATTGTGCCAAGCATTTGGGCGTATCGAATCGGTAAATGAAAAAAAAAAGATTTCTAAATCAACTTTCTCGCAGCTGATTGCCGCTTTTATTACTACGATGCGATTTGGACGTACACTTTTGCCAGCAATCCCGAGTGTATGGTCATTTCCTGGTATGGTCACAGTTGCAAGTCGTTTGAATTCACCAATTACAGGTATTACGACTTTATCAAGAGCATCACGACGATCATCATCATCGTGATTCTCGACTTTATCACCTTCACAAAGTGTCGGATTCATGGGCAGCATGTATTTCTGATAATCTCAATAATTGATCATTGAACTTTTAGCTAATCGCTTCGCTCAGTGATGCGAGATCGAGACAAAGGAAGCGCGAAGAAATTGTGTTTGTTTGGCAGGTTTGTCAAGGGGATCGAATTCCAAAAAAAACCAAGTCTAGGCCAGTCTTCAAGGTTTCATTTTCATTCTCGAGCTGATCACCTTTTTCGTTTTCCCACCATTGGTCGACAATAGGGGATTCAAGTTCACTTGCACCACAATTGCCTGGATTTTAGTGCACAGCTTCGATGGGTAAGACGGGTAATCCAATCGAAATATAAAGATTTCAGGGTAATTGCTGTTTGTTTCAACAGAGAGTTCCGACGACTCATGACTAGCAATATCTGTATGTGCCGCATTAACCCACATTATGTATCCGATACTTAAGATGATTCGAGCCACCATCCGACCGTCAAGACCGAAAGCTCGGGAGGACACAATACGTCTGGAAAGCAACAAATCTATAGCACTGATGCTTAAAACATGAATTGGACGTTACATTTTATTGAATCCTTTGGTGCACAATCAATCACAGCGAATAAACCATACACAATAACCTTATCTCACAGCACCGTAGAAAATTATCCTAAATTATGAAGACAGGAAGTTCGTTTGGAGTGACTCGTAATATAAGTAAGGCTTGGCAAGATGAAAGTGAAGTGGCAATCGAAATTCATTCATATACAGACAGAAAAAGATAGATTCATATGCATCGAAAAAAATAGACAAGCGGATTTACTTACAAACAGAGTGACCTCAAATAAGTTGATGTAAGCCGTGCTTCTCATAGTAGATGCTGACACGCTCGAACACCGATTTTCCGCTTTCCACGACTCGCAGGATCGCCTAAAGATTCTTTAAATTAAAATATTCAAGTAAAACACTGGTAGCATAGAAATGGCAATCACCTTCTTGACAAACTCTTCTGAAGGGGGCTCTTCCACGACGCAAAGAATCAGATTCTTCCGGGACGGCAATGTGTACGCAGCAAGTGAAACGGCTTGTCGAATAGCCCATCCGTGATGCCTAAATTAATAATTTGTTGAAAATTCCTTTATCTTTAAAAAATACTTAGCGAGCGTCCGACCATAAGACAGTCGGCAAATTTCCGCAACGCTCGAATCATTGTTTGCACTGGCGAGAGCCTCCATGAAGTCCACTAAAACCAAAACATAATAAAAAATACTATATTTCGTGTTTTAGTTTTTTTTTAAAATGCCCGTTGAGGATTAGATGAAAACCAACCGATAAATTGCAAAGCTCGGTGCAGTGCTAGAAGACTCTTTGCACCTTGATAATTCTTCGACGTTACCTAAATAAAAGATTAACTTTTTGAAAAATACAATAAATCATACCTCGTGCGCAAACAAAGCATCCACGGAGTCGTACTTTTCAGGCTCTTTTTTGTTCAACTCACGCAAACGTGTAGTCTTCGATCGAATATCCACTTGCACAAAATGGAAGATTTTGCCGAGCATTCCGATGAACCTATAGCATGATGTTTAGTGTGCAACAAACTCAAAAACCAACTTGTTTAGCTCCTCATAGGCGGCAACAAAAAGCGGAAGCGTCACATCACTGTCATGTTCGGCGACGATGGCTTTCTCGAAGAGGTCGGCCACTTTCTCAACGTCGAAGGCGAGCTCGGAGACGGTTGCTTTGAGAGCGGCTGTGTCATCGGCGGCGATTTCGGTGGAAAGCGGACGATTGACGGTCACTTCCATCTAAAAAGGGGAAAATAGAAACAAAGTACCGTTAACAATTGAAACAAAATATAGAAACATTATGTTACGCAAGAAAATTTAATTTAGAGGAAATTGGTTTTAAAGGATCCAAAAGTGACTGGAAGTGGCAAAAGTGGAAGATGAATCAGTTTTTGTTTTCAATTACAGTGTCTTCTAGACTCCAAGGCACATGTCAGACTGCACTTTTAGTCAATAGCTTTTATGTGAACGAGGCCTCGCGAGGGGGTCGTATGATCCTTTTGACCCCCAAACCAAAGCAAAATGTTTCTCTTCGTGTCTCTTTTCATTCCATAAATCAGTACACATAACAACAAATTACATTCCTCCTTTATGCGCCAACTTACTGAAGAAAAGATATTATAAAACACTACTTAACACGTGAAGGTTTAGGTTTATCTCGCGCCTTTTATAAGAGAATTGAAACGAAATCTAATTTTCATTCACATTTTTAACACCTTTCAGGTCAATTTATTGCTTTTTTGACTTTAGTGATGGGTGTAACACTTCAGGAAGAGGGCTAAGGATAAGCTTTTAGAATTTTGATAAATTTTGAAGACTAACTCTAGGAACTGATGTCTCAATGCTGGTTCTTTGCTGTCAGTGTGCCCAAGCCTGTCAAAAATCTAAAAAAGGACCAATACAAAGCTTTCTTATCTCCTGAAGTGCAGTTGCATCATCGTTTTGACACTTTTTTGAGTCCTGTCTTATTAACCTGTTTTACTCAAATTTTTTTCAGGATGGTTCTAGCAGATCTCGGCCGTCGCATTCGAAATGCTCTCGGGAAGCTCGGGCAAGCCACCGTTATCAATGAGGTATGCTTTATGGCTTTTGAAAAAAGTAAATCTTCAACTTGCAGGAGGAGCTCGATGCTATGCTCCAAGAGGTTTGCCGAGCTCTCATCGAAGCGGATGTGAACATCAGATATGTGAAACAACTAAAGGATAATGTCAAGTAGGGGATATTATGGTTTCTAGCAGCAATCTCGGTTTAGAAAAGCGATCAATTTCGAGGACATGGTTGGTGGAGTAAACAAACGACGCTTGATTCAGAAGACGGTTTTTCAAGTAAATAGTGTTTTCAAATAGGTAAATTTATTTTTATGAATTTAGGAGTTGCTGAAACTTGTGGATCCAGGTGTGACGCCTTATCAACCGGTAAAAGGAAAGCCGAATGTAATCATGTTCGTTGGTCTGCAAGGTTCCGGAAAGACAACAACTTGTACGAAGGTAATCCGAATTAAAAGCAACATTTTTTAAAGTTTTGTTTTTAGATGGCATATCACTATCAACGAAAAGGATGGAAAACTTGTCTGATTTGTGCCGATACATTCCGTGCCGGTGCTTTCGACCAATTGAAACAAAACGCAACAAAAGCCAGGTTTTAAAATACTTGTTTTCCAAATAAATTCGCATTTAGAATTCCGTTTTATGGAAGCTACAGTGAGATGGATCCAGTGGTGATTGCAGCCGAAGGAGTTGATAGATTCAAAAAGGTAATTCAATTTTTTCTTGACAAAAATTATTTATTGTTTAGGAGGGTTTTGAAATCATCATTGTTGATACTTCTGGACGACACAAGCAAGAAGCCTCTTTGTTTGAAGAAATGCTTCAAGTTTCCAACGCTGTTGTAAGTTTTTGAACCGATTTCAAGGAAATAATTTTCACACTTAGAGCCCAAACAATGTCGTTTTTACCATGGATGCGTCAATCGGTCAGGCTTGCGAGGCCCAGGTAAGAAATATTGCAAAAAACCTTATATATTCTTCAATTAGGCACGTGCCTTCTCTGAGACAGTAGACGTCGGATCCGTTATTATTACCAAGCTCGATTCACACGCCAAGGGAGGAGGTGCCTTGTCTGCGTAAGTTTACCTTTGCAAAAATATACGAATAATGAAATCGTTCTCTTATGGTTTTTAAAATTATTTCCTTTTTAGAGTTGCCGTTACTAAGTCTCCTGTGATCTTCATTGGTACAGGAGAGCACATTGATGATTTCGAGGTGTTCAAGCCTCAGTCTTTTGTTCAAAAGCTGCTCGGTAACTATACTTCTTTCTTTTTTCTGCAAAGATCATTTTAGGTATGGGAGATTTGAAAGGCCTCGTGGATATGGTAAAGGACATTGGTATTGAAGACAATGAAGAGCTCGTGAAACGAATCAAGCATGGTGGGTATTTCCAAAAAGACTAGATTCATTTTATCTTCTAGGTCAATTTACACTACGCGATATGTACGAACAGTTCCAGAACATAATGAAGATGGGACCATTCAGTCAAATCATGGTATGTAGCAGATAGTTTTGAAAAACAACTTTTGTTTAGTCTATGATTCCTGGCTTTGGACCGGATTTCATGTCTAAAGGAAACGAACAAGAAAGCAGTCGCCGACTTAAACGGCTGATGACCATCATGGATTCGATGTCCGATTTTGGTTTGTTGATTGTTAAATTTTCTAAATCTTATTATTGTAGAGTTGGACCACGACAAGGCTACCGATCTATTCAACAAAGAGCCACGTCGATTGACTAGAGTTGCCAATGGATCTGGTAGCATGGAAGTTGAAGTAAATACAACCGCTTAATGCTGCATAATATTGATGTTTTTAGGTGAAGGAACTTCTGAGTCAATACAAGAAATTCGCCGATATGGTGAAGAAGATGGGTTCAATGAAAGGACTGTTTTCGGTTTGGCCTTATTTAAAAACCGTATTAAAACTTCAAATTTAGGGCAAAGGCGGTGACATCAACCCATCAAAAGTTAACCCATCTCAAATGGTCAAACTTAATCAACAAATGGCCAAGATGATGGATCCCAGAGTGAGTCTTTCATTTTCATGCTTGTTGATTCAATTTCTTAGGTTCTGCAACAAATGGGCGGCATGGGCGGCCTGCAAAGTATGATGCAGCAACTCTCAAAGGTTTTATCAATTTAAAGCTTAAAATTATAAGTACTTTTACAGATGTCTGGAGGAAAGATGTGACGCCAAACCTCAGTCAGCCATCATTTATCTAAGGTTCGTTTTTTGTTTTGCATATTTATTTAATTAATATTTCCAGTCCGACAAGGAGTGGCCCGTTTCTTCACCATTTACTAAAATGGTTTTTGCTTTTTGTGTAGCTTTCTTTATTTTTCTGCTTTGTGATATTTCTTTCCTGGTTAATCAAGCTAGTAGTATTTCTATCCAAAGTCTCGTTAGCTCTTCGCTTCCCGCCTATTCTCTACTTGCTGCTTTTGTTTTCAAAGTTGGACTTCCTAGGATAGCAAACCTGCATATCGTGCGCAAATCATGCAATTATACCACTTCGATTTTGCGATTTCTATTAGTGTTTCGTTTTATTATGTATCATTCCTCCTTTTCCACAAGTAGAACTTCATTATTATTCAACATGTGTGTAGAACTGTAATAAATATTTGGATTACAATCGACTTACCCATAAGAAAGCATTTGATTTGAATAAACTATCTTCTAAAGAAAGTAAAGGTGAAGTTTGTACGAAGTTGTGTTAAGATGGCTCCTCCAAGAACGAGTCGGCGAAATAAGGTAGATGAGGAGGATTCAATGGATTGCGCGGATATTGAGGTAGATAAATACAACATCAGTTTACGTGCTGAATTTAGTTAGATACCAAGGGAATTCCCGCATCCCAGCCAAGTTTCGACCGAAAGTTTCTTGTAGCAAAAGGTTTGCTTAGTTTGCGTATTTCATTTGTATGAACTCTTTAGTTGAAACTGTCGCGAATAGCTTTTTCTACAAAGTTCGTCACCCGAAGTTCAATACGGGAGTCGTATATCGAATGAGCTCCACGCTTTGTGAAGAGGTAAGTTATCAACCGCGTTGATCCGTTCATAAGAATTTTAGATCATTTTGTCTGGAGAAGAGCATCGCTCCTTCTTTTATGGTGAATCGGTGGTAAAGGACGGCGCTTTTCGGTTAGTATTCACCTTTGAAATTTTTTCAAGCAAAATTTTAAGCTTATATATGTTACGTCCGTTTACGAACTAAAAATTTTTTATAGGGGTCCAAAGTTAGGGTCCAAAAATGCCTTAAAATGGCCATAAAAAATTTAACACTGAGGCAAAAAAAAGTTGTGTAATGGCTCATTTTGTTGCAAATTTTACGTAGATTCTTAAAGTGAACTTTGGACCCCTATAAAAAATTTTCTACCGAACCAAATGAGCTGAAATTTGTTTTACGATATAAAATTCATATATTTTGCATATCTTTTATTTTGGCACCAAGTCGGTTGTCTTTCAAAGATACCTTAGTTCGTAAACGGACATAACATATAGATAATTTCTAGGTTATGTGCACCAGTGCATCCTCTATTCTTGGCTATACCTTACTTTTTCAAGAAAAGCGTGAGTAATTTGGAATTTTCAAGGAAAATCTAAATTTTAGTCACGATTCGAAGAGCTAGGCGAAATTTTGTGCGACGACGAACTGCCAGCGATTTCACTTTTGGCGACAAACGAGCAATTTATCCGTACTGTTGATTTAATTGCTGACAGTAAAGGTTTGTTTTAAAGTTCTTACGCAGATTTACAAAATATGATTTAGAAATCGGTGATGATAAAGTGTTTCGTTTCAATAAAGAACGAGCCATTCAGTGGTTGAGTGGACGATTCAACCGTTTACAGAAAGCCTTGGTCGAGAACACTTCTCTACACAAAAGCATAATCGAAAACAGTAAGGATATTTTTAGTATCATACAATTTTTAATTTTATTACAGAGGAAGTTCTTGATCGCTATACTTTTGCCGTTCTATGTGACAATCTTCCAACAGAAGTAGCTACAATCCTTAAGGTATTATTAGAACGTTTTTCTAGAGAAAACATTTGTTTAGGCGGAATTAGAGATCACTGATCCACCAATCGAAGAAGTGCTGGACCAGAATTCGTTCAAGCGGAAAAGTGAAGTCATGTCTGAAGAATGGGAAAATATCAAGCCAGCAGCAAAGGTTAGTGTTTAATTTTATTTGGGGAGGGGGGTGGGACAAATGCGACCTTTTTTGCGCATCTGGACATTTGGACACCTTTTTTTTCGCTTGAAAATGCCTTAGGAAAGGCCCTAGAGCTTCCAAAAATGTAAAAAAAAAAGTTCAAAGCAAAAACTTTGCCTTTTAGCCCAAATTTGACGTGTCAGCGAGGTCTGATTTGTCGAAATTCGGAATTTACGCATACGACTCCCTGATATGAATACATTTTTGGAAGCTCTAGGGCCTTTCCTAAGGCATTTTCAAGCGAAAAAAAGGTGTCCAAATGTCCAGATGCGCGAAAAAGGTCGCATTTGTCCCACCCCCTTTATTTGGTATCAGTAGATTATAATTGTGTAAACTATGCTAAAATGTTGTTTAGAAAACGCCAAAGGTGTCGGTTGCACAGAAGCAACTGAAGGAAGCTAGCAAAGGAACGAAGAGCATTTCGAGCTTCTTTGGAAAGAAATAATTTTATTCTATTCGTTTAGATATACTACCTCGTTTTCTGACTTACATCATTTTTCACGTTGTATCTCAACTTTATGGGTAATTTCTTGCTCGATTCTCAGTTTAATACTATGACATTGTCTTTGTACTGTCTGTAATTTTGAATAAGCAACTTGACATAAATAAATATTACGGTATGTTTTAAAATTTTGAGTGGGTTTTCTGCCCTAATTATTTTTTCCCAAGTATCTGTAAAATTTGGTGTTTTCGTTTACCCGTAATTTGCAGCTCTTGTTGTAACTGTGTAAAAATGGGCACACGCCTCATGGCGTCCCGGATTAGTCATGCAACCAGGGGATTGGGATTGGTGAGTTTTAAAGATTGAATTTGCTTATGGAAAAAAAGCTTTATTTAGCCGACTCCATATGGAAAACGCATCGAGCGACTATCGAATAGGATTTTTGGTGAAATCACCACCCCAACAGATGTGAAGAGTCTAAAGGTACGATCTTTTGAGTTTTTGTCATTTAATTCTTGTTACAGGTCATACGTGTAATGTCAGCCGAACCTCTTGAACAGAAGGATCAACTAAAACCTGAATATTACCCAAATTTGCCAATGTTTCACTATCTAACGAAGATGTTGCGGTGAGTTGTTTACATTTTTAATGTTTGGATCTTTACCGTGAACTTTTTAGGTTTCATGGTTTATTCTTCGACGATCATGTAGTTTACCGACAAGTTCAGGATGAATTAAAAGTGCTGCGTGGAAAGGTTGATAATATTTTTGTAGAGATACATTTTAATTCTAGGTTGTACGGCCACCCATTGGACAAGGCAAACGGGCACTACTTCGAAACGCAAAAGCTGGCAAAAAATAATTTGGTGCTTTATATTCTATGTATGGTAGTTTAGGGATCTTTTTATTTGTTTGTTTGCTAATTATGTAAATAAATTTTGTTTTGTCTAATCTATTTAAAATGCAAGTTTTAAGCATTTGAAATCGCTCTTAAATTTCTTGTCAAAAAAAGAAGGAATGGGTTTGGAAAATCTACAAACATCTATTTTCCTTGATTTTTGATTCGTTACGCAATCTTCGTTCTTTTTAGTGGTCATGGATGATTCGTTCTTCGATTCGTTTCATGTCATCCCTGTCGATGATACTGCTGAAATGGCGGCAACGAGCACGGCAAACAACGGCAATTCCAACACTTTCACTCCGAAGCAAAAAAAGCCGCGCTTTCAATTTGGATCTCATATTCGCGTTCTGAAGACCCATGATGTGACACCAGAGCCAAACTTTCATCTAATGGAAGATAAACAGCTTAAGGTTGAGCTGGCCAAGAATGGACTGAAACCGATGGGACGAAAACGTGCAATCAAGATGTTACACGATATTTACGAGCACACTCATCCAATCGTCGACGAAAATCTTCTCAAAAACCTTCCTTCGGCTGATGAGAAGAAGGCAACGAAAAAGAAAGATCAAGCCTCGGAAAACACAAAGCAGAAAACAGAAATTGGAGAGGAACAAGATGAGAATGGAGACACTGACGACGATCCATTTGAAGTGGAAGGAAAAATCCCAAGTAACATCGATGAATTGCACGAGGCTTTCATCTGTTGGTTGAGAGAACCCGAACAAGAAGAGCTTCTACTACATTGCCTACAACTTAAACCTGTAGCATTTGATGAACTTTATCTACAGATCAAAAAGGCTGATTCTGCAATTTGTGGGATGTCGAAAAAAGCGCTGTCGGAGATAATGAATCGAATTCCAATTACTTTTCGAGCACTTCCAAGAACTCGTCGAGGTCGGAAGGGAAAAAAATAAAGATCTTGTATTCATTTGACTAGTGTATGCTTATCTATGCGAATAAAACTGCGACCAAAAGAATAAGAAATACGTCTCAACATTTTCAATAGATACCCGCTTAAAACGTAGTGACCAATAAAGATTTACTGCCCACTGCCTTTTCAAAAAACAACTCCGAACTCGTGGCGATTTCTAGTTTCGTTGTCGAAGCCTCCATTGTGGTTGATCAATAGTCCTTAAAAGCAGCAAAATCATCAACGTAGTCTTTCTTGTGTAACAATTTGTCTCAAAGAAATAACATTTTATCAACAAGAAAATGTTTTACGAAATAAAGGTTTATTCTTCATCCGATAAGGGTGGATGCTGTGCTGCTCTCGTATCTAAACATGAGCTATGAATAAAATGCCTCTACTCTCATACCTCCAAGATGGGGGAAGCGCTTTGGAAGTTTTGTAGTAACGAGCAAGACGGTGGATTCGGCTCTCGACAAGAATCAATCGGTATTTCGAATCACGGTCCTTGCGGCATCGCTCGAGATGTTTCCGGATGCTGACGGCCTTTTTCACCAAATGATAAAGATCTTCGGGGATCTCTGGAGCCATGCCCTAAAGTTTACATGTTAGCTTGTAAAATTTAAATTCAAAAGGTTATCTACCTTGCAAACGTTGCTTATTTCTAAGTTTTGAGCTAGTAAAAAAAGTAGTATTGCTCGACAAAATAGAATCTGTTGACGGTGCTTTAATTACTTTTTAGCTAAGCCGACAGTCAAAACCTGCGGCAACATCACTTATTTTATTCACAAAAGAAAAATAAAAGTGTACCTTCGCCTTGAGAATTCTGACAATCTTGTTTCCGGTAATGCGTCGAACTTGGGCAACTCCGTGCGAATCACGAAGCAACACACCGATCTGGGATGGTCGGAGACCCTAAACAAAGCCATTATGAAGATTATGCAAGAAAAAAAATGATTATAAACTAGGCATGCTATAAAATTAGTGAGTATGTGATGAGCCTTTCACATTATTGACTCGATAAACAGTATAGATCCCAGTTGAATATGGTATAAGCTCTTAAAGACTTTGCACCTTTGATTGAGTAAACATCAATTTCTTGCTGTTATTGATTTAAACAGTGGTTCGCGAAAAACAAAACTTTTTGCAGCATTCGAATGAAATAGAATCCCCTCTGCTTCAAGGAACATCACTTCGATTGTAATTTAAAAAGACCACCTTCGTACGCACCAAACCCTGTAGCACTAAAATGAAAACTACCTTCTTCGCAAGTCGGCAGATGTGCTCGACCACATCTTCGCTGCTCATCTTCAGCCATGTTGGAATGGAGCGACGATATGGCAAGGCCGATTTGGCCATACCTTTTCCGGGGTTGTGCATACGTCCCATTGCTTGCTGATTTACCTGAAAGATAAAAGAATTTGATCGAGTTAGTGACAAAGCAGAAAAAAATTGGGCTGAACATGGCGAGGGTAGGGCTTCCAGCTAGACTTTAATAAGGGCTTTTTAAAAATTTGCAAAGTTTAATAAGGGCTTTTTAGCATCGAAAGATCCAATTTTTCTATTAAATAGCGCTGGATCACTAAAGAAAATGATTTTAAATCAAGAAAATGCATAAACGCTGCAAAAATCGCAAAAATGAGAAAAATGGCGAAAAGGGGAAAAGGGGGAAATTGAGGTATGGGTACGGTAGGAAGGGCGCGCTTTTTCGGCGACAGAATTCAGACATTACCGTATTTTTTTCAAAACTTTTGGTATTGCTTGATTAAATCGGTATCATGACGATTGCGCAGCAAGCGAAAAATTGAGCATACGAAATTTGCGTCGAAAGACCAGAAGGGAACATTGCGCCGAACAAACTAGCGCTAACCCAGTACTAGAAACAATATTTTTTGGGACCATGAAGATTGCGCCGCAAGCCAAAAACGAAATTTAAGCATACGAAATTTGCGCCGAGCGAATTTTGGTTGAAAAATAGACGACCATGGTCGTCTATTAGAATAATTACGGTCCTATTCCCAGGACGCAGACCCGTCGTTTTTCAATCTTAAATTTTTATTATCAAACTTGATTTATTATCTTATAAAATAACCGTTTTAAACTGGATGCTAGTCAAGTATTTTTGTTACAAACATCGTCACATTAAGGGTGGTAGTCAAAAATCGACTTTTTGACACATCCTCTCTCATTTCTCAAAAACTCTGCATAAGATTGGAATGAAATTTTGGCGTATAATCAGCAAAACTTCAATTTTTATTAGAAAAAGTTATGGTTTAGTTTTGTTTTAAATTTCGTCCGAAGACCCCGTCATTTCATACTCCCAAGCTCAATACTATTGAATTTAGGTATGGCAGAGATTCTCACTAATCGAGACAAAGAATTAGTCGAAGACGATGATGGTTAAGAATGCCTGAAGCCCGAAGGTAAGAATTTATCAACTTTCTTTCTCAATTTTAACCTTAGGATATCAGAAAAAACAATCATCCGCTCAACTGGTGGTCTTCCAGCTGTTTCATCATCAAAAGGCGTTTGAAAGTTCGCTACAATGATGCACAGACAAAGTTGCTCACCGTTCTTCAGATGTTCCCTCAAAATCGACAGGCAAGAAAATTTCACAGAGAGCGACATTTGGCCATCACTGATCCTATTCGTCTAACACTTTCTCTTGACTATCTTTTTGGTTTATCTATTTATATTTCTCCTCGAACTTGATATACCGTAAATGCTGTATTAGAATGACATGTCATATTTTTCAATACCCCCCTAGGGTGTCATTCTATTAGAAGGTGTCGTTTTATTTTTCACGCGAATCACTCGAATTTTCACTCGGCCACTACGGATCATAAAAAGTATTGCTGCTCTGCTCAGGTTTCAAGGAATTCAACTATTGGCTTTCAAAATTTTGAAACTATTGAAAATCTTCTGGCATGAAGTGCTTCAAATCGTTCTATTTCTTAATAAACAGCAAAAATGAGTAAATAAAAAGCGAGAAATTCTTTAAAATGTGTGCAAATACGGTCAAGCAACGATTCTGCCGAGGTTGATACCACTGAACTTCGACGTACTATAAAAAGCCTAGGTAAATAGCAGGTCCACCACAAGGGTAGCCTCGCATGGGCAGGAGAACGGTCAAATTTGCATTACATGACTTGTTCTTTGATATTTGCCGTTCAAAAGTTTGTCAATCTTTTAGTGGGGGACTATTCTGCAGATGCATTATCTGTCATTCTATATATTTTTTTGGGAGTATTGCATTATCGCCCCCCCCACCTTTCTTTTTGGTGGGGGGCGGGGGTGCTATAATGTTTCATAAAAAACTATTTCATGTAAGTGAGGTGTCATTCTATTTTTCAATACCCCCTCCGGGTGTCATTCTAATACAGCATTTACGGTAGGTTTCTTACGTTGTTACTACTTTTAACCCCGTAAAAAAATTGTTTTTTTTTGTTGTTTGGCTCTTTTCACTTACGGTTTTATTTTATACGGATTTTATTTGTTAATACAATTTTAAAATCTCATTTTTAAAACGCAACTATAATCATTAAAGGTCTTTCGAAATGCATCTTCTACTTCTACATCTTCTACAAAGAAACACCAACAATCAACCGTGTGCTAAGCACTCAAGCAACAATGTTTGCATTTAAAAACATGTAATCATTGTGATTGAACTTAAATTCGATTCTGCGTCATCAAAAAAACAAGGTAAAGTCTCAATGAAATAACTCAAATTTCGCAGCGTAAAATTCGGCAGCACAATTTTTGCTTCTGGTCTTTTGGGCGTAAAATTCGTCGGCGCAAATTTCGTATGCGCAAATTTTGTTTTTGGCTTACGGCGCAATCGTCATGATCCTATTAAATCGAACAAAGAAGCATCTTGAATTTGAATTTTGTTTTTGAGTAATCCACTAACGAATAAGAGAGTCGGGCCCTCTAGGATCCTCAATAAACGGTAGCATAGACAGAGAAAAGGGCGTAGAAAAGTACTTCGCGTACGGAGAGAGAACGATCTTCACGAAACAAATCAAACCAAATCAACCGCAAGTGCTTCTTCTTGTTCAAGAGTTTTTGATCTACTGGAACCCTTAAACAAAAAAAATTTTTATTATAGATGACTAACGTACAAGTCTTCGTTTTGTTCCTTGACCATTTTCAACGCTAGAATAAAAATTCTTAACATCTCGCTTATCAACACGATAATGTTCATCAAACCATCTGTAAATGCATACCCATTTATTTCTATAATCTTCTAAAACATTTACATCAAAACTTAGACATTTTTTTGTATTTATATTTTACCGGGAAAGGATTTTACCGAGAATCTCCCTCATCGATAAGTCCAGTGGCGATAATTTTATCCTCAGGCGACCACTTCTTCATTGCAATAACACAAATTGAAAAGTTGAATGTTGAAAATTGTAAAACATTCTTTTTGTTTGACTCCAGTCAGGTTTTTACGACAAAATAATTGGACAGAAAATGCACTTTTAAAAAACAGCTCTCTAAAGGAAATTGTTTACAAAAACATCTTTGATTTGAAAACGAAAAGAAATAAAAACATAAAAAGCTCTCTAGAAAAACAGTTGTCTTATAGTGGTGGCGGTAGTGGTGAAATGGTGGTTTGAGTGTGTTCCTCTCAAGAAATAGTGCAAAATAGGAAACGTGTGCGTTTAAAGTGAACAGAATTTCTTATAAATTGTAGAAGATATTTAAGATATTCAGTTGTTTTCAACGTAAAACGTTTCCTATTTCACACTATTTCTTGAGGGGATTTTCCCCACACCATAAGACAAATGTTTTTCTAGAGAGCTCAAATGGTGGTGATGGGCTGATGGTGATGGGCTGATGGTGATGGGCTGATGGTGATGGGCTGATGGTGATGGGCTGATGGTGATGGGCTGATGGTGATGGGCTGATGGTGATGGGCTGATGGTGATGGGCTGATGGTGATGGGCTGATGGTGGTATCATTGTGGCACGGGACATTTCATCAAATCATCAAAAAACATCAAAAATTTCCCGACCATTATGAAAAATGTACCACCATCAGCGTGTGAAAGATTCAAAATTTGTGAAAAATCATTTTCACAACATATCTACTCCCTCCAGCCATCGGAAATATTTTAAAAATTTGATTTGAAATGGATTTTTTTTGGACACACTGTATGATTTGATTCTTGATTTGAATTTTTGTTTTTCTACTGCCATTTTCTGTAAATGCTTTGAACGTTTCGGAAGTTAACTAGTAAAAAAAAAACATTTATTACACAAGCCCTTTTTTTTATCGAGGAGATCTCACGCAGAACAACTTGGTATGAAAAAGAAAAGAAAAAATAATCTCAATATTATTATTGAATAGATAAGATTGCAATGATCACAAAGTTAGAATTGAAGTTTTTTTTTTGTTAAGAAAGAGAATTAAGTCGAACAAAATTATATTGTGGAAAAGACCCTTATTGGCTAGATTGCAACAATGGAAACAATGCATTTAAAGGGGCGAAAAATAATATGAGCAACTTGATGGAGTTGCAAATCTATCTACCCGGCTACCGTTCTCCGGCTGACTTATAAGCTATCGTATCCTGGATAGCTACCGTACTCTGTTTGGTTTCCTTATAAACTCCTATCGTACTCCGATCGTCTTAGAAGCTACCTTACCTTGGCCGTCTTATATCCTACCGTAAACGGGACTTATAATAAACTACCGTACTCCGTCTTTTCTTTAAAATTAACCAGTTACGCACCAAAGCTTCGAAAAATGAACACGTTTTACGTTTTGGTTTCATAAGCACAACAATAGGGAAAGGGAAAATGCTAATAAAAAAATAAAAACAAAAAAAAAACAAATGAACCGCTCATAAAACCCGAATTTGAAAAAAAAAAAACAATAAATAGAATTAACACGATGGAAGTGAATCAGAAGAATTTGAAGAAGACGAACAAAAAGAACGACTTAAATCCATTTGATCGGAGTCTTTAATCGAGATCGGAGTCTTGAGGGATTTGTGAATCGTTCGCGCCACATCCAAACACCCGCCAACGAGGTAACTAAAAATTCTTTATTTAATCGATTTTACTTTGTTTTTATTGTTTTTATTGATAAACGAAAGACGAAAAGCTACCGTACTCTGTCTTTTTTTGAAAAATTACCTTACTGGCTGGCTGGCATAGCTGGCTGGCATAGCTAGCTGGCATAGCTGACTGGCATAGCTGGCTATTTTATGCGGCTAATGTATTCCAACTGATATCTGTCGTACTCCGGGTTGCCATAAGAAAAGACTACCGTACCCCAACTGTCTTCAAAGGCAACACCGTACGCTACAATACGCTAGTTGCTATAAGAAAAACTGCCAGCTATTTTAGGAAAACATTACCATACTCCACCTTTTACGACACCGTATTCTTGTCGCCTTAAAACAGCTACCGTACTCCAGCTGCTTAAGAAAACAAGCTATCGTACTCGTCTTAAACTACTGTACCTATAGCCTTAAACACACTATAGTTTACTTATAAAGCAACAGAAATATCTAGTCAACATTTCCCTTAAAATTCTCTTGACTCACCGCACGAAATGATCACCGGCAAACGATCCAACGCACATCAGCGTCTCATCCTCATCCGAAGTATAATCATTGAATGTGTATTTTCGATCGAACAAACCCATTCCCTCAGAAATTCGTCCTATACAAACGCCGAGAAGGGAGTACCCGATCTAGAAATCATTCAATTCCTTTCGGTATTCTTTCATCGATTATAAGTACTAGACAAATCTCCATTCAATTAGTTCTCAGTTCCAATCCTCACCTCATTCTCCACTCCATCTTTCACAGAAACAAAAGCTTTCCCCTCAGCCAGCTTTGTGACTTGTGCATTGATCTTTCTCTCATACAATGGATGACTTTCCCTTCCAGTCATCAAACGATAAATCGAGTGATACTCGGCATAGTGACCAGCCGAGAGACGAGACATTACCGTAGCTAGAGAAATGATTTACATTTTGAATTTGAATTCATTTACTTACATCTCAATTGTTTTTCATTTCTCTTGATGATATGGATGACTTTGAGGCCTTGAGAGAGACAGAAACCGACCATATCTGCTGAAGAAATACCATCACCGACAACAACGATTGTTGGGATTTTTTCCGAAGTGGAAACACTAAAAAAGTTGCTATTGAAAGTAAAGGTTTTTATTTAGTCAATACTTTTGTATTGATTTAATATTTAATCAATACCAATATCAATTTAATCAATCAATCAATCAATATCAATCAATCAATACCAATCAATCAATCAATCAATCAATATCAATCAATCAATACCAATCAATCAATCAATCAATATCAATTTAATCAATCAATAATCAATTCAATCAATCAATCAATATCAATCAATCTATACTTTGCGCAAAAAAAGCAGAATATTCAATATCTTTTCATTTTTAAAGGAAAAACAATAAATGGGGCAGCTATGTTTTCCGTCGTAGTGCGTGGCTGCCCCATCTGTTTGATTTTGCTTTGACAATCAAAAGATTTTCTGTTTTTTTTCCGCTTCCGCTTGTTTAGAATACAGTTCTAGCTCTTGAACCTTGAACTTGAACTCTGATAGAATTAATTCAAATCAAAGCTTGTCTAGATAAATGTATAAAGGTTAAAAGATGAATAACTTTTAACCATTAGCCTTTTCTACTCACCTTTTATGCGCTAAGAGTTTGGTGACTTTCTTCCTGAGGGTTTTCATGTCATAAACAATGTGTTTCTCGTCACCCTCACCTTCAACCTGAAATCAGAATTTAATCAAATCTAGAGATCTAGCTCTAGTTCTAGATCTA
This sequence comes from Mesorhabditis belari, assembly GCA_958450365.1. Classification (NCBI taxonomy): domain Eukaryota; kingdom Metazoa; phylum Nematoda; class Chromadorea; order Rhabditida; family Rhabditidae; genus Mesorhabditis; species Mesorhabditis belari. The sequence continues at coordinate 1,638,799 of CAUEEP010000727.1, read as the reverse complement.
GATCAAGCTCTAGATCTAGATCTAGATCAAGATTCAAAATCTGTAAATAGTCTGTAGTGCTTAAGATTTCACCTACAATGTTCTTTGTTTAATCTAGATTAGAATCTAGATCAACAAGGAGATCTAGATCTAGATTAGAAATCTGCAAAGTCTGTAGTGTTTAAGATTTCACCTACAATGTTCTTTGTTTAATCTAGATCAACAAGGAGATCTAGATCTAGATTAGAAATCTGCAAAGTCTGTAGTCTTTAAGATTTCACCTGCAATGTTCTTTGTTTCGTTTTTCCACACGCCATCACGACTCTCCTTGTCGTGAGACTGAATGTCTGCCATTTCACACCGCATTTCGTTGTCACTGCTTTCACACGCCATAAAGAACCCTCTTTCTAAAATAAAGCAAAATTTTTGATTTCTTGTACAGCTATCATACTCCAACTGGTTTTAGGGAAAGACTACCGTAAACCTGATTGATTTACACAGCTATAGTACTCCTGATATTGTGGCCATCTCTCAGACTCAAATTGAGTTAATCCTGGCTGCTTGATTGTGACTTTCTTTTAGAAAACGCTTAGATCCAGGTAAATTAATACCGTATACCTTAGCTTCCTAATCTATTCTAAATTCTACTTTCTTACCAAATTCTATTTCTCAACTCTGCCTTCCATTTGCTCTCTTTCATCATTTCCCAAAAATTTCCTAAAGATCGTGCCATTCTTTCTTTTCCTCTAAATGACATTTGACTCATTGAGTTCAATCTTTAAAGCTTTTCACTCTTTAAAGCTCTTCATTCTTTAAAGCTCTTCACTCTTTAAAGGGGGTCAGTTGTTGTGCACTCCAGTTTGCAACTTATCAAGTTCACAAAAAATATCAAGTTCACTTTTTCCCTAGAAATCACAGATGAGAAGAAAGAACAGTTGTTTGTCAATCTCATTTTCTTTTTTTGTTTCGATCTCTAAACCTGGGTTTGTGGGTGTGAGTGCAGCTATTTTTAAGTCTCTAAGACCGGGTTTAAAAAAAAATAATTGAATTCCTTTCAGTGACATCATTGAATAAGAATTTTCAATTGGAAAACTAAAGCGCCGTTTGAGCCCCATTTCGTTAGCGTATCGATTTGTAAAAGCAAATTGAATTGCTGTAAAATTAAATTGCTGTATTTTTATCAAATTTTTACAAATTTCATGTAAACCCCTGGTAATTTGTTCAAAAAAAAAAAAAATAGCTTTCAGAGATAAATGTGATAATTTGATAGTAAATGGGAGACTTGTGACCTCGAGAAATGGCAAGAAATTGGTAAAAAAGGGGAATATACAGGTTTTGGTCAGCTTTTTTTTTTCAAATAATTTCATTTGTGCTCATTTTTAATTAGAAAATAAACAAATTTACCTTGACACTGATGACTTTTGTCTGTGATCGGATGCTCTTTTTAAGCCCAAGATGTTGTGCGTATTTCTCCATGTATCTTGTGTAGAGCATCGCCGATATTCGTGGAATCAAGAGCTTACCTGCAAGAGAAAAGCTTTAGACTCACTGCTAAGGCATCTTTAATGATAATCGATTCAAAAAACGATTCAAAAGATCAATTCAAAAATCGATTTAAAAGTAATATCAAGTGAACTGAGCCAACTGAGAGATATTAGCCTTACTGAGAGATTTACTCGAGCTAAATGATTCCATTTGCTTTCATTTCCTCTCACCTCTTAGAGAATCGGAAATCGAGAACCCGGGCAAGTCCAACCAGTTGTGAAAGGACACGGCAATCATCTAGAAATTTGAAAATACTAACGATTTTTTAGTTTTTCCCTTAATTTTCTTTCTTGTCTTTTCTTTTCCTGCAACCTCAGCTGTTTTTCTTTTCCCCCATTGTTTCAATGTCCCCAAAAATCGGGGGTTATCACAGAGTTCATGCCTCCATTTTTATGGACTAGTTTACCATTCATTTTTGCTCTTTTTAGCCTCATTTTGCCAGAAAAGCACTTTTTTTTTATCGTTTCATCGACTTTGGTTTTTAGCTTTTTCTAGAATCTCTTTCGAAATTTGGATTGATTGTGAAGAAAATGGGATTGAGAAAAAAGTTTAGTTTTGTCAATGATGAGATTCATTTTTAGGTTTTCAACTATATAAAGCAATTCTAGAACTTGTGAGTTTGCAAAATTTGCAAAATTTGAAAGACAATCTGAAAATTGAAGGGATTTTTGAATCGGTTCAATTACCCAAGTCTGAGCCAATTCAATTACTCGAGTCTAAGCCAATTCAATTACCCAAGTCTAAGCCATTTAATTGCACAAGTCTAAGCCAATTCAATCACTCAAGTCTAAGCCATTTAATTGCACAAGTCTAAGCCAATTCAATCACTCAAGTCTAAGCCAATTCAATCACCCAAGTCTCAACCTTGTTAAGTCTATTCACTGTGCTAATACCATTTTTCTAGAAATGCAGCCAAAAGAACAATTGTTCAAGTACTTTAAAAAGCTCCTAGATCAGGCTTAAAGCTTGCGCACAATTTCTTTCTTTGTAGAATCAATGATGTTCTCATCGATAACGATTTCGCGTCAAAAGATCCTCTCTTTTTTTTTCTCAAAACATCTCATTCCAAAACACATCAATTGAATCTTTTGTGAAAGAGATTTTACATGAAAGAGATTTAGGATTGCCCATTCCAAAGCACATCAGATATTTTGCGTCAACACATTAAAACGATGTCGCGTCAAAAGATTCGCTTTTTTTCAAAATATCAGAAGATTTCTTATTCCAAAACACATTAATCAAATATTTTGTGAAAAAGATTTTATCTTTTTTTTACAAAATAGAAAAATTTGTACTTTTTTTGCTTTAGAAGCGTACAAGGAACGCGTACAAGGAACAGCGTACAAGGAACAGCGTACAAGGAACAGCGTACAAGGAACAGCGTACAAGGAACAGCGTACAAGGAACAGCGTACAAGGAACAGCGTACAAGGAACAGCGTACAAGGAACAGCGTACAAGGAACAGCGTACAAGGAACAGCGTACAAGGAACAGCGTACAAGGAACAGCGTACAAGGAACAGCGTACAAGGAACAGCGTACAAGGAACAAGGAACGCGTACAAGGAACAAATAAGCGTACAAGGAAAGTTTTCTTTTTTCGATCAAAAGGAAACTTATTTTACTTATTTTACTTATTGAAGCTTTTCTTTTTATTACCTGAATACTTATTTTTATATGAAATTATTTTAACAAACCTTTTTATCATAAGTATTCCACGATCCACCAATTGCCGTTTCACCCAAAACAATGTGATCAACACATTTCGATGAGTTTTGTTCCCAATGAAGACATGAGCCAAGCTGGCTACTGGAAAAACACTTGTATTTACCGTAAATACTGTAATAGTACCCCCTCGTACAGTCGCGTAGTCGCAAAAGTTTTTTAGTATTTCATTTTTCTTAAAGCGCCCGTATTTTCAAAAAATACGTCTTTGGTATCAAAAAATAGCTGAAATTCAGGGCTATTTTTGATATCTAAGCGCGCATTGTAGCATAAACCAGTGTCGAGAAAAACTCGTTCAAAGCTAGACTACGCAACACTCCGCACCGTCATTATCGGGGTGGGGGTACTTTTACAGTATTTGCGGTATGTTGTTACTAGAAATTCTTCAATAAAAGAGAGCATTTGAGTCTAAAGCTTAAAAAAGTTTTTACCCAAGATCGGCCTCTGGTCGAACTAGGGTATCATAAAGAGAAGTCATTGGTCGAAGCGTCGACGATCCCATCTCATCCCATCCATACGCCCAACTCAAGTCCTGAAACTATCACAATATTGATCATTCTATGAATTTACTGTAGTAAAAGTACTGTAGTAAAAGTACTGTAGCACAAGTACTCTAGCTAGTCACTGTCTTCAGTAGCCCGGTAGTGCTATAGCTACTGTACTAGTGCGACTATCATCTAATCTCGTGTACAAGCTAGTCCCACTATCGCTCTACAGCATTGTACAGCAATTGTCGACGATACTATACTGTAGAAGAAGTACTATGTAGTCTGGAATGTACTGTAGCTACTGTAATGTACCGTAGCTACTGTAATGTACTGTAGCTACTGTAGCAACTGTCTTGTCTTACTGTAACCGTTTATTATACCAATTTCTCCTCCTTATCGCTCAAATTTTCATCCTCGAATCGTCAAAATCCCAAAAGAAACCTCAAAAAAGCTTTCCCTTTTTCTATTTCGTGTTTCTATTTTGAGTGGGATTTTTGTAATTTAAAATGAATCTCAAAAACTAACTAGAAAAAGCAGAGAATCTCTTGCGTAAAAGGACCATAATTGGACACACAAATAATCCCTTTTCTCTTCCGAATCTCTTTTGATTGCACCTTTTTATGGTCAACCGGCCAACAATTTCCCCCCTTTTTTTCTACGTTGCCCCAAACAACCATACATCTTTCTATAATTATTCCAAAAAATTGTGTACCTTCACAAATCACATTTTTCAATGATCACTACAGTAATCTCAAGAGATCCAATGATCTATGATGTTAAAGTTAAAGCCTCGCCTACTGTAACCCATTTTCACAACCATTTCTCTAAAAACTCTACCCAAAAGTAGCAGTGCACTCCAGATTGAGAAAAGCGAACAAAAAGAATTTCGATTTCTCAACGACACTACCCTGTATTGGCTTGAAGTCTTTTCCTCGCTGTTTCTCAGCGATCATGGCAGATTTTGATCTCTTTTCTTTTTTTTTCTCTAATCTGGCTCACACATTAGACTTTCAATAGGAAATGATTTTGATTAGGAAATGAATGAAATGTTGTTGATATACGGTTGCTCGTTTTCATTAAAATGGTCCCGCTACATAGGTGACCGCTTCCCCCTCTCGCCGAAATCATACTTCACAGGATCATTTCTGTAGTGTGTATTTCGCTTTACCCACATTGTTGCTCGTTTTCATTCAAATTTTATTAGCCTCAAAAGGCTAGGGGCTTTAAAGATAGGCTGAAAAAGTTGAAAAATGAAAAATTGAAAGCCGAAAAGCTTTTCAATGAATTTTTCATGATTCAGAGGTTTTTTTATGGTCAAAAAAGTCAAAATTCCAAAGATTCTCTAAAGGTGGTTTGTGTTTAAGTTGCCATGGGATTTCAAAATATTTTCCCCAAAAAAAATGATGATATTTGAAGGGAAAGGCTTCAAAAATGGAGAAAAAGGGAAAAAGAGGCAAAAAAAAAAAAAGAGTTGCCTACAAACTAGACAAACTCTAAAAGAGCCCAAATTTCTCGGAAAACCGGGAAATTTTTTTTTAGAGAGACTGAGAGATTTTTAGAGATTTTGGGTGAGAAAGCAGCATTGCTGACACGCTGAGATCCCCGTTTTGAGTGTATTTTCTTTATCACTTTGTTCGCAAGAGTGTGAAATTCTATCCCTTTTTATGACCTAAACATGACGTTGAATTTCTGTCCAATATGCTGATTGTGCCGAAATTTTTAAGCTTTGTGCATCCCAAAAATGCTAACAAAGCATTAAAACAATCGTTTCGTTTAATCATTTTTTGAGAAAATTCATTGAACTTGGAAAATTGTGGTACGATAAACAGGACTGGTCGATTTTCTCCTCAATTGCCAAATCAATAATCAACGAAATTTTTGTTAGGAGATTGCTGGAGGGCACGAAAATGATATCCAATAGATTTTTGAGATTTTGAGAAAATTTTTTACTTTAGCTACAGTACTAACAAAAGTCTAGTTTTGCTTACAAAAATCTTTTCAAAAAATAATTTTCCTCAAATTTTCTCCACCTGATCAAGAAGGGACTCGGCCGCGTTCTCTGAAAGTCGTTGATGCAGAAGTGGATCGGGATGTGGAGTCATCGGCGAATAAAATGGAGAAACGCCGGAGAGGAAAGCGGACAGACACAGACCGGCTGGACCATTGCCTGTAAGAAATTGAGTTCAGTTTGATTGTTTGATATGCAGTTTGATATGCTTCTTTTACTTTCAGCCAGGCACAAATCCAACCTACACCTAGGACCTAGACCTAGACCCAGGCTATGAATTGGATATATTTAGGATTTTTCAGCTAGTCACATCTCTCTAGCTAGCTCTCCAGGCTCAAATCCAGCTCAAAATCGGACACTTGTCTATGCTACTTGTTAAGCTTTATCTTGTAGTCCTTTCGCTTCTATTTTGTACATTCTAGAGTACACTCAAATTCTTGCTCTCGAAAATCGAGAACGGAGATCAAAGTCATCAAAAAATGAGAAGGAAAACCGTGGCGCCAGCGGGTTTTGTGGTCTTCGAAACCGAAAAACGCAAAAAAAGCTCTTCACTTTTTGTGATGATCGAGCAGAGGAAAAGAGTAGGGAAAAGGCTGAGATGGACCACTTGAACGGGTCAATGTTTGCACAAAAATTGGGGTGGACACTTCGAAGCGAAAGGAAGACGAAAGTAGATTGCAAGAGTGATTGAATGTGAGTGAGTGAGTGAGTGGGATGGGTTTTGTTTTGAAAAATGAACACTTGGATGGTCACTGATCTTTGAGATGACCTAGTACACGTGGGAAGGTAGTTCTTTGAGATCTTGTGAAAGGGTTTGAGTTGGCTGAAAGCCTGGAGAAGAATTAAGAGGTTTAATGGTCTGTCTATTGTTTAATGGTTATTTAAGTTAAATCCCATAGAACCCTGGGAAAAGCCGGTGAAAGCCAGTGAAAAAAGAAGTAAGCCAGACTTCTCAAGGACATTGAAGAGAGATTTTTTCTCTTTTCAAATCGCACCCGAAATTTACGGGTCAAAAAGGAAAAGATGAAAAGATTTGGTTGATTTTTATTGGGGAAATTGATAGCTGAAGATTGATCTTCGTTTGAGAAAACTTAAAGAAAGAAAGAAAGGAAGGAAGAAAGGAAGGAAGGAAGAAAGGAAGGAAGGAAGGAAGAAAGAAAGAAAGAAAGGAAGAAAGAATAGAGCTTAGTAAATTCTATACGAAATCCTGTTCATTTGTCAGTCTGATTGTCAATAAGTATATAACAGAAAGACCGAGGTTCTACAACTACTTTTTCAGAATTTAGAGAATTTAAAGAAAGAAAGAAGAGAAAGAGAAAGAGAAAGAGAAAGAGAAAGAAAGAAAGAAAGAAAGCTCTTCTTTCTTTAAAAAGAAAGAAAAGCAAATTCTAGAATTCTTTCCTTGTTTATCTCGAGATTTATGCTCATGTTTACTCTGACACAAATCTTCTTTCTGCTTTTAGTTTTGTTTTTTTTTGCATAGAAATTCTAACCAATGTTTTTTTTCAAGATAAACAAGAAATGCGAAATTTCTTAAATCAATTTTGACAAAGTTATTTTATTGGAAAAATGTTGACCGATCGAATTGCGGGAAAGTGGAGAGAGTTCTCAGTTTTTTTTTTCTCGCCTATTTTGTGTCAGGTCAAATGAGAAACGAGACAAAACTTTGAAAAGAATTATATAGATTTGTTTTTTTTATAGGTTTTCTTTGAATTTTTCCATTTAAACTCAAAAATTGTGAAACTTCAGTCCAATGAAACGCTTCTCTCCACAATTCCTCGTCCATTTCAACAACTTTTCACTTTCTTTTATAATATTTGTGAAAGCTGGATTGCACAGCAGCTAATTGATTGAAAAACTTGTGATTAAACTTAATTTGAAAAATTCATGAATTTTGGTAAGGGTTTTTGGGGTTTGGGAGTTGAGAAAAGGGCCAACTTGGGGCACTGGGGCACTCAAGGATTTCAAGTGGATGAAATTTGATATAGGAATAGAAAACGAACAAAAAAAAAGAAGAAGAAGCACAAGGGTTTTAGACGAAAGACTGGCTGATGATGAAGGAAAGACAAATGGGTGGGGAGGGTTGTCGATGAAACCAGCTTCTTCCCCAACCATCACATGTGACACTATCAACCCTCAACCATCACCACATCATCATTCTGATCAATCAAAAGATCACAAAAGATTTTGCCAAGTTCAAGGGCAGATTTTCTCTGTTGAAGATCTTCTCTATGGGCACTTACCGATGATCACGACCTCTGTGTCTGGATGTGGATGCATGATTGGCCCAAAAAAGGGCACTTTTTGTAGTTGTAGTTGATTGATCTAAAGAATAGAGTAAGATACGGTAATGGATAAAAGATATAGAACGGTTAAAAGAAAGGGGAAAAGGGTCAAGAGCAAAGTGAGTATGAGAAACGATCACAAGGCTTGTAAGTAGCTTGGGATTGTTAGAGGAAGTACAGTAATTATCAAGAGACTCCAAATATCAAGAAGAGTACAGTAAATGAAGGAAAAAAGAAGTTACTGTAAAAGGAGTACAGTAAAATGAAGAAAAAAAATGAAAATGAAAGTTGATCGGAGTCAGGAGAAGCAGAAAAAAAGCAGTGATAAATTTCAAAAATTGAATAGCAATGAATTGCGGATTAATTGCAGAATGATGGAAAAGAGGACAAGGATTTGAGAGGAGGTGAAATGAAAGGTGCAAGAAGAAGGGGAAGGGAAGGACTGGGGTGAGGAGGGGTGAGGAGGACTGAGGCACAGAGGGACTGCGAGAGGGCAGAGGGGCTAGAGGAGAGGCCGAAAGGGGGGCGGCTCCTCGAATCGCTCTTTTGACGAAGAAAAAGAAGAGGTGGAAAAGAGTTCTTTCCAATTCTTTGCCCATCTCTCTTCCTTTTCCCCCAGAAAAAAAGCGAGCGGACACGTTCCGACCAGAGAGAGAGAGAAACGAGACGACGAAAGAGCTTTCCCCTTTTTGGGAATTTCTGCGAAACCCAAAATCAAGTGCGTAACCTGAAGGGGAAATTTTGGTGTTGTTGTCGATTTAAAAAAAAGAAATTATCAGTGACAGGTACAAGATTTTTTTTTTCAAATAAAACTGTAGACTTTGATTGATCGAATAGGAAATGGAGATCGATTTGTAAAAAATGAGAAGAACAAAACTAAATTGGAGTTGAAAGCACTGATAAAGGAGTTGAAAACGGATATATTTTGCCATTTCATTTTATATCTTGCCATAAGTATCGTAATTTTCATACTACGGTAGTTGCTAACTTTTTACAGTAATCTAGCAGACACCATAGCTACGGTGTCTGCTAGATTACTGTAAAAAGTGATTCGGGTATAGGTACACTTACCCGAATCACTTTTCAGCAAACATCTTTTACTTTCTAAAGCATTGATCGCAACTACAATAGTTCACACTCAAGAAAACAAAAGAGTCGCTTGCTAAAATGCACAAAATACCGTAGCACAGAGTGTCCAATCAGAGTACGGTAGGGTTTTAAAAGCGCGCCTTTTAAGACACAAAATGGCCAACCAAAGTACCGTTATCATTTTCAATTTCACACTGAACATCCAATAAGAAGTAAGGCATGAAAGGATACAAAAAAATATTCTATTTCCAGAGAGTGTATAGATATTCAAATTTGCAATTCAAGAAAAACGATCAACAAGGGACTTTTTGATTTTTATTGTACAAGAAGTCCCAGGAAAAAAAGGATTGCCGTGAAAAAATGTGAATCACATTTCTCGCCGGGTATTTCATCAGTAGTGGTCAAAAGTTGGGAAAGAAAATGCTTTTCGAAAATGACTGCCGGAAAATGATTCTATCTTTGTCCATCAGACGCGTGGCAATATACAGAGAACGTCATATATTTATTGCAGGTATATGTTTTTGCTGTATATTTTTATTTTGTCTGAGTGATGTTGAAAAAAAAACATTCCCTTTGATGAAGATTTTTTTCCTAAAAAATACCCCTTTTAAGAGCTATTGTACTTCAACTCCATTTGATTTCAACTGTCTCCTAAAAAGTACCCTTGTTTACAGTACACGACTCTAAAAAATGTCCCTTTTCAACTAAAAACGCCTTTTACGACTCCCTTTCCTGTCTCCTAAACAGTGCCCTTTTGAAAGGATACCGTACTATGTCTGCCTTTTTAATTCAATCCCAGATAAAGATTACGGTAGCCGGACTGATAAGCAGCTTAAAATAGGCTTAATTTAGCTGTTTCCATCGAAAATCCCATCCCGATTACGGTAGCTTTCTATTAAGGACATCTTTTAGAAAAGAGCCTCAACCTTGTTTCTACCAAAAAAACCGCTGTTCCCCGAACTAAGGATCATCATCATCATCATCATCATTTTTCTCAAAAACAAAAGTTTCATATTACGAGATTCGAAACTCTTATTTTTTTCTGAGATCAGGTTTTCAAATTCTTGGTCAAACTCTAGGAAGCACAACTGTTTCGGGGGAGGGGGTCGACTTAAAATATCCGTTCTTTCAAAGGGATGCAAAAATTTCCAATTTGAAGTTCAAAATTGTTTTGTTATGAAATGGACAATGTAGAATTCAAACTTGAACATTAAAGTTCCCCAAAAATCTCTGAGCACTCCAAGAATAGAAAATGAATTAAAAAGGAAAAGAGTTGCTTATTTCAAAAAACGCATGCGTGAAAAAATGTTGGAAAGAAAGGAATGGAGCAATTTGTTAAAAAAACGAGGAAAGAGCCATGCCTTCAAAAGAAAAAGAAAAGAATGTGAATATGTAAGAGAATGGCTTAAAGAAAGAAGCGGAACAAGAAAAGACATGGAAAGGGACGTCGGGATTGGGCAGAGGAGAGCCTGGATGATGCCCGGATGCGAGAGTGGATGACCCCTATGGGAGAGGAAAAAGAAAGGAGGGGAGAAGAATCTCCAAAAAGGACCCTTCTTCCTCCCTATTTCTCTCTCCAAATGGACACAGTCATTTTTTATTTGTGGGCAAAGTGCCAGCTTGCGCCAAGCACTCTGTAAATGACTCTAGAAGAAGAAAGAAATGTGTGCTCAATTTAGACAAAACCACTTCTATTTTGAGATCCATAGTGATAAAGTTTACAAGTTCTAAGTGAAGATGTTTATTCAGAACCAAACTTGAACAAAATCGTTGCTAAACATTCGACCATTTGAGCGGTACGGTGAGGTACTGTCATTTTTCAGCCTTTGCAGCTAAATTTCAGAGTTAAACATGAAAAAACCGAATATTGATACCATTTTCAGCCGAATCCTTTACATCATTTGCGGCCATTGGTTTCGGCTTGTCTTCTTCCCAATCATACGGGAATTCCTAAATGAAATTATGGTGATAAATCTTCTCTAGCACTCACATCAAGTCCATTGACACATAAGGCATTTTGTAGGAGTCCGTAGATTTTGTTGTAGTCGGGGGTGTCCACGAATTTTAGCCCATCGATATGGCTCATAACTTCAACGAACTCGACTGGAAGTCCTAGAATCCAGGCTAAATTTTGAAATCTTTAAACTAAAATACCCCCAAAAAGTTGTCTGATTCCAAAATCTTTGCGTGCCACTTCTTGCCATTCATAAACTTCTTTTGGATTCTAAATCTCTTAAAAAAAAACCCCATCCACCGCAATAAAAAACCTTTTCATTCATCCATGGCAAAGATCCTTTTGAGAACTCGACAACCATGTACAACCACATTTCCAAGTCGTCCACCCTTGCCAATTCCTCACCTTTATAGCAGTTTCTAGAGGCATGTCTGAAGAAGTACATGATACACAATATAAATTTCAACCAAACCTCAAGCTTCCACGATAAGTGTACGGCTTTTCGCGTTTAGGCTTCACTTTCCCCTCTTTTGTCTTGTATTGATGGGCGAATCCAAAATCGAGGCAATAAATCTAGTTTCAATTTTTAAAAAATCAAAGATAGACCAATACCAATCGATGTTCTTTTAATTCAGCCCGTCCAACGCAGAAATTCGATGGTTGAACGTTACGGTGAATGAAGCCTTTCTCGTGGAGCGTCTCGAGACCCTAAAATTTCATAGTGAACATTGACACAAAGTAGATTTACCTTGAGACATTGAATACCTACCGACAGCGCGCATCCCAATGAAAAGCGTTGATCTTTGCTCTCTTTTCGTATAGCCTAAACAAGTGATCATTGAAACACTAAAATGCTTCCTTACTCGTAACGACTTTCCAGTGAGTGTGATGACGATATACTTGAAATCGTTGTTGGCACCTCGATCGAAAATCTGAAGACGAGATGAAAATGTCAAAGTTGCATTAGCCTTACTTTGCAAAAGTGTTTCCTCTCGCTGCCGGCTTGCTCCATTTGTTGAAGAACAAAGAGTTCCGTGCGCAACATTGGCTCCTTTTCATTGCAACGTTCAACCTGTAAATAATAAGTTAATAAATTTTAACACAAAAAACCTTTAGCGCATACTCGTCCTTCTTTTTGTCCTGCACCACGCAGATGCAATTCATTTCGGTGTCGCTTTCGATTCGCTTCATCACTTTGTATTTGCCCAATTGATATCCCTAAAAGAGAAGTGAAATTTGAAATGAAAAACGACTTCTAGGCGAGATTGAGTTAAAATTATAGATTTACTAACAACTGAAATAACAATAAACCTCGGGCAATTCGACCGGCACCGGGATGTACTCTGCCCTTCTCGATTTGAACTCTTTGATGCCGATATCGTTTAAGTCGTGCTTCTCAAATGAATCCATCCAAAAAAAAGTCATTATACCGTCAAATTCTTACCTCTTTCTTGTTTGGACCCATATCTAAACCCAAAAAATAAATTAATTTTCAAGAAAAATAACTTACTTTTCTAATTGCTTGTAAACGGAATAAAGTGGCGTAGAAAAGGGAAAGATTTTTTGGAGCGAGATCGAACCTCTTGAAACAATTTAAATAGTAATTTTGAAATTTGTACCCAAATTTGTTCCCACCAAAATTTGCATTTGATAAAAATTTGCACTTAATCCCCAATAAAAGAAGGCGAGTGGCGCAGAAAACATCATTCTTCATTTTATTTGTCTTTTCTACGATTCTCGCTTACCATGGTCCTCCCAGAAGCCACGAAAATGGTAATTTTTCCGATTTTTCTTGACTTTTACAAGTTTTCATCAAGTTTTTGTTGAATTATTCACAGTTTTCACGATAAACCCCTTAATTTGCTAACAGAACGATCCTCCTGCAACAGAAAAGAAACCCGGCAAGCCCCGGTCATACTATCTCCAATTGCAAGCTGTTCAAATGTTCAAGAACGCTTGTGTTTAATGTGTTCTCTTTTTATCGCTCTCTTTTAGGCAGAACCAAAGCCAAACCCGGCGATTCAGGACCTCATCAAGCGATTGCTCAGAGTTGGGCTCGCCAATGGACGAATGACTACCACTGTTCGTTGTTTAACATTGTTTCTGTGATTGTAATTGTTTATATCAAAGAAGAGGAGCTCGTGGAAATGTGCGTCCAAGCGAGGGATGTGTTCAAGAATCAGCCGTCACTCATCGAGATCGACCCGCCGGTGGTCATCGTTGGCGACATTCACGGACAGGTCAGCTTCTTTTCTTTCATATTGGTATTGAGCTTAAACTTTTCTTCAAACTATAATACCCAATTTCTTTAGTACGCCGATCTGCTTCGCATCTTCAATGCCTGTGGCTTCCCGCCCGACAAGAATTACATGTTTTTGGGGGACTATGTTGATCGCGGCAGCAAGAATCTCGAGACTATTTCACTTCTTCTCTCATACAAAGTAAGTTCTTCACGGATTTTTCTAATTATCATTTTTACAGATCATCTACCCTGAGCATTTCTTCCTCCTCCGTGGGAATCACGAGTGCCAAAACGTGAATCAAGTCTATGGGTTCCTCGAAGAGTGCAATCGTCGATATCACAGTCAAAGGTTGTGGCAAACGTTCCAGGTAGGCACTTCAATGTTGTTTGTTGTTTTTATGTTTACTTTAGGATGTTTTTAACATGATTCCAATTGTGGGAGTTGTCGGTGGACGAGTGTTGTGCATGCATGGTGGACTTTCCGCGCATATCGAGAGTTTCGACACATTGAGGTTAGTTTTAGATTATTTTTTAAAACTCATCAATTTGAAGGGGTCTCCGCCGTCCAATCATGCCCAATCCTCCTTGCATCGAAATCGATTTGTTGTGGGCGGACCCGGAAAAGGGAATCTCTGGTTAGTATCAATTACCGAGTTGGATTTTCAATGTTTTATTTTCAGGCTTCAGGCCCAACACCCGTGGAGTTTCGGTCGTGTTCGGCGAAGATGTGGTCCATGAATTTTGCAAGAAGTAAGTTGATTTAATGTTTAGAAATTTAGAATTTTTTAAATAGGCTTGACATCGATCTGATTGCTCGAGCTCATCAAGTTGTTGCCGATGGATACGAATTCTTCGCCGATCGAAAGTATGCAGTTTCCCGCGTTTTACTGAACAATCTGAATAGTTATTAGACTTGACTATCGAAACCTTATCGAGACCAGATCTCGATAGCTATTGAGATTAGCGTACATAGATCTCGATAAGTTGTCTGAAACTTTTAATATCGGTCTGGGATGTCGAAATTCGTATTCGGCGCATCGAATTACCCCAGAAAACCTAAGTTAAGAGGAAATCTACTAAAGCATTATCTATTATCGATACGCTTATCTATAAGGACTTATCGAGATCTTGAAAGTCGAGTCTAATAGCTTTACCGTTCTTTATTTAGATTGGTCACCATTTTTTCGGCTCCACAGTACTGCGGCCAATTCGACAATAATGCGGCCACGATGACAATTGCCGACAATTTGCAGTGCTCTTTCAATGCGAGTTTAGCCTTTTACCTGCAAGCAAAATATTTTTTGTCTTCAGGTCTTCAAACCGACTGCCAAAGCTATACGCCTCGAAATAGCAAAGATCAAAGAACTTCAGGTTAAAGCATTTCAGGTTCTTGGTTGTAATTTTTCTTTATTTAGTTGGAGACTTCGAATGCGCAATGGCCGGTGAAGGATCAGACACCAATGGGGCCTTGTGATGGTTCGACGGGGAAAGATTGAAATGTTTTGTGGATGTTTAATTCTTTTCTTGTGTATGATTTCATCCACCGCTATGCTTTCACTTTTCTGAACCTTTTTCTTCTAAATTGCTACTTATACTCTGGTGCTTCAATAAATGAGATTGAATCAAAAATGAGTCATCGGATCCAACTTGTTAGAGTTTGTCTGAACTGTGTTCAGTTTGTCTTATAAGTGACGAGAGATCAAGTTCGAACATACTTTATCGTGTAAAAAGAAAACAAAAATCAACAAGCGACAAATAAAATAACAAAAATCAAAACTTAACAAAAAGTAATCAATTTTTCTATAGCGAATCCTTGGCCATTCCTTCGGAACTTGTCAAATCGAAATCCACCGAAAGACCAGGAATCATTGGGTCGAGTAGGTCAAGAACAATGCGTGGCCTTTGGATGTTTGAAGAGTTGACACGGACTCGAACCTAAATTTAGAAGCATAACTTATTCAGAATTCGAAAGCAAAGCGCAACTCACCTTCACTTTGTCTAATTCATGCAACGTTTTTCCTTGATAACCAACAGTTTTCGCTTCCGAATCAACCTAAAACACATCGGAATTATTGCAAACATTAATTACTTTATTTCTCACCTGAACACCTGGCTTTATCACAATCATCGACTCAATTCCATAACGTGGCACAAAAACCTAAAAGAGACAATGCTTTTGAATACAGTCCGCAACTATTACCTGTACTCCGTTTTCTCGAATACCCATCACAAAACCATCACAACTCTCTTCTCGGTCCTTGAAAAAGGTCAACACGGTTAGTTGTACCGAAGCGCGACCAGCGTATTGTGCATTTTTATGCCTAAATTAATCAAAATGAAACTATAATGAAAAACGCTAACCTGATGTTAATATTTTTAGAAATGCTTTGAATATTTGATTGACTAAGCAATCCTATCCCGATGTCATCTGCTGCGATAGCTGCCGCAAGTAAACGATGCTAAAAGATAGCATCATCAATTGAAAAAATTGAGCGATAGTTGCTTTTGTGTATCGATTGTCAAACTACCAACCACAATGACGTCCGCATATCGACGAATTGGAGATGTGAAATGCGTGTAGATTGGTGTAGCGAGACCAAAATGGATGTATTGTGGAACAGGTATCGTACCTAAACAATAAACATCTTTTAGGAAGAGCATCAATAACAAACCAGCACTAAAGTAGACCGCTTGGGTCATGCACCTCGTCGTGATCATCCGGAGCAAAGTGTTTGTCATCGGGTTCGTTTTGTCGATACATCTAGAGTAAAATTTGTTAATTTTTTATTGCAAGTAAAAGGCTTACCTATCAAGACTGTCAGCCAGAGCTTTGCCACTTTCGGTGATTACATTAAATCCTTTCAGCCTTGCTGCCTAGAAATAATAAACTAATAATGAATCTCAGAACATTTTTAGTTTTTAAAATACTGACATCGACAAGTGCTTTGTAACTGGACTCAGCGGGGACCGGGTGCCGTCGTAGAAGAGCACAATCTGGATATTCGCTCAGGATCTGTTAGAGATCATTAGATTTAGAATGATAGAATGATTCGAGCTTTACCTTTTCAGCTACGGAGATGTTTGCTAAAAGCATGAACTCTTCGACCATCGAATGCGTATCAAGATGCTCCTTATTTTGAACGGCCTTCGGAGTTTTAGTGTTCCAGTCCATATCAAAACGCACCTATTACTTTAAAAGTTAGAATCAAATTATAATAGCTAAAACCTCAGAAGACGCAAGAGACAGTGCACCATTTGCTGTTCTTCTCGACTTCAGCTGTTTGGAAAGTTTCATGAGCCCACGCAGCGATGTTGTGACTTCGTCCTTCTGAAAAGAAACGTTAGACATAGTTTGTATTCAAAGTTACCAATTCATTGTTGTCAATCATTTCTTGGGCTTTCTCATAAGTAAGAGCAGCTGAACTTTTGATGAGCGATTTGTGAAACTTTGCCGACAGTATATCAGCATCTTTCGTTAGTGTCCAGATGACAGAAAAAGTGAATCTAAACGATCAATTTATTTCTACAATGGTAAAATGATACACTACCTTTCTTCACCACCACGCAACGAGCATAAGTTAGACGAGAGTAATTCCGGTAACATATCAATACGTCTATCAGTCAAGTAAACCTAGAACAAAATTTGAAAATTTGGATTAGAAATCAAATTACCGTAGTTCCACGATCCGCAGCTTCTTTATCGATGGCTGTTTCTGGTCGAACAAAGTGAGTAACGTCGGCAATGTGTACGCCCACCTAAACTTTTATTATATTAAAGAAATTTAAAGAACAACCTCATAGGTATCGGCATCAATCTGACGGCAATGCAATGCATCTAAAATTAAACTTTCATCAATACGAAAGTTTCTACTTACCATCAATATCCGTACATCCGATAGGATCCACCGAGCAAATCACCAGATTGCGACAATCAACGCGATGAGTTTGTGACTAAATGAATCTTTAAGGATCTAGTAATCTTTCAATAATTTTCCAAAAAACTCACAAAAATAGAATGAAACTAGATAATCGTTATTGTAACATTCAAAGAATTGCAATTTTCCCAAAACCAATTTAAAACTGACGAATGGTTTCCAGTCAGCTCCTTCAGCGGGTAGACAATCCAAGACGGCTTCGGTGAAGGGTGCGTGAGGGATATCGTGTTCCAAGAGTAAGACCTAAAAATGCAATCTTTAAAAACATCCAGCAAACAATCACCTCGTTTTCGACTTCTCGATCACCAATTTTTCCAATCGCTCTCACGTAATGCCCCAATGGATACTTGCTGTCACGAGGCCAGAAATCTAATAACACCAATAAATCCTACTACTCAAGTTTGGAAAAATACCAATAGCCACCATAATACGTTGTTGTGCCAAATATTCGGCTTGTTCCGTTTCAATTCGAATTCGTGGAATCAAACGCTCAGCTGGGCAGAACAAATGATGACGACCTTCTTTTCGTATTGATGGCAACAAAATACCGCAATAAGGTCGCCAATTACGCCTGATAATACCAACGACCTAAAAAAACTTGCCTAGGATCACCAGATTTCCCCAACCTTTGCAGTAGGTAAAGCGCCTTGCTTGCGCTTTTTGGCTTTTGGTTCTTCGGTATCAGGAAGATTTTCTTTCTCATCTTCATCGGGATTCAAGTTGTACTCTTCCACATCACGAAGGCGAAGAGCCTATAAAAATTCATAAAAAAGAGAACAATATAGCCGTTACCTTTTCTGGAATACTCCATTCTTCCTCTGGTAGCAACTGTACAGCAACAGTATCTGAGATTTATCAGTATATCGATGTCTAAACCTCATCCTACCTCCATGAATTGCTCGGTTACAATGCATTCCTTGCAAAAACCATTGTGTACCCTCACCCTCGATGAATACATTGCCTTCCCGATAGTTCTCTCTTGAAATCTTAAACAAAATTACGCAAAATTGCAAACTTAAACGTCTCACTAACCTGGAAGGAGCCTTTCTTAATCCCCCCGGTAGCTAATCCCATCGTGATTCTTTCGTTTGACCAATGTTCTTCAAAGATGGCACGTCCTTCTTCAACAGGAGCGTAAGCAGCTAGCTTGTCCAATAATTCCTGGCGGTGTTTGCTTTGCATTCCTAAAAAACTATAAAAAAGCACTTTAAAAATACGCGCACCTTCAATGTACTTCTTGAGACTGAAGCTCTTTTGATAGAGCTTTTTGTATTTTCCAACATCGCCCTCATCTCCGCACACAATGATCGGTTCCAGTTTTCCGTTCCAATGCTCGTCGAGATACTTTGCTGTGGCAACAAGTGGCTCCGGTTTCCTAGCCGTCTTCTCGCAGTAATCGTTCAAGAAAATGAAGAAGCGAGGACTTCTTTCTTCGTAGATCAATGTGTTCAACTTCTTGTATCCCATAATGCATTTCCGATTCACATAGTTCCAAACGGATTGACAAATGACGACATTTCTAAATATTGATTTAAAATCTGGCCCTTGACATAAAGGCTCACTGAAAAGCGTCATAATCGAGTAGATCGTAGAATCGAACAAGAGCCGTTTGATCGAAGATGATGGCATGCTTTGAAGGAACCTAAAATTTGTTATTGGAGAGAAAAAAAGATAAAGAGTACCTCAATGTTTGCATCCTGATTGCAAAGTATACCCAAATTATTTTTGAGCTTGCACTCAAAAGTCGAGCAATCGGCGCACGAGTTGAGTCCACAAGAGATGTCGTCACGGAGATATTCCTCGTGTGTGTGCTAAAAAGGAAATTTTAAGAATTAAAGGTAAATTGGCTGAATTAATTGTTATTTAACAATCGAAGATCTATGAACCGTTGTCGAACTAGATCGCTAATGATAAGAAAACACAAAAATTTACCTTATTCCAGAGGCCGCTTCTCGTTGGAAACCACTTTTTCACGCAAATCCTCCGCACGATTCCACTTTGCTTTAAATTCAGCTCCATTACCTAAAATTAGAAATATTTTTAGCCGCAATGAATTTCACAAAGTTTTCGAAAACGATTTTGAGCAAAAGAAAGGTGTCAGTGAATTCTTTAAACAAAAACTACGAGTGAATACAAATGACAAATGGAACGGGTGCAAAAATTGCTCTATTCCTTTTTTCTCAGTCACTTTTTCATAACGGCCTTCCCGCTAGTTGTTTTCGATCAATTTCTCTGTAAATTTCTTTCCTTTTTCATGTTCCAAGAGTTTTCTATCTACTTTAGGTGCGAAACAATGGAAGGAGGTGATGCTAGTCCGATCAATCGAACCCCCTCACCACGAATGGATGACGTTGATGCCCCGTCGTCACAGCCACATTCGCCCGATGCCTCACAACCACAATCACCCATCGACGAAGAAAATGCCCCTCTCTCTCCCACTTCAGATGCCCCGGAGTCTCCATATAATGTGGGTTTTTTTGCGAATTTCATGATAGTGTTTAAACCTTAGGATTATCAACCAAACGAGCAACAAGCAGAGGAACCCAGCACGAGTCCCAAGGATGCAGATGATAATAGCTCAAGTTTGTCCTTTTAATCTTTGCGATAATATTTTCTTTTGCAGAGCATGATGAGAAACAAGTCGACAAGAATGACGAGGACCAAGCAAGCCCTGTAAAGTCTAAATCAATGAGCCCACCGGCCTCGCCAGCGAGCAGTCATGATGAAGAGTCTGTGCTAATTTAAGAACGCATTTACATTGTACTTTAGGGAGCCAAAAATTTCGCCCAAGAAGAGGCGCATTTTGAGTTCGGATGATGAAAGTGATGGGGTCAGTGATAAAGATGAAGCTCAACAGGAGGACAAGGACAGTGACACCGAATCTCCAGTCAAGAAACGACGAGCAATCTTTGGATCGGACGATGAAGTAACTTTTGAAAAACTATTTCATAATCATCTTTTAAATATAGGACTCTGAGGATGAAGGAGACAAAAATAAAAACAAATCGGACAGCGATTCTTCAAAAAGCCCAAAAAGCGGGGATGAAGAAACGGCGGTAGTTGTCTTTTTTTACAAAACTCTGGTATTTTAGAAAGATTTGGTCGAAAACATCTTTGGTGGCTCTGATGATGAAAAAGAAGAGGACAAGCCTGTCGATGACGACGATGAAGATATGCCAAAACGGGGTCCTAAAGATGAAGACGGGTATTTATTTTTAAAGTTTTAAATTTCAGAATTGAATTATTATTTTTAATACAGATTTGCTAAAAAAATTTAGCTTTGAATGGGATTTCGACGTGATGATGCGACAGAAGAAGGCTGAAAAGAAGCGAAGCCGAAAGAGGAAAAGCGATGGATTTGACCTTATTAATGATGATGATGGGCAAGTGGCAAGACTAGTTGAGTCAATGAAACAAGCTGCCAAGGTAGGCATATTCTTAAAATATTTAAGAACTTTTTTTGCTAGGAAGATCGTCATTCAAATGTTGAAAGGCGTCCGGCATTGAAGAAACGCAAGCTTTTGCCTACAGTTAAAAACATGCTTCTGCGGGTGAGTATTTAGTTTCTAGCTAATTGTAAACGTTTGTTTAGCTTGACATGATGGAAGCTATGCTTGACGGGGGAATGATGTCAATTCTGAGGTAAAATGGATTTTATTTAATAAAATCAAAGGAAATTTTTAGTGAATGGCTAGCGCCACTTCCTGACAAAAGCCTTCCTTGCCTTGAGATTAGGACATCGCTTCTTAAATTACTTCAATCGTATCGACTAGAGCAGGTTTTTATTTTCCTTGTTTACATAAAATATCTTCGTTTCAGGGAACGCTTCGTCAATCTGGGCTTGGCAAGGCTGTTATGATGCTCTTCAAGCACCCCAAAGAAACTAAGGACAATAAACTTCTTGCCCAAAGGCTTATTGGTGAATGGGCACGTCCGATTTTCAATGTAAGCTTTAAGTAAAAAAAGCTGTTATTGTCGTTTAGTTGACAACAGATTTTGCCTCCCTCTCGCGGGACGAACGAATTCAACGTGACTATGAGCACATGCCAGAAAACATCAAGCGAAGAAGGGAAAGGTTTACCGATACTCACAGCATTTGCAAAAAAAATGTTTAGTCATGAAGCTGGCCCATCAACTTCACAAGACTCTGAGGGAAATACTCTTGCTCCAGGGGATAAGGTAATGTTAATATGGTTAATATGGTGCATAGTAAAATAATATGGTAAATTACAGGGTTTCATCGGTCGCGCTAGAGTGCCCAAAATTAGTAAAACTGACTATGTCGTCAGGCCCAAATCAAACGTCGAAGGAGAGTTTAAGGTCAACTTTTTGAAATCTAAAATTTTTCAATCTTTAATCAATGTTTATTTAAGGGTGCTGGCAAGCGTGAGCTGGGACGAATGGACCGTGCTGCCCGGGATTTCAAAGAACGCACTCGAAAAACAAAGTTTGGAAGAGCTGTCGGTGTGAGTATCGAGGGACGCCGAATGGAAATATAGTTTGTTACTTAGTTCGCTAATAATTTATTATCTGTATCATGCTAACTGTTTTTGTTTTCAATTCTGTGGATACTTTATTAACATGTTCTTATTTTGTGTTTCCTACGTTTATTTTTGGTCAAACTAGTAATAACTTCTTCATTCTTATCTAATAACGGCTTTATCTAGCGTTAAATGTAATAAAAGTGGTGAATTTTGACGACATTGGATGCAAAAGCACATTTATCTAAGAATCTTTGAGGAGTTGCATTTATTGTATGAACTTTGAATCACATTGATGGCTGTCGACGATATCGGTTGTTAGGCGGGGGAAGATCATTAAAATCACTGAAATCATATTTAAAAAAATTCTTTCCTTACAACAAACCTTCCACGATCGACAAAACTTCTCAAAATTTTCGTTTTCTGTTCTTGAAACACAAACAGAAGCCAAGAGAGATCATACAGAAAGCGCCAAATGTGAGTAAGGATGCACACATAGCTCTGAATTTTTTTGGTTGTGTTACTGCATTTATCATTTCTTTTGTTTTACCAGGAAAATATCCATGTGAGGGTTCGTGTAGTGCTTCCCGATCATCGCCCCGGCGCTTCAAAGAAGCTACCGTAACCTTTTTAAAGTTAAATCTAGCCTGTTGCATTTGTTTCCTGAACGTTGAAGACATACTTCAGATAACAAAATCTGTTTTCTAAGATGCAAAAAGCGAGTCATATCACTGTGTCCTACTTGACTAACGTTTTCTAAAAAGCGCACTTTTGGAAAAAGCTACCGTAGCGTTTCACTCTAGAGATCCTTCCAAAAATTACCCTTTATTAATTTGCATATCGTCTGAAAGTCTCTAAATTTGCACTTACCGGCCCTTGTTAACCCGATCGGATCGATGGCCAACCCATCATTCTCTTCTAACCACGTCTTCTTAACGCAAATCGAATGGGTGACGAAAACAACCCTGCGGCAAAGTTTCAAGCTGGCAAGTGGTGAGTTTTTTTTGATAATTTTATTCTTTGCCAACTTTTGACCGGTTATTATATGCAACGGTTTTGTTGCCGCTTGCTTAGCGCTTGCTCCCGTTAGTTTTAGTTTTAAATGTCTTTTTTGAATGGCTAATATGGAAAATTTTGATCAAATTACTGAAAGAATTGAAATTTTGTTTTAATTTTACTTATTTAATGACTTGTCTATTGTTTTTTCACGGTTCCGTTGACTAAATTCGGTACCCGAGTTGCTATATTGCTTAATTTTGTTTTCATTTCAGCTTCGGGAAGTTCAAGATCGTACGGAAGTTGGATCAAGGAGGATTTGGGCATGTGTACTTGGTCGAGCACAAGGAGGTAAGCTTACTTTTCAGTTTTATCGATATTATTTCACCTCCGATGTAACTTTTCTTCTTTTAGGACAAGAGCATGCAAGCGGCGCTGAAGGCGGAACCAAACGATGTGGAAGGCGGATCGGCAATCAAATTGGAGGCAAGAATTGGACATTTAAAATTGGTTGTTGTTGAGCTTGGAAAATCTTGTGCTAGCTATATTAACTTATGGAGCTAACTCTATCTTGTATGCGGATAATATGTTTCTTTTTAGATCTCCGTGCTGCGAGGCCTGAACAAAGATGGGTCAAAGTCACACATCCCGCTCGTCATGCACGCCGCGAAACACGCAAAATTCAGCTACATGATCATGACGCTCCTTGGGGAAAACCTAAAGAACTTGAAGGTAAAAAAGTTTTGAGATATCACTTTTTGATGAGTGCTTTTAATCAGATATCATTTTTTAATGATTGCTTGGCTAATTTGTTCTTTTTAGCTCGAATGCCGCGGAGAATTGATGTCAGCCGGAACGTGGTCGCGCATCGGAATTCAGTGCCTAGCCGCCATCAAACAAGTTCACGACTTCGGATACGTGCATCGCGACATCAAGCCCAACAACTTTGTCATGGGACACAAGGAGGACATGGAAAGGTAGAGCTTTTAATTCGGATTTGGAACATGCTGGAATTAGCTGGTCTTTATAATTTGGAGCTTATTTTTTGATTCTTTTTAGGGCTCGAATGGTCCACATTCTCGACTTCGGCCTTTCGCGCGCTTACGCTTTCAAGTCAATAAAGGATCCCACAAAATGGGTTGCAAGACGAGCACGTGGATCGGCCGAATTCCGAGGGACTCTCCGCTACTGCAGCCCTACGGTGCACGAGAGGCTTGAACAGGTATGTCGTAACTCTTTAGCACTTACTGATTTTTATGTCTAGGGACGAAAAGATGACCTTTGGAGCCTCTTCTACGTTCTCATCGAACTCCACTGCGGTCTCCCTTGGCAGACGGTGCGCGGCAAAAAGAAGATCGAGCTGATGAAGATGCAGATGCCGGACGCCGTCCTATGCCTCAACTTCCCAAGTTTGTTTCGATTTTCATGCATTGACTGGCCTAGTTTAGAAGAGATGCACAAGATCGTGCCCTACTTGCGAACGCTCGACTGCTACAGCCGCCCAGACTACACGATCTTCTACGATGGACTTATTGGTGTAAGTTTTTTTTAAATGAAACTTTTGCTTTTCTAGTGCATCTAAAAATATTTCTTGTTTAGGTGATGAAGTCCCGGAAAGTGAAATGGTCGGATCCCTACGATTGGGAGCAGAAAAACATGGAACGACTCAAGAAAGTGCTCGACGCGCAGAAGAAGCCGCCAACGTGGGAGGATTTAACAACTTTCTTCAAGGATGATCCACTAGGAATTGATAAGGTAACTTTTCTTGTAGATTCATGGAAAATTTTGTACTTCATTCTTAACTTTTTCTTTTCAGGCTCCCACCATCGATAACGAGGAATGGAGGGAACTGGTGACTGAGGAGCCGAGCAAGACATCCAAGTCGCAGACGCAATACACAAAGGAATAAATGAACGACGCGAAGACGATACCTTTTACTAACGAGATAAATATTGCTCAAAACATTAAAATATTTTTAGTTTTCCTTTGTTTGTTTTCAATTTGAAAGAATTGCCTTTGGGATCATTGCATTGTGATGGTGACTTTTCCCGAATAACTAAATATTTATTTGTTAATTTGTATGAACTTTGAATCACATTGATGGCTGTCGACGATATCGGTTGTTAGGCGGGGGAAGATCATTAAAATCACTGAAATCATATTTTAAAAAGTTCTTTCCTTACAAAAAACCTTTCACGATCGACAAAACTTCTCATAAATTTTCGTTTTCTGTTCTTGAAACACAAACAGAAGCCAAGAGAGATCATACAGAAAGCGCCAAATGTGAGCAAAGAAAGATAGACAGAGGGATGAATACAGAGCTCTAAATTGTTTTCTATGATTGCTTTTGTCATTTCTTTTGTTTTACCAGGAAAATATTCGTGTGAGGGTCTGTGTAACGCTTCACGATCACCGCCTAGTACCTAGAATTCGTTTCACAACATTTTACATCATTTCTCTGACCTCTAATCGACTATCCACTTGAATTGATTCTCCGATGGCTGAATGAAGCAAAGATCTTGTCGGTCTTGTTGCCGCTGGGAGACAGGTTAACTGAAAATTTGCATATCAAAAATCAGATTTTGCGTAAACATTTGCTTCCGGGCATTTCGTTTCCTGACAAACGACAACCAGGCAAACGATGTCGATCTAAAAGAGAGATATTTGAAAAGTTGACTACCGTTCGATAATCCGTCTATTTGTCCAGTTGTTACCTGTTCCGAGCCATCAATTCGAAAAGCGTTCAATGTGGCCTCCCATCCGCTCTCCTCCAAACGCATTGGACCCATAATTGAGGGCATTAAAGCACAGCTAGAGGCCAAATATCACTCTTTAATACACTCCTTTCAATCAAACCCATCAGCGATGAGTTGCACGGTTGCTGGTGCCGCTTGTCCACCAACGCGAGTTGCTGTACACTCGGTGACGCGAAGACGGCTCGCTGAAGATTTGGATAATTTGAATCCGAAGAAGTAGACAATTTAGAAACCTAGTTTCTCTAGTTTTCTCGAAACTTGTGCTCCAGTTTTATGCTCAAATTCTTGATTTCATAACACTCACCTGGTGTATCGCTTCGCACTCTTGCTCTCAACTTTTCCCCAATAAAAACACTCTCCACTGGCTGATTTCCTTGCATGATTTGAAGAGAAAATGAACGAGATTGACGAGAGCGAATCGAGATTGGAGAAGGGCCGCTAAATAAGTGAAAAGTGAAAAAGTTGGCGCTTAACGATGTGGTAACAGTCAGGTACAGTATGTTGACAGACTGAGTATCCTTTCAAATTCTAAAGCTAAGCTACTAGGATACTGTGCACAATGTACTGTACTGTAGTGTACTCTGTTGTACTGTAACTTTACAGTATTTTCAATCTCCTCACCCAACGACAAGCCCTTTCTGCACCTCGTTCACCTCAAGCGATGAATAGTTGCAAGTGACCTAGAGATAAAATTGAAATTAGAAAGAAAGCTATATAGCTGATAACGGCAAATGACAGCAAAAGATCACTTGATAGAATAGATCATCTTTTGTTGTAACATCGTGCGGAAGGACTCGATCATTCGACATCACGATCACCACCGATAGCACACCATCCTTGAATAGGTTTTTGAAAGGAAAATAACCTTTTTCCTTTACTCACCACTTCCAACGCGTTACACCAAGTGTTGTGCTCGGGTCGGGGCACAAAAATCGAGAACCTTTTCGCCGATTTGACGAAAACCCGACACTGGGAGAAACGCTCGGCTGCATAGACGGCTCCTGTGTAGTCCTGGATTGAAATTTTTGAATTAAATTAGAAAATTTGTTGCATGATCACCTAAAGGACAGTTGTAAATACAAATCTCATCACTTACACTTTCCGCATCAGTCACTTCAAACGTGATATTCACTCCATTTTCGTGACATTCGGCTCTCGATTTAAGCGATCCGGGAGGAACATGGCCTACATTTGCCGTCAACGGGATCACCTGAATCAGAAAAATTCTTGATTTTTTTACTCAAATTTAATTTCTTTTCACTAGATAAGTGTTAAAATAAGAAATTTAAAGTTTACTCTTGGCATCGACTCGCCGATCATCTCAAGCGTTTCCGGGTCATTCACTTGAGGTAAACGTCTAAATCATGAAGATTCAAAGCAATATAGTAACTAACAAGATTCACATTCAAAAACTAATTACTTAAAATAGTCTGACTGTATTTTTCTCTATATACAAAAGAAAAACCTTGGTGGTGGTTGGGATTTCTCGCGGGGTTTACCGAGAAACGATGAATTCAGCTGTTCGTCGGGTAGAAATTCGGCTTCTTCCTTAAAAGTTTCTTTAATTTCAAAGTATTCAAAGAAACCTTTTCACTGAATATCACTTGTTTTTGTTTTGTCGTACTTTCTTCGTTTTCTTCTTCATTCGCATTCTCATTCTCATTCTCATTCTCATTTTCATGACTTTTCTGTGGGAAATTATTTCCTCCAAAGATTTTCACCTTGTTCCTTGGTTGGAAGCGCTGAAAATTTGAATCTTGTTTATCATATATCAGAATTCGGTACTTGTGGAGTATCCGGGGGGTCTTTCAATATCCGGGGTGGTAAAATTTTAAGATCCGGGGTAAACAAGATGCACGAGTAATGCAAGAACATAAACATAAACCAAACATAATAATTAAATAAATTTGTGAAGTACAACAGTGACTATTTGTAACAGTGACAATGAATACTACTTGTAAAAGTCTATCGAATTTACTTCTAGGCCAGGAGGCCAAACATCAACACATAAAACTACCCCAAAAAATGGTTTTGAAGAAAAAAAGTGACCCGCCAACTAGGATAGTATCAACATTTCTAATAATGACATAAAAAATTTTTGTAGAATTTACGTTTTTTGATCGAGTATCACCTCGAATCACGTACTAGGTTGGTGCAAATGAAATTTCGTTTTTTTACAAACATTAAAGTCATCCAAAATTTTTTTTGATAACAATTTATTTAAAACAATAAGCACCATTATTATCTATGACATCCCTCCAACGTTGCTACAGATTGCGGATCCCCTTCTCAAAGAACGCTTGATTCTGTGATGCAAAGTAGTTGGTCACCCAATTTTCGACTTCTTTTGCATTCTTAAACTGGCAATTCTCAAGGGAATGTTGCATCGATCTGAAAAGGTGAAAATCGGAGGGTGCTAAGTCTGGACTATACGGCGCATGTGATAAGACCTTCCATCCTAGCTTCTCTAGTTCCTTACAAGAGGTTTTTGCCGTGTGAGCTGGAGCATTATCACGGAGAAAGTTGATAGTTGAGGGATTTAGGCCTTTTTCACGCAAAATTTCGTCAACCTTCTTGAGTTGTTGAATAAAATAAGATGAATCGACTGTTTTTCCGGGCTCTAATAATTCAAAATGAACAAGTCCATTGATATTCCACCAGCAAGACAACATCACTTTGCGCCCATGATAATCCGGCTTTGGAGTTGGAATTGGCGCTTGACCTTTGCTCAGCCATTGTCTTTTTCGAGAAGTATTATCAAAGTGAATCCACTTCTCATCCATCGTCAAGATATTCTCAAAAAAAATGGCTTCTTTTCGACTTCTGGAGCAAGATATGGCTGATCGGAACGCGTGCTCCCAGATTCTCAACACTCAATTGATGTGGAACCCATTGTCCATTACGATTTGTCTTTCCAATTATTTCCAAATGGCGTACAATTGTTGAATGATCACATTGGAGATGTTTGGCAAGTTCTCGTGTTGTTTGCATTGGATCAGCTTCAATTAATTGTTCCAATTCATTGTTGTCGATGGCTGTGGCACGATGCCCATGCGATTCGTCTTCAAGGGATTCATTACCATCTCGGAATTGGGCAAACCTGAGCTGGCATGATCTTTCGGTGATAACCTGTTCTCCAAAGGCGGAACAGAGATCACGATGTGAATCAGCAGCGTTTTTGCCCATTTTGAAGTCATAGAGAAGACACGTGCGCAGAACATACTTTTGATCCACCATGATCTAAAGCAAAAATCAATTAAAAAGTGAAAGCTCTGACTTTGAAAAAATGCGAAAATAAAGTAAATATCCAAGAGTACAAATGCACAAAAGAACATCAAATAAGCTCTTCAGATTAAAAAAATAAGAACATTTTATATCGACCGAAATTTCTTTTGCACCAACCTAATAATCAAGTAATCACCTCGAATAAATTGAATATCTTTACATTTGAAGGGAATTTGCCACCAAATCACTTAAGCGGCTGAATATCTTTAAAAGGGCTCGTATATAAAGTATATAAAATTTTATCCCACCGGATCTTAAAATTTTACCACCCCGGATATTGAAAGACCCCCGGATACTCCACAAGTACCCAGAATTCTTTTTTATACCCTAGCTACGATAATCCAAACTTTCAAAATGGATGTTTATGAATTTTTATCTAACTTCAGACATTACGATAATTTTTCTTTTTCATTTAAACCTCATTCCGAAATGCTGATGTTGTAGTTTCATCAAAGACTGATGGATCGATCGTTAGAAGAGTTGGCTCTAAAGTTATGATTGAAAATTAACGATTCGTTTAGGAAATTCTTTGTATTCACTGGTTTTAACATTTAAAACAATTCCCTAAATAACAAAACAATTCTTTAAATAAGAATTCCCTAACCGTTATCCTTTTCAATTTCCTCTGTTGTTGGAAAGAGTTCCGATTGAGAGGCGGATGACGCAAAAATCTCCTCATCAAGGGCGTTTTCTAAAGTTTTTTTTAGAAAATTTTCATAAAAACCAAAGCTAACCAGCTTCCTCAACGGTTTCCGGTTGTTTTGTGGTTCGGCGAAAGACTTGCGGTGGAATTGCGGAGAAGTTTTCTTGAATCTGTAAAATAGGAGATAGTTTAAAGTATTGTAAGCTTGAAAATGCACATTTGAAGTCTCAAAAGTCTTCTCTTCCTCAATCGATTTGTCTTCTTTTCCAACCGTTTCAGCTTGTTGGCGATTTCGAGATTGGATGAGTGTTGGATGATGAAATTTCGGGACAATTGGAGGCGTGGAGAAATCGGCGTCGTCTCTTGGATCTGAGAAAGGTAAATTAAATCTAGAAGCGGTTCTTTATTTGTTAAAATATCATAGTAAAATTTGCACATAAGATTGTAAAATTTCTTTTAGAATTTCCTCAAAAACAACAATTACTTATGAGTTAGCGATGTGTCTAAAAACGAGTGAACCTGTTTTCTCTTTGATTTCCAAAATAAACACATCAAAATCGACGTTGATTTCCATTCGTTGATCATCGGATCTTTCGATGAGATCAGCTGAGAGATGACACTCGGATAGAGTGGCTGAGAATGAGAAAACTCGACAACCGAAGACTGCCTAAAGAAAGGAAATTTTGGAACTTTAAAAACGATATTTAAAAACGATCTTTTAAAAAAGCTATATTTCAAAGATCTTCAAGAAATTTTCTTTCTCGTTTTTTAGAATTTTAAAAACTATCAATCTAAAGTTGATTAAGAATTTGCTAATGTTCTTTAGTCAAAGCCAGTCAGTCAAAGCCAGTCAGCTAAAGCCAGTCAGTTAAATCCAGTCAGTTAAAGCCAGTCAGTCAAAGCCAGTCAGTTAAAGCCAGTCAGTTAAAGCCAATCAGTCAAAGCCAGTCAGCTAAAGCCTAGTTCTTTAAAATTAATTTCTAATTCGAAATTCACCCGTTGACAAGCTTGTTTGCATTCGTCCCAGGTCGCGATGTGAACGTGTTGAATCTGACGGTGTTGTGGGCTAAAAAGGCTTGCAGCTCGTCACCAACTAATATGTTTTCTAAAGCGTCTTAATTTTTACTACCGTAATTTTTCTACAATCTTTCTACTTTTGAGGGTCTATAAAAGATCTCAAAAGATCCAAAAATTGATTGGATTTAGCAATACTACGATAGTCGAGAAAGTTGGCACACTTTAGAAAAGGGATTAGTTGCAAAGAAGAACTCTAATTTTGTCTAGATTGCGTTCTGTTTTCTAAAAGTTTCCTATTTCTTCAAAACTACTATAACCATACCGCCAGTTTCCATCCGATCAGCCGAATTTTTGAATCATTGAATGAGCCTTGTGATTCTTCATCGAATGTGAAAATTTGGCCAATAGAATGGAAACTGACTACGGTAGCTTTCGAAAATAGGTGTCTTTTAAGAAATAAACGACTCAAGTTGATCATAAAAGGGAAAGACATCGATTTCCAAACATACACTAATGTCTTCTCCGGTCCAATCAACACCGTCCCCTCACTTGTCCTCTCAATCCCCTCACAGGCCACCTCGTAGTAATCAAAGTTTTCATCATTGGCTAAATGCTCTTGTAAAATTTATTAAATAAATTTTACAGCAGACAAGAACGATTTCGATTCAAGTAAAGTTTGATCTTACAAACGTTTCAAAGAAGTTAAAGCTTCTGAAAGATCTAGTTTTGGTTGTTCTTAATCTATTTTTCATTATTTTAATGAACAAGTCTAATAAACATTTTAAAAGTAAAGTTTAGCTGAAGCTGAAGCTTTTTAGCTGAAGTTAAAGACATTTCAAGTTTAATAGCTGATTAAATATCTTCATTTTTCTACTATACTATGATTGAAAGGATATTTATCGCATTGGATTACATCTAAGAAATTAAATGAAGAATCTCTCTTGTAAAATTTTGCCTGTCCTCGTCCCTTGCACCCTTCTCTCATTCAATAAAAGATGACAATCCTTTCGTCGAACATCATAATTAACGGCTCGACATTGAGACTCCTCAACACAACCACTCAAACAGATCTCGATTGATTGATCTAGAAGAAATGGATGAGTACTTTGATACGGTGAAAAGCTATGACTAATCAGATTCTCAAAGAGAAGCTGGAACAAGTAAAAACAATATTATAGAACCAAAAAAAATATTATAGAACCAAAAAAACAAACTGTAAAGCGTTTGAATCTCTTTCGTGTAAAGAAGTTTCGTCGTGAGAAGCTTCTCGAAGGCGTACGGTCGATTGCACGAATGTTGATCGATAGGGGATTGTTGGGGTAAACAGATCGGCTCAAAAAGATCAAGATCGGATGACGGAACGGCGACTTCGGAGGCATCTTCTGGAATTCATCTTTTACATTTATTATATGCAAAAGAGGACCTGAAATGAAACATTCATTCGTCTTTGGATCGTATTGAAGTGAGCGACAAAAGAGGAAATCCGATGAGACACATTCACGCATACAATCACGAATCGACCGAGAACCTAGGAGAAAAGATGAACAAATGAAGCGAGGTGATGATTAGGATTTTTGTTTTCTTATGCTTTATGTAAATCACCAGATTGAACCCCAAAAGAAGCGACATCAGAATGACGCGCCATCACGAAATCCACTCGACCACCCGGGCAACGAGATTTGTCTAAAGTTGGATAAATATAAAAGGGCTTCACAAAACGGGATTTAAAGTCAGTCAGCCTTATTCTGGCTTTAAAATCTGCTTGATCAAGTTTTCTATCGAATAAAATCCCACAGGGTAGTTCAATTGGATCCTAGAGTCTGTAAATCAGATCAGGAAAAGATCAGAGCTCAATCAGAAGCTAGGGCTGGAACAGCATCTAATAGAAAAAGAGCTGGATGCTAAATTTAGAATGCTCAGATCATAAATCATTTGGATGAACCTTAACTAACAAAAAAATGTTAGTTGCTAGTTTGCTAGATTCTAGATTGGTAGACCCAGGTCCAGGTCCAAGACTGGCATCGATCTGATCGAGAAAAATCGTTTTTGACAAGCGCATAGGTTAAGAAATTCGATTTTACTTGATTTACCTGGATTGCACGCGCTCTCGAAATAGTTGACTCCTTTTGCCGTTTCTCCTTCATTCTCGCGTCTTGTCACTTCGTACAAAGCACAACTTCTGTAAATTGACGACTACAAGAAATAAACTGTGCTCATTTAGGTACTGTAGCATTGCCAGCTTTAAAAAAAAACATTTTAAACAGATTACGGTAGCTTGGAAGCACTATATCAAGAAAAAAAAAATAGTATAAACCTTGTATTGTGATCGAATTCGCCGGCTTTACAGAAATTCTCCAAACATTTCTCTTCACATTCCGATTCTGTCGAAACATCGGGAAGCTAAAAATTTATTGATCTAAAAATTGAGCACGTGTGGCTGACTGGTTAAGTGTCTTTTATCTTAATCGGAAGGTCGAGGGTTCGAACCCCACATGCGACATGGTCACCCCCTTCGGATTTCCTTTCCCTTCGGGTTGAGAGGTTTTCTGGAGGGCAGCCTGGTGGTTGTGGCCCCAGTTCTTTAAAGTGACAAGCCACTCCTTCATCGTCATCTTCCCTTCACCACCAAAAAAGCTATTTAGTTCCCCATTGAGCTTAGGGTTAGGGAGCCGTCTGTCATGACGTGGGTTAAGTTAAGATATAGCCTAGTATTGTGTGTGTCGTTGTATTGTGATTGATATATTTCGTGTATGCGATAAATTCACCACTGGTAGCCCCAGTCGGTATTTTTTTTTTTAAAAAAAAAAAACTCACAATTTTCTTTACAGTTTTTAGTCGAAAGTCACGTCTTAAATCAAAAATGAACGCCTGATGCTCGCATTCTTTTGGGATTCTGGAAAAATTGGGTAACTCAACAATTTCAAAGGCTTTTGATTTCATAAAAAATTCGGGAATTCTGCAACAACAAAAAAAAACTCACTTGAAACAAGTTTTCTCATAGAAATACCCAAAATCAATCTCTTTCCAATGCCTTTCTTCGGAGGAACGCTGAAAATTGGGGTTTTTGAAGAGAAATTTTCAAAATTTTCATCTCTTTTTCAAGAGAAATCAAGAGAAATCTCTTCTATTCACCTCGTTTTTATCGACATGAAAGAATTCACACATTGGGATTCGACCGGGGATCACGTTGAAACTCTGAAATTGATATCAGAGAACTGAAAGAATTTGGGGGAATATCTGACCTGACACGGAAAATGATCTCTAGATAGCGGCGAAACGTTTATCCGACATGAATCGAGGCAGCGAGGAAGGGGTTGCTAAAAAATCCCGTAATGGAGACTATCTATCGGGGACGTTTGCCAGATGGCGAGCGATTGTGCTTGTGCATAAAGAACATCACTCCAGTTAATTGAGATTTTTGTCTTGCTTTGTAGATGCTAGATCAGAAAGAAGATATTCAGCTATAAATTTGTCCCCTGGGGTCAAGGGAAAGAAGATATTCAGCTATCAAATTGATCCAAGGCGTGATCAAAGAATCGATTAGCGCTATTCATTTTATCAGTACCTTTGCAGCTATTCTCGGTTTTTGATCAAGTAAACCCGATGTGCGCATGAATCCCGTTCGATATTCCCCAAAACATTCTCCATGCGGCGACATGACACCACTCGGGAAAGCGTCTGGATCATTTTCTACATTTTCTAGAAGAATTTTGATTGATAAATAGTTGCTAGAATGTGTGACCTGTTGATCGAGTAACTCTTGAATTTGATGGGAAGTGATTGGCTGATATGAAAGTGAATAAATATAATAAATAGGGTAGAGAAGAAGTTAGTTCTGTAAAGATGAATGAAGTTTGAAATTGAAATAGCTAGTATTTTCTTATTGGCTGAATTCTTTTGAAGTAAAACTATAGTTATGATGAGGTACTGCTATTGCTAGAGTAATATTTCTATATACCGTCATTCTTCGAATAGAAGACCGGGTAAAGAGTATGATCGCGTACTCCTGCGTAGCAGCCCTTCTTTTCTGCATAAAAGCTTTCAATGAAGTGCTATAGAGCTGGAAAATGACTTAAAAATACGACATGAGCTAACAGATTTTTGAGCCATTTTCCAGCTCTATAGCACTTGATTGAAAGCTTTTATGCAGAAAAGAAGGGCTGCTACGCAGGAGTACGCGGCCATACTCTTTACCCGGTCTTCTATTCGAAGAAATACGGTAAAAACTTTAATCTAATATCAATATGAATAAATCGACTTACCAACGATCATGCATCGCATAATTTAGATCAAAATAGATATTGATACAGAAATTTTATAGCTGCTTTAATTCTAAAACGTTTTTAAAAGAAAGAAAAAATGGATAAGAAAGATTGAAAAGAAAGAGGAATCAAGTGCTAACGGGATTGTCTGTAAAGGAAAGAG
This sequence comes from Mesorhabditis belari, assembly GCA_958450365.1. Classification (NCBI taxonomy): domain Eukaryota; kingdom Metazoa; phylum Nematoda; class Chromadorea; order Rhabditida; family Rhabditidae; genus Mesorhabditis; species Mesorhabditis belari. The sequence continues at coordinate 1,603,949 of CAUEEP010000727.1, read as the reverse complement.
GGAGGTGAATGGTTTTGAAGGAGATGCCATTCCACCCCTCCTTCTGATCACTCCCCTTTTCTCCAAGTGGTTTGGATAGAATGGATGAGATGGAGATCCATCTAAAGACATCTAAAGACATCTAAAGACATCTAGAGACATCTAAAGACATCTAGAGACACTATAGATCATTGCATGAATGCAAATCTCTAAAAGGGCTTTCATAAACCGTATCTTTCCCTCATCAAACAATAGTGATACTAGACTCTGTACTTGTGTATTGTGTACTGGTTCACTGTGTATTAGCTTGACTAATATGAAAGGTTAATTTTAATCATTTTTAACATAACAAAAAAATTTATTTAAAGACTTTCAAAATGAAATGTATTAAATAAATAACAAGCATTAAATAACTTCTTTAAATAACTTCTTTATAACTAAATAACTTCTTTATAACTAAATAACTTCTTTATAACTAAATAACTTCTTTTCAACTCAAATAACTCAAATCACGAATGCCATCCTGCCAACTGGAGATTTTTAGAGCCAAAATAGTTGGCAACCCAATTTTCAATGTCCTGCTTTTGCTTGAACAGCAGTTCAAGCAAAAGCTTTACTTTACGAAAACGAACGCTTTCTTTCTGGCGTACTCAAGCACTCTGCTTATTTAGTGTATATTTTTTTCTAAATCTCTTTGTTCTAGTTCTTTGTAATCTTACTTGATCATTGAAAATGCTTTTCTTTTGTTTCTCTTTTGTTTCTTTCTTTCGGAAGAAACTTCAGATGAAGGTCGAGTGATGAGTGAAGCTAAAAGAAAATAGCTTTTTTTTTAGGTTAATCTTCTATCAAATTAGCCTCAATTCAGAAGAGAAAAAGATGACGGGGAAAAGAAAAAGACAGGGAAAGTGAGGAAAAGGGAAATTCGTGATGAATGAAAAGGGATTGATCTCTGAAAGAAACAACATTTAAGTCATTTATTGAGCTGTTCTAAAACCGTAGCACTTATAGCTAACACTTAAGTTTACCGTAGTAGAGAAAGCTCTGGAAAACTGGTCATGGATTTTGTTGTGAGATCAATCATTCAATCATTCAGTGCCACTATCAAGGTTGTTGAACTCCCGGACTAAGTCAGACTAAGCCATTCTATTGTATTCTATTGTAGCCGATCTAGGCTAAGAGCTAGGCTAGAACTGTGGCCTATCAAGCAAAAGTCTAAACAAAAGGAATGACAGCTGATAGACAGGAATGACAGAGTCAGTCTCTGTGAGCTAGAACCTGGCTTCTGACGTTGTCTGATCTTGGCTTGCCCGGAAAAAATGCCACGCTATTTACTATTAAGGCTGTAAACTCATTTTTTCATTTCCCCAATCCATTCAACTGCTGTTCTTCAATGTCGCATTTAATTGTCCCTTTTATTTTTCCATTTTGTTCTTTTAGTCTCGACTTTTCTCTATCAACTATCAGCCAAAGTATGGAGGAATTTTTCATAAAGAGAACCGAGAAAAATGAATGAAAGAATGAAAGAATTCTCTCAAAAACTTTGGGAAATAAAAAGGAGAGTAATGCCTTTTTCTCTCAAAATTTTTCCCGAGTGAAATCAAAGGGAAATTTCGTGTCTCCTTTCAACTTTGCTTTCGTCATTTCTTGAGCATTTCTTTGAGCTCATTCTAGTTTTTTTGATTGGCAACCCAATTTTCAATGTCCTGCTTTTGCTTGAACTGCTGAGCAGAAACTGCTTGTTTCATTGACCGAAAGAGATGGTAATCTGATGGGGCTAGATCAGGGCCGTATGGTGGGTGAGGAAGAAGTTTTCAGCACAACTTATCGATTTGTTCTTTGTGAACGATCTTTGAAATGTGAGGCCTTTTTTTTTGTTAGTTAAATAGAACTTTTCAAGCAAATAATCAAGATTTTTTCCAAAACTTTTAGTCTTTACCATATCAAGTTTTGTCTATTTTTGCAAAATTTGTTAGTTTTGTAGAAAAATCGAAAAAAATGTGTGATTTCTTTGTGAGTGAGTTGAGAGTGTTGTGGCTTGATTCTTTTAGAATTGTGACAAATTGTAAATCAGTTTTCTCTTTCAAAAGCCTGAAGTTTTCTCTAGAATAATTACTCTATTGTGTCCATAATGTCTTAGGTTTTTTTTGAACCTTCAAAACCTTTCAAAATCCAAACTCAAATTTCTTTTTGATAATAGAGCTGTAGCTTTGTTCTATATACTTTTTATTTGTCTCTTTTCTTGCCAACTGATCTGGATTTGTGTTAAATCTCTTTTTTTTTTTGATCTATCCTTTCGATTTCTGCATTGAAATGAGGTTTGAAGAAAGAGAAAATTGGAAGAGTTTTTGCCATTTTCATTTTCCTTTTCTCAATTTGTAGGAGAGTACTTGTAAAGTGTTTTCCCTCGAAATCAATCTTTTCTTTTTCGAAACCCACTCCACTAATGGGTTAATGGGTTAATGGGTTCATTTTGTTACTCTTTAGTTTGAATCGATGATCTTCTATAGGACTTGTATCTAAACCATTGTTACTCTTCATTTTTCAACAAAACTTTCGAGTTTTTACAAGATTTTTGTGATTTAATCTCCGTTCTTATGATTCACTATATGTTTTTGTGTTTGAAAATGGTTTGAAGAATTATTTGGATAGATTATGGGGGAAATTCCAAGCCGAACCTAATTCCATCTTCGTTTTCTTGACTGAAAATGTCGATTTCTATCTGTAGACAAAATTTCAGAGCAATCGGCTAAGAAAACGAAGATGGAATTAGGTTCGGATTGGAATTTTTCTATGTCTAGTATAGACTGGCAGAATGGGAAGGAAATAGGAGGAGACGATTTCGAGAGTGAATGAGGAGAATCGTTGAAAGGAGAATGGTTGAAGGGGAAAAGGGGATATGGATGGATGAATGGATATTGCAAGTGAAAAGGAGTGGAAGGATTGAAGAAAGGAAGAAGAAAGGAAGAAGAAGAAAAGAAGAAGAAGAAGAAAGGAAGAAGAAGAAAGGAAGAAGAAGAAGAAAGGAAGAAGAAAGGAAGAAGAAGAAAGGAATCGGATCATTACCGAAAAGTGAGGGGTCATTTTAAAAGAAAGGGAGGCGGGTCGAGACCGGTAACTCCAACTCCAACACCACTCGAAGCCAGTTATGAACATCTATAGATTTCTGTGGATTGACTTTGAAATCTCCAATTCTTAGTCATATTTTCTTACCATTAATCGTTTTATATTTCAAATTTAACCAGTTTTCCTTTATTAAACTGAACTCTAAAATGACTTAGCTTGTTAAAGAAAATTTTTGAAAGCTTAGAAATGAGATTATTAGAGAAAAGTCAAAAATTTAGGCAATTTTACAGTAATCCTAGCTAATCCAAGTCAATCAGTCACTTGAATTGACTTCAATTGAAATTCAGATACCTAGATACCTAATCCTCTCTAATAGTAGTGCACCAGTGCACCTGCCGAGCCGAGTTGATGACTATTTTACGGTTTCAAATCTTTCGCAGAAGCTCAACACTCAAATCCCCCACAAGATCTCATCGTCAGCTACATTTTCCGATCCCACATCGATAGGTTCTGATAAGCGCTTTTCGAGATTTGAGCAATTTAGGCAACGCTCACTACTATTAGAGAGAATACGACATTTTTTCCATATCGCTTCTTATTCTTATTAATTTTTGTCTATTTTTCATTTCTATTATTCAAAAATTTCATCTTTATACTCTCCCTGAATCGCTTTTATCGTTAGAAAATATTTAACGCTTTAGTTTTAGAAAATCACAGTACCTCGACTCGATCTCAATCATTCCATTCAACAATGCGATGTCGCTTTCGTTTCTCCGATTTCCTCCAAATTCTCTTTGTTTTTCTCATTTTATTCGATCGTCCAATCGATGGACTGAATATTCTGATGTACGTCCCAACACTGGCATATTCTCATGTTTCTTTCAATGGGAAAATCGCTGAAGCTTTGATCGAAAGGGGGCACACTGTGGTGAGTTGAAATAAGGCCCAAATGAGATACGGAGATCAAAAGGAAACAGCTATCCATCGTGGACGTTTGCCAGATGGCGAGCGATTGTGCTGCAACACAAAGAATACCTCTTCTAATTTCCATAGGGATATTCAGCTGTAAGATATTTAGCTGTAGATTTGTAGCCGGGGGTTTTCGGGGTCAAGGAATCTAATAGAGCTATTAATTTAACTGATTGTCTGAATAAAGTCTACCAAAAGCAGCTACCCGATACTTTTCTTGAATCTTTCTTGAACCCTAGACAATGCTTCACACATCGATCGATGACGGGGTCGATAATTACAAAGGATCTACAGCTAAGGTATTCAATAGCAATAAATCAATTCAAATGATTTCTAGAAATTTCGTCATGAGGTCGGTGTCCCACCGGGTGCTCTTTTGAACACTTTATGGCGTAACCCTGGTCCCTTCGAGAACTCAAATCCCCTAAATCCGAAAATTCTCCGGAAATTCCTTCGTCTCTCAAGTCTTTTCGTGAATTCGTGCACAAGTGAGTTTCATTTATAGGGATTTGTTTTTTTTTGTTTTCTGTGCTGATGTAAATGTAATTCTTCCAGTCTTCCAGGCTTCCAGCTCACTTGATTTCTCCTTTTCTAGCGATATCAAGAAGATTTTATGATATAAATACTAAATATCATGTGCAAGAGAGCTAAATATTACATACCGTAAACTAAATATTACATACCGTATACTGTAATAGTACCCTACCCCCATAATGACGATGCGGAGTGTTGCGTAGTTTAGCTTTGAACGAGTTTTTCTCGACACTGGTTTATGCTACAATGCGCGCTTAGGTATCAAAAAAATAGCCCTGAATTTCAGCTATTTTTTGATACCAAAGACGCACTTTTTGAAAGTACGGGCGCTTTGAAAAAAATGAAATACTAAAAAAGTTTTGCGACTACGCGACTGTACGATGGGGGTGGGGTACTATTAAAGTATTAAGAATGATATATTAGGTTGATGCATAAGTCTTTTCGTTTTTTTCGTACTTCTGTTAAAAAGTAACAAATTCACCAATTAATCTATAGTTTGCTCTATAAAAAAAGTGTTTTTTTGTTCAATTTGCATCTTTTTAAATGAATTTCGGTTCACTTTCAAGCAAATTCGAGAGTGAAAAACGCCTTTTTCGTAAAAATCTATAAAAAACTCTACGGAAAAATTGGCTGAATGAATTTCTCTGAAATTTTGGCGAAATATCAAACGTTTTTTTTCTCTATCTTTTATCTATTGACACGAAGATAGGTTTTCTTTAGCTAAGGGCTGACTGGTTAAGTGTCTTTTATCTTAATCGGAAGGTCGAGGGTTCGAACCCCACATGCGACATGGTCACCCCCTTCGGATTTCCTTTCCCTTCGGGTTGAGAGGTTTTCTGGAGGGCAGTCTGGTGGTTGTGGCCCCAGTTCTTTAAAGTGACAAGCCACTCCTTCATCGTCATCTTCCCTTCACCACCAAAAAAGCTATTTAGTTCCCCATTGAGCTTAGGGTTAGGGAGCTGTCTGTCATGACGTGGGTTAAGTTAAGATATAGCCTAGTATTGTGTGTGTCGTTGTATTGTGATTGATATATTTCGTGTATGCGATAAATTCACCACTGGTAGCCCCAGTCGGTATTTTTAAGGTGTCTAAACCGCATCATCGAGTTAGCCCTTTTTGACTACCCGACTTCATACTCTCAAGAAAATCCAGGCATTAAATATTTTTAAACCCGTTTTAATGTTATTTTGCAGAAAAATAATTGGTTTTTCTAATGAAATCAACCGTAGTTTAATTGGTGCATTTGTTGGCTTGAAACGGCAGACGAAAAGGAACAAAAACACTTATGCAGCAACCTAATAAATGCTAAATCTCATGTGCAAGAATCTCATGAGCTAAATCTTACATAACTCTTATTTTTTATTCGTCAACATTTCAGCAATGTCAGCTGATGAAGATATCATAATTGCTTTATCAAATCAAACTTTTGACGTCGTCACCATTGAACAATACGATTTTTGCGGATTCGGATTGTTCAAAAAGCTCAAAATTCCGGCTATCGTAAGTAGAAAATGGGATATTTTGGCTAATCAGTTTTCTAAAACAATATCTCTTTTAGAAAACTGGTTTACAGTAGTTCGATGCTTTTTTTAAAAAAGGATTCACTTTAGGTATGGCTTTCAGCGACAGGAATCCACCAAGTGCAGCCAAATGTCCTCGGGATTCCACCACCAAACAGCTATGTGCCAGGTGAATCAAGAATTGAATAATAAATACAATTTACATAGATTTAGCTTAAGCTTTACTACATAGAGACAAAGATTTGGATTACTATTTCATTTCATTTGTCAAAATCCCCGTTTACAGATCTTTTTGGCCCGTTCACAGATGAGATGTCTTTGTTGGAAAGAGCGCAGAACACATTGCTTTCTCGTGTCACTCATCATCTATTTCAAGTAAAAAAAAATCAAAGAACTTCTTGTACTTTGTGCTTGAAATTGTAAACGAAACTTTCTAGAGCACTGAATTCTGAAGTTCTGCAATTCTGCAGTTCTGCAATTGCAGTTTTTACAAAATTGCTTGCTTTTGAATGAAAGCTAAGAATTAAGTGCGATAGAAATGGTACGTGTTTCCATTTTCGAGCAAAATACAGTAATTTGCTGGTTCAGAGAATTAAATGTAGTTATTAAAGAGAATTAAATGTGTGTAATTAAATACAAATTTTGTCCAGGTCTTATCACTTCGATCGATCAACCGAATCTGGCGGGGACATGGTGTTTTTGATGAGCACGGCGTTGTCGAGGTGAGTTTATAGCGATTTCCTCTAGAACATCTCAAAACCTACCGTAATCCTTTACCTTTTGCAGACAGCTCAAAGCGTTTCCACCGTTTTGGTGAACAGTGTCCCGTCATTCGATTTCTCCGCGCCAACCCTCTCACATTTTCATTGGATTGGCGGTTTCACTGTTGAAGCAAAGCCGCCACCACTTACAAAAGTAATAAAAATTAAAAATGAAAAATTCTAGAGTTTTAAATATTCAATGATACAGAAATTGGAATGATTAATGAAAATTGGCTGTTCGGTAACGATAGTTAAATAACTGACTACCAGAAAATGAGTTAGCCTAATCTTTTCACTTATTGTAGCACGGTAGCACGTGTGGCTGACTGGTTAAGTGTCTTTTATCTTAATCGGAAGGTCGAGGGTTCGAACCCCACATGCGACATGGTCACCCCCTTCGGATTTCCTTTCCCTTCGGATTGAGAGGTTTTCTGGAGGGCAGCCTGGTGGTTGTGGCCCCAGTTCTTTAAAGTGACAAGCCACTCCTTCATCGTCATCTTCCCTTCACCACAAAAAAAGCTATTTAGTTCCCCATTGAGCTTAGGGTTAGGGAGCCGTCTGTCATGACGTGGGTTAAGTTAAGATATAGCCTAGTATTGTGTGTGTCGTTGTATTGTGATTGATATATTTCGTGTATGCGATAAATTCACCACTGGTAGCCCCAGTCGGTATTTTTATTGCATTTCAGTCTGCTAAACTATAACTCTTGTCTGCTAAACTCTGTCTAAAGTCTGCTAAACTCTTCCAATACTAACCATTTCCATCCGATGATTCGCTGGGAGCAATCGATCTTGCATTTTGATTCACAACATTTTGCGAAACATTGTTCTTCTTTTTCTAAACAATATTTGTCCTGAAAGCTTTTCGAATTAAGCTCACTTGTACTGCCCTTTGAATAACCCCTTTCACTTGCACAATTTTTAAAAAGACAAAACATTGAGTAATACCTCTTTAATCTCATAATCTTCAACTTCACCTATTCGGGTACACAAAATTTAAACACGAATCTTATTATAAGCATAGAATTCGAAAAAAAAGATCATATAGAAATGAAAATAAATGAACATATCGATTCTTTGAACAATTCTATGTCCAGGATTGGGAAACGATCGCCGAGATGCGTCCTTTCGTCCTTTTGACATTCGGCTCAATCGCGAAAACCTCCGAAATGCCACCTCGACTGCAATCGGCTTTCTTTGAGGTGAAATTGTTCAATTTACGATTTCAACAATTACCTTCCAATAAAGCTGTCCATTTGCCAAGTGTACAACGGAAAAATCGAGCTTTAAAGACTAATTTTTTAGATAAAAAGTTCGAGGTAGATAAAATTCTTTCTTCTTAGCCTGAAGTGATCAAAGTTCGTCATCCGTTTTACACCTGTTGACAATCAGACAAATAAACAACGCTAGATTCTAGGGTTTCAAGCAATTCCCTGATTTAAAGCGTTCTAGAAGATTTGACAATTCTTTTAATGATAATCTTTAAAATATTCTAGAAATGAAGTCCAATTTTGTCCAATTTTGAAATGAAAAACGCAAAGAAATTAACAAGAATTCAAAACGATTTGCCGTAAATCTTTTTGCAAAGTGAAAAGATGGTAATTTGTTTGAGAGAGTTTTTCAAAGAGTTTTCTTTTCCTCAAATTTCTCCCAAATAATCAATGATCAACTTATCAAAAAGAAATTGATAATTGAAATCTCTGAAATATTACAAATGCTACTTCAAGTAACAAGTAATGTACTTCAAGTACATTACTTGTTTTAAAAATGAATATCTTCTTTGCCTGAAGTGATCAAAATTCGCTTTCCGTTTTACACCTTTTGACAATGAGACAATTAAACAACTCTAGATTCTAGGGTTTCAAGGAATTCCCTGATTTCAACTTCATTGTCAAATACGAAAGTATGAACGAGTCGATGAAATTCGAGGGAGAGAACATTGTGCTCACGAAATGGATCCCGCAAATCTCGTTGATTGGTGAGGGTTTAGTCACAGATTACTTTACTTTACTGTAAAACTTAAGCTATAATCATAACGTACTACGGGAACTGTAACGCTTTTTATTTAGCTCATCGCAACTATCGAGCCATTATCACTCATGGTGGATGGAGTAGCATTTTGGAGTCTTTGATGCATGGGAGACCTATGATTTTGATGCCATTATTTGCTGGTTGGTGAACAGGGATTTCCGGATCTCTACACAAGCATACAAAGAACAAAAAAGACAGTACTAGGAAACTGTCTATTGGAGCGCCGCGTAGTCGTCTTTTCGTTCTTTGTATGTTTGTGTAGAGATCCGCATCCGGACATCTCTGTTAGTGAAGAAAATACAATAATGATTTGATAATGGAGAATGCTACCAGCTAAACGGCGGGTTTTCTAACTAGATGTTTTGGTCGGTCCTCCGACCGGTCGCCGTGGCGCAGTCGGCAGCAAGCTTTTCTACAGCCCACGGGATTCGGGTTCGACCCCCCATAGTGCCGCTCGATTTTGAATTTCATTTTATATGCCATAACTTTATTAGATTTTAAGACTTTTTAAAAAGTTTCAACTTTTTTTGGCCTAAAGACGTTTAAGAAAGCCCGTACAGACACTGCCGACTGGCGTTTTATACATAGTAGAAAGAGTAGGAAGAGTAGAAAGAGTAGAAAGAGTAGGAAGAGTAGAAAGAGTAGGAAGAGTAAAGTCTCTGTAGTAGAAAGATTTCATTTATAGAGTTCGTTGTAAAACTCTACTAAACAAAAAGCAAACTGTCAAAATAAATTGACAGTATAATCTCTACTATATAAAATTTAGATAGTAAATAGTTAGATAATAAATCATTTCATTTTTATACATTTAATATTTACAGATCACGCAAAGAACTCAAAAATTGTCGAAGCGAAACGAGTCGGTTTACTCGTTGACAAGATGAGTATGGATAAGGAAGAGTTTGTCGAGAAATTGGACACAATTCTCAATGATTCGAGGTAAGATATAAAGAATCTTTTCCTATTTGAAAATCTTTGATTCAGATATCGTGAAAGATGTGTGCAATTCGCTCAACATCTCACTCATCATTCCCCGATGGATGATGTGACAACGATCAATTATTTGGTTGAAAGAGCATTTCGAGAAGCACAAAGGAGATCGGTCGGTGATATTGCAAAGATTTGAAACAGGAAAAAAAGGGTAACAATATAGATAGGTCAATGTTTTCATGTGAGATGAAGTGCTGATCTGATCTGATACTGTCGATCTGATCAGTCTACTGTCAATCTGATCAGTCTACTGTTGATCTGGTCAGTCTACTGTCGGTCTGACCAGTCTACTGTCGATCTGACCAGTCTACTGTCGATCTGATCAGTCTACTGTCGAACTAACCAGTCTACTGTCGATCTGATCAGTCTACTGTCGATCTGATCAGTCTACTGTCGTTCTGATCAGTCTACTGTCGTTCTGATCAGTCTACTGTCGCCACGACCTAAACTTGGCTCAAGATCTTCCATTGTTCCGTTATTGGACAAAGATCCGAGCTGGTCCAAGAATTCGGTATTAAATACCCGATGAAACAAAAACCTGCTTACAAACTTTCACCTTATAAGAAAACCTATGAAAATCTATGAAATGGAAATCCATTTACAGCTCTCCTGCTCCTCTCCATCACTTCTCAACTCTTCCTCAGCTTTTCCTTTCTCCGATTGTTACACTCCGAAATCTTCTCATTTCTGGCGTCGTCTTGGCTCACCGAAAATCCCCCGTGAAGCATGGATGTCTGCTCGAGATCTCTGGCATTTCCCACTTTTTTTCTCATTTCTTACGGGTCTTTTCATTCTCTCAAAGTGATAAAGCTTTATTTAAGTATAAAAAGAAGTAATCACAGACAGGGAATGCAACAGATAAAGGAAAATCATTCAAAATGTACAGCTAAAGTACCGTAACCCTGGACTGAGTACTGGATTAGGGAAACAAAAATGCGATTCATCGTCCGAAATCGTTTCCCTTACCCTTGTAAAAGCCACCACCGGTAGCTGAGGAAAGGGAAATCGATGAGGGACTGTTTGAGGGGAGATTTGAAGGATTTGAAGGATTTGAAGAAAAGGATGTGGATGGATTGAATGAACGAGATGAGAATGGAGAGCTTGATGATGGGAATGGACGAGTGGGGGAATGGATTGATGCTTGACGGATTGATGAAGGGTTGAGCAGATTGCCGAGCACTGTCAACGCGCCTAGCATCAAGTTCTCCCGCTCCATTCCCTCCATTGAGTCAGGGAAATCAGTTGAAGGGATACGGCCACGAGTTCCTGTAAAAGTTTGAAGTTTTTTTGTAAACAGAAGACGAGACAGAAGTTTCTCGTTTTCTCCTTGAGCTTCTTTCAATGCAAACCAGTTAGAGACTGTTGAACGTCTTATAAAGCTCTTCAATGTAAACAAATAGAACTCTTTCAATGAGGAAACGATCTTTCAATTCGATGCCTATTTGTTAGTGAGAACTGAAATAGTGTTAGTCATTTCGCTGATCACTTACACACCATACGGTCCTCCACTTGACGAAGTGAAACGACCACCATCTCCATTCAACCAACCCATACCCGGATGCCAACCTAGAAAGATAAAGATTGAATCTTTTCATTGATAAGAACTCAAACTACCATACAAGAAGCAAGATTACGATAGCATGACATGTTTTAGAAAACACAAGAAGCGCAGAAGTGAGATCCTTCTCAAATCTAGGCTCTAGAAGTCAGGCATGGATTTGGCTTCTATCCTAGTCCATGTTTCTCTGCATTATTTTTCTTATGTTTTCTAAATCTGTCAAGCTACCGTACTGTGGAATACTCGTACAAAAGCTATTGTAATCTTGCTTCTAGTTTATTTATCTATTTACTATTGACTTTTAGATTGAGAAATGGATAAAAGCTAGAAGAAAGTTACGATAGTTTCCGAAAAGTTAGATATTTCTGCGCACCTCCCATCATTCCACCAGAAAATCCTCCTCCACCATAATATTGTGGTCTTCCCCAGAAACCCATCGGTTGAGGAAGAATTGCTGGTGCATTACCTGAAAACATTGCTGATTGGATTTGAAGCCTGCTGAGGTTTTGATTTGGCTTGGCTAGGGTCAAGCCATCGTTTGAAGGTAATTAATTACCTTCAAATAATGACATGCTCTTAAGAAATTGATCTACTGGACTTGGACTACTATTGATCTATTGAAGCTTTATTGTACAATGAATCGATTTTCTCTATATGATGAATAAATGAATACCTCCTCCCGTGTACGGTGCATCACCAGTGATACTTTTCAGCTCGGCCATCCCGCCTGCGCAGAGGCTGACTCCGATAAACGAAATGAAAACTAAGAACTTGTTAAAGTTGAAGAGAAAATTATCTTACCAATCAATTTCATTGTTGAATCGATGTTGAATAGAGAATTCGATAGAAATGGAGAGGATTTGAGGGAAAGATTGGAAAAACCAGAATCCCTGAAGTGGTGAATGGTTTTGTGAAAGGGGAGGGTTTGACAAAAAAAAATATGGAGAGAAATGAGAAAAATGAGAAAAATCTCATGAAAGGTTTTTCCTCGGCATAATATTGAATGGATAAAAAGAAGAAAATCATTGATTTTAGGAAGTTTTCTTTTGAAAATGATGAGAATGAGTGCTTAAATTTTAAAAATCGATTCATCGGAACTCGATCACCAAATTTTATCAAAAGAGATCCTCAATTGTTTTTATTTAACGATGAGAAAGTCCGAAGTATTTAATAGTTTTTGAATTTTAGACATTAAAAATGTTAGAATCACATTTCAGTTTTGAACTTCAAAGGCAACAATGCAAAAGAACAATAATTGAAGAAAAGTAACTTAAAAGGGTATTCCGGTCTCCAGTTATTTTTGCTTCGAACCATTATAAGCCGTTCCCAGCGACCGGTGCTCGCTACCGGTTGGTTGGTGTTCTTGTCATAGAAGAAATGGACGGTTTGTTGGTGTTCTTGTCATAGAAGCCAACCCTCGATGGTTCGAATCCCACTCATTTTCAGTTGGCTTTGGCTTTTTTGTTTTTCATTAGATTTTTCAAGAATCGATTAGCTGAGGCCAAGGTCCTTACGAATCTGTAGATCTGTAGAGATCTGTAGATCTGTAGAGATCTGTAGATCTGTAGAGATCTGTAGATCTGTAGATCTGTAGAGATCTGTAGATCTGTAGAGATCTGTAGATCTGTAGAGATCTGTAGATCTGTAGAGATCTGTAGATCTGTAGAGATCTGTAGATCTGTAGAGATCTGTAGATCTGTAGAGATCTGTAGAGATCTGTAGAGATCTGTAGATCTGTAGAGATCTGTAGAGATCTGTAGATCTGTAGAGATCTGTAGAGATCTGTAGATCTGTAGAGATCTGTAGATCTGTAGATCTGTAGAGATCTGTAGATCTGTAGAGACCTGTAGAGATCTGTAGAGACGAATTATTACCCTTTCATTAACGAAAGCTAAAGAAAAAAAAACCAAATTTCTAATTAATACTTTCCCATCGTCCTATCTTTTAGAAATCATTGAAAATTACGGAAATTTTGATTCGAATTGGCTGATAGTATAATTTTCTTAATACTTTTTAAACAACTTGTTAATCTGTAGATATAGAACGTTGAAATAAAAAAAAAACAATTTTTCTAAATACCTTTCAAGCACAACTAATAAACCGTTAACTAGAAACTTTTTTCTTCGGAACCCATTTTTATGTGGTCTAGAGAATATTACAAGAAAAAAAAAGATGTAAAGAAGGGATAGAAAAGGGAAAAACATAATAAAAGATCAAAAAGATGTAAAAAGAAAAAAAACTCGTTAAATACCCCAAAACAGAACCGTTAATTAACTTTCGGTTGATTAGCTGAATATCTTTAACGGTCTTTTGCTGGTTCTTATGAGGCGAGAAATTGTTACCGTCGACTAGACGAAAGCTACGGTAGAATTAATTCTGATATATAAAGGTTCTGTCACATTGCATTTTAAACTCCCAAACCCATTTTATTGACAGTTTTTCATAGCTTTTCCGAGATTTTTAGTGTTATCAAGGTTTTTCTGTATGCATATTTCTTTTCTTTCTTTTCTTGTAGAGGAGACTGAAACGCGTCGATTGGTATACAAATAGTCGTGGTTCTAGGAAAACACTTTTGAGATCGGAGTACTCCTTTAAAGTTGTTAACAAAGTTGTTTATAAAGTTGTTAACGTTGAGCGTTATGATAAGTGTGTTTCCTTTTTTTAGCATTAAACTTGTACAAAATAAGCTTTAAATCTACTAATCTACTGGTCCACATAAATATTGAGCACCCCATAGTATCAAGATTTTATGACATTCAGTGACTGATCGTGGAATTTTGGGGAACTGACAAATAGAAACGTCACTTTTTGTCGTATTCAATGCGTTATATGGACTTGTTTTTTTTTTGGTTTGACCTTGCTTGCAATGAGGTAAAGTTTAGATCTAAAATCTAAAGTTCGCTTCGAATTTTTGTTGGAATAAAAGGCAAAGAAAGAATAGCTTAGCTGAAATTCTTATTACAATTTGAACAAAGCAAACAAATGGGATAATGCTAAAGAAATTTATGGGAATAAGGATAGATATTTCTATAGATATATCTATAAAATGTACGAGCAAATGTCCAAAGTAAAATTTGGTTGACTCTGACTCAGCTCTAAATACTTTTCAGCTCAAGAAATGAAAAAGTTCTGTTTTTTGTGGATCTCTCCATCCATCTCTTTCTCCCATTTCTTTCATTGTGCACTTTTCCTTCAAAAATTTCCCTTTTTCTCCCATAAAAATATCCTCAATCCTTCCTGAAATGGAAATTTCTCTCACTCAAATAAATTTTCGTTGATTTTCAAGTTTCAGAAAAGTTGTTCGCCAAATGTTTTTTTCTGTTTTGAGTCAAGTTTTGAAAGAATTTACTCAAAAAAAAAGTGCAATTTGTGCTTATTTCAGCAATTTTCACATGCAAATTGATTCAAACTGATTCAAATTGATTCAAATTGATTCAAATTGATTCAAAGTCATTCAAATTGATTCAAATTGATTCAAATTGATTCAAATTCATTCAAATTGATTCAAATTGATTCAAAGTCATTCAAAATTATTCAAATTGATTCAAATTGATTCAAAGTCATTCAAATTCATTCAAATTGATTCAAATTGATTCAAATTCATTCAAATTCATTCAAATTCATTCAAATTCATTCAAATTGATTCAAATTGATTCAAATTGATTCAAATTGATTCAAATTGATTCAAATTGATTCAAATTGATTCAAATTGATTCAAATTGATTCAAATCCATTCAAATTGATTCAAAATCATTCAAAATCATTCAAAATCATTCAAATTCATTCAAATTTTACACGATTCTATACTCCAAATTTTATTTACCATTGCTAAAAGAAAGAAAAATTGTTTTAAAAAACAAAAAAAACTGATGATGAGCAAATCGGAGAATAAAAGCAGTTAAATATAGTGGATGCTTTATACAATTATTTGTTTCTTTTCGACACACAAATCTACAAGAAAATCGCTGTCAAGTTTTGGTCTCGGAGATCGGAGAAGTTGGGGGAAATGACACGAAATTAGTTTTCTTTTGGTGGAGAAATTAATGGATAAACTTTATCTAAAGATCTAAGCTGCGTGCCAGAAGAGCACGCAAAAAGAGCGAAATCTCAAAACACGCAAAGAATGGCGAGAAAACTCGACGAGAAAGCTTCTCTCGTCCGTTTCTCGCCAACCTCAACTTGTCATCGAAATTCGAGCCACTTTTTGGCTGATCTGGGAGGCAATTTAGGCTTTTAATGGCTTTTAATGAAATATCATTACTGTCCGTAAAGTATTGGTCAGTACTAAAGTACTACTTGTACTTTAGTACTGAAATTATTCAGTAATCGCTCGATTTCTCCACCATTTTAATATCTTAAGGTCCTCGTTGCATAGATTTATATATAGATTTGCAAAAAAAAAGCCACAATGAAACACTATATTCACAAAAAAAAAACACACCGGATTACAGGAAAATTATTGAAAATATTGGCTCGGGGAGACCCGTTTTATAAGATCAAAGAAAAGATATTCAGTGAATGAATTAACTATTTAAAAATAGACAACATTTGGCTCATTTTGGCTCATTTTGGCTCATTTTATAGTTAAAGGCACCAATTGTTAATCATTTGACATCTCTTTTCATTTTGGCCATAAATTTCGAAAATCCTGAGCTTTCTTAATAACGTCTTGGCGGGAGAACTGTCTAAAAATTTATGAATTAATAAAGAAAATGCTTTTCTTAATGTAAACCTTGTAACTGAATGTCATATTCGTTGAGTAGATTACGCCATCGTCGCGAACGAGAGAGATTGGCACCTAGATTCCACTTTAACTAAGAGCTATTTCAGATTACACTAAAAAAAAAAAGGTTTTTAGCTTTGTGACTGCTTTGTAGACTTCTGGCCAAACACTGGTCTTGTTTTGTCTAACTTGATCTAGCTGAAACATGACTAGAAACCTGATCCAGGTCTATAAAAAAGACAGAACTAGATCTAGACTTCTGGTTAAACTCTGGTCTTGTTTTGTCTAACTTGACCTAGCTGAAACATGAGCGGAAAGCTGAAACATGACCAGAAAGCTAAAACATGACCAGAAACCTGATCCAAGCCTGGCTTCTGACAAGAAGAACCAATATCAATAGTTCTTTTGTTCAACTTTATTAATTTGATATTAATCAAACTGACATCAAGTGTATCTGGATTCGAGAAATCTTCTCGAACAAGTGCAAGCGATGGCACGACACAGGTCATTGATTCATCTGATCTAAAAGCTCATTGTTTATCTTCAGATTGAATAAAAGCTAAAGAATACAGCATTCTTTTCAAAGCTTACCTAAACATTGTATCAACGGGAGTCGTGCCAAACCAAATTTTCATATTCTGCCGGAAATTAATCCCCTGCAGCTCGATTCGGGCAATGTTTTCATGGCCTAGAATATCTGGATAGATATTATTATCATCTAACAATCAGTTTATGCTAAAAAAGTATTCATTTGACAAGGAATAATCTCTGAAAGAGCTAAAGAGCTAAAGATTTGTCGACTGTCGATGTCGATTTTTTCATTTTCTATCATACTGTAGTGAGGTTTGTCTAAAATACAGTACCTCAAGTGAATATCTAATGTCAAAATCAACCTTGCATCATATCGATCGAATTGACAACAGGGACGGGTGTGACCGCGTCTCTCACTGGGCCCATTGCTTCATAAAAAGCATACTCAGCCTGGAAATCGTGATATGAATAAGTTTAAATAGATTTCGATATATTTAAATGTATTTAGATTAGTTTAAATATATCTATTAGATTTAAATTCTTCATCCCCATACTATATAATGATCTATAGTGATTAAAAGCTTTAATAATATAAATATAAACGTCTGAAACCCTCAGAAGTTTTATCTAGAAATCTAGAAATCATAGCTGAAAGTCGGAGAGTTTGTAAAAATTGAAAACTTTTCATAAGGAATCGATTACGGTGGGTTACGGTAGGTTTGATTGAGATATTTGACCATACTTATTCAATAAGTTCGTCTATTTTTTTCATTTTCTTAGCTCAGAAACCTTATCCGTGGAAATGATCGTCCATGCGGCTCCATCGTTGATCTGATGATGGTGATCGTCTATCCGAGTTGCCTCAAAGAATTATCAAGTATTAAACTAGAGAAATATCTAAACAATGACTTGATCATTGATAAATCTATTGATAAATAATTTTATCTAGGTTTTTCCAAATAATTTTAGGCCCTAAAAGTTACCCAGAAGTTACCTAGAAGTTAAGCCTTTGGACCTTTAAGCTTTGACCTTTAAGCTTTGAATCTTTAAGCCTTTTTCACCTTATTAAGCAATAAAATAGCATACCGTAAATACTGTAATAGTACCGCACCCCCCTCGTACAGTCGCGTAGTCGCAAAAGTTTTTTAGTATTTCATTTTTTGCAAAGCACCCGTACTTTCAAAAAATGCGTCTTTGGTATCAAAAAATAGCTGAAATTCAGGGCTATTTTTTGATACCAAAGCGCGCATTGTAGCATAAACCAGTGTCGAGAAAAACTCGTTCAAAGCTAGACTACGCAACACTCCGCAACACTCCGCACCGTCATTATCGGGGTGGGATACTATTACAGTATTTACGGTAGATTTCTAGATAATGTATCAATTGATATCAAATATATCAATTGATAATTGATCTATTTAATGAAGATATTTTGTCATTTTTCTCACCTGATGCTGAATGATTTTATCGTGATTCAAACACAAGTAGACCATCTCATTATCGACCATCTGAAAGGATTTTCATTTATCTAGATCAATTTAGAGATTAGATTAGAGATCAATTTAAGTTTTAGATAATAAATATTGATAATAGCTATTAGTTTAACAATGAATACTCAGCTAATAAACTAATGGAGCAAATTTCTCACCTGAAAAGCGCATTTGTGCAGCTGTGACACGGGCTCCTCGACGCCCAAGTCCAGAATCACATGCTGTTTGTCGACCTGGAGACGAATTTTAGGGGAAATTTCTATAGAATTGAATCTACACTACTGGACAATGAAATATCATATTCTGAAAAAAGATCGTCACTTTCGCGCGTCTGTAACTCCCTTGGCTTTACCGTATTTCTAAATATTAATACTACCATTGTGTAGCCCTTGAAAAGAGCTTTCAGAAAATGCATAACACTATAGTTTAAACTCAAAGAAAAAGGAATTACAGACGCGCGAAAGTGACGATCGTTTTTCAAATATCATATTTCATTGTCCAGTACTGTATTAGATATTGCTAAATGCTTAATTTTATCTAAATTCTTATTTGTTTTATATTCTTTTCTTTTTTTCCTTTCAATAAACCTTTCTTATCCTGAGCTTCGGCAAGGCGATCCCCGTGACTGAGTCCACCAATTTCACGACGGCTCCATAGTAAATAAAACCATCTTTCACATTGAAATTCTCAGATTCAGCGCAATTTGGATCATCATCAACTGAAAGAAAACTAGAAGATAAGAGAAAACTAGAAGATAAGAGAAAACTAGAAGATAAGAGAAAACTAGAAGATAAGAGAAAACTAGAAGATAAGAGAAAACTAGAAGATAAGACTAAAGATGAAGATAAAGATGAAGATGAAGATCAAGATCAAGATCAAGCTTTCAGAAAAATACTAAAAAGAAAAAGAAAAGATTCCTCTACTGTACTACAGCTATTGGTTCTTCTTGCAGTTTTTAAAACTTCTAGGATACAAGTAGAAATCGGTAACTTACATAAATGAATAGTGAAAGCGCCCCATTTAGATGAACTAGCATGGAAAGCCCCGCCTTCGACGTGCAAATAGCGAGTGGAAACGGTTTGTGAACGGAGACGATTGAAGAGAGCTACCTGAAGGGAGAAATTTATAGCTGTCACCTATCTATCATCGTTTGCCAAATGGCGAGCGATTACTCGGTCACATAAAGAACACAAGAACAAGACCACGAGGACAAGAACACGATTCTTTTTTCCCAAAATTTTCTGAACAAAAGCCAACCTTTGTTCCCGATGCAATACAAAGATATTTGCAGTCCGTATTCTTCATCGATTGCTTTTTCTTGGATGGCTTGCTAATCACCTGAATATCATATTTATAGTTAATTTAAACTTAAAATAAAAAAACCTTTATCCTTTGACTAGCAAAAATCCCAATTTGATGTTGGCATCCGTAAAAGAAATAAACGTTTAACTCAAAGTATTTTCGTTTATCTGCATCCGAGATGAAAAGAGTTTTCGCTGCACAATATTCCTAGAAAAATAAAGCACATATAAAGCATTAAAGCACATATAAAGCACATATCTAATACAAGTTTCTTTTTTCTAAAAGATGAACAAACTATCGTAATCTTTCGTTTAGATCTTTCCTTTAAATCTCTTTCCTTTAGATCTCTTTGCTTTAGATCTCTTTCCTTTAGATCTCTTTTCTTTAGATCTTTTCTTTAGATCTCTTCCCTTTAGATCTCTTTCCTTTTTCTTTATTCGTTTTCCTTATTTTTTTATCCCATTTCAATTCCAATTAGCTTCTTAATCAAGGGATATTTCTATAGAATAGAAACTCTAGAACAGAAACTATAGAACAGAAACTATAGAATACAAACTATAGAATAGAAACTATAGAACAGAAACTATAGAACAGAAACTATAGAACAGAAACTATAGAACAGAAACTATAGAATAGAAACTATAGAATCGAAACTATAGAATAGAAACTATAGAACAGAAACTATAGAACAGAAACTATAGAACAGAAACTATAGAATAGAAACTATAGAATCGAAACTATAGAATAGAAACTATAGAACAGAAACTATAGAACAGAAACTATAGAACAGAAACTATAGAATAGAAACTCTAGAATAGAAACTATAGAATAGAAACTATAGAATAGAAACTCTAGAATGGAAACTATAGAATGGAAACTATAGAATAAAAACTATAGAATACAAACTATAGAACAGAAACTCTAGAATAGAAACTATAGAATAGAAACTCTAGAATAGAAACTATAGAATAAAAACTATAGAATAGAAACTCTAGAATAGAAACTATAGAATCGAAACTATAGAATAAAAACTATAGAATAAAAACTATAGAATAGAAACTATAGAATAGAAACTATAGAATAAATATTGCCTAATGCTTAATCTTATCTAAATTCTTATTTGTTTTATATTCTTTTTTTTTCAAAATTAAATGTCTAAATCTGTCTAACACGGGAAAAAATCTGACAGAAAGATTACAATAGTTTTTTTTTAAATTATCCAGCTTTTATAAAAGCAATCTTTAACCCAAACCTTTCCATTCGTGAAATCGAGTGTTTGTTTGTCTTGATCCGATGAGCCACCGATTCCAATATAAGAAACCAATTCAGCTGCCTGTAATTTCTAAGATTACGCCTCAATTTAAAGAAAAGATTTGAAGTTTGATCTTTTCTTTTTTTTCCAAACCTGTTCCTCTTGTTGTTTTTCTTGTTCTGGTGTGTACTCAGGGAACTGATTGAGACGTTTTTGTTGTAACTGAAAACATATTAATAAGCTCAATAAGCTCAATAAGTTTTGAATATAATAAGTGAATCTCTTTTCATCGCTTTTTCTTTTTCTTCAACTTTGATCGAAATCAATGCTAGAAGCTAGCAAATTTTGGCAATTTAGTCTCAAAATCATTGCCTAAGCACAAGCTTTTTTGAGGATTTTGAGATTCTCCAATCAGCAACCATGAAAATGTTACTAGAAGTAAGTAAAGTAAGTTAGGTGTACAGTTACAATGTACAGTGTACAATGCACAATGTACAGTGTACAATGCACAATGTACAATGTAAACTGTACAATGTAAACTGTACAATGTAAACTGTACAATGTAAACTGTACAATGTAAACTGTACAATGTACAATGCACAATGTACAATGCACAATGTAAACTGTACAATGCACAATGCACAATTGTCCCCTCACCCTCCACTCTTTGTAAAGCGATTGCACGGCGGATTTCTTCTCTTTCCATCCATCACCCTCGATGTAAATGCACGGGGGTGGGCAGAAAAATCTGCAAATTTTAATCTATCAATCATTTTCTTATTTTTTTTTGTTTCAAAAAAACTCTAATCGAATCCCTTATAGGCAAAAAAAGACAA
Organism: Mesorhabditis belari; assembly: GCA_958450365.1. Taxonomy (NCBI): domain Eukaryota; kingdom Metazoa; phylum Nematoda; class Chromadorea; order Rhabditida; family Rhabditidae; genus Mesorhabditis; species Mesorhabditis belari. Next base: position 1,582,411 of record CAUEEP010000727.1, on the reverse strand, counting down.
ATTTCAATCATTTTTTTCTAAGCATTGATTAATTCTAAAAATATTTCTTTTATTTCAAAAAATTACCCATTCTTTCTACTTTAATTTGATACCAAAACCCACAGAAATAAAAGTACTGATGTCGAGTTCTGAGGGTTTGTTTAAGAGTAAACTTAGACTACACGACGCTCCTATAGAGGGCCGTTCGATAAGAGTTTTTACGATAGTTTTTGTCTAGTTTTTCGTTGCTTTGATGGAAAGGAGAATGAAGGAGAGATCTTTCCATCTTTTTCTTCTTTTTCCTTTCCTTTTCCCCCTTTTCTTCACAGGTAAACACAGGCATGCGCCTCGTGGGAGAATCGAGTCTCTTTTGCTCCCTTTTGCTCCCTTTTCCCCCTTCTTTTCATCTAAAGGATACGGTAGCTCTCATAGAGAATGAATATCTTATAGAAAAAACAATAAAGTTAGATGATTTTATGAAAAGTGATTGTGATCTATTAAGATGAAATTACTGTACTAAAAAGTGCAACTTTTAACACTAGAATTTTGTCTTTCACTTAAAAACATGAACCTTGTGAGATTAGAGAAGAGAAATATCCCTCTTATGGTATACAGTACTTTACTGCGTACAGTACTTTACTGGATACAGTACTTTACTGCATACAGTACTTTACTGCATACAGTACTTTACTGCATACAGTACTTTACTGCATACAGTACTTTACTGCATACAGTACTTTACTGCATACAGTACTGTATGCAGTAATGTTTAATGTTTGTTTGTGTACTCTTAATGTTTGTGAACTCTACTTTTAGATTTAATAATGATCGTTTCACTAAAGTAAAGACCCAAACACTAAGCCTGACAGTAAGCTCAATGTTTGAGGATCACAGTCGCTCCAACCGAGCCTTACTGATGGCCGAAAGTCAGGTCAAAGCCCGGTAAAAAGTCAGGACTTTTTGTAGGCCAGGCTCCCAGATTTATAGCAAAATCAAGCCAGACTAGACAATGCAAGAGCAGGCCCAGGACCTGGCTTAGGTTTAGACCTGCCTGTTCTAATAGATTATCCTTCAAAACAGTCCTGTTAAGGTCTCAAAGCCAGTCCGGCAAAGCTAAAGCTTGCTAAAGCTCTTCCAAATCATTTCTTCCGATCTGTCAGTTGAATCTATATCCAGTTGTTATTCTATTTGTTGGGTGCAAACTTTGGTCATGGTTAGATTGGATTGGATGAGAAGGATCAAAGGAAAAAGCCGATCAATGAAAGTACTTGATCGACAAGAGACCACGGAATTGGTGGGAAGATTGGGGGAAAGGGATCAAAAAAGATCGAGTAGAAGAAGCTCTATTTGAGGGGAAGATCCCAAGAATAGAAAAAAGGGGGAAAAAGGGGAGAAAGACCCTGGGACACTTGTGCAAATATCGAAGTGGAAGAGATAAATAAACACGAATCGTATCGGGTAATCATCGAATATGAAAACAAATAGAATGAGTGAATAAATGAAGCATGACTGTATCTGTGAAGCTTGGATAAGCTTCTTCTGCTTCTTCTGCTTCCTCTAGTCATTCTTAAACTTCTTTCTTAAACTCATTTGTCTTTGTTAAGCCAAAAAACCGATTGTTTTCAATCTTAAAGATTTCTTTTCCTCTAAATGTAACTCTCTTACAGTTCTCTGTAAGCTTCGGATTACAATTAGAGTTACAAAAGTTGTGCCCGCAATATTGTGGTTGATTGGGAGTAATCCTGAAGAACGAGAATCTTAAGCATTCAGCGGAAAGAAACGATAATCCAAAATCCGTTAATGGGTGTGGAAAGGAATGAGTTGAGGAAAGAAAAGAAATGAGCTAATTGAGACACAATACCCACTCTATTAGGGGAAGGGGATTTTGTTTCGCGCACAGCGTTGCATCAGCCTTCACCCTCCCGGCTGACACTCTAGCACTCAGCCTTTCCAGTCGCATCCATCCATCCATCCATCCATCCATCCAAATACTTTCCCCCCGTCTTTCCCATTTACCCCTTTTCAGCTTAAAAATCCCCTCCTTTAAGACCAAAACAATTTCATATTCATATTCATCCAATCACTTTCTCTTAGCCTCAACAACAAGCAATTCAACCAACAACAAGCCAACAACAAGCCAGAAAAATAGAAAACTTTAAAACCTTTTTCCTATTTAGTTATAGCTGCTTTATAGCTGCTTTATAGCTTAAACTTAAGTCAATATTCTCTTTTATCATAAACACCTTTGAAAAGATCGATTTTAAAGGCTTAAGACGGGACTTAGGCTTAAGGCTTAAGCGATTTTAAATGCTTTAAATGCTTTAAATGCTTTAAAGACTTTAAATGCTTTCAATGCTTTAAAGACTTTTAAATCCTTTCCATTGTACACTTATCAATGAACCAAAACCAAAATCAAATTCACATATTTTTAAAGTGTCGTGTGTTTTTTTATACTTTCAACTTCATCAAATTGAACAAACTAATAGTGATAGTGATAAAAGGTTTGGATTTTTTTGAATTGAATATTCAATCATACTATTGAATAGTCAGTTTTACATCTTATTGACCAGTTCAACCAATAAACGCACCTCTTCTCGTTTCCATACGATTTCTGGGCGACTTTTGCGTGAAAGATCGACACACGACACTCTAAACGATCGCGATTCGATAAGAAATGCGCCATCTTTTCCCTGGAAATTTCGTTTTTCTTTTTTTTTTGAGCAAATTACTGTTTTAAACTGTTTTAACTGTTTTAAAAAACAAATCTGACTAAAACTCGAAGGCATTGAAGTGAAATTTCAACTCAAATACAACAACAACTCAAACACTTAGATAAGCATTTCAATAAACGAACTTCGTGAGTGGTTTCGGCGGTTCGATGGGGATTGGTTCAGAGATTTGTGGATGAACGAGCTGATGATAGAAATTGGCATCACCGAAAGACGACGAGGCGTTCGGGGTGTAGAAGGAGGGATCTAAAATCGGGATACATTCACATTTTCAGTTTTTTGTTTGTTTACAAAATCCTAAAGCAAAGTTTCTTCTTATTGATAATAAGTAAAATTAACATATTAGCCGTCTTTTTATGTCTCATTTCGCGGCTCGCAACGGGCCTGGGAAAATGGGAAAGGAGGAAAGATCGATAGCTTAAAATTCGACGAGATCTTTTAAATTGATAAGTTGATAGTAACAAATTGATAAGTTGATAGTAACAAAATCGATTAGCATTTTAAAAAGCTTATCGGTGAAATTTGTAATTTTTTATTGCATAATTTATCAAATCATTTCTCTACTTATCAAAAAAATGGCAACAAAAAAAATGGCTCAGAGAAAAGTTTCAATTTTAAATCCCTAGATGATATCAGCTAACAGATTTGTATATTGATTTATTGATTGATCAGATTTATCAGATCAGATTTATCAGATCAGATTTATTAGATCAGATCTATCAGGTCTATCAGATTTATTAGATCAGATTTATTAGATCAGATCTATCAGATCAGATTTATTAGATCAGATCTATCAGATCAGATTTATCAGATCAGATTTATCAGATCAGATTTATCAGATCAAATCTATCAGATCAGATCTATCAGACCAAATATCAAGTATCAACTCTTTTAGTATATTATTGATGCTTATTACCTACCTACAGCAAAACCCTTACTTTTGTTCTGAATTGATAGAAGTGTTGGATCGATAGATATAACTGGATACTAAGCTTTTTAATTTCTTAAAGAATTGAATGTTTTCACGATTTCGAAAAACAGAATCATTCAAAAATTTTGACCACCCAAGTGATAATAAAAAAAGCAAAAGGAGAGAAAAAGTGAAGCGCCAAAATTTGGACAAAAAGAAAGATTGGGGGAAAGTGAAGGAGAGGGCTGAAGAGCTGAAGAGCTAAAGAGCTAAGGAAAAGAGTTTTCGTTGAGCACAATGAGTAAGCAGAGTTTTTGTCTTTGGCACTTTTTGGAAAACGGGGAAGAATTTGAATGATGGCTTTAAAGAAGGATTCTGAAGAACCGATTCTCACTAGACTCAATAAAATAAATAGCTCGAATGAATTGCCTGCCCCCGAAAACCTCAGGGTACAATTATACAGCTGAATATCTTCTATACCACAATACAAAAAAGTCATTGTAAAACGACTGAGTGTTCTTTTTGCGGCAGTGTAATCGCTCGCCTTCTGGCACACATCCCTGATAGATAGCTTTTCCCGATTGGTTTTTCCCTATCATTATCAAAGCCAAGCCAAGCCAAAGACAAAGCCAAGCCAAGCCAAATCTAAATGCATTCAACCAACCCATTGCATAATGTTGTAGCCCATGCTGGCCATAAATAAGCGAATGCCTTGTCGTCGGTGTGCTCGGAGTGACGAGCGATTGGGGAAGCTGGCTGAAGCTGGATGGGAGTTGCGCGAATTGCGCTTGCCACATCTCGGGTTGATGTTGCGGAGTGGTGTAATAATAGGAAGATGAGTCCATCGTTTGAAGTGCTCCACTTGAACTCATCCCTCCCATTCCACCCGATGTCACCGATGGATAGCCGAGTTGAGCAAGCGCATCGTATGAGGCGAGAAGGGCTTGCTGCTGGGCCGCCATTGAGGCTGAGAAATCGAATTTGGATTTGAGAGTTGATAGGATTGCTGGGAAGTGATAGATTTGTGAGCAAGTTACCCAACTGGATGTACTCGTAGATGGTTTGAATGTAATGGTTTAGACTTTGCAGACTTGCAATAAATTTTAATCTAGAAATCCCGAAGCTGGTTGACAATTGCCCAAATCTATCACTCTCCAATCTCCAATCAAATATCTCAAACTCACCATTGTGGTGTTGATTAGCGTTAACGAGGAGTGTGGTTGTAGCATGGTGATCAGCCTGTTGCGAAGGTGGCTGGTCGAGCACAAGTGGAGAGCTCTGGTAATCCATCTCTGGGAAAAGAAGAAGGGGGGAGCTGGGAAAAAAAAGGAGATGATGAAGAGATCCTCCTTAGAAGAAGAAGATAGGTGATGAGAAGGGAAATTGGAAGGAATAGGGACTGATCCGATGGGAGACTCCCATATATCGATGAAGGGAGGGGAGGGGAGGCCCCGCCCCACCCAGCCACTCCACTCGGGGCCAATCGTCGAGAGAAGGGCCTCTTTTCCCGACATCTAGCATACTGTAGAGATTGGTTTCAATGCAAATCGACTTCCTTGTCCCTTTTGTAGTCCTTTGTAGACCATTTCTCGGATACTTTTATCGATGGATATTGTTTTCAATGCAGATAAATTTAAGACATCGTCAAGGCTCGTTCAGTGGATTCCTTTCAGGGTAGACTCTTTCCCCTTGTTCTAGGATACTATGGGATAACTGTAGAACAACTGTAGAACATATTGTAGATACAGATAGTTCTATCTGTATCTACAGTATGCTTCAATAAGATCCGTAGACTGGCTTAAATGCACGAGCTTTTTGTAGAAAGAAAACGCAAATCTTCTGATGCACTTTACAAAGATTGCTTTAGACACAGGAAATTCAGTTGATTATAAAGTTAAATAGGTGATTATTACAAGAAAAGTAACAAGAAAAGTATCACAAAGCGAAGGTTCAATGTTTTACCTGAAAAGAAAGAATTTGATGATGATTGCTCTGGATGGAGATCGAAAGGATTAAAGCCAAAACAGTTCATTGTTTGCCTTAAGGGTGTGAATAAAGGATTCATTTCGAGAAGAAACAAGGCAACGCCACTGGTTACAGATTTTGTTATCTTTTTTTTTTGGAGGAAAAAGAGTCATAAATTGGCGGCTATCGGAAAGTCGCACACCCATGAAGGGATGAGAAGGGGAAAGGGGAGATGGGGAAGCATGGGGAAGCATGAGGAAGCATGGAGAAACATGGAGAAACATGGGGAAGAATGGGGAAGCATGGGGAACACTATTCACTCATTCCAAATGAAAACTATGGAAAACAGTTTCTAGATACACTTTTTTTCCTTTAGATAAGTATCATATTTGTATTTAGGACTTAAAGGATTTAATTTTGGTTTGATTTAATTCTATGATTTGATAGGTATATTTTCGCTTAACCTTTCTCATATACTCTACCGTTCTTCACATCACAATATCTCAATTCAACTCCTTTAATCACCTATATTTACTCAATACTTTTTCATATCCAAACCCAATATTCTTCTTATGATTTGAAAGGATTGTATTCGATGTGATTCTCTCACTGTATTCATTAATTTTGAAGCAATGGGTACAAAACGACAAAAAGCTTTGAGTTCTTTTTTTTCAAACCTACAGTAATCTTGATGATTATCAAAGAAAGAAAAGAATTCTCTTTTTCTCCATCCTACTTTGCATTTCTGAATTCGTGATATCTCGAATTTCGATTGGAAGTGGTGGAGAGGGAAGCTTCCCCTTTACCGATTCGAGGAGCATCGATTCGTGTGGGAATATGGTCCTTTTCTTTTCAATAATGCAGATCCATTCAAGAAGCTTTCTTTTTCTCTTTTTCTCCTTTTCTTCTTGAGGATCTTTTGGTGAAAACGGGACACTTCGAAACGAGAAAGATTTCTTTAACAGCAATCCAACTTGCAGCCACAAATAGCTTTTTATTGCCAACTTTTAGCCATAGTTAGAGTTAGAATCGGCTCCGTTTAATTCTACGTAAAAAAATCACACAATCCAGTACCATATTTACAGTATAGGGTATCTTTTTGTAAAAAGCAATAAAGTAAAACTGAATCTCTCTCAAAGAAGTACTCGATTTAAAGCTTCGGAACATTGTTTGCTTCTTATTCTAGAAGATTCTAGAGCTTTAAATAGTCAAATTTCTAATAGAAAGTCAGAAAAGAAGAGCTAAGGCGAAGAAAAGTCAAACTAAAGACCAAGCTTGAATCGAAAAGCCAGATTTTCTTTAATTTATTGTAAAGTGAAATTAAATACTATCTGCTAAACAATCCAAAGCTGTTTTGAAAACACAAAACTTGATGAGAAAGAACAGGGATAGAATAGAAGTAGAGTAGCGAGATAAAACGAATAGATAAAGTGAGAAGCAAGCACCAAAGACTGATGTTTAAAAATTTTTAAAATAAACAAAACCATTTAGAGTGAGTGAGTTGAATCGAATGAATAAGACTCTTTTCTTTCCTTTTTTCTTCCAAATTCTCGATCTCCACTCCTTCCCTTCCTTCCCAGACTGAATGTGGGAAGTTCCCTCGTCGATGGATTCATCCATTCCCCCCTTACCTATCTCAACTTTAACACACAGCCGACTGGCTAAGAGCCCTGTATCAGGAGGTCAAGAGTTCAATCTCGTCAGCTAGATTATTGGTTCCTTTTCCTTCTAGATGGGTTTTTTCTTTTCTACAGTTAGGAGTTGTGCTTGTGTATTGTTTGTACCATTCGTGAGAATAAATGTTTTTTCTTTAAAATAATGGTTTTTTTACCCTTTTGGAAAACTTAAGAATTACGTTGGCAAATAGGTACTTTCCCATTATACCTCCACAGCATCAATCCCATTATGCAATTCATATCCTCTGTGGGGTGGGTAAAGAAAACATTAAACCCGGCGGCGGTAGAAAATGAGAATAGAAAAATATTTGTCTCTTCTTTGGGTAAAACAGCATTCGGATAAATGCAAATTTTTGGCATGCAAATTTTTTAAAATGTGGAATATAACAGGAATGATGCGTGTGTGGGTATAATGGGAGTTGAATCGAACTTCCCACATTCAGTCTGGGAAGGAAGGGTAGGAGGGAAGATCGAGAATTTGGAAGAAAAAAGGAAAGAAAAGAGTCTTATTCATTCGATTCAACTCACTCAAGTGTGCTGTGTGGGTATAATGGGAGAGTACCGGCAAATAAGTCTTTTCGTTCCTTTTCGTACTTTTGTTTAAAATCAACAAACACACCAATTGAACTACGGTTTATTTCATTAGAAAGATCAATCATTTTTCTGCAAAAATAACATTAAAATGGGTTTAAAATGTGTGTGGATTATGTGTGGATTTTTCGAGAGTGTGAAGCGGGTAATCAAAAAGGGTGACGACTCGATGATGCGATTTAGACACTTTAACTAAGGAAATCCATTTTCGTGTCACTAGATAAAAGATAGGGCACAAAATGTTTTGTATATAGCCAAATTTACAGAGAAATTCATTCAGCCAATTTCTTCGTAGAGGTTTTTATAGATTTTTATGAAAAACACGATTTTCACTCTCGCATTTGTTAGAAAATGAATCTAAATTGACTTAAAAAGATGGAAAATTGAGTAATAAACACGTTTTATTTAGAGAAAATCATAGGTTAATTGGTGAATTTGTGATTTTTCATGGTATGAAATGAAACGAAAAGACTTATTTGCCGACTTAAGTACAATACGGGTATATGAAAGCTACGCAAAGTTGTAAAGCCGCTAAAATCTAGCTAAAACCCAGTCTAACAGGTTGAATAACAAATATTTCTTGACAAACTAACAGTTTAACAGTTTAACAGCTTTAACACTTATGTCACTTCAAAATTTCATTATTTTTCTGATTTTCAACATAAGATTTACTTAAGCTTTTATTTAACTAGAATCTTGGGAGTGGGACAAATGCGACCTTTTTTTGCGCACCCGGACATTTGCGCACCTTTTTTTCCGCACTTAGCCCATTAGCGCACCTTTTTTCGCGTTTTAAAAAAGCTCTAAAAAGCTAATATTAACCAATTTCTATTCCAAAAGTTGTTTTTTCTAGGTAATTTGAGGGTGTCGAATTCAAATTTTGACATAACAGAGCGTGTAGAACCAATTTGAAAGACAAAATGGCTAGATCAAATTACAGAAAATTGTCGATTACAGAAAATTATTGATTTTTCTCCGTCCGTTTGTTTCCACAAGCTGTTTCCACAAGTTTCCACGCGTTTTAAAGCTAATATTAAGCTCTAAAAGCTCTAAAAGGCTGATATTAACTAATTTCTATTTCAAACGTTGTTTTTCTAGGTAATTTTAGGGCGTAGAATCGAAATTTTGACATATCAGAGCTTGTGGAAACAAACGGACGGAGAAAAATCAATAATTTTCTGTAATCGACAATTTTCTGTAATTTGATCTAGCCATTTTGTCTTTCAAATTGGTTCTACACGCTCTGTTATGTCAAAATTTGAATTCGACACCCTCAAATTACCTAGAAAAACAACTTTTGGAATAGAAATTGGTTAATATTAGCTTTTTAGAGCTTTTTTAAAACGCGAAAAAAGGTGCGCTAATGGGCAAGGTGCGGAAAAAAAGGTGCGCAAATGTCCGGGTGCGCGAAAAAAAGGTCGCATTTGTCCCACTCCCAGAATCTTCAAAACTTGCAATAAAACCCTACCTCTATTTTCATCTTTATTCGTCTCGGGCGGTGATCGTTTTCTGGATAGCGGAGTCTCAGGCAAAGTTGATGGATCACGAAGATTTCCCGACGATGAAACTCTCGGTCGTTTCGCTTCGGATTGATGGAGGAGATTGTTTGGAGTAGGCTAAACAAAGAATTGTTAACTCTAGTTTATTTCCATTATATTATTAGCTCAAAAAAAAAAATGATTTTCCATACAATACAATATTTATAGAGTGATTCAAAAGTTTCCGTACAACTTTTTACTAAAACTTGATGTTAAAATGAATGAAGAAAGTAAGTAAAGTTCTAGTAAAGTTTTTTTGAAATGAAAACCTTAATAAAATAATATTTAATACCAATGAGCCAATAGCTTATCATAGTTTTTTATATGGATGACCTTTTGAGCCGTTGACAAGTGGTCGACAGCTGTCAAAATTAACTTTTTTCAATTTTTTTAGTCATTCGTGAAGTTTAGACTAATTTTAAAGAAAAATTTATAAACTTTTAATGTTCAACATTATGCTATAAAAGTTAGAAAATGTTTTTAAAAGCTTGAATAACATTTATATGAATAGAAACTCTCTCGTATCAGATTTTGTTTTTATCAAAAAAGAGCATTCTCTAAAAAGCTCGAGAAAGGTTATTTAATATTAAGTTTAGTTTATTTTAATTGAAAAAAAGATTAAAGCTTAAAATTTGTGTAAATTGTTTAATTTGATCTGCTAAGGATCTGCTGCTGATCTGCTAAGGATAAAGAATTTAACTAATTTAGGCGCGTATCGTCGATTTGTAGCCAAGCATTGTATAAATAAAAGCTATGACCTATCAGCTCCTTATTATTGGTTTTAAATATAATTTTATTAAGGTTTTCATTTTAACAAAAAACTTTACTGGAATGCTTTCCTCAGTTTTTTTAAAATCGAATTTTAATAAAAAGTTGTACGGAAAATTTTGAATCACTCTTTACAATACGATTTGTAAAAATATCTACTATAGATTAAGCTAGTTTTTAATCTTACTATTAGAAATCTTAAAGTACTTTAGAATAAAGATTAAATAATAAACACAAACCATTATCCCATTTGGTATCTGAATGGCTGACGTCGAGGGAATCGATTGAGAAAATGATGAAAGTGATGTGGCGAGAGTTGAAGGGAAGACGGGGACTTGTGATGACATCAATGGGTTCATCTAAAAACAAATATTCAATAAAGAAAAGTTATTCAATCAATTAAATAAGTTTTCTAAATTTTCTTTCGCACAAATTCATTTTCTAATTGAATAAGTCTCTGAGCTACCAAATGAAATACGGCTTTTTTTCAATTTTTGAGGCAGGCTACTTTGCGCCAGATTTTTTGCGCAACAGGGTCATTTCCGCAACTTGCCATAACTTCCTTCTAAGTGGATCAATCTCTATGATTTGTGGTGTCATTTTGTTCCACTTATTGAGATCTGCAAAATGAAACCAAAATCATAAAGGTTGGCTCACTTAGAAGAAAGTTATAATGAATGGGGTGGCTACTTTGCGCCAAATTTTTTTGCGCAACTCGCCATAACTTCCTTCTAAGTGGGCCAATCTTTATGATTTTGGTCGACTTAGAATAAAGTTATGGTGAATTGCGCAAATAAGCCTACCCCCAATTTTTCAATCATTTCTCTTGCAAATGACTTTTAAAAGCTTTTTTTGAAGGTTTTAGCTTTTGAATCATGTAGATATCAATAAGTGCAACAAAATGAAACTAAAATCATAAAGATTGGCTCACTTAGAAGGAAGTGATGGCGAGTTGTGCAAATGACCCAGTTGCGCAAAAAATTTGGCGCAAAGTAGCCACCCCCAAACTTCCTACTAAAGCGCTTGTTTTGAGTACCAAAAAAAAAGGTTTTAGCTTTTGAAGATTAGCAATAAATTGAGTATTCAAAAATGACAAGGTTCAATGATGCGATTTAAACGATTTCTTTAAATGAAACCTATTTTTATGAAAAAATTTTAAAAAATAGAATAAAAAGCACATAAAAAGTTAGGTTTATAAACAAAATTTAAAAATAATTCGTTTAGCGATTGTGATCATTTTTCAATATTTAAAAAAATATCAGTTTTCATTCCGCAAATTCTTCTAAAATACTAAAAATTGTTTTAAAAGGAGAAAAAGTAAACGAAAAACATTTCTAATAAAAGAAATCATTTGTTATTTAGTAGTTTTCATTTAAATAATGGAATGAAATGTGCAAAACTTAATGCTCAATAGCAATATAAAGAATTGAAAGCCCATTGGCAAATTAGCTTTGCTGTTTAGGCAATTAATTAGGTGGTGTTGTTATCGATTTTCTTGACACTCTCATTGTCTACACTAGCTATCCTCACTACCTTTTATCTATAGTGCTTTAAAAATTTAGATATCTATACAAATACTGTAGAAATATTAGATACAACTTTAACATAACCATAACTTTAACATAACCTTAGGTTATGTTGTCCTTGAGAACTCTAAACGTACACTCTCTACGCACTGAATTCTCTTTTTTTACAATAATGACTTACAATAATGACTTGAAAATGAGATAAGAATTAAGCTTATGATTTGTTTAATAGTTAAAAGTGTTTGATGGAGTACTTGTTGCATACTTTTTCACAAATTGGTAGTTTATATAGTTAGTCGATAAAAGTTTAAAGAAAGTCTTTAGATGAAAGCTGATTCACATCAAAGAGATCTTAAAATGTTACTTGATCGATGTTTAAACTGAAAAGGTACTACAAGTCACAAAATATTTCGTTTAGAAGAGTGGCAAACAGGCAGAAAAATAGTCGCAAAATATTGGAAAAGGAGGAAGGAGCTGGTAACTAATTTGTAATGTTGATGAAATTGATGTTAATTATGCACAGGCTCACCTTTGAACAGTTTTAGATAATGAAAATGAGATAAGAATTAAGCTTATGATTTGTTTAATAGTTTAAAGTGTTTGATGGAGTAGTTGTTGGATACTTTTCCACAAATTGGTAGCATCTTTATACTTTTGCGGTAAAAATGTGACTAGAAAAGGATGCGTTTACGAAGCACAAAGAACACGAATTCACTCTGGTAGATCAGATTTTTAACTCTATTTGTTAACCTATTTAGCTATTCATCTATACCAAGATTATGCCTGAATTTAGAATTAGAATACCATATTTTCTCTAATAGTAGTGCACCCTGAGTGTCGCTTAAATTGCTCGAAATCTCGAGAACCGCTTATCAGAACCTATCGATGTGAGGTCGGAAAATGTAGCTCACGATGAGATCTAGTGGGGGATTTGAGTATTCAGCTTCTGCAAAAGCTTGGAAATCGTAAAATCGTCGCCAACTCGGCTCACCGGGGTGCACTACTATTAGAGAAAATACGGTAATTGCCTCTCAAGGATTAAATTCTTAAGCAGTTTCCCGAAAAAATCACCTGTGTATTGTTGATGATCGATGGTTGAAAAGACGGAAACATTGGGCATTGATTCGACGGTGAAAATGATAATGGAATTGAAGAGATTGGAGAATGGGATGGTGGAGATTGGAAGTGATGAGAGACACTCAGAAAGGGGAGATGTGCGGAAGAGGAAGACGTTGAGGTGGTGATGGAGTGAAGGGGAGAGTGAAGGGAGGAGGAGAGGATCCGATGGTTTGACGGACGATCTGGAATGCGGATTTTAAGGTAGGAAATTTAAGTTAAGCTTACAGTTATGTCCTAAAATCATTCTTTCTAGTTAATTTTGAGTTAAATGAGCCTGAAAAAGCGATCTCAATTCCTTTGTTTCCTTGATCTGATAGATAAAGCTTAACTTGACTTTTCAGCTTTCAGCTGGCTTTTAGCTGGCTTTTAGCTGGCTTTCAGCTGATTTTCTCAGCCACGAGATTCAGTTTCTTTAAAGATTTGTATGCAAATTGAGTTTAGTGACTCGTTTATAATAAAAACAAAAAACTTTCCCTAACCTGTATACGGATGAAAAGTGAATAGATGAGAAGTGTTTTTGTTTGAGATTGAGAAGTGATTTCTCGGTGAATCGATCGCTCGATCAATTGAATACGATTGATTGGACTGGATTGATTGTTGATTGTTGACAGCAAATCCTGATTGTTGTAAAGGGGAAATGATTCCGAATGGATCACCCTCGGAGTTCCCGTAGAGCTGCTGATGAGTGAAAGACTGAAATTGAAAAATATAGAATCAATTTCATTTTACAGCTTAGCCTAAAAAGCTTAAAAAGCTTAAAAAGGTTCAAAAAGTTTAAAAAGTTTAAAAAACTTAAAAAGCTTAAAGTACTTATCTAAATATTTCGATAATTTAAAAAAAAACGAAAATTTTACAAAAAACAACTTAAAAATCATTAAAAAGACCGGGTTTTTAACCAAATTTCGATGCAGATTTTCATTTATTTTTACAAAATCCTTCTTTTCTAGTATCTAGTTACAATTTAAAGCTAGATTTTTATAATAAAATTAATTTAGATTCTATTTATGACAAAAAAATAAGCATCCAACAAATGTGTAAACTCGAGAAATTTCTCCGATTCGATCAAATACCTTTTCAACTAATTTTTAACAACAAAAAACTTAAGAAAAAAACAATTTAAATAAGAAATAAGTGTCAAAAAAACAAGTCAGTTGTAAAATATGTGAACATCTTTGAGAAGAATTTGGCTGGTTTACTTGGATGGGTCTTGGGGCGGGGATTGGATACGGTAGGGGGGATGGGGGAAGGATTGACAGCATTAAAGATTGACAGCATTAAAGATTGACATCATTAAAGATAACGCATTAAAGATTGACAGCATTAAAAGACTTTCTTCAAAAGATAACGATTCTTCTCCGGGTCTTTTCATTGAAAAGGTACAAAACCAAAAGTTAATTGAATTGAATTGAATCTTGAGACTTTTCTTGAGAGAAAGGCTTTAAATCAACTCTTCCAATAGGTTCTACGACCCTGAAAACCCCAAGGCAAAAGTTGTATTAAACATTAAATCTCATTGGGGAATGATTTACAGAACAAAAGACTGTGTAAAGGAGTGTTCTTTGTGTGCGCGCACGATCTTTGTGTGCGCGCACGATCTTTGTGTGCGCGCACGATCTTTGTGTGCGCGCACGATCTTTGTGTGCGCGCACGATCTTTGTGTGCGCGCACGATCTTTGTGTGCGCGCACGATCTTTGTGTGCGCGCACGATCTTTGTGTGCGCGCACGATCTGGCACAGGTTCTAGATAGATAGCTGTTATTTATTTAATTCCAAACTGATTCAAAATTCTGATTTAGGAATCATTGACAGAACAAAGAGTGTATAAAGAAGTGTTCTTTGTGCAGGCTCACAATCGCTCCTCGTCTGGCAGAGGTCCTAGATAGATAGGTCTTATTTTGGGGGATTTCAAACTGATTCAAAATGCTGATTTCACCTTTCAATAGCTTAAAGAAGAGCTCCCCCGAAAGCCAAAAAAAAACGATTTTTTGGACAAAGATCGGTACGGATCGACTGGGGTGCGAAATGCATTTGAAAACTGTACAAGAGATGCGAATCTTTAAGCAAATTTCCTCAGAAACAGGAAGAGAAGATGAATTAGTGGACAAATGAAATGAAAACGAGTCAAGATGATACCAAAATGAATTTCAATGTTTTGCTTGTGGTGGAAAAGGCTTTCCCACGCCTATTCCTCCTCCGCCCATTCCTTTCCTCTCATCTCCATCTTTTCCAATCCTTTCCCCTTTCCCACATTCACAACACAAATGGCTCACACACACACTCGTGGGAAACAACCATTTTTGAAGAAAAGAAAAAAAAAGAAATCGCCGCTTTCACCTTGATTTTCCCATTTTCACTATGAATCAAATGAGGATATCAAAAATTAAACAAAAATTAAAACTTTAATAAGTCTAACAACTACAATCACTACAATAACACAGTAGAGTTTAATCAAAGATTTCTTTTAGATACTACAGCCGTCGTAGCCAACCGGATAGGAGTCTTGTCTCCTAGTCGGGGCGTTAAGGGTTCAATCTCGGCGGCTAGAAAGATTGCTTCTTTTTCCCGTTATTATAGGTTTTTTTGTTCTTAACTACATTTGGGTAATAGGGGTAATTAGGGGTCAAAATTTCCTCCATTGTGTTGTCATTCATTATTCCTGTCGAATAAATATACTTTACAGTATACAGTACAAAGAGTACCACAGTATACAGTACAAAGAGTACTACAGTATACAGTACAAAGAGTACCACAGTATACAGTACAAAGAGTACTATAGTATACAGTACAAAGAGTACTACAGTACAAAGATACTACAATATTTTAGGATCTTTCATGAATCAAAGATATTCAAAGTGTTGATTTTGATTTTAAAAACCCAAAATTCTTACTTAAACTAACTTTAGTTCAAAACCGATTTAGTTCTGTTTAGTTCTGTTTAGTTCTATTTAAGACAATAGATAAGACATTTAAGACATCTTACACTAACCATACAGTATTAAAGAAAACAAAAAAAAAAAAAACAAAAGCCTAATTGTAAAGGAAAAAGTTAAAAAAAACAATTCTTATGCAAACACAGCAAAAAAAAAAAACATGGCCAAATCGACAAAAGATCAAGAGGAAATGCAAAATTTGCTTTTCAAAACTTGTCTAGGAAAAGAAAAAACTTCAAGGTCAGCAAGGTTTATTTTTACCTCATCTCGACCAGTCTACAATTTTTTGGTGGCTGCAAAATGCCCTCAAAAAAAGTGCAAAAACAAGGTCAAACAAGGGACTAGAGATATTTGAACAAGGATTTGCTTTCAACCAAGACTTGCCTCTATCAAATCTTACTACTTTCCATTCCTAACAAGCAATTGAATAAAAACATCAAGGGACAAGCATGTGACTGTTTTCTGATCGGATTGTATCTGACTTTTGAACCTTTTACTTGTAAGCTTTTACTTGTAACTAACTTGTAAGGTTGATGAAATTGATGTTAATTATGCACAGGCTCACCATTGAACAGCTTTAGATAATGAAAATGAGATAAGAATTAAGCTTATGATTTGTTTAATAGTTAAAAGTGTTTGATGGAGTAGTTGTTGGATACTTTTCCACAAATTGGTAGCATCTTTATACTTTTGCGGTAAAAATGTGACTAGAAAAGGATGCGTTTACGAAGCACAAAGAACACGAATTCACTCTGGTAGATCAGGTTTTTAACTCTATTTCTTAACCTATTTAGCTATTCATCTATACCAAGATTATGCCTGAATTTAGAATTAGAATACCATATTTTCTCTAATAGTAGTGCACCCTGAGCGTCGCTTAAATTGCTCGAAATTTCGAGAACCGCTTATCAGAACCTATCGATGTGGGGTCGGAAAATGTAGCTCACGATGAGATCTAGTGGGGGATTCAAGTGTTGAGCTTCGGCAGGAATTTGGAAACCGTAAAATAGTCACCAACTCGGCTCGCCGGTGTGCACTACTATTAGAGAAAATACGCTAATTGCCTCTCAAGGATTAAATTCTTAAGCAGTTTCCCGAAAAAATCACCTGTGTTTTACCAACAAGACAACAAAAATCACCAACAAATTGGTAGTTTATATAGTTAGTCGATAAAAGATTAAAGAAAATCTTTATATGAAAACTGATTCACATCAAAAAGATCTTAAAATGTTACTTGATCGATGTTTAAACTGAAAAGGTACTACAAGTCACAAAATATTTTGTTTAGAAGAGTGGCAAACAGGCAGAGAAATAGTCGCAAAATATTGGAAAAGAAGAAGGAAAAGAAGGAAGGAAAGAAAGAAGGAAAGAAGGGTAGAGTTCTATTTACAATTCTAAATGGAAGAGAGTCTATTCAACCGCTCTCCGATGATGTCGATTAGATCTTTGACCAACCAAAAAACAATTGCAAAGAACGAATTCAATGAGCAAAGAGTGCTGAAAAGGAAATTCTAGTTTTTATGAACATTTATCTAATTGTAAAGCCTCAGAAATCTATTCTAAAGAGTCATTTGGATAACAAGATTACAGTAATCCGTACAGTAATCCATATAGTAATCCATATAGTAATCCGTACAGTAATCCATACAGTAATCTGTACAGTAATCTGTATAGTAATCTGTACAGTAATCCGAAAAGTGTATAAATTTTTGTAAACTCAAAAGTATTATCGTTACATTAGTCATATAAATATATAATAAACTAGATTGAAAAGCAATATAATTTACAATAGATGATGAATCTTTGTGCTCAACGCTAGAAACGCACCTTTCCTAGCACATCAAATGCATCAATTTCAATCAATTTCTTACAGAAACTACTTGATTTCATATGGAATTAACGGTTCCTTCGGTGCACCAGAAAGGATGTGTTTCAGAAAAGAAATTAGCACAAAGTACTTCACAACAACAAACAAATAACTAGCGTTTTTCTAAAATGCATCTATTTAAAATCAACTACTGTAATCAGCCAGTTTTTATTCGATCAATTAATTTTTTTTTCTATCATTTAACAAAGCTTAGTCAATAATGCAAAAATTTGACTAATTAAACGAAAACTGGCGGGATTATGGTACCGTAAATACTGTAATAGTACCCTACCCCCCTCGTACAGTCGCGTAGTCGCAAAAGTTTTTTAGTATTTCATTTTTTGCAAAGCACTCATACTTTCAAAAAATGCGTCTTTGGTATCAAAAAATAGCCCTGAATTTCAGGGCTATTTTTTGATACCAACGCGCGCATTGTAGCATAAACCAGTGTCGAGAAAAACTCGTTTAAAGTTAGACTACGCGACGCTCCGACCGTCATTATAGGGAAGCGTAGTCGCAAAAGTTTTTTAGTCTTTCATTTTTTGCAAAGCACCCATACTTTCAAAAAATGCGTCTTTGGTATCAAAAAATAGCTGAAATTCAGGGCTATTTTTTGATACCTACGCGCGCATTGTAGCATAAACCAGTGTCGAGAAAAACTCGTTCAAAGCTAGACTACGCAACACTTCGCACCGTCATTATCGGGGATGGGGTACTATTACAGTATTTACGGTAGGTTTTTTTAAAAATAAAGAAACTCAAAGAACTCACCAATCTCGTCAAATCCCACAATCCCTCAACGTACAAAGCCAGCAATTCCGTAGTGGTGCTCATAAGAAAATGAAATGAAATCTAGAGAATAATCAAAAACAATAAGAATTAGAATCAAATGAACACATCAAAAGAAGAAGATCATGAATGATTTGGATGGGAATGGATGGGAATGGATGGGGTTGTGTATGGGAATGTTCCCCTCATAGACAGCCTCTCCATTCCCAGGGTTGTTTCTCTCATCTTCCCCCTCTCCCCCACCTTTTTCTTGTCTTTTTTCTCTTCTCTTGACGGTTCCCAGGACATTGTGACGATCTTCCCCTTCATGACAAAGTTCAAGAGAAAGAGAAACCCTTTTGCATTGCCTGGGAAGGGGAAACATCATCCATTCAGCACAGGTACTCCGATATGAAGCACGGGTACTAGGGTGTAGAATGTGTTCCTTCCCAGTAAATAATTACTCGAGTAAAATTTGTATGAGTAATTTTTACGCGATTAATCGACGTTTTTGTTTTTGGCCGAGTAACTACGAGTAATCCTCTTTACACGTCGAGTAAATTGAATATCTTTACATTTGAAGGGGAATTTGTCACCAAATCATTTAAACAGTTGAATATCTTTAAAAGAAAACGTATATAAGTTGAGCGCTCGTGATTTTTCTTTGCAATAATTTTCGCCATAAGTACGGTAATTTTTTGTCAAGTGTACGTTTTAAAAAAACGTATTACTCGCGAAGGAACACACTCTACTAGGGTGAGCTTTGGTTTAGACCAAATCTCGACATAGCTGGATAAAACGATACACCAAGACGTCCAGGACCGGAAAACCAGGATAAAAAAAAACCCCGGCTCTTCTATTTTAGTTTAGCTCAAATCCTTGATAACATTTTTTCCCTCGAATTTACTATATTTCGCTATAAAACTCAATTGAGTAGTCAAAATTGGGGGTAGGCTAATTTGCGCAACTTGCCATAACTTTCTTCTAAGTGAGCCAATCTTTATGATTTTGGCTTCATTTTGCAGATCTCAATAAGTGCAACAAAATGACACCAAAAATCATAAAGATTGGCTGACTTAGAAGGAAGTTATGGCAAGTTGCGCAAATTAGCCTACCCCCAAAATTGTGATTATTTTGAAAAATAATAGGATCGATTCGAGCTATTCATTTTATTGTTTTTTTTTGTCTCTCGATTTGTCAGGACTATTTGTTCGAATTGAATCCTATTTTAATGTCATTTGAAAGCTTGAAGCTTAAAGCATTTGAAAGCTCTTTAAAAACGATATAAAAGTCTCGATATAAACTCTAAACAAATTATCTCTAAAATAGGATTCAATTGGAACTATTCATTCAGTCCCGGTCGAACTTTTAAACCTGAAAGAAGCAGTTAAGACTGAGATGAAATTGAATCGTAAAGATCGTAAAGGTCGTAATGAAGTTATAGAAATAGAAATCCGTTATAGAAATCCACAACTTACTTAGTAAACTTTAATATAAAAACATAGAGAAAATTTCACTCAAAGTCAGAGAACCTGAAGGGGTCGATCCACTTAAATGATCCCTAAGTCAAGATGTAAAAATTGAATCAACTTAAGGTCACTTTTATTAGAATCTACATTAAATTTGATTAAAGAAATATAGAATCTGTTTTGTAGACTTATCGTAATGAAGATCGTAAAGGAAAGTGAAAGTAATGTTAAAAGTAAAGTAAAGTAATAGAATGGAAAGCTAAAAGATGATTGTAAGTAATGTTAATGATGGAATGAAAGCTGATTGTAAGCAATGTTAATGATAGAATGAAAGCTAAAGATGATTGTAAGTAATGTTAATGATAGAATGAAAGCTAAAAGATGACTTGTTGATGTAAAGCGAAATGAAATGAAAGAAATGAATCAAACGAGCAAAAGAAACAAAAAAAGAAAGCCGCTATTTTGACGATTTGACTAAAAAGAAAAACACCGATATGAATAAAATGTGAGGGATATCGATGACATTTACAAATTTGCTTTCTCGATGATGAAAAAAAGATTTTGCCGAATGAGAAATGGGAAAGATTCGAAATGAATCATCGTCGTTATTTTTGAAAGACAAGAAAATTTGGAGGAATGAGAAATTCTCAATGAAACGGCATGATTGAAGGCATTTACTTGTACAGTATTATAGGCTAAAGTACAGTATTATAGGCTATTATAGGCTAAAGTCTATTTTCAAAGCTCAACTCTTAAATTCATCATCATTGTTAGAGATCTAGAGGATTGAAATCTGGTTTGGCGCATTGGCGAAACAATTTCGCAATCAGAACTTCGCAATCAGAACTTCAAACGCAATCAGAACTTCCCCAAAAATTCATTTTAAACTTTTTCCGACACAAAAAGACACAAAAAGACACAAAAAAACAAAAAGACACAAAAAGACACAAAAAGAGACAAAAGTTACGGTAGTTTCCTAGTTCTACAGACATTAATCATGACATTATCGTCACCGTATCCATTTCATCCTCTTACTCACCGAAAGCCCAATCAACTCCTCCTCGGTGATCGAGAATAACTCCGTGTAGACTCTCGGAGCCTCGTCGTGACTTATCGGATACATTTTTCAACGTCGTCGCATCGATACATCGATCGATATCATTGATTAATACTATTCGAAGTCAAATGATTGGTTGAGATACTGCTGCTGAGGAATACTGCTGAGGGATACTGCTTTCGAGCCAGAAACTTCCACCCAAATACCGTAGACTTTTTGTGAGTGTTTGTCTCAAAAGAAAGTCAAAAAGAGACCACACGCGATCACCTACAATCTCTCATTTTGACCGCTTTTTCTTCGAAATTTCGGAATTTTTTTGAAAAAAACTCAGCAATGATACGAAATTCAGTGAGAAAATTTGGAGGAAAAGTAAAATTTTCAAAAAAATTGACTTTTCCTTGAATATTTACCTTTTTTTTGGTACTCGAAACAAGCGCTTCAGTACGAAGTTTTGGGCTGGCTACTTTGCGCCAAAATTTTTTGCGTTTTTTGCGCAAAAAATTTGACGCAAAGTAGCCACCCCCGGAAGTTTAGCATACTTTTAGAGTTTGTACTTGTACTCTTGTATTTGCTGTTTAGACTCTTGAATAACTTATAAACTTAAATGTAAAGATAAGGAACAATAATAGGGGAATTTACTTATAGTATTCCTAATAAGGAATACTATAAGTAAATGAATTATTTTACTAGACATTGACAACGATTCACTTTCTACACTTTAGCAAACAGTTTTCTACTTGAAAGAAAAGTCATTCTTTAGAAAACAAAAGCTTTTAATAAAATGCGGAAAAATGAGTCGTTGCCAATCTCTACAGATACCGTATTTTCTCTAATAGTAGTGCACCCCGGTGAGCCGAGTTGGCGACGATTTTACGATTTCCAAGCTTTTGTAGAAGCTCAACACTCTAATCCCCCACTAGATCTCATCGTCAGCTACATTTTCCGACCCCACATCGATAGGTTCTGATAAGCGGTTCTCGAGATTTCGAGCAATTTAGGTCAAATTTGGATTCCTCTCATTTGGATGTTTGCGTCTTTCACGGATCCAGCAAGGCGTTGAAGTTGAAAGGAATGGCACTCATGGTGCACTACTATTGGGTTGATGAATTGAAAACTGCCGGACTTTGAACTAAAATTTATTCAACATAAAACCATAAATTCATTCGAAATAATTTCCATTATTATTGACGACTTCTGCCCATTTTCCAGGCAATTTGCGGATTCCTCTTTCGTAGTAGGATTTTGGTTTTGAATCGAAAAGCTTCCAAAGCCAATTTTTGAATGCTTCTTCTGAATCGAAGTGTTCTCCCGCAAGCTCATTACTCATGATCTGGAATAAATAGTAATCAAAAGGGGCGAGGTCCGGACTGTATGCGGAATGAGCCAAAAGTTCCCAAACAAGGCTACTTATTTTAGAGCGAGACTTTAAACTAAAATTTATTCAACATAAAACCATAATTTCCATTATTATTGACGACTTCTGCCCATTTTCCAGGCAATTTGCGGATTCCTCTTTCGTAGAAGGATTTTGGTTTGTGTGTCAGACAAGTGTGAGACTCAAAAATGGAGGACTGCAGATGTCCCAGTTTGAGCACTTTCTTCAAAAGAAACCCATTTTGGTGTCAATGGAAAAGTTGTAGAGAATCAAAAATGAGGCTTATAGCCTAATTTCCAAAAAGATACACTTAGTAGTTTCGCTTAAAATGCAAGTTTTGTGAAAATTCGTAAATTTGGCATTCCTTGAAAACCAGTTTTTGAATCGTTCTGAAAATTTGGATATAAGCTTGATTTTTGATTCTCTACAACTTTTCCATTGACACCAAAATGGGTTTCTTTTGAAGAAAGTGCTCAAACTGTCACAGATGACAATAGCCCGCAGTTTTCAATTCACCAACCCACCAATATTAGAGATTTCAATTCACCAATATTAGAGAAAAGACGGTAATTGATTTCATCACTCAATTAAATTCAATATTTCAATATTTCTTTGACACAACAAAACCTTTCAATCTTTTCTGATTCGACAAATTTCCAACTGCTTCTTCTGAAAAAAAGAAAAGAGAAAACTCACGGAAATAGGGCAGGGAAATTTTGAACAAATAAAGACTCCCGGAAAATGAAACCACGAATTTTCTTTCACTTTTTGTTGGTGGTGGTTGAAGCACGAACAAAACACGCATTCAGCTCCACCAAATTTTCGGCTTCCTTTTTCTTGTCTTAGCTTTAAAAATTGCTGATCAATGATTCGTCTTTTATTCCACTTTTTCTCAAAACAATCAAAACAAAACAGTTAAAAACTAACCATCGCTTCCTTTTTCTTTTTTGAAAAGTTCTCTTTAACTTGCCAAAGAATTCTAAAAGAATAAAATGAATAAAAAGAAAGATAAAAAAACTCACTACTCCACACCAAGGCAACTTGCAAACTGATTACACAAAGATAGGAAATGAATAAAATTATTGAATCTTTTTAAGAAAATCTCTCAATGGTTCTTCTCGTTTTGGGGAAAATTTTATTTCTGTTTCTGTTTCTCTTTATCCATTCAATCGATGCCGAATTAGGATCAAGATCTAGAAATGGTGAGTTAAAAATAGCTTCAATAGTCTCAATATCAATAGTCTTTTAGTTCTCAACTCAAATATATTCTTCCAGTTAGCCATTTCAACTAGAAAGCCCTTTGAAGTTAAAATAGGGTTTAAAATGAAGCTCGGCTCGGCTTAAAATGAAGCTTTTAACTTAAAGATGCCCTTTTAACTTAAATGCAGCTTTGAATCAACGTTTAAAGCTCCATAACTTGGTTTAGAGATAATATTATTCTTAAAACATTCGCGACGAAGCCGTTTTTTTGGCCGTCACCGTCGTTTCAGCGTTTCAGAAAAAAGCTCAAAATTGATCCCTAGAGGTTTTCTGGGATGGGAAATCTGAATCCAGTGTTAGTTTTTGTCTACACCATCTCACAACCCGTAATTAGGTATCTCGCGTACTTTATCGGCTTTAGATTAGGCTAAAAATTTGTATCTGGCGATTTCTTGAAGCTGGAAATCCGAATTCGATGTCAATTTTAAGCTACGATAACCCTGGGATTTGGAATTTGTAGTGTCCCGTACTCGAACGTGCAGGACATTCAAACGCTTCCGCAAACCAAACGCTTCCGCAAACCAAACGCTTCCGCAAACCAAACGCTCCCGCAAACCATCCCTTCAGTGTTCTTCTGTTCTTCTCCCCTTCTACATTTGTGTGCTTTTGTCATCTTATGGATGATATTTATTTGGAAAATAATGCACAAAATCGACGAGATTCCTTGTGGGAAGCAAATGCCAATGCTTGGCACGACGCTTGCGACAACAAAACTGTTGTCGTAAGCGTTTTGTTTTTAACTTTAAAGCAATAGAAATGCCACCCGCAACTGGAACGATTTTAGCGCCGGATCAACACGAAAATTTGTCCTTGGGGGTTTTCGAGGTTTGGAAATTCGAATCCGTGGTTAACACATTCACGAAGAGCGCTTTTTTTGCAAAACCTCCATCCGGGACGAGCGCGGTTCAGACTAGCTACGGGATCCACCGGTGAGTCCCGTCGTGTGGCCGATGAGTCCCAGATGGCAGTCACCCTGGGACCCATTGGTGGGTCCCATCGTCGTGAACATGTTAAATATTATATTATTTTAACGAAGGACACGTCAGGCTTGAGAATGATATAAAATAGAGCTTATTTAAGTCATTTGATTCCATTGAAATCAAGAGACAAGAGGCTGATCTTTTTTTTGGTCAAGTTGGCTTTGATTTTCACAAGACTGAATAATCCAATCAAGCAACATTTAATATCATTCAAAAGCCCAATTTCTCCTCGTTAAAACAATATAAAAAGTTAAGAATAATATTATCTCTAAACAAAGTTATGGACCTTCAAAACCTTGAGCATTCAAAAGCCACCTTTAATTCACAAGAGGCATCTCTTCAAATCGATTTTAATCAAAAATTCGAACAAGTTACGCACAAATGACCGGGCATTTCGAAATCAGCTAAATTTTTTCTACAAAATACCGTTTTCCTAGGTTCGACTGCTGGGAAACGTGGACGAGGTCGTCTAATCGCCGATCACCGAATCTCGCTCAATATTGGACACTTACAAAAGTAATTATTGGACACTTAAAGTAACAAAAGTAATTATTGGACACTTAAAGTAACAAAAGTAATTATTGGACACTTACAAAAGTAAGACTTGTCTATTCTTGCTAACAATAACAAAATGACTATAGAATACTCATAAAGAAATTATTGAATCCAAAAATATTTTCCAATCACCAATTTACAGACCATTCCACTTGCTCAACAAGGGTCTTTTGGTTCAACGGATTCCCGTCGATTCTCACAAAGCCACAAAAAACAATGGAAAGGTTTGAACAAGCAAAAGAAAGCCAAATCAAAAAAAACTTTCAAGAGATCGACAAAGAGGGATTTTCGTGGGATAGATGAAGAAAAGAAAAAAGCGTCTAGAGTTGAACAATGTCAATACGGTGAGTGGGGGGAACAATCATGACATAAATGGATAAACTTGACTTGTATTTTTTTTTTTTTCCCTTTTCTTTTTTATTTTTTTTTATAAAAAAAAAAAAAAAAAAAAAAAAAAAAAAAAATTAAATTATTTTTTTATTAAATAAACCCCCACCACCCCCCCCCACCAAAAAAAAAAAAAAAATTAATAAAAAAAAAAAAAAAAAAAAAAAAAAAAAAAAAAAAAAATTTAAAAAAAAACCAAACTCAAAACAAAAAAAAAAAAAAACAAAAATAATATAATTTTTTTTTTTTTTTTAATTTTATAAAAATATAAAAAAATTTTTCCTTATTCTTCCCCCTTTTTTAAAAAAAAAAAAAAAACCCCCAAAAAAAAAAACATTTATAAATAAAAAAAAAAAAAAAAAAAAAAAAAAAAAAAATTTTTAAAAAAAATTTTTTAATAAAAAAAAAAAAAAAAAAAAAAAAAAAAAAAAAAAAAAAAAAAAAAAAAAAAAAAAAAAAAAAAAAAAAAAAAAAAAAATCAAAAATTTATAAAAAAAAAAATATAGCTTGTGGGTTTTAAAAAGCTACTGAGAAGTCTCATTTTCCGTGACAGAGATCAAGATTAGTGCATTTGATTTTGTACATTTCATGTTATTTCTCGTAGATCCACAAATCTGGCGTCTCCACAAGAATGCCTCAATCACCAGAGCGGTGATGTTCGATCGGAGTACGGGTGGAACGTGCGAGGAATGTTTGGAGAAATGTACACAAGCACAAGTAGGGGAGGAGGGGGGAAAATGAATAAAATAGATAGACAATAGGTAGACAATAGATAGACAATAGACAGACAATAGATAGACAATAGACAGACAATAAAATAGACAATAAAATAGACATTCAGAAGGCGTTTTTCTTGACATTCATTTATCCTACAAAATGCGCTTAAATATCAAAAAAATAGCTGAAATTCAGAGCTTTTTTTTGATACCAGACGCATTTTTTGAAAGTACGGACGCTTTGAAAAAAATTAAATATATGAAAAAGTTGCGAAAAAGTTACGACTACACGACTGTACAATTACGACTGTACGACTGTCTTAAAGTATTTACGGTATTTACCCGAGCGCCCATTTTTCAGTCATTTTTCAGCACGGCTCATGGCGATGTCGTTCCTTAACCTATGATTGGAAATGGTCAATTTGTGATCTTTTCGCTGTCACGATCACCAAAAAGCCATTCAATATTGTCTCCTATGAACAAAGAAGCTATTTCGAGTATGTAAAAGGGGTTTTTTATCATTTCGAAAACCTCAATTTTAGATATATAAAACCTTTGATCGCAAAAAAGGCTCATGGGGTGGTGAATGAAAAGGAGAAAATCGAAGAAGAGAAAGATTTCACCTGTGTATCAAAGCTTTTCGCGTTGGCAAAGAAATTCAAAAATGTAAAGCAGATAAAGAACTAGTTAGCCTCAGAAATAGCTACCGTAACCTCTGAAATAGCTACCGTAGCCTCAGAAATAGTTACCGTAACCCTAAAATAGCGACCGTAACCTCAGAAATACCTACCGTAATCTCTGAAATAGCTACCGTAACCCTAAGATAGCTACCGTAACCCTAAAATAGCTACCGTAACCTCTGAAATAGCTACCTACCGTAATCATGTACTAGCTAGCGTAAGCCAAGTATCACTGTAGATAACAAACTTTCCACCGTTTAGGATCGAGAAATCTTAAAACGAGCCGCCACAGCGATCCACGGAGTGTCGAATGTTGTTGACAAATTCATAATGAACACGGTAATTAAGAAAATTCATTTTCTTAACGATATTCATTTATCCGAATATCCTAGGGTAAGTGAGTTTTCCCCAGTGAACTCCCTTTCTTTAGGAAACCTCTCCAAAACCCGACAAATCTTCACCCAAACACTCCAAAAATACCGTAACCCTTTCTAGCCACTCTTTTTATAAATGCAAATTTCAGAAATTCATTGCACGAGTCCAGGCACCAACTAGGGAATTAAATGGTAATTTAGAGAAATTTTATAAGAAAAAGAATTTAGTGACAAAATCGAATCCGAACGGGATCTCGAAAAAGATTAAAATTTTCACAAAATCAAAAGCAATTCAAGAGATTACATCAAAGAAACCGGTAAAATCGAAATTTCGATGGTTTTAGACGGTGAATTTAGAAACGAATGCTGAAATTGGGGAAATTGAGGGATGAAAGACGCGAGAAATTGACGGAAAATGAGCTGTTGACGGGACTGGATTTAGCGGCCAAAGTGCGGATTATGATAGTTAAGAGCTAAGCAATAAGCAAGTAAAGCTAAGACATTTGACAGTTAACGGATGAGATTTGTCTACGAAATTCAAAGATTTCGTCGGCTTTAGATCAAATTTAGCTTTTAATGGCTTTTAATAGCTTTTACTAGCTCTAATAGCTTTAAATTAACTGCAAATTCGCTTTCAGTCTATTCGAAAAGAGAATTTTCCTTAATAGCTTAAAAATGATGATGTAAAACATTAATTCTTTCAAACTGACAATCATTCATTGTTTTTCTAAATCATTAATCATTAAATCCTTATTTATTTCAATTATTGTTAACTTAAAGCTACCAAAATCGGAGATGAAGATAAAGACGCGAAAAGTGATCAGACGACATCCAACCGGACACAAGTTAGTCCGGATTTTTGAATCGTAATCGTTATTTAATCGTAATCGTTATTTAATCATAATCATTATTCAATCATAATCGTTATTTAATCATAATCATTATTCAATCGTAATCGTTATTTAATCATAATCGTTATTTAATCATAATCATTATTTAATCATAATCGTTATTTAATCATAATCGTTATTTAATCGTAATCTTTCATCTTTCATGGTCTTTAAACCCTTACAAAATCAGAAAATGAAATAGAAAGACAAGCTTAAGACAGAAATAAACAAACAAAATTAAACAGAAAGACAAGACAAGCTCAGACGGATTACGGTAGACTTTTCGAAAGCTGATAGATTTTCGAAAGCTGATAGATAAAACACTAATCACCAACTTTTAGACAATTCTCTTTCACAACGACTCCACCATTCCATTTGAAACGTTTTCAACTTCGAAAGTTCACCAAAACAGTAATCATTTCTCTTTGCAATTACAGTAATCTTTCAGCTCTCGAAATCCTGTCTCCCATCGCAAACCCAAATCCATTTGATCTTCGAGAATTCGGCACGATCAAGAACAAAACAAAATGAAAAGGTTTCCAAATTTTGTCGGAGGATAAAGTCGGCTTATAATAACGTCTTCATACTGTAAAGCTACAGATAATACTGTAGCATTTACACTTTTCCGTTTTCTTGAAATTCTTTAATTTTTAAAGTTTTTTATTTTTAAATCTATACTTTCTGTATACATGTCGTAGCCGATTATGAATGAGCGGGTCTAGGAGCGTCCAACCATCAAGTATTTAGTATCATTCAACGCAGAATCATTAATATCTGTGTTAAATTTTTAAAATTAGAAAGATTGGATAAAAAGAAAAAAATTATGGGGGCTTCAAAGTTTCCTCTTGAACAAACAGTTTTTTTGCTCTAATTTTTTTTCTTTTTATCCAATCTTTCTAATTTAAAAAATTGAACATAATTATTAATGATTCTGCGTTGAATGATACCAAATACTTGATGGTTGGACGCTCCTAGACCCGCTCATTCATAATCGGCTATGGGGGTCCCGCCGATTTTGAATGAAACGTTGTAGGGCCGGTAATTTTTTAACCTAAACTCACAAATTTGGTACCAATCGACGCAGGATTTAATTCGCTACAGGATGATATAATATTCTCCTCATACATTAAAGGGTTGCTCTACTAGAAAGATTTACCAAAAAATTTCATTCATAATCGGCT
Source organism: Mesorhabditis belari (assembly GCA_958450365.1). Classification (NCBI taxonomy): domain Eukaryota; kingdom Metazoa; phylum Nematoda; class Chromadorea; order Rhabditida; family Rhabditidae; genus Mesorhabditis; species Mesorhabditis belari. The sequence continues at coordinate 1,553,121 of CAUEEP010000727.1, read as the reverse complement.
ACGACATATAAATGTAGATTTTATAACGACGTCTTGATACTTTTTTATTTTATTTTATTTTACTTTTCTCTTTTTATTCTCTTTTTATTATCTTTTCTTCTTCAGGGTACAATCACAATTATTCACGAGAAACTCAACGACAATTGCACATCGATTTGCGATCAACAAAGAGACAATTTTCATTGGTGAACTTTTCAGACAGTGATCTTGAAAACTGAAAACTGAAATTTTCAGTAAATCTTTCACCAATTTCCCAACACATTGTGAGATGTCGGAGGATAAAGTCGGTTTAAAATAACGCTTTAAAATAACGCCTTCATACTGTAGAGCTACACTACTGGACAATGAAATATGATATGTGAAAAAAGATCGCCACTTTCGCGCGTCTGTAACTCCCTTGTCTTTACCGTATTTCTAAATATTAATACTACCATTGTGTAGCCCTTGAAAAGAGCTTTCAGAAAATGTATAACACTAATAGTTTAAACGCAAAGACAAAGGAGTTACAGACGCGCGAAAGTGACGATCTTTTTCAAATATCATATTTCATTGTCCAGTACTGTACGAATAACACTGTAGCATTTGCATCTAGTTTAGTTTTTAGCTTTTTAACTCTTTAGCTGTAATATAATCCTACCAAAAACAATAAGTCACTGTGCCAGAAAGTATGCGTTTTTTTTTTCCTCGCACAAAGAATAAACCCAAAGAACACGTTTAGATCGATCATAAACTCCCCAGCGCGTTAGTCACATCAAATTCGAGTGTTTATGTGGAAAAATTATGTATACCCGATGAAATTGATGGTAATTTTTATCTTATAAATCTTATAAAACATCTTATAAATGAAACTCAGCGTCAATGTCAACAATTTTCGCCGTTCGCGACCACCTTCTCGTCGGTTTCGTCGAACAAGTTGAAACAACACAAACATTTGAGGTTTCTTTTTGAAAATCAGACAAAAACCTTTCAATGTATAGGAGTGTATCGAATTTTGTGTGCTGGCTAGGGAAAGGAATGACCACAAATGCAAATCAGCCATGTGGTACGGAACGGATACGCATGAAGTGAGGGAATTTGGGGAAAACAAAACCTCTGAAATTCTTTCAGAATTGCCTCTTGAACTCGGAATCGAGACGAAGCCGACCTCAGGTGAGTTTTATTCTCAATACAAGCTACAGTATGCCCATCTACCGTCATCTTGTCTCATACTAAACTTTTAAGCTGTTAGCCCATTAAAGAATTGAAGAAAAATCGTGAAAAATAATTGAATAACATCTATTATAGTCTACCGTAACCTTCTGTATTCGATGGGTGTTTTAGGATAAAGTACTATGATGTGCTAAGTACATGAAGTACTAAGTACAAGAAGAACTAAGTACATCATGTACTAAGTACAGGAAGAACTAAGTACATGATGATACATGTACTTAGTACATGATGTATCTTGTACTTAGTACATGATGATACATCATGTACTAAGTACAGGAAGTACTAAGTACAAGGTGTATTAAGTACAAGAAGTACTAAGCACATGATGTACTAGGCACATGCTGTACTAAGTACAAGATGTACTAAGTACAAGATGTACTAAGTACAAGATGTACTAAGTACAGGAAGTACTAAAACATATCAACCGTTGATAGCTATCGTAAAATTGCTTCACTTTTCTAAGGCTCAAGCTCCTAGTGCATTGTCGGGACTTGGACCCGCGACATTTCGCTTACTAGACAACTTTGCTAACAAATCACACCACAACGAACTTGATCTACTCCAGAGGGAGTGAAATAGAAGCAGAACTATGGTAGTCGAAAGTTGACAGTTTTTAGAAATCGTAATCTTGTATTACCGTAATCCCCAGCTTCACTTACCGTTTTCTATTGAGGTTTTCACGAAAGAAGACGTGCCGATGATCTATTTCGAGCTTCCTCAACCCTCCACACATAAAATCAATCGAAATATTCAAAGGGTTTGAATAAAGTTCGAAATATTGTGAAAAAAAAATGCTCTCTTAGGACCAACCGTTCCCCTCAAAATGGACCCAATGGTCTTTGTGTGGAGAAAAACGCGAAAAATACCGGTAAATACTTTGAAACTACACATGGAAAATTACTTAGGATTGTTAAATACGAAAATTTTCTTTAAGAATTTCTTTAACAATCAGAACAATTTCAGCTTCAAGAAATGCTCTCTGAAAGACATCCGAAAATGCGTGAAACAACGAGTTTCTTGTGAATAAAAAGTTCTATTTTTAAAACTTTAGCCTAATCGGCTGAGGCTCGATAATTCTAATAATCAAATTTGCTCACTTGTACAATGAATAAAAGATTTCAAATATTTCAAATTTTGAAAGAAACACGAGTAAAAAGCTCTCTCCACCGCCCGGCCACTGACTCCCCGGTGGCAGATTGGTAATACGCCCGCCTCTCGGGCGAGCAAACCCCGGTTCGATCCCGGCAACGACCCCTTTGTGCGATGATAATATAACTTTCGTTCTACTGAAATCACCGTGTAGAACCTACCTACATTAGCTGAGCACTTTTTTTGGAATTACTTTAAATTATAGTAGGACAGGGGCACTATAAAATAGTTTTTGACTACAGTACACTATTCTAAACATTCAGCCTTCAAATTGAGGCATTTGAATGGTGAATATTAAGGAATTTTAAAAAATCTAAAGATATTCATGTTCGGCTTTGAATCTTTTAGATTTTAGCTTCCTGTAGTAATATTTAGACAGTGCTATCTTTAAAAATTAGTAAATTTTTGAATTCTAACATTTCCTTATCCAAAAAAGCTTCTCAGCGGTTGTACGAAATGTGTTATCAACATAATTTTTCTCTGAACAGACCACGATTTGTCATCAGTGAAGCTTTTTTGTTTGCGATGGTCGTTGGGGGAATCGAACCCCCGAAGCGAGACTGGCAACGAAACGCGTTAACCACTCGGCCACATGTCATTGGGGGAAAGGGGCAGAGAAAGTCGCATAAATCTTTGTAAAGGAAATATTTAAGCAAAGATTTTGATGTCATATAGGGTACTGTCAACAGTAAAGCAATTAACAGTAAACAATTCAATAACCGAGTACTTTGTGCTCTCAAAAACAGAAACACAAACGATCTAGTGCATTGATTTTTCAAATTAGTGCACTAGAAAGAGTGCCTTTCTTTTTGAGCACAAAGTACACAAAATTCACCTATTCTATAATCGATCTCTGACCTTTTCTTTCATATTTTCTTTGATTTCTTTGTCCTGTCTCTTTCCTTTCCTTTCCTTTCTCCTCTCTTTCCTTTCCCTTCTCCTCTCTTTCCTTTCCCTTCCTTTCTCCTCTCTTTCCTTTCCTTCCCTTCTCCTCTCTTTCCTTTCCCTTCCTTTCTCCTCTCTTTCCTTTCCCTTCCTTTCTCCTCTCTTTCCTTTCCCTTCCTTTCTCCTCTCTTCCCATTTTTATCGTTCCAACGGGTCACTTGTCCCCTCTTTTGTCAATAATCTCTTTTTCCCTTTCCATTTTCGTTTTCTGATGTCTCTATTTTTCAAAAAAAAATTCGTAATCAACCTTTTCCCTTATAGCCTTTTCCCCTTTTTCTTAAACTTCTTTAATTTTTAAGCTTTTTTTATTAATAATCTATACTTTCTGTTTTTAAATGTAAATTTTAAACCTAGAGATTTCCCTAGCCAAAAAAAAGCTTCTCAGCGGTTGTACGAAATGTTTTGTCTTGAAATAAACCGTCTTGTCCATTTTATTATTCAATCTAATCCAACATTTTCCCCCATTTTCTAGCCATGATCACGAAACAAGACACGACAATGTTGGCGACATTTGTTGGCGGAGCAATTGCCGCATATGAGGTAAATCAATGTCGAGTTTTGATTAATATTGTCCTACTTGAATATAGAAAGAAAGCTAAAAATGGTAGATTAAAAGGTTTCTTTTAGATATATCGATATTTCACGCGCACTCAGCCCAGTCATCTCTCCGATTGGGTGCCCGTCGGTCGGATCAAAGAACTCTACATCTATCCACTCAAATCGTGTCGCGGAAAAAAAGTAAAGCAAAATAAAAGCAGCCAAAGCTAATGCTAAATAGAGAATGCAAAAATATATTATAAATATAGAATATTCAGTAAATCAGCAATTGCTCAAATAGAAGATGATCGAGATCAAGATCAAGACGAATTGAAACAAAAGCTAATTAGACTTTAGACTCAATTAGATTAATTAGAATTAGACTCCATTGGATTAATTAGAATTAGACTAATTAGAATTAGGCTACCGTAAATACTGTAATAGTACCCCACCCCCCTCGTACAGTCGCGTAGTCGCAAAAGTTTTTTAGTATTTCATTTTTTGCAAAGCACCCGTACTTTCAAAAAATACGTTTTTAGTATCAAAAAATAGCCCTGAATTTCAGCTATTTTTTGATACCTAAACGCGCATTGTAGCATAAACCAGTGTCTAGAAAAATGCGTTCAAAGCTAAACTACGCAACACTCCGCACCGTCATTATCGGGATGGGGTACTATTACAGTATTTACGGTAATTAGAATTAGACTCAATTCTAACATGAATACAATCAGGTATTCTCTGTGTTTTGTGATGAAATGGGCGTACAACATCATGAAAATCGTGATCGAATGTTTCTTGCTGTCGATCAAACGGGACAGTAAGTTCTTAGCTAAACTTAGCTTTACAAAAATTCTTCAGCTTTTTCACTGGTCGAGTAAAGGCACAATTGCTTCTCGTTGATGCAACTGTTGAGTAAGTGATTCAAAAAAAACAAAAAAACAAACAAACTTTTTGATCTTAAACTGCTTAGACACCGCCGCTTGGTCACGGATTTAATAGAATATTTCAAAATTGTAAAGGGCAGACAACCCTATCCCTCTTTTTCAAGATTCATTCAAAGTTAATCCCACGATTAGTTCAACGAGAGGTTCTTTCGTTTTAGAAATTCCAGTCACCTTCAATAAGTTTGTGGATAACTCTTTTCCAATAAGAACTGTCAGAATTTGGAATCGACTCCCCAGAGTTTTGAGAGAGCCCAATAGGCTCGAAACCTTTCAATTATCTGTAGATGATCTTGATCTTGAAGCTCTAGTGGATCTTTGACGTTATCTGTGCTACCCATATATTACATACCGTAAATACTGTAATAGTACCCCACCCCCCTCGTACAGTCGCGTAGTCGCAAAAGTTTGTTAGTATTTCATTTTTTGCAAAGCGCCCGTACTTTCAAAAAATGCGTCTTTGGTATCAAAAAATAGCTGAAATTCAGGGCTATTTTTTGATACCTAAGCGCACATTGTAGCATAAACCAGTGTCGAGAAAAACTCGTTCAAAGCTAGACTACGCAACACTCCGCACCGTCATTATGGGGGGTGGGGTACTATTACAGTATTTACGGTATATTATATCGTGTTGCTTTTTATCGGGCCCTTTTTCGTGTTATGTGTATGAATTCATGTGGTTTTAATCTTAAATCTAGCGCACTTTATCTCAGGTCCTGAATAAAGTATATATATATATGTTGTGTCCGATTTAGATTTCCGTCCGATTTAGATTGAACTTATCGCGGACGTCCGATTTAGATTACAGTCTATATCGGACTCCGATACAGATCGAACAATAATAACGTGCTTATATATGTTCTTAGCGTTTTTGCAATTTTCTGCGCTTTCAAAGAACATTGTTAAGCACGTTTATATTGTTCGATCTGTACGGACGTCCGATATAGACTGTAATCAATAAAGACCTTTGAAAATGCAGAAAACTACAGAAACGCTTAAGAACATATATTAGCATGTTTATATTATTGTTCAATCCATATAAGATTTAGATTGAATCTAAATCGGACGTCCGATATAGACTGTAATCTAAATCGGACGTCCGCGATATTTCAATCTAAATCGGACGGAATCTAAATAGGACACAACATATATCTGTGTCCGATAGATCCGTCCGATTTAGATTACAGTCTATTCGGACGTCCGATTTAGAAGAATTAGAAGTCCGATTTAGAAGAATCATGAAAAATGCAGAAAACTACAGAAAACGCTTAAGAACTTGTTATTAAGCATGTTTATATTATTGTTCAATCTATATAAGATTTAGATTGAATCTAAATCGGACGTCCGATATAGACTGTAATCTAAATCGGACGTCCGCGATAAGTTCAATCTAAATCGGACGTCCGATTTAGATTGAATCTAAATCGGACGGAAATCTAAATCGGACACAACATATATATATACAGTCGAACCTCTCTATAACGAACCTCGATATAACGTAAACCTCTCTATAACGTAAGGCGTGACCGGTCCCGGCCGACGTTAAGCTATATAAAACGGCACTCTATATAACGTAAACCTCTATATAACGTAAGCTATAGCCGTCCCGTGAGTTACGTTATAGAGAGGTTCCACTGTATATCTATATCTGTCGCAGCCGTTTACGAAATTCAGCCGCTAACGAATGATTCGTTCGAACGAACGACATATATATGTTATGTCCGATTTAGATTTTCGTCCGATTTAGACTCAATCTAAAACAGACGTTCGATTTAGACTGTAATCAATAAAAGACCTTTGAAAAATGCAGAAAACTACAGAAAACGCTTAAGAACATATATTAAACATGTTTATATTCTTGTTCAATCTATATAAGACGTCCGATTTAAATTGAATCTAAATCGGACGTCCGATATAGACTGTAATCTAAATCGGACTTAACAAATATATAAACAACAAAAATTTCAGAGATGGGAAACTTTATTTGAGCTATAAAGAGAAAAAGCTTGAAGTGGATTTGAATGAAGTATATCAACAGAGAAAAGTGATACAAGCAACGTGAGTAGAATTTATTTTTCATATCAAAATAATATCCAATTTGAAATTTTAGCCTTCACGAGAATTTCCGTCAAGATGGACTCGATTGTGGAGACGAGGCGGCAAAGTTTATGAGTGAAGTCTTAGAGACTGGTGGGTGATCGGAAATAAGTTTTCTAAAGTATATCTTTTGAAAACTATCGTAATCTTGGCTGTATTCAAGATTACTGTAGGTTTCAAAAGTTGACAGACTTTTGTCTGTCTGTTCAAAAGTTGACAGACTTTCGAAAGGCGTTGACAGGCATCAGTTGAACGAATTACAGTAACTTGCTCTTGCTCTTTATCCATTACTTTCCAATTTACGAATAGTTAATGTAGTTTTTAAGCCATCACTACAGTACTTTTTAGAACTGAAATCTTATTTTAATATTTTAAGAATCAAGATTGGTCGTTTTCACGCCGGGTCTTTACACAGCGCGCACGTGTCGTCCGAGGAAAGAATGGTGGAGAAATCCCGTCCCTGTTAGAGCTGATGATGTGAGTGATTGTAATCTTCTTGGTTCTGTTACCGTAACCCGTGATATTCTATTTGTTATGTCTGATTTAAATCAAAATCACTGCGGACCTCCAATTTGGATTGAGTTTCGTAAATTTTCGTTAAAAGACAGACGTCCATTTGTTTCTGCGCGCTTGGGATTTAAATTAAATTAGAGAGAATGGGTGATTTTTTTTGAGATATAACACGTATTTTTAGCATTAACCAGTGCTTAGAAAATAATGTTTGAAAAATGATGAAAAATCGGCTTTTCCTCATTTTTCAAACATTTTCAAACACGGTAGGAGGTCCGCACTTTAGAAAACACTGAAGTTAACAAATAAATAGGCGGTGGGAAATGCTTTAAAAGAACTATTATATTCCCAATAAGCTGATATCGATAAAAGCGGTATCTTAGGATTGAAATATTTAATATTTTTTAGTCTTATTTCGTGGATTTGGCTCCATACATGATCACCACTCAAGAGTCAATCAATGAGCTCAATCAACAGCTAAAAAGAGAAGAGAATCCGGTAGAGTTTTAGAAAATAAGCTATTTAATTAGCAGTTTTATGTGCTTACTTCAAAAACTTTACTTCACTTTCATGAATGAAATGAAAGTTGAATGAAAGTTGAATGAAAACTTTCAAAAAAATCTTATTTTGTATATGTCGTAGCCGATTATGAATGAGTGGGTCTAGGAGCGTCCAACCATCAAGTATTTGGTATCATTCAACGCAGAATCATTAATAATTATGTTCAATTTTTTAAATTAGAAAGATTGGATAAAAAGAAAAAAAATTATGGGGCTTCAAAGTTTTCTCTTGAACAAACAGTTTTTTGCTCTAATTTTTTTTCTGTTTATTCAATCTTTCTAATTTAAAAAATTTAACATAATTATTAACTTCATTTCACTTTTTTTTTGAAATGAAAACTTTTGTTGAATGAAAACTTTCAAAAAAATCTTATTTTGTATAGTTTTCAGAAAAGAAATAGAAAAGAAATAGCTTTATTCGTAGAAATTGATTTAGAAAATAAATGGCTTTTGTTGATCGCAATCGGTTTACGATGAAAGCAATCGGTTTACGATGATAGCAATCGGTTTACGATGATAGCAATCGCTTTACGAAAAACTCCTTACAATAATGATCAGATTGAAATTTTTCGTCTAAAAATTCTATTTTTAAAACCACAGTAGGCCAAAATACGACGCACATTGGCGCGAAATAAGGCAAAAATGCGTTTTCTATCGGATTTTTCTGGGAGTACCTTTTTTAGATGCGGAAAATTGTGCTGATTCCGAATCTGAAGGAATTTTCCAAATCCCTCTGACAGAAATTTTTTAAATTTAGTTTTAGCGGTTTTTTGGTCATTTTGTATGGGAAATTTTGTGGTACCCTGCAGTTTGGAGCTCGTAACTCGACAACGAGGGTCTAGAATCAAAAACGAAGGGATAAGTTTTATTCTAGAGACGCTTACGAACATTTTGATGCAAAAATCATCAAATTTGCTCAACTCTACAAAAAGTTATAACGCATTTTCGCGCCGATGTGCGACGTGATCAAGTCATTCAGTTTAGCTACGAAATAGAAAACACAAACTCTACGTCAAATCATACTGTAAGAAGAGAAATTTCATTTTCAGATTGACAACGTGCAATTCCGTGGGAATATCGTGATCGAGAAGTGTCAATCAGCTTGGGATGAAGATACGTGGGGAGAGCTGAGATTCGGAGATCATCCGAAAGCGACAACACTCGAATGCTTCAAACCGTGCACAAGGTTAGCTAATTTCTATAGAAATTTCTAAGAGTTTTCAAGAGTTTTCTTTATTTGTTTAACTTGTGTTTAACGGTATTCAGAAGATGACAAAATAGTAGCCTTTAAATAGACAATACAGTAGTTCTCCGTCAGAAAATGAAAAAATAATAGCCTTTAAATAGACAATACAGTAGTTCTCCGTTAGAAAATGAAAAAAATAATAGCCTTTAAATAGACAATACAGTAGTTCTCTGTTAGAAAATGACAAAATAGTAGCCTTTTTCTTTTTCCACAGGAAAAACCTTCAAACTTTTAGGTGCATTTTCACGACGATCGATCCAAAAACGGCGATTCGAGACCCCGAGCAACAGCCGTTGAAATGGTTAAAGGAGTGAGTTTAAATTGTTTTTTTTTGCTAAAGTTATTGTCAATAACAACACTGTTTACGGTGATAATTGAAAACTAAACTAGATCTTCAATATCATGCCAAATATTCAATATGTGCATTATATGCATTATTCAATACAGTATCATGCTTTTCCAGATACCGTATGCCGGAGGGTGATCTCCTTCAAGGCCTCGGCGCTCATCCGATCTTCGGAGTCAACGCCGGAGCCAAGGTTCATAATAATATTAAGTATAGAAATCAGTAGATATTGCAATCAGATATTGCAGTATTCTCCAAGGCAATACCAAAAAATCGAATTCCAGATTCCCGGCTACATCCACGAAGGGCAAACCGTTTGGGCTCGTCTTAAACCGACGCCATTTTGAAAAAAAAAAAGTCACTTACTTTTACATGTGTTATATAGAAATTTTACCGTACTTTTCTTGTTTTTACATTGATTAATTTACATTTTTATTTGCCCGCAAATAATAAATCGGTGTATGGAAGGGAATTGTGGCGACGATGAAGGGAAATCGGCGCGAAACCGAAATTCGACGTGTAGAAAGTGGGCAGCGGGTTGTATTTGCGCTTTCGAACCTGTGAAAAGGAATTTTTTTTTTCCGTAGAAGCAAAAACCTTGAGTTCTTCAAACTTGCAGTACTTTTTAAATTACCGTTCTCATTACAGTACCCCTTAGCCTATAAATGTGTGAATGGGTCAATAGGAGAGGAAAAATTGATGCGTTTCCTAAAGATTGCCAAATTTCCAAAGCTACCGTAGCTTTTTTTACCGTTTTTTACCGTTGAATGATTGTTTTGTAAAACGTATCGACTTTCAAAAGCTACCGTAATCTTGTCTTTCCCGTGAGACAGACTAGAGACAGACAGACAGCTTACGGTGGCTTTTTAAAGTTGATACTTTTAAGAAAAACCCTTTTACTCACAATGACTCGTGTCCTTGGGGGTTTATCCCGATTGTAGACACTTTTTCGTCGCAATGATGAGTAGCTGTCTTGCAAGAGTAATTCGATCGGATCGCTGCAATTGGGGATTCAATTAAAAATTGAGTAAAAGTGAAAGCTTCATATGCAAAAATAAGCATATTTTTGCTACAGTATTCCGATAAATCACAAACTCTGAATGAATTCTATTTTCAGCTGGATTGTGGGCACAAACTGTAGTCTTTAAGAAAATAAGCTTATCATTTTTTTTTTCACAAACCTCATAAATCGAATTCCCGGTACACGAGCTTCAGTGTGCTCAATAAAACCCAAAGAAAAGGCGATCAAAAATAAGATGCACGCAAAAGAAAATCTCGTCGTTCGCCATCGTGTGATCATCGCTGAATTTGAGGATATTCAGTTAAATGAGATGAAAAGATAAATGATATGCGAAAGAGAAAAATCGAGATGAAATGAAAAGACAAAACGGGGGGGCTTTTCTCGGATTTTTGAGAGTGAGAGAGAGCGATGAATCTTTTGTTGATTTGAGTGAGTGTTTGGTGATGCAGTTTCGTTGATTGAGAAAAGAGACGAAGACGGGCAATCTTTTGAATTTCTTCAGGAATAAGAGGAAAAAAGCTGGAAAGCTGGAAATTCATGAAATCATTCAAAAATGTGTTGTCGATTCTGAAAAATATGATGAAATGCCGTAATTAGCCACTCAAATCTTTCCTAGGGACCTAGCTGTCTAGCTACAGTATGTCTAAACTTAAAGAGCTCGAAGATGAGTGTTATTAACGGATTTTCATTTGTTTTTTTGAAGCTCATTAGCGTTTCCAGTCCTTTGAGTCTGTAAAAATTTAATTTTAGTAAAAAAAAATTAGTTTCCAACTGCGACAGAACGGAAAATTTCGTTTACTCATAGGAAAGGTTAAAAATAAAATGTAATTTATGCAAAATTTATGCAATTTTCATTTGCAAATTTTGCAAAATTTCATTTACAAAGACCTAAATATGTAAATTTCTCATGAATCTAATCGTAAGCATCACAAAAGTATCTCAATTTTCATAGAAAAACAAATGCATATGCTGCCAAGAATCAAAAAAAAAATGTGGATATCGGATGAAAGCAGAAATAAACAAACAGGTGAGGGATCTATTCGGCTTGACGTCCATTTCAAATCCAGTCATCGAGATTTTTTTTCTTTTTCTTCTTTCAACACCAGGATGCATCCCGTCTTGATCCTTTGAGAGGCCCGCCTTTTGTTCTTCAGCCTACTCCAGCAGGGTCATCCGGATAGAATTCCCGCACAAAATCCAACAATTGTAAACCATTTTTTGCACTCAATACCGGTTTCTGATGATTCAACTATTTATCATTACATAGAAAATCTAATACAAAGCTTAAAATTTACACATGTTTACTACCGGTATTTTCATTCACACAGCTAATAAGTAGGCTCAAAATGTGTCAAAATACACAACGTAATCACAATCCGTACATTTTACTTCGATAAGTTACCGCTTCGGTTTCCATTTCCGCATCGGTACGCGGCTTACGGTCATCACTAAATAAATTTGCATCTAAAATCATTTTAAAACAAAACAAACATATCGTGTTTCGCTAATTCCCTGTAAACTGTATCCGTAGAACCTCCAAAATCATCGGCGCGTCGTGGTAAAATGTGCACATGAACGTGCTGGAAATTGAAAAGTGACAAGTTTATCATTTGAATCCACTTCAATTGTTTGTCCTGATTTGGGTCCATCTTGAACGCAAACAGTACACGAATCGACTGAATAATGAGCTTCGAGCATCTTTTGCACCTTAAAACAAATATCATACATGAAGAAGACTTTTGGAAGTAGACCCTACATTACGATAGAGCAACATCACTATTAAATTATTTTACCTTTTTGCTTAAATTGAAGAGGTCCGCCGTTTCTTCATTCGAAATTTCAGTTAGATGCTTGACGACGCGCAATGGAGCTACGAGGACATCTAAAACTTTTAAGTTACATTCACCAAAACCAACTCACGTCCATTCAAAACGGGCTTCAAGTTTACGAAAGCATAAGAGAAAGCCGAGCGAGCAAATATGTACTCTTTTTTGATCAAATGCTGTGAAAAATGCAGATCCTCCGAATCGGCTAAATGAATTGCCATATTGCATCGAGAAAAGCACGGCTACCTTTGTCTGTCAAATTGAAGTGCAAAGAGTAGAGCTCGTGTCGACGATGTGAATACACAGGTTGCAATTGACGAATTTCATCGACGTAGTCCAAATCGATTTCGGCAAAAGCCATACCTGAAGTCAACAAATTATACTCTTCTCTTTAACTTTTAACTTTTAATTGCAAAAAACTAACCAACTCTTTCGCTACATTGAGCAATAACAGCACCTAAATTTTGATTGATATATTGTTGGAAAAAAATGATCACCCCAAGGATCGACGACCATTGCATGACCATAACTTTGTCGTTTCTCATTGTGTTTTCCTGTTTGAGCTGCGGCAACCACGTAGCACTGATTTTCAATGGCTCTTGCCCGCAGCAATACCTAAATTAACTTTATCAAGTTTTATAAATGGTACATCACCTCCCAATGGGCCAATCCAGTATTAAGCGTGAATGCTGAAGGAAAGGAGAGAATCTAAAATATAAAAATAGACTAGAAAAAAAGTAGTTTAGCTTTTTAAAGATACAAAACTTACATGGGCGCCTTGTTTTCGATTGAAAATTGATAATTCTGGAAATCGCACATCGTAGCAGATTGAAAGACCCAAACGACCTACTGGCGTTTCGACGGGTGGAATTAGCTAAATGAGCAGTGCCAATTCAAAACTAAAATGTTGCATACCCCAGATCCAGCTTTACTGAATTCACTTTCCATCAAACGAACTTTTCCAGGAATTTCGAGATCAAATAAATGCAATTTGTCGTACCTAGAAACATCTCAAATTTGACATTAAACACAAAAATACTTTGTCGCAGTTTTTCCCTCAGAGTCAATAATGAGATGGGTGTTAAAGGGGAGAAGGTCGTTGTCCTGAGAAGTTCCAGAGGAGTTTATAAAGAAGAAATCTGCTTACCTTGCGATGAAAACCTCCAAGACTCATCCAGATAGTGTGTTTTTTCGCTAACTCTCGAAATCGGTTGATAAATTCGCTTTCTTCTTCAATCGCAAGAGACACCTAAAAATTGGCATTTAAATCATATACAGAATCACATTATCTCCGAACACCGTTTTTAATCAGCAAGATTTTTCTATAGATAATCAGTAGTTAGTGAAATAGTCAAGCTCACCGAATCATTAATAGTTTTTCCCTAAAATTTGCGTATTTTTAAATTAACAATAATAAAATACCTCTTCTTCTCGAGTTCTTCCTACATAATCGACGGCTTCGGGAAAGAAGATCATCTGTAAAAAATGGTAATAACATAATAAAAAGAAAACAACCTTCGCACTTCGCTCACTTGCCCGTTCAATCATTTCTTTGGCTACCACCCAATTGGCTTCAAGATCGTTGTCGTTTGTCATCTGGCATATCGCTATTAGATTTCGTCTTGTATTTGCCACGGTTGACGCCATTCTTCGTATCATCGAGCACTTGCCTAAAGAGAGAAAAAGAGAACTCAATTCGAATTCTAAAGTATCTAAGTCTAGTAGCAATGGTAGCAAAAGTCTAGTATTAATGGTTTCAGGTCCGCCAACGTGTGGAAAATTCTGTGAAAAATTCTGCAAAAAGTTTATTGAACAATTATGAAGCAGCTAATAATGTAGAAAAAAAACATTGACCAGTCTTCAAGAGCGAGATTTCACGAATAAAATACGCAGTTGATTAAAATGACATAACACATTTAAAGTTTGTATATCAAAAACAAATAATTATATGCAAAAATCTAACTGACTACTGTGACTACCTACAAATCCTATACAACCATTTACATTTACCCGATCAATAAACAAAGTTGTTGAGAAAAACGGATGGGTAGTAGTTTATTTCTAAAAATAAGCTTAAATGAGGTATGAATTCAAAAATACCTTTTCCTTCATAAGCTTTGTCGCTTGCTGTTCATTTTCTTTGGCTATCTCACGAACACCCAAATGACGGTTTCTTAAATCTTTATTTTATTTTAATACAACAAAAACCAAACTTGTAAGCGCGACGTCCATATTTTCCGACTCCTTTTTCATATTCCACTCTTGCCTAAGCCAAAAATGTAAGATTAAACATAGTTCTTCTTACCTTATATTCAACTTCTCTGACAGTTCGCAATTTTCCCATTCGCCTGAGCACAACAAAAGCAGCTTGTATAAATCCGAGCGTTGTCAGGTAGCGTAAAGGAGTAGCAACCTAAATGATATGAGGTAAAAATGAAATGTTTAAAAAATAGATAGGAATAATTTTGGAAAATGTCAACCTTGTACAAAATCAGAGCCACAACTAAAGCACCGGCTTGTGGAGGTGTGTTCTTGACTTTTTCGATAATTAACTCTGGTAAGTGTAGGGTTTGCAAGAGGGAAACTACGTCAATCCCACTAAATTTAACGGTTTAGGAAAACTTTCAAAAAACAAACCTGTAGACAGCGAAATAAAAACCAGCCAAATACATAGTAGAACAAATCATGTGAGCCGGAATAGCTATGTACCAGTAACGCTTGAGATAGTATTTCACCTTCGGAATCAATCCGGAAGGTACGGCTTCCTACAGGTAAAAGTTGAAATAAAGTTATTGATCAAGTTTACCTCATTTTGCGTATGTATGTGCTCCTTTTTGCGTTTCTTCTGATCCTCTGACATGATGACTGACCAATTGGGTGGCTTCTAAATTTAGATGTTTCCTTTTATAGCATTCAGACGATTAAACCTTGTTTTCTTCATTTCTGATCGTTGGAGTTGTGTGTATAAGACGCGTTTGTAATATCTGCGAGTGAACAGCCAACGAGCTCTAAACATATTGTTACAAATGCATACCCAATAAACCAACCTTTAGAGGAATCTTTGTATCCAAGGCCCGAAAAGAGAGCGCGCCACATCGCAAACTTAACCTTGACAGGCTTAACATCTAGAAAAATTTGGATTCAGCGCTATTACTGTGATAAATTAATTACATGTATGTGTATGGATGTGGCAACCGCAAATTTTGTTTAGCTTTAATAAAAAAATGTTTATTCTTGACGCTGTCAAAAACTGAAATGTACATAAAAAAAATCAAATCACAGCGATACCCAATAACAATTTGAGGAGTAACAAAAATAAATTAAATGACACTACAAGAAAGGATACACGTTTGATTCTTGTGCCCAAATAGATTATTGTTTTAGGCGGTAGCTTGGGATTTGAGATTGAAGGCAAAGTAGAGAGCGAGAATGGCAGCTGCCAAAGCGACGGCTTCACAGCTGATTGGAGATTTGCGCGAAAGTCCCTGAATATATAGGTTTTAACTTTAAGGACAAAAAATCCTTACGGGATGGCTCAATGGAATGGTAAAAAGGGGCTTCGCACTGGAGACATCGCCATTTCGCTCAGCCTAAACAAAGAGATTTTACAAAACTGATTATTTAATAATAAATCAGTTTAAGATTAAAAGCTGCTAATTAAACAAATTCAAATTCTACTCGAAAATGATTAGGTAAGTAAAAACAAACGTTTTTGTAGGCAGCGAAACCATCCTCATCATAAATTCCAATGTTGAACGTTTGCGATCCGGCCTTTTCGTGTTCAAGTGAGAAAGAAACCTAGATATAGTGACTTTAAAACAACAAATAAAAAAAGTTAACCTGGTATTTGTTTGTATCATCGGAATGAGCAACTTGATATGTGTTTCCGTTGACTACCGCGTAAAAAGCTGGATCCTAAATAGAAATGTAACAAGATAGATGTACAAAAACAAAACCTTCAATTTGTTGGCACATTGGAGAGAAAACTCAGCAATGAAGGTAGTCTGGAAATGGAAGAACCCATCAGTAGTCGAGAAAGTTGTTGCCGAATGTTGTGGGGATTGGCAAGTCGAAGCTGTAAACACAAAAGATAATTTTGGCAAACGCAAAAAGTGTTTCAAATGACAAAATCATCTTTAAAAATGACTCTTACCAGTTGCGAGAGCGATGGTAGCTGCAATGAGAAGAATTTGCTTCATCTTTGACAAGGATCCGAGTTTTCTGAAATATAGAAACATATTAGAAACAAAATCAGTCAAAATGCAATAAAATATTGGATATTGAAATAAGATAGAATGATGCAATTTACATCGTTAATTCTAGCGAAAAATGGAATCAAACCATGGTACTACTTTCAGATAACTAACCAAGTCAGCACTAAAAAATCACCAGGAAATCACCAGGGAAATTGAATGTTTTATTTTCTAATCAAGTTACACAGAACCAGAACCCTACAGACTAGATATCATTCCTTTCTTTTACTTTTCTTCTTTCGTCTTATTGTAGTTGCAGTTTTGCGCTGCTCGAAGGGCAACTTATAATACGCCTCGCAAAGAGCAACGGTTTGATAGAATTACGAGGGGAAAATCGGATAAAATTTTTCACGAAATCAAAGAAATTTCAATCGCATCCGACTAGAATTTCTATCCAAGATTTCATCAAAATTACAAAAGCATACAAAAGGCATTAGCCATAATCGCAAAAATTTGCCAAAATCGTCCAAAAGATTTATGCAAGTCTATAAAAACTGTGTAAATAAGAATGCTATGATAACTTTATTTCACTCGCAAAACAAAAACCTAAGTAAAAGAACAATTTCTAACTTCTTATTACTTCACTTTGCGTTATTTCACTCGTCTAGTTTCTAAAATAGACTAGATATAAACAGATTTATTGAATTTAAAAAGACTACACACTTAGAGATTTATTGAACTTAAAAAAACTACCCACCTCGAGTGAACTTGGTACTAAGAGGTGCAAGTTGATCAAAAAAAGTCAAAAAAAGTCAAAAACCAGGCAAGACTAGGCCCAAACTCGGTGTAGCTCCTACCATGGTTTGGAAATTTAGTGATCAGGAAATGCCAGAGCTCAGCACAACTTTTAAGTGTACGATAACAAAAATTCATAACATAAAGTGTGCTCACACCAATTGATGTCTCAAGCTTGATGTTCTAAGCAGACGTCCCTAATATTTTTTCGTTGTAGTGAGTAGTCTCATTTAAAATAAATTTATTTCAAAAGCATGTCTGACTACAAAATCATTTACATCAGTTATTCGCACTTGTAATTCTTGGCACGCATCTTTTCGATGAGAGTGGTGAGAGCTACGAGCGATTGAGCACCGATTAATGAGAGATCGAGCACCACATCGACAACGTTATCACCGGTCCATTCGTCGATGGCCTTGTCGTAGACCTAAATTTCCAAAAGGTTCTTATATCTACTACCTCTACCCAAAAGTGAGGCCGACCCGAGCCGAGCCAATCTCCGGGACGACACGAGCCGTGCTCAGCTTGATAATTAGGGGAATGACTGACCTGCAGGTGGAGTGCTTCAACCGTAACAATCTTTTTGACTCCCTTTGAGGTTATCCGACGGTCATCTTGATCAGGAGCATGAGCGAAATGGTAGGACTCGTTTGCGAAGTGAACCACGAGAGCCTCATCGTCGACGTCAAAAGAGATCAACTGATCTTTTGCTGGCTTGAACACGAACTGCGGAAAGATACGCCTAAATATAATGCTATTCTGTGGGAAATTCTCCGACCAAAAACTAGATTTGATGCTCGTTTAAGTAAATCGGCAACTCTACGCGGCAAAAAACAGCCACTTTTTGGTTGTCAAATTATTTAAATGCTACAAATAAGGAGAGGAAAAGTTTTCACGTTTTTAATAGGCTAAAACATGAGAAAAGAACTAAAAAACCCACACAATTCTTGCCGGCATCCCAACGTCAAAAGTTGTTTGATATGAAAGTGATTTTCTTACAGCCGTAGCTTGTGTGCGGGTATGAATGCAAATTTTTTGTCATGCAAACAAAAAATTTCATAAACTAATTTTTAAGAAAAATTCTCAATGCTAAGGGCTTGAATCTTTAGGATTTCATAACTTAATTGGATTTTTAGCGGTCAGCTGTTCTCTCCCAAAGGGTGGCTCTGGACTCGTTTTCTATTCTTTCACCCCAAACATATCGCTTTTAATTTATAATCCGACCCATCAAGAGCCGAAAAGCACTAGGCACTAGCACTAGACAAAAACTTCCCGTGTGTACAGTGCTGACAGAACAGGTGTCAGACCTTAATCTTCCAAACTGGATAAAACCGTCAAAACTTTCCCTTTGTGCCATTTGTGCATCTCTGATTTTATTGTATTAGCTTTAATTTTACTATCATTTACTAACTTACATTAGTTTAAAAAAAACTTACATTAGTTTACATTACTTACTTTAATTTTACTATCATAAACTCTTTTATCTTTTATGATAGAGGCATCCTATTCATTCATTTGCCGGTATCAACGTATCCGATTGGTCGGTCTTGTCGCTCTCGCTTGACGAAGAGAACATGTTTTCGTCAAACTGAAGTCCCATTTTATAAAAAGTCTCATCTTTCAACTTCTTCATCTTTCATTTTGAGTACGGTAAGGAGTACTCCTTTCCCAGATAATTATGTTTGGGATGTTTCAAATTGTAATTACCTGTTGAAATGTAAAGTCACGGAAAGGTATCCCTTACTCTACTTATAGCTAAGAGGTAAAAAGAAGGGGGAGGGACTCAAAAAGTATAGCTTCATTAATATCAATCAATATTTATCTATTTCAATCAATCAACACTATTATTAAGGGCTAACAAGTTGGCTTTGAATATTTAAGTTAAAGTGAAAAAAGAAAAAAAAAAAAAAAAAAAAAAAAAAAAAAAAAAAAAAAAAAAAAAAAAAAAAAAAAAAGAAAAAAAAAAAAAAAAAAAAAAAAAAAAAAAAAAAAAAAAAAAAGTGAAGTTAAAGTGAAGCAAAAGAAAAAAGAATATTGAATGAAAAGATCAAACGAGACAATGAAGGAGACAAAAATAGGATGGGACTGAGAAATTTTAGAAAATTTTGTGTTAAGATTTTAAAACAAATTCTGAAAATTTTCGGTACTACGCCGGTTGGGGGGGAAGCAGGAAGAAAGCGTTTTTCTTCAAATCCACCTTTTCTAGGGTAGTTTCATGCGTAGATTCCGAAAAACACAATGAGAGCTTCGGAAATCGCGTTTTAAGTCGAGTTTTCGGGGCTGCAAAGTGCGCGCTTATACAGTGTGATGAGCGGGAGATACATAAGGTCTAAAAATCTAAAAATGGTCTAAAAATGATCTCTCAAAACATTTTTTGAAGCCAAAAACCCCTCTTCTGGCATAATTTAACCTATTGATTACGTTTCTGATCAAATTAAAGCAAAAAAAATTTTTCCAAATTTCGACCATGTGGTCCCCCACATGAGTCAAAATCGGTCAAAATCGAAAAAAAATTTTTTCAATTTTTTTTTGCCTCTACCAGTCAATTTAAGCTAGAAAATGAATAATCAATTGTTAAAAATGGTTTTGGTTCTAGTTTTGACCTTGAAAAGTGCCCCAAAAGTCGATAGCTTGGACTCCATATAGTGAAGTACACTATAGAAGCCTTTAGAGCCCCGAAGTACACTTTAGAGCCCCGAAGCTAAGCTTAAAACGCCTTTTCCCAAGTTCTCGTTGTGTTTTTCGGAATCTACGCATAAAACCACCCTAGAAAAAGTGGTTTCAAAGAAAAAAAATTGCCCCCCCAACTTTATTAGTACCGCGTCTTCTTATGTACAGTGGAGTATCAGAATTTTCTTTTGCGATAAATTTTTAACAAGTTAATCGGGACTCTCGATGTATCTGATTTGTACGATCTGCTTCTGCCCACGCTCGGTCTCTTCGCTTGAAAGTAACGGCGGCGGCTCACCAGCAAGAAAAAAAAAATTGCCGTTTGCAGTTGCATTAATCGCAGTAATCCGTTTTGCGGTAAAAGTAAAAGTAGTAAAAATAAAAATAAAAAATTGCAGTAATCCGTTTTCTATTCTGCACTAACTTTGGCCGATAAGCAGTTTGTTTTTTTTTTATTTGTAGACGAGTAGACTTGGAAGGCTTGTGACTCGGTGTGACCACCAAGTCAAAAGCCTTCCAAGTCTACTCGTAAAATTATCTAAAGCTTAAAAAAAAGATTACATTTACATTTAAAAACATAACATTTATCATTATTTGGGCAGTATCAATCATAATCACAAGAATGCAATATCAATGAATCATATATTATCGATAGCTTTTGATGCTCGTTTCATTGATTTTCACCTTTTGCTCGACTCCGTACCGGAAAATGCACTGTCCACGAGTATCGTAAAGAACCGTCTGAAAGATGGAAAGATGAATTTTGAGATTTACCCCTAATTCGTTCATTTTATGAATGAACAGCTGTACCAAAAAGTCGACCGATTTTCAAAATGTACACTTTGCATTTCCGCTTTTGAGATTTCTTTGAACTTTTTGCGAGGAAAATCCCCGACAGATGGCCCGAGCGAGAACAAGAAAGAGATTCATCAAGGATTTTTCACATAAAAATCTTCTCGATCCTATTCCTTTATGAGCCAGAAAAGCTTCACAAGATTCAATAGATATCAAAATCTTTTTTTAAAGATTAAGTTTCATAGGGTTTGATTTCGATATGGGTGAAACAGCATACAGTACCTTGCTACCGTAATCTGTAACAGCCTGTAGCCTAAGTGCTAGCTTTTACAGTAATCGCAAGCAGTTGATACCCCTGGTTAGTGTCATATCAATTGATTTAGAGATAGTAAATGCAAGATTTTTATACAAATCATCATTTGGTAGAGATTTACGGAAGCCGAGGCATGTTTTAGAGCGGCTAACCAAATCAGTATTCACAAGTAAATCTGGCAAGGTTATGGATAAAAGTCAAATTCGGATTACGGTAAGGAAGATTACTAGTTGAACTTAAAGAATTAAATTTAACAGCTACAGTAAGCCAACCAGTTCAACCAGTTCAACCAGCTCTAAAAACCTTTCCACAAAACGAAACTCACATTGCTATCGAAAGAGAAACCCCTGGATGCGTAGTCTCCAAGTCCTCGAATGATATCAGCTATATTTCCCTCGAGAATCGTGATCAACGAGTTGTTCTCTTTCAAATTCGTCACTAAATGATTTTTTATTAAATTGCGGGAATTTCCCTCAGAATTTCTTTTCCCCAGTCGATCGAATGAAAAGAGAAAAGTCAAGTGTATGTGGTTGGTGGTTGAATGGAAAGGGGGAATCGAGGGGTGCCCTTGTCGGGTATAAGGGCAATTTCTAAGGGTAATGGACATTCATGGACGGCCATTTCAAGTACACACCCTCATCCGAGTCACGTTTGCATAACAATACACTCAATGGGGCAAAAGAAAAAAAAAAGGGTTCTCTTTTCCACATAAATCACATGATTGATGAATGTGAGAATGAGGATTTGACCAACAACACTTGAATTTCATTTAAACTTATCTTAAGAGCAGTGTCTACAGTAAGGCTGTCTGTCTGTCTGTCTGTCTCTACCGTAATCACGCTGTCTGTCTGTCTGTCTCAAGAACGAGGGTTTGACCAACAACACTTGAATTTCAGAATTTCATTTAAACTTATCTTAACAGCAGTGTCTACAGTAAGGCTGTCTGTCTGTCTCTACCGTAATCACGCTGTCTGTCTGTTTCGAGAACGAGGATTTGACCAACAACACTTGATTTCAGAACTTAAACTATCTTAACAGCAGCGCACACCGTCTGTCTGTCTGTCTCTACCGTAATCACGCTGTCTGTCTGTCTGTCTTAAGTAAGGGATCCTATAGATTAATACCAGTTTTTTTTCTATATTTTCTATATTTTATATTTATTTTACTATTCAAACTTACCAGTGACAAGCACTTTCCCGAAAAGTGTATTCTTGATAACGAAATTGCGCACCGTTTGCTCCTCCAAAACCACCAATTCGGCCACCGTTTCTGAGTTTGGAGGCACTCTGGAAGAGAGTTTTTGCCGAGGGAAAATTGCACAATGAATATCTTTTTAGTTTCATCAGTCTTTTCAGCAAGTTCATTTTCGATTTTTGATCTAATTTGGATTTACCGTATTTCTTCGAATAGAAGACCGGGTAAAGAGTATGTCGACCCGGGTAGCCCTTTTAAAATTTCTTTTCTGCATAAAAGCTTCAATGAAGTCTTAGAGCTGGAAAATGGCTCAAAAATCTGTTAGCTCATGTGGTATTTTTGAGTCATTTTCCAACTCTATAGCCTCATTGAAAGCTTTTATCAGAAAAGAAATTTTAAAAAGGGCTGCTACGCAGGAGTACGCGATGATACTCTTTACCCGATCTTCTATTCGAAGTAATACGGTATTTTGCGGAACTGACTTCACACACGAGTCGACACCCCAACTCAGCTCCTCTTCCACCGAGTTTTCTCCTAAAAATGAATTCGAATAAAAGTATAAAATGAAATTAAAGTATCATTTTCTAAAAAATTGTCTAAACTAGCATAATTTTATCTAAATTTCATCCAAAAAGCTACTTGATTGTGGAATTGGGATTGGATCGATTGGATAATTGGAAATTAGGGTCAAGATTACGATCGTTTTAGATAAGAGATTGACAGATTGGATACTTCTTTCAGAATTTAGCAAGCTTTAGAAAACGATAGGGATTCAGCTTAAACAAACCGATATGATTAAGGGAAACTTCTGAAGAGAAGCCAGCTCCCGCTTCAACGACCTCACACGGGGTCTTCAACTTCAGCTCAAGATTCACTCCACGGCAAACACCTAAACAAAAAAAAATGAGTTTTGTTTTTTATTTCCCCCAACCTTTTTCAATGATGATTGTACTCGTGGATCTTGTCGTTCTCTCGGTTTTGAATGAATATTCTTGTTCTCTTTGCGTCGTATTCGTGAAAGTCGTTTTGAAGAGAATTTTCTCTTCCAGAGGCTGGAATTTTGTTTTTTTTAGATATTAAACTTTAACTACAGTATTGTTTTAGCTAATAATTTGTAGTAATTTCAACAAAGTAAATCAAAAAGTGTGGAATTTGTCACTTTCATTCACTCACCATTTTTCGCAAAGTTTTATCGATTCCCGGCGAGTATTGCGGTTCCATCGACTCTTGGAACAGTTTCGTCCAATTGATGTTGAACTGAAAATTTGGGTTTAAAAGTTTTAAACACCAAAAACGATATAATTGCCACAAACCGAGAGATATTTCTTCTTGATTTTCCCCTCCTGTTTCGTTTTTGTTGTATTGAAGATAACCCGAGCCCAATTCGTCACAATTTCCTCGAGATCCACCAAATTTGAGTGAAGATCCTAGAGAAGATATTGAATAGAAAAATAGACCGTAAAAGCTCTAATAGTAGCTCTAATAGTGCCCCCTATAGGAGCGTCGTGTAGTCTAAGTTTTCTCTCAAACAAACGCTCATAACTCGACACCAGTACGTTTGTTTCTACGCGTTTTAGTATCAAATTAAAGTAGAGAGAATGGGTGATTTTTTGAGATATAAAATATATTTTTAACATTAACCAGCGCTTAGAACAAAATGATTGAAAAATGATGACAAATCGACTTTTTTGCCACTTTTAAATCATTATTTTCTAGGATATCAAGGAAACATATATGTATACCGTAAAAGCTCTAATAGTAGCGCCGCATATAGGAGCGTCGTGTAGTCTAAGCTTAAACTCAAAAAATCGCTCATATCTTAACGCCCAGACATTTGTTTCTGCGAGCTTTGGCCTATAGGAGTGTAGTCTAACTTTTCTCTCAAACAAACACTCAGAACTCGACACCAGTACGTTTGTTTCTACGCGTTTTAGTATCAAATTAGAGTAGAGAGAATGGGTAATTTTTTGAGATATAAAATATATTTTTAACATTAACCGGCTTTTAGAAAATAATGATTGAAAATCGGCTCTTTTTTTATCAATTAGCTAATCGATTGAACTATTTTAGGATGAGATCATCTCAAAAAAAAGCTTTTAAAAGAGTTGTATCCGATCAATTTCTGTTCTATACCCGCTACTTGATGCTTTAAACATAACTACTACTGTAGCTACGACTGTAACTATTGCTTCTGCTTTTACACTAAACAATTTTCAAATATAGCTTCTTCAAAATTTACCTTATTTGTCGAATTCGTTGATAGAAGTGGTTCATTTTTGCCTCTTTGCGTCGGCGGGAGCATATTGTTCGGAACAGAGGCACTTTGAGGTCGGATACAACCTGGAAAGAGAAAATTTACAAAAATCTTTGTACAAATCTTTGTACAATTTTGCTAGAGCCCTATTTTTCCAAAAAAAATTTCCCTAGCAACTCCAAGAAAGTTGCCATCTGTTTTGTGGGGAGAGATTTTTTGACGGTTGAATGAGTTGAGGAAAGGAAAGAAGGATCATTTCAAGAAATAATGACTGTCCTCAAGGACACTTCACGATCACAACATAAAAAAAGAGGAGAGTTTATAATTTGGAAGTAAATAAGAAGAAAAAGCCAAAAGCCAAAAGCCAAAAGCCAAAAGCAAAAAAAAAAGTAAGCCATTTGCTTTCATATTTAACTAGATATTTAACTATTCAGATAAAGAAATGAATATTAAAAATCAGAAGAGAAGAAGAGAAGAAGATCAGATAAAAGTGATGACTGAATGTGAAGGGAATGAGCGATGGAAACTGTGAAATGAGAAAAATGGATGAGTAATCTTTTCCTGAATCATTCACTCATCAAACATTTCTCTAATTAGATCAGTGAAGTGATCGATGCGAAGTGACATTGTCAACTGGATACGGTACTCAAATTGATTATTTCAAGCTACTATGCATAATGCTGAGTATTTAAAGTTTTAAAAAGCAGTAAGCTGTAAGTAAGCTAACAATCAGCTGTAAATAAGCTAACAATCAGCTGTAAGTAAGCTGTAAGTAAGCTAATAATCAGCTGTAAGCTGTAAGTAAGCTGTAAGTAAGCAGATTGTTAACTAACAGCTGAACAAAGCCTACCGTTATCCACAGAATCCTGAGACTTTTGAGGAGTTTTTGAGAAAATCGCAAGAATAGAACCCATTTTTTTTTGAGGTATTGACAGAATTAAGTGAAATGAGAAAAGAAATGCAATGAATGACTTTGATGATCTCCCGCTGATTTGGAGAAAAGATGGGAAGAGATAGAAAGAACATAAAAAAAGGAATGAAGAATGGAGTTGATTGAGAAGAGAGTGAGAGAAATCAGGATCTTGCGGTAAAATACAGCTGTTAAAGTTGATTATCAATATCTACTTTTGCACATTCGAGATCAATGCACATTTGCTGTCTTTCTATCTAGTTTACTAGATTTATCTTCTCAGTTAGAGATGCTAGAATCAGTACTAGATAAGGCTGATGCTAACAGTACGAAGCAATACAGGTAGGTTGAGATGTACTCGTTGATCTTTAGCTGATGCATGCTCCTACTAGATACCGTAAATACTTTAATAGAACGCGATAATGACGAGTGTACAATCGCGTAGTCTAACTTTAAACGTCGCATCCTCCGCGTTGCTTTATGCTACAGCGCTGCTAATTGATGCTTTATGCTACTGCTTTATGTTACTGCTTTATGTTACTGCTTTATGTTACTGCTTTATGTTACTGCCTTATGCGCGCTGCCTTATGCGCGCTGCTTTATGCGCGCGCTGCTTTATGCGCGCGCTGCTTTATGCGCGCGCTGCTTGAGTGTTAAATGATAACCCTTGAAATCTGGTATTTTTGATATTCTTGCGTACTTCTGGTACTAGGATCTAGAACTTCTTGCACAGATTTTGATTTCAGAGATTTCGAGATTGGAAAATGGGGAATCTCGTCGAGAAATGAACGATTATCGAGAAGAAGGGAGAAGCTCCGAATGAAAGAAAAAGAAAAAGAATAAGAAAAGGGGAAAGTGTATTCATAATTGAAATAATTGAATCAATTTCATACAAATTGATTCACATCATTTCACTATTTCAGCCTTTAGATATTTTAAATCCTTTATTTATTTATATATATATTATCTTTCATATATTATATATTTATCTATATTTATCTTTCACATTTCTTAATACTCGCAACTTTCGAAGGGATTTGATGAGCAGAAGATTGATCACTATCCCAGGTGCCCCTTTTCACTTCAGAGAGGTGTCACTATTGTGTGTAAGCATCAATTATTCCAATTATGAACACAATTTCCCCTTTTCTTTTCCCTTTTCTTCTCCTTTCATTCGAAGCTTCTCCCTTCTTCTCGATAATCGTTCATTTCCCGACGGGATTCCCCATTTTCCAATCTCGCGCACCACAGACAGTTGTAATAAAGTGATGCCCATCTCCCTTTCCCCTTTTCACAAACAATTAATGATAGATCATCTATTTTCATACAATTGATTCACTCTCGAGGATGAGCTGAAGTTCATTTATCATTCATCGAAGTCAGAAAGTTCTTTCTTCGAACTCGTTGCAAAAGAACTGAAGAGCTGCCTTTTTTCTATAACTACTTAATTCTTGAAGTAATTTCTATACTCAAAACTAATGCAATTGATTTCTACAATTGAACTATTGCTTAATTTTTAGATACCTTCGAATAGAAGACCGGGTAAAGAGTATCATCGCGTACTCCTGCGTAGCAGCCCTTTGTAGCCCATTTCTTTTCTGCATAAAAGCTTTCAATGAAGTGCTATAGGGCTGGAAAATGGCTCAAAAATCTGTTAGCTCATGTGGTATTTTTGAGTCATTTTCCAGCTCTATAGCACTTCATTGTAAGATTTTATGCAGAAAAGAAATTTTTAAAAGGGCTGCTACGCCGGAGTACGCGATCATACTCTTTACCCGGTCTTCTATTCGAAGAAATACGGTAAATGTACACCCAAAAGCTAAAGCTTCATAGAAAAGTAGATCTTGACCGTAAACTTTTGAAGGGATTAATGCCATTTTTATTGTTGAATATCAATGATTGACTCTAGATATAATTGAGGCTTTAAACATTTATGAGTAGTGTCGTGATAGGATGCATGTCTGAACAGTGCCAGGCCACAGACCCGTTCCCCCATATTTGCTTGTTTTTGATCAATACTTGGGCCAAAGGCTTTTTTCAGTGAAGAGAAGCAGCCCCGTGGCTGTCCCCCTCCATTCCCTCCATTCCCTCTTTTCCCAATCAAAAACCCTCTTCCCCATTTTTCCCCTTTTTCCAAAACCCTTCCCACTACGGTACCTATCGATTGGCTTTCGACTAGAGAAAAAAATTGTGACTCATCTGAAAAAAAATAAACAAATGTGTTGTAAAGAGTTG
Organism: Mesorhabditis belari; assembly: GCA_958450365.1. Taxonomy (NCBI): domain Eukaryota; kingdom Metazoa; phylum Nematoda; class Chromadorea; order Rhabditida; family Rhabditidae; genus Mesorhabditis; species Mesorhabditis belari. The sequence continues at coordinate 1,525,375 of CAUEEP010000727.1, read as the reverse complement.
GCAAGATGTGGAAATACTGGCTTGGATTGAGAAGGGAATGGACTGTGAGATTTCAATGTTGAGAAAAAGTTGAACTTGAAAGAGATTTTAGCTGTTCAAGAGCTGTTTTAAGATTTAGCTGTTTTAGCTGTTCAAGAGCTAAAATTGAATCGATTTAAAGAAAAGAAGTGGAGACGGTAAATTACTAAAGCAAATTTTAGGTAGAATAGAAATGGATGGATGAATGTTTTCCGAAGGTAAAACTGTTTTTTTGAAAAGATTTTTCTGTTCTGAAGTGGATTGAATTGAAAATAGATAAGAATCCCGCATTTTGATCAAATTGTTTTCGTTTTTTTGTTAATTTAATTGCTGAAAAACTTACAGAACATGACGGGGAGTGGTTGAGCGATTCGAAGGAGTTGGAGGCTCTAAAAGAACGATTTTTTTCATGGTTGATCAATGAAAGAAATTCAAAACATTATATAAAAAGGGATAAGCAAGAATACGTTAGCAAATAGCAAGCAAGAATACGCAAGAATATATTGGGTTGATGCAAAAGTCTTTTTCATTTTTTTCGTCCTTCCGTTAAAAAGCAACAAATGCACCAATTGAACAACGGTTTATTGCATTCGAAAGGCCAATTATTTTTCTGCAAAATGACATTAAAACGAGTTTAAAATGTCTTATGTCTAGATTTTTTTGAGAGCCTGAAGTCGGGTAGTCAAAAAAGGCGACGGCTCGATGATGCATTTTAGACGCTTTAGCTAAGGAAACCAATCTTGATGTTAATAAATAAAAGATAGAGCACAAAAAGTTAGATATTTTTTCAGATTTTCAGAGAAATTGATTCAGCCAATTTCTTTATAGAGGTTTTTATAGATTTTTATGAAAAACCCGTTTTCACTCTCGAATTTGCTTGAAAGTGAACCCAAATTGACTTAAAAAGATGGGAAATTCAACAATAAACACTTTTCATTTAGAGCAAACCATAGGTTAATTGATGGCTTTGTTATTTTTCAAAAGAAGTACGAAAAAAATGAAAAAGATTTTTGCATCAACCTAATAGTTTAAAAGTTTTTGAAATTAATATAGAGAAAACTGGCACTGAAATGGAAAATTCTGAGAAAGCGACACAAATTGTGGAAACTTTTAGGTTTATCGAAAGTTTAGTTGAGAATTTGATTTCTTGAAAGTCAAGATTAGTCTGTTTTAATAAAAGTGGTTTTCAAACTGGATACTTGGACACTTAGCATCTCTTTAATCTTCAAGCTTTAGTCATAAACAGGCTTATAAACGGAAAAAAAATGGAGAATTTAATATCTTTTGATTTTGAAAGCAAAACCCAACGGATAGGGCAGCTACGTTCTGCGACAGAGAAAGCGGAAAAGCGTAGCTGCCCCATTTGTTGACTTTTTCTGGAAAATTAAAGATATTCAATTTTCCGCTTTTTTTTTCCGTTATAACAAGTGCAATAAAGCAATTAGATACTAACTTTAAACATCGCATTCTCCGCGTTGCTTTATGCTACATGCTTTATGCTACAGCACTGCGGAATTGATCCTTTATGCTACTGCTTTATGCGCGCTGATTGAGTGTCAAATGATAACCCTTGAAATCTTTTTTCAAGGGCGCCATTTTTCAGATTTTGTAGTCCTGCTACTTAATTCATTTTAGTAAACAGATTTTCTTTTCTAAATTCTATCTAAAATTGTGGGATGATCTATCAAGTATACCCTAAAAGCCTAAACTATTTAGATATCTAAAATAGCTGCTGGATAAAAAGTTTAACTATTGATAAGTTTATTTGTAAGAAGCGATAATTAAGAGGAAATTTAGAAAAAAAAGGATAGAAATTGGGGCTGTTTCGAGAATGAGAGAAGCTCCTCTTTTCCTTCTCTTTCAAAACCCCGCCCCCTTTTTCCTTTTCATCCAATCCGCATCTTTCATTCGAATTCATCGATTTGACTGCTTTTTCCATCTTTTTGAAATTTAGTGAATTGATTTCTAGTATGTATTCGACTTTCTGATGATGAGAAAATCGAAAAAAGATATAAATGAACTAACGATGAAAGATATAAATGAACTAACGAACTAATCAAATCTATATCGTATTGGAACCAAATCTGTAGCTTATTGGAATGAAATCTGTACCGTATTGGATAAATGAACTAACGATGGTGTCCGACAATCAAATCTGTATCGTATTGGAACCAAATTGGAATTGATTTCTAGTATGTATTCGACTTTCTGATGATGAGAAAATCGAAAAAAAGATATAAATGAACTAACGATGGTGTCTGACATGACAAAGTCGGCTATAAATATTCCTCCAAGAACTATACGATCGTAAACAATCAAATCTATATCGTATTGGAACCAAATCTGTACCGTATTAGAACCAAATCTGTATTTTATTGGAACCAAATCTGTATCGTATTAGAACCAAATCAAATTTTACTATCAAAGGCAATGATGATAGTCTAAAATCTCTAAAATGAAGAATTTCAATGATTTAATGATCATTGAAGTTTTTCATTGAAGGAATTGTGTCAAATCGAATAAAATCAACGATAAAGTTCAAGTGTTGCTTTCATATTTTGCTCACAAGCCCACAAGACAAGTCTTGAACCCAAATCCAAATCCAGAAAGAGTTGTAAACTCTAAATTTATTTCAAAGGGACATGGGACGTGTGGTCATAAAATGCGGGAGGGCAATTAGCATTCGGATGTCCGTTCAGAGGGGAGAGCTGGACAACAAAGGACCCCTTAAAATCTCCGAAATCCCTCACAAATCTCGTAATGGCTTCGAAATTGTTCCCAAATGCATCAAATCTAATTCTTGACATGGTTTCGAAGTTAAGCTAGAAGTTGGCTAGCTGTTTGTAACCATTTTTAATCCAGAAACTTATCCATTATTCATATCCATTGTTTCAAAGCTGTTTCAAAGCTTCAAAGCTTTCTTTGGGTTTTTTTTTTGTTCAAAAATGATCCTAATAGTAGCCAGCTACTTATCTATCTATTTATCTATTGACAAACAAATCAAACAGCCAAACAGCCAAAAAATTTCTTTTGTAAAATAAGTTTACGAGAGAAAGAGCTGCTTTTTGTGTAATGACCATGGGAAAGTGATAATAGAAGAGAAAATGGATGAGAAAAGGATAAAAGAAAGATTCATTCATATATATAATCAATAAACAAAATATAATCCTTTATTGAGTACTCAGGTAAAATTTCGAGCGATGTAGGAGAAGTGGTCACTCAATGATGAAAGGGCCCCCTCCAGTTAAGCCGATTTCCTCGCAATTTCTCTCGATCGAAACTCCCCATCAACCTATTTCCACTAAACTGTGATGTTGGGCACTATACGGAAAATATCACTATAAAATCAACTTATCAAACTACTTCAAACTACCAAGTGTAGGACTAAAACTAAAAGTTGACCTTGGCCAAGAGCTACATTGGCTATTTGCAAAATCAATCTAACGAATAATCAAATCGGCCGTAGCTTTAAAGAATATATAGCCTTAAGCCCCAGTGGCTATCAATTCTAGAAAAAGTTATCTCAATTCTCAATTCTCTGAGGAACATTTTTAAATTTGCCTTTCATAGAAAATCGAATCTCTTCAAAAGTCTAAACGTTTAAAGAATTTCCCAAGTGTCAAGTCATGAACAACATTATGGAATCATGATGACTGGGGAATGAAATTGCATAGGAAAGAGAAATGGAAGGGGAATGTTTGGTTTGTGCATTTGTGACCATATTGGGAAATGGAGAGGAGAGAAGGCAGTGGGTGAGTCAAATCGGTTTTCATTCATATTTGGGTGAATAGGGAAAGGATTGAATAAAGAAGAACCAATACCTTAAAATTCCCCCTTCTCTTCCTTCCCTCTTTTCCTTTTTTTTCTCCTTTATCGAGTGATTTAGATGTACCAATTGGTGTTTACGGTCAACGCGCGAAACTTTCTAGTAAAGAATGACAAAAAGGAGATCTTTTGATCTGACCGATAGACAGAATGAATGATGAGAACACTTGGCACCTAAGTGACAATGAGAAAAGGATTGACAATGTAAAGGATAAAGGTATTTTCTGACCTAAAACGATAATCGTAACAATCGTACTAACTTCTCCCACTAATTTTTCTGGTACTGGGAAATCCTCTTTGGGCTCAAAGCAAAAGAAAAAGGGGGGTGGTTGGTTGAATTGAGGCGGAACAATTGTGTCCGCATCAATGTTTGGTTAGCCGCAATAATGCAAATTGCAAATCAGCTTGTGCGGGAGAGAAAAGGGGAAACGGGGAAAGGACAGGGGCCAGTTATGGGTTGGATGACTCGAATTCCCACGAGGGCCCCAATTCACCCCACTTCCAGACATGAGACTAATTGGCGAACGATTGGCTTCTCTTCCCGGGCTTGATTATTGCGGATATAAGGGCCAATTTCAGCCACAAACAAATCCTGGAGTTGAATACAAAGAGCTTATATGGATCTGGCTTTAAAATATCAGGGCTGGGTCGGAAGTTTGGATTTAGAACATGCCTAGAATCAAGTAAAGTAGATAAGCTTGTGTAAGGCATAGATTTGCTTTGAAAGGCCATACCCTTAAAGTCTAGCTGGATTACCTGCATAGGGCTATTGTGGTTCTAACTATGACGATAAAGTACTCAAAGTTAGTCTCGAACTCTCCTCCCAACCTCGATATATGTTATTTCAAAAGTTCTCCTTGAACTTGCTGAGATGATTGAACGGTTTGAAGGAAAGAAATCGATGAATTGACAAATGGAAGTTATTCCAAGGATTGAGAATTGGATGAGGGGAATACCGAGAAGATGATTGGATTTGTGAGTGTGAAATTGGAGAATTGAAAATGAATAGCGATGGGGTATGGGGTATTACAAAAGTAAGGCACTGTGCTGCTCTCAAATATTGGTATAAACAGTAGTTGGTTCATTATATATAATATTTAGTATGAATCATCTCTGGCTACAGTATCCTACAGCACCCATATACCCGGGTTTGTATAGCTTTAAACTCGTGCTAAACATGTAGAAGTACAAGGTGCTCGGAATCAGATATCCCAGGCATCACTTGAAGTTTGAATGGCTTTATCGACTTTCAAAATCTACAGTAATTTTGTCTTTACCGTGAGGCAGACTAGAGACAGACTAGAGACAGATTACGGTAGCTTACGAAAGTTGGTACGTTTTAGAAAACGCATTAAAAAACTATTTGTAAGTGGGACTATTTTGAGACCATCGAACTATCCAATGGTAGTTAGCATCACAAAAAAAAAAGAGTGCGAACAATTTGTTGACCTTGTATTCGTGGTGATAGTTAGTATGTTGAGAAAAGGGAGTAGAAAATGGATGAAATGGAGCGTGTGTGAAATGGGAAATGGCCGATAGATGGATTCTTCTCTTTTTCTCATCAATGGGTATCACTGTCTCTCCATCCTTTTCTCTCTTTTCACAACAATTCTATTGTACTATTCTTTTTTGGGGTTTCGGGGTGAGTGTAAGGTTTTTTTTTCCGCGTGAACAACTCGGGCACTCTTTTTTTCTTTCTTTCTTTTTTTTTGTGGGTAAACGATCCATCAACACACATTTGCATACAAAAATATCGAGTGTTTACGGGGATTTTAAAATTCAATAAAACTACCGTAATATTTCAATAGAAAATACGGGGTAGGCTAGTTTCCGCAACTTTTTTTGCGCAACTGGGTCGTTTGCGCAACTCACCATAACTTTCTTCTAAGTGGGCTAATCTTTATGATTTTGATTTCATTTTGTTGCACTTATTGAGATCTACAAAATGAGACCAAAATCATAAAGATTGGCCCACTTAGAAGAAAGTTATGGTGAGTTGCGCAAACGACCCAGTTGCGCAAATGACCCAGTTGCGCAAATGACCCAGTTGCGCAAATGACCCAGTTGCGCAAATGACCCAGTTGCGCAAATGACCCAGTTGCGCAAATGACCCTGTTGCGCAAATGACCCTGTTGCGGAAACTAGCCTACCCCGAAAATACGGGACCATGACGATTGCGCCGCAAGCCAAAATCGAAAATTTCGCCGACGAATTTTGTGCCGAAAGACCAAAAGCGAAAATTGCCCCGAGCGTATTTTCCGCCGGCAAACTTTGCGCCCCGAATTTTGCGCCGCGCACGAAAAACAAAAATTGCGCCGAACAAACTAGCGCTAACCCAGTACTAGAAACAATGTTTTTTATCTGTTTCTGCGCTTTTTCAGCACTTTTCGCTGTTTTTCTTACTTTGGTCTCCCTCCCCCGCCCCCATTTGCATGAATTCCGCCAAAAAATTGATAACCTAACACTTATTCTCCATCCTTTTGATTTTGCTGCCTTGTTTTTGTTTTATTTTATTTTATTTCACTAAAAATTTGCTATTTTCAGTGTCAACTCTTGGTCAAAAGTGTCTTTTTCGGAAGTCCCCTTGCACATTCGATGAGCTGAACGGGCACGTTTGGTGTTTATAGCATTTCTAATTAGAATAACTTAAATGTGTGCTATTTAAATGATAGAATTTCATTACTGGTCACTTGGCAACCGTCTGTTTTATCTATTAAATTTTTCTAATTTCAGAAGGGAATCAAGTGGACTTCATAGTTTTGGCGAAGAATCAAGTAAGAACGTTTGTTTTTATGCTCCATAGGTACTAATGGATTTACAATTAAAGTACTTTTGAATTCAGGTATGCCAGAGATTCTCACTAATCGAGGCAAAGAATTAGTCGAACACGATGAAGGTTTTGAGCTACGCGTAGAGCGTAACAACAAAGACGGTACAAAGGTTTGCAGGTACATTGGGCTTACTTTTTTCGTTGTCGACTCAATTTGGGCATTCTAGCCCCCAAAAGAGTTATGCTAGGTAAGAAATTAAGACACATTTTATCTATCTTTGATCTTTTTAGGTTTTGAACACGAGATAAAAGCAACGATCTTGTCCATGTATCCGCTAGTCGATGTCAACTATTGTGCTTTTCATTTTGCCAATGCGCTTTTCCGCCAAGCACAGGTTTTTGTGTTTATTTTTTGTTAAAACGTCTTGTTTTAGATACGAGATCTGGCAAGTCTTTACAAGGATACTTCGACAAAACTAATGATAAAAGGTTTGATGGCTTTATGTTTTGTACCGCCGGGAGAAGTCGAGCAGCATTTTTACGAGCTAATCAATTGAGCTATCCCTCGCGCACCGCAACATTTACAGCAAAAACTTCAATGTGGGTTTAGATTTTGTTTTATGGTTAATTTACATCTAGATTACTATGACTATTTTCGCGATAATTACATTCGAAAACGTGTCTCAAATGTTTTAATCAATCCTCGATTTGCAATCGAACACTAGAATGCTTATGATCGTGTTGCCGCAAATCTTCAAATTTAAAATAACACGCAAAAGTCTTATAATGCACGCCTGCAGGTAAGAATTCATCAACTTTGTTTTTCAATTTTAACCTTAGGGTATCATAAAACAATGATCCGCTCAACTGGTGGTCTTCCAGCTGTTTCATCATCAAAAGGCGTTTGAAAGTTCGCTACAACGATGCACAGACAAAGTTGCTCACCGTTCTTCAGATGTTCCCTCAAAATCGAAAGGCAAGAAAATTTCACAGAGAGTGACATTTGGCCGTCACTAACCCTATTCGTCCACCACTTTATTTTGGCCATTTTTTGGTTTATCCATTTATATTTCTCCTCGAATTTGATATAGGTTTCTTACGTTGTTACTACTTTTAACGCTGTAAAAAAAAATTGTTTTTTGTTGTTGTGCTCTTTTCACTTACGATTATACGGGTTTTGTTTGTTAATATAATTTTAAAATCTCATTTTTAAAACGCAACTATAATCATGAAAAGTCTTACGAAATGCATCTTCTACAAAGAAACACCAACAATCAACCGTGTGCTAAGTGTAAGTGTGGTGTCATTCTATTTTTCAATATCCCCTCCGGGTGTCATTCTAATACAGCATTTACGGTAGGTTTCTTACGTTGTTACTACTTTTAACGCTGTAAAAAAAATTGTTTTTTGTTGTTGTGCTCTTTTCACTTACGATTATACTGGTTTTGTTTGTTAATATAATTTTAAAATCTCATTTTTAAAACGCAACTATAATCATTAAAGGTCTTACGAAATGCATCTTCTACAAAGAAACACCAACAAACCATCGTCTGAGCACTCAAGTGACAATGTTTGCATTTAAAAACATGTAGTCATTGTGATTGAACTTAAATTCGATTCTGCGTCATCAAAAAACAACATAAAGTCTCAATGAAATAATTCAAGTCCTTCCGCGCAAATTTCGCAGTGCAATTTTCGTTTTTGGCTTGCGGCATAATCGTCCCGTCATGGTCCCGAAAATACTTCTTGCACTAACAACTAAGCTCATTAGGGAATAATCTCGGAGCTTTTAGAAAATGGGAGAACAAGGTGCTTGTTATTGGTTTGGGGATCACTGCTAGCTTTAGAAAAACGTTCTTAGGTTTACGGTAACTAGGGAATCTAGATTCAGGAGTACTTGAACTGAAAATAAATGCACTTTCTGGGTTTACGGTAACGGTAATTTTCTAGAGAACTTGGCTCCGGGAGTACGGTAACTATATGTGAACGTAAAGGATGCGATAGCTATCATTAGACAAAAAATCATTCCGGGTGTCGGCACCAAATTCCGATCGTGATATTAAAAGCACGAAAGATACCCTAAGTTCAATGAAAGTTTAAAAAGCGAATTCACGAATGATCTCCTTTTCTTCTCCTCTAATCACCATCATTTCTTCTCCTCTCATCATTCTCCTCTCATCACCAAATCAATCTTTCACTCGACTTTTATTCGTCTTCTTTGTGTATCCAAGTGAATCACTTGATTTTCCTTTTTCTTTCAATAGTCCATGTTTGCGACAATTTGGTGACCTAGTGATTGAACTGCTCTTCGCTTACTCAACTTTCCAAATGACGCGCTTTTCCGACAACCTCGTTGCCACTTTTCAGATCTTTATGCGCATTGAATTTTTTTGTTTACAGTACAAATATTATCGTGGCTGATTTTATGTTGTTACGGGTGACTATAGACGTTGAAAATGAACAATATCTATTGCTTGGCCATGTCCAAATTTTAAAGAGTAGCTCTTTCTGGTCATTTTGGCGCAAAGAGTTGAATTTGCTCGAGTTTGAAGTATAAAAAGGCGACCATTTTCATTTGCACAACTGATCTTGACGTTCATTCTATTTGAGATTAACTTTTTTCTTTTCTTAAAACCTTTTTAGTATTTATGATGTGTTTATTTTCAGGTAATGCGTCCTGTCAGCGTTATTTTTGGACGTTTCTTGGGGCGGTGCTCTTCATTACAAGCAAGCCGACAACTCGCAACCGGGTCCACATGTACAATCAGAGATGCACTCAATCAGGTGATTTTTTCAATCAGGATAATTTTGAGCTTTTAACAGCTTTTAGAACTTTGTTTCTTTTGTAAATTGATTAAGCAATATAATTAAAAGTTTTAGGCTCTTGACGAGGAAATCAGACGAGATCCAAACGTTTTTCTGATGGGTGAAGAGGTTGCACAATACGATGGAGCGTACAAGGTTAAATAAATTTAATTTTTCCATATTGTTTGCTTCTAACAGGTTTCGAAAGGTCTTTGGAAGAAACATGGAGATTCTCGTATTTGGGATACACCAATCACCGAGATGGGATTTGCTGGAATTGCTGTAGGAGCTGCGTTTGCTGGTTTGTTACTGTTTTTCGTCTATTTTATGATTGTTATCTAGGTTTGCGCCCCGTTTGCGAGTTTATGACTTTCAATTTCTCTATGCAGGCTATTGATCAAATCATTAATTCGGCTGCTAAAACCTACTACATGTCAGCGGGAAAGGTATAGAGCTTTATTTTTATAAAATTACATTTTTTTTTTAGGTTACTTGTCCCATCGTTTTTCGAGGACCAAACGGGGCTGCTGCTGGTGTGGCTGCTCAGCATTCTCAGGATTTTTCTGCTTGGTTTGCACACTGCCCGGGATTAAAAGTTTTATTTTCTTGGTAATATAAGGAAACTTTTTGTTGAGGTTGTTACCCCTTACAATGCCGAAGAAGCCAAGGGACTTTTGAAAGCTTCAATTCGCGATGACAATCCAGGTATATTGTTAAAGAATTTCCAAAAAACTTTGAAAACATTTTAGTGGTGTTTCTGGAAAACGAGATTCTTTATGGTCAACCTTTCCCGTTCTCTGATGAGGCAAAGAGTGAAGATTTTGTATTGCCAATTGGAAAGGCCCACGTTGAGCGGTTAGAAAACACTTTTAACGTGTATATATTGTTTTTAGGGTCGGCAAGCACGTAACAATTGTGACATATTCAAGAGGAATGGAATTTTCACTCGAAGCAGCCAAAGAACTCGCATCGATCGGTGTTGAAGCTGAGGTTATTTTTTTGAATTTTGTTTTGTTGTGAACTTTTCTTTTGAATTGAGAGTTTTGTCATTAGGACATTAGGAGTGTTGTCTTTATTGAATTTGTGTTTAGGTGATCAACCTTCGAACGCTGCGACCATTTGATTTCGAAACGATTAAAAAGAGTATTATGAAGACCAATCACTTGGTCACAGTTGAAACGGGATGGCCATTTGCAGGTAAAGTTTTTAAAGTTGCTATCATTTTAATCTTTTAGGAATCGGAGCAGAGATTATCGCTCAAGTGATTGAATCGGAAGCCTTTGATTATCTTGATGCTCCCCCATACAGGTATGTTTTTAGTATTTGGGCTTTTAATCGATTGGTTTACTTTAGAGTAACTGGCGTAGATGTTCCAATGCCATACACCCAGACGCTTGAAGCTGCGGCACTTCCAACGACGGCGCATGTTGTGAAAACGGTGAAAAAGAGCCTTCACATCCAATAGAATTTTCGAATAATTTTTAATTCTTGTTTGTGTTTTGATCTTTTAAATTAGGTTGGCATACATAATTAGGCTCTTTTTGCATAGTCTTCTTTTGCTTGTACGCATTGATTTATTGGAGCAATTTTTTAAAGTCATAGTGCGGCTGTTTTGGAATCTTAATATATTGTTTAAATTTCTTTGTTAAGAATATAAACGGTAATCAAAGAAGTGCCACTCTCTAAGCCCTCAATCCAAAATGACAAGACCATAATTTTTTGTTTCTAAGCATTTAGTTTTATATATAAATGACTGATAAAAGGTCGACAAAAATGAGTGTCAGATGATCGCTGAGTTGACGCAAAACTCTGTTTTGCAGCTCGACACTTTGGGAAGAGCAAACAAACTGACACTGCAAATTTTTGTCGGCCATTAGTTTAGAAATAGGTTATCTTGTTAGAACCACTGAACTTTTAAACTCTCTTGATCTGGGTATTTATTGAAATTAGTCAGACCATATACATAGGGGTCGTGTTGTGGTATGTTGAAAATCACCTCCATCCTAGTTTGAACGTTTTCTTTCGTATGGAATGAATAAAGTTTTAGACTATCGAAGTATAAACACATTCACATAATCATGCCTTGTTTTCAATGCTATTTTAAGTTTCATAAAATATTTACTCACAATTTTTATCAAACAAATAACAACAGACAAAAAACGGAAACACGATACATGAAAGGGCCAAAAACTGAATAAAAACAATAAATACTAGCTTGCCCCCAATTCCCCGATTGAAGTTTCAAGTCCACGCAAAAAAAGAAGAAGCGAACAAGAAACAGAAGTCAACCAACCAGGGCGAGCATTATTAAAGTGCTTTCCGTCATTGGATTTTCATGCTATCTACACAATTAGAGACCCGGGGAAAGAGATGAACGCACAATTGAAGACTATTTAGAAGAACATTCCAGCTACACCGCCCATTTCTTGTTGTTCTTTCACGAAAATCTCGAAGTATTGATAGATGATTGTAACGGCCAGCAAGATTCCGGTTCCAGATCCGATGGCGCCTAAAAAAATATAAAAGTTTGCTTCTAGAAAAGAAGCAACTAACCCATAAAGTCGGCAGTCACAGAAAGGGCTCCAATGCAAAGACCTCCAAAAGCAGCGGCAGTAGGAATGTACCTAAAAGTTAAGGATTATTTCACTGTAAACTTGGGAAAAACAAACCGGTTGAGCTCGTGAATCATTGATTTCTCTCGGTGTCCTCGCATGATCATTTGTTGTTCTTTCAATTGCTTGGCCACATCCTTGGCAGAGCTTCCAGACACATCAATCCACGTCTTTGAGAAGAAAGCGCATGATCCGAGCATGAAAACGATGTAAATGATGCAGTGGAAAGGATCGTCAAGAACAGCGGTAAGGCTAAATTAAAAATAAAAATCGAATGGCAGGTTATGACTGACCTATCAGGCGGTGAAAGATAATAGCACAATCCTCCAGTGGGGTAGCTGCGATAGGTTCCAGAAGCATCAGACCAGGTTCCAAGAATATTCACCAAGATGTTGCCACCGAACTTTGCAGAAAGCATCTAAAGTTAATAAGTTTATAACCTTATGGGTTTCAAAAAAACTCGTTACTAGCTAATAAACTAATGTACGAGTGCTGTAACGAAACTGTGTTTTACCCTAGCCGATTAAAAAACACACCTGAGAGATGACGTACAAGTTGGAGACAAGAGCTGATTGAAGGATGATTGGAATGTTCGAGGTGTAGAAAAGTTTGATTGGGTAGCTCGAGTATTGTCCACGGTAGCGCGAAGATTTGATAGGGAGATCCACACGGAAGCCCTATAATGATTTCAGTTAAAAAAATACTAACTATGATCATACCTGGAAGTAGATCACAACAGCGAACACCAAAACGGTAGCCATCAAGTTCATCAAGTTGGGGAGATTTTGTCGGTAGAAAGCCTCGCGAAGTGCACGAACCTAAAGCTAATGAATAACACAAATCAGTACAACAGCTTATGCTCAAGGAGCTTTGATCTACAAAATCAAGTGTCTTTGAAAAATTCTTACTTTGTCGTTGCGGGTGGCAAGGAGATGAAACAAGGCAATGACTGCTCCTTCGAATTCAGTTCCACGTCCGGTGTTCATTGTCGCAGGTGAAAAGGCTTTCCAAACAATTGTTTCGCAGATGTTTGTGGCGATGAAAAGCGAGATACCAGATCCAAGTCCATACCCTTTCTAAAATGAAATATTATTTTTTAATGCTTATTAAAATCTACCTGAAGAAGCTCGTCAAGAAGAAGAACGATCAATCCAGCAACAACCAATTGGACGACAATCAACAGACAAATTCCAGCTCCGATTTCCGACGGTTCACCATAAAGTCCACTGAGCACGTAAACAATAGCCTGACCAACAGTGATCACCATTCCGAAGACTAAAGTATAACATTATACCAACTCAGCTTCCTAGTTCTTAGTCTACGACTAATTAATGCTTACGTTTTTGTGCTCCATTGAACAGTGCTCGATCCTTTGGGGTGTCACCAACTTCAATGATCTTGGCGCCGGCGAGCAGTTGCATGATAAGTCCCGAAGTTACAATTGGCGAGATTCCGAGCTCCATCAATGTTCCTCGATTCGAGGCAAGAATCACTCGAAGCCAGTAGAATGGATCAGCTGAATCCGTCGACATAATTCCTAAAAGATCACACGTAAACGCTGAACAATGCCATAAAGTTACCGAAAAGTGGGATTTGACAGCAGACCAAGAAGATGAAAAGGGTTATGGCGGTCCATAGCATCTTTTCACGGAAGGCGATCTTGCGTTCCGGCTTTGAAACCTCGGGCACGAAGCCGCAGAAAGGCTTGACGAAGTCGAGAAACTTTACTAAAAACAAAAACTGTATAATTTTTCCGTTATGTGTTCGAGTTATACTTTCAGGCCTATCTTAACTATCTAAGACAGATATACCAAAGTTAACGCCCTTCTATGCCCTGTATAGCACTTGAGATTAAAAGAAAAACGACTTACTTCCCATTTTGTGAACCAATTGACTGTCGAGTTAGAAGTAACAGCAACTCAAGTCGAAGGGAATCTGAATTCGAAGTGTCTCCCTACCAAAAAGAAGGCAATGGAAAAGAACCAACGCTGCTAAACGCTGCGGATAAGCAAACGACATGGTACGGTCAAACGAAAAGGCAAAAGAGAACTGCAAAAGTAAGAATCGGGGTCTCGCCGCGAAAAGATCATCTTTAACTACGACATGCTTTTAACTCTTTTGAGATTTATTTTCCGAAAAAAACTAGCATCTTTTTACTTGAAATAAGGTTTTCTTGTTGCGCTTAAATAAAAATAATGATCAGAGTACGCTTTTTGCAACCAATCGTCACGAAAACTTGTTGGCAAATTGCAATTCTGCCAGTTTTGGTCTTCAATTTTAAATAGTAAAATATGCCCCCGTTAACTGAATATCTTAACTCCTTAATAAAAGAAACTATTTTGCCTTACGGTAAAAGATATTCAAGTACTTCATTGAAAATTTTTTATCTGCATAAGCTTTTTTCACGACCAAATTTTTTCCGCATTCATTTCTTCTCGTAGCTTTTTTGAAGTGACCTTTCTGACATCACTTTTGTGGTAAGCTACCCTTTGCCTGGTTCTTGCACGGTTAAACTTTTCTTTCTTTCGACCAATACCCCGTGGCAATTACAACTGAACTCAGCAATAGAAATTACGACCTTTCGCGCCATGTTACCCACATCTGCGATTTGCCCCTTATAAACTACCCATCTTCGATTGTTTTTCAGTACATTTTGCTCTTCGTTTCATGCTTATCACTTATTACCCTTTAAATTTAGAGGTAATTCGCGGCGCCATGTCGCTTATCATTCCGGAGAAGTTTCAACACATTCATCGTGTTCTCAACACCAACATCGATGGTAACCGAAAGATCCCCTACGCTCTGACTGCTATTAAGGTAACTTTTTGAATTTATTGGTGCTGCCCAGTTTGGGAGCAAAGGTTTGCACAGCTCATCCGTCAAGGATTAACAAGAAAACCAGATTCGCTGAACGAGAAAAGACTTGTATTCGAAAATGTATTAGCTTTAAACAATTATCTCTGTTTAAACAAAATAATATTGTTTTTTTAGGGAGTTGGCCGTCGTTTCGCTTTCCTGATCTGCCGCAAAGCTGACATCGATATCCACAAGCGCGCTGGAGAGTTGAACGAGGATGATTACGAGAAACTCCAAACAATCATGCAGAATCCCTCGCAATACAAGATCCCCAACTGGTTCCTGAACAGACAAAAGGATTGGAAAGACGGCAAATATTCGCAGGTAATTTTTCAATGGTTGAACAATAAGGAATTAGATAGTAGCATCCGTAAACCGTCATTTCGTTCTGTTTTTTAAAGGGAATTTTAAAGTTAGAGATTTTGAAAATATTTACTGGGTCTTGAGGTTCCGTTAAAGGAGTTTCATGTGCGACCAACATGATTCGCGGAGATTGCCATTCTTTCTATAATCGTATGTCGAGGCTTAGCATCTAAGCTCTAAACAATTGGGGGAAAGGCTCGGGAATTTTCTAAATGCGTATAATTTTTTGAATGCCCGTTGGTCTAGATTGAATTATTGAAATACTGAAATGTTTTTTTCTAGCTTCTCTCCACCGGTGTTGACAACAAGCTCCGTGAGGATCTCGAGCGAATGAAGAAAATCCGCTTGCATCGTGGTCTACGACACTACTGGGGACTCCGTGTGCGTGGTCAACATACCAAGACAACAGGTCGCAAGGGACGCACGGTGGGAGTGTCCAAAAAGAAGGGAGGATAATTTGTTTTTGTTGCCTTTGGGATTTATTTTGACGAATAAATGTTATTGCTTGTTTTAATACAATTTATTCTGTTTTGATAGCCTTTTCTTCATCATAGTCCAATGTGTGGTTGTTGTAAAAATATCCAAGCACCATCATGTGAAAGAAAATCAGGCCGGAAGAAGGAAAGCTAAATGTGACTTTTTTCAAGTTATTTATTATCAGATTTACCCATTTTTAATGAAGTGACCCGAAAACAATTCTAGCGACCCGTCAATCAGCACTTTCCTGAAAACTGTTGTCCCAACACCGGGACTTCCCAAGAAACAAAAAACTCCGAAAATTCCTGAAATTATTTTGAAAATGTTTTTTTGTGCGATCACCTGGTATCACAGTGAATAACATTCCCAATGAAATCAACCTTCGCGTATTTTGTTCACCAATTCTTTTTCTCATTTCTTGAAATTTACTTGTCGACCATAGAGCAACACCAGCCCACTCGAAAATTAACTCAATCCCCGAAAGGGAGACCCAGTATACGTAGTGGGAATCAAAACCTTAATTTCTTTATGATTTTGTACTAATCGTTGAGTTACCATGCCAGACGAGTACAACAAGGAATACATTCACCATTGATATAAATCGTAGCACAGATCCTTTCCATCCAGTTACGTTTCTCATCAATGGAATGTAGACCTAGAATATCTTTGTAGTAGATTCGTTCTTTGTACTTTCTTTACCTGGTTTTTTAGAAACTGATATAAACCAGCGTCAAAATGTCTCCAAATTCGAGAGTACCGCGAAACGCGTGATACACAAATTGGCGGCGGTGGTGGAGTCATTCCTGAATAGAAAAGTTACTTTGGTACTCATGAATTCCAAGAAAACCATCAATTTTCGCGAATAGTGACGGGATCCCAAAGATGACGACATATTTGATGTGAAAGTACTGCCCAACCGCATACGAGATCGACATTACTGTAAAAAGAAAAGCAATACACTGGGTAAGACTACGGTAGTTTCGCAAGTTTCCGTGCTTTAGAAAACATCCTAGTCGAAACCTTTATTACCTTGATATGAGTTCATTCCAAATAGAAGTGTGTTCGGCGATGAGAAAACGGCATTCACATAGATAAAGTGCATCAAAAAATCCAAGAACCCAAGCCAAAAAAGTAGACGAAAAGCGAAGATGAGAAGATCGCGATTTTTGGGAGATTTTTCTGTTCTATTAAAATCTTTCTCTTTTCTTCTCCTTTTCTCCAATTGTTTTCGGAAATCATCAAATAATACGATGAGCGTTATCGAGAATGGAAGATAGAGTAGATAGATGAGAATATCGACTAGAAGCCCTTTTTTCTGTTCGTCGCTTTCTTTCGGCTCTTGTCGACACAAATAAATGGAGACATTGATTATCTTCAATTGAGAAAAATTGAGTGAATGATATTCATGCGAACAAACCTTTAGACAAGTGTACGCATAAAGATTAAACTCTAGGTAGTAAACGTAAGAAGTGTGAGAGAATGGAGCGATCTTTGAGCACTGAGATTTGCATTTGAAAAAAAGTCCCGGGTATTTTTCCAATATCGAGGGAGCGGAAGGATTATCGGGGGAGCGAAAGGAAAATCGGGGGAGCAAATTTTGCCCCCTCGAAAAATGCATTTCCGGAACTGTATTTTAACCGCAACGTTTCTTTTTTTAAAATCTTAACGACGTTGCGGTTCTCCGGCATTTGTGCGTTCAAGGAATCGACGGCAATCGACTATTTCGTCACCAAACGAGTCATCCAGTCGTGGATTTGCAACTGTGGCGAATTGATGAAAGTCCGCTCAAAGGGAAAATATCCATTTCGCTGGGTGTTAGATATTTAAGTCACTTTTGTGATCTAATATAAAAGTTTTGAGAATAACGGGTAATTCGCGGATTTTATGGCGGTGGTTTGTATAATATCGGACATATGTAGCGCTGCCAAAATTTGCTCCCCCGATTTTCCTTTCGCTCCCCCGATATTGGAAAAGTACCAAGTCCCGAATTGGGGAAAAATCGCCCCCACCTTGAGAATGAAACCGATACACAAAAGCCAGGCGATTGCTTCTTTTCGAAAAAAGTAGACAAGCGATAAAACGAAAATCGTCAGAAAAATGCACGTTGATAGGCAGGGAAAGCTGAAAATACTCATGTAATATTTGGATTTTCGATCCTTGTGTCTTGTTGTACAAGGTGAAAGTACCTTGTCAAGAGCACATGCAATCCGAGTTGAGAGAAAAGAAGCGGGAAAATGTAGAGATTCCTTGAGGTTTTCATTAGAAACGTGAAAATGATCGAGTTCATCAAAAGGCATCCGAAAAGACGTGGGAAATTCTTTTTGTAAAACCACCACTCCGAATCCGAGTTGTCGATTTTTTGATTTGGAATGTAACTGAAAAATTGAAAATTGAATTTCAGGAGAATTTGAGAAGTACTCTTTTCTAAAACGTGGTAACTTTTTGAAAATTTTGAGGAAAAGAGAACAACCGCTCTTAAACAAGCTCTTAAACAAGCTCTTAAACAGCTCTTAAACTCTTAAAAAACGTAACCTTGTAATCAGGATTCCTATAGAAGTGATCAAAAGATATAAAAGGAGGTTATGATAGTTTTTTTAAAAGTTGACACGTTTATAGCGAAAGCAGGTTCTTTTCCATTAGCAGTCTAGGTTCATTATAGGCTATTAATGAAAAAAAAAATCTAGTAAAGAAAGATTTTCGTAAATAAAACCTGCTATCATGAAGCCAATGCTCAATCCAGGGATAGATTTCTCCATTTGTCGTGTAATAAGCGATGACAAACGCGAGAAACGAATGCGAAATCCAGAAGAAACGATTCAGATTTCTCTCCCAATCGGGTAAACGAACAGGGATAAATCGTTCAACGATCATCTAAACGAAATAAAAAAATTGTTTTCAAAATTATATTACTATAGTATGTCAACGGTTTTTAGATCATTTCAAAGAAATCTGAAATGTTTAGTGTGTTTGCTCGTTTCATTGTTGAGTCTGAGAGTCTCATTTATGAGTCAAAACCATCCTTTCCTTTCCCCATTTCCCCCATCATATTTCCCTTTCTCCTGTCGATTTTTGTGTCTTCTTCTTTTTCCTTACATATGAATAGAGCCACCTGGGGGTGCCCTTCGTTCCCCCGAATTTCCATTTCTACGGGATTCTACGAATTTCTATTCAGGATCTTGGCAAGATTTCATTGGCATCTAAAGCCCAATTAGCCTAAAGCTTTAGAATCTGTAAGTTTTGTTACTAACCTGACTCCAAAATCCTTAGCGAAATGTCAATGTCATCTTTTCGTGAAGAAGTTGAAGAATAAAGATACAAAGTTTACATGATTTAAATCAAAACAAAGAGTGTTTTGAGAAGAGAAAGTGAGCCTGAAAGAGGAGAAATGGAAAAGGAGAATGAGAACTAGTTGTGGAAATGGAAAGAGAGGGGAGGAAGGGAAAGGGGATCAAGTGAGGGAATGACCCAATTGAGGGTATCGGACAGGAGAGGATCCTTTCCCTGTACAGTCACGACCCTCAAAAAATCCTGAAATTTCCGCCCAAATCTCTTCATTTAGATTTGTATTGCATTTGCATAGTCCTCAAGTGCATTTAAACCTCTAATTCAGCAAAAATTTATTTGCAAGCGAGTTGGCTTTTAAAGAAAACCCAACAACAATTTATTGATTCTAAATGTATATACAATCTATATGAATATGTAAGTAAAAGTAAAAGAAAATTAAGCATTCGATGAGGCGGTAAAATGCACAACGTTTTGAGTTTATAATGCAATTTGGTTCTCAGTCAGTTTGAAATAGGAAAGAAGAAAGAAATGAAACTTATATCCGTTCAGATCCTGCAATTGGCAATCCTCCCGGAATCTCGTTGTCATCGTAGTCCAATTTTTGTGGATCCTCCTCTTCAGGCTCATCTTGCTCTGTTTCCACTTCGGCTCGTGGCGGTGTTCTGCGATACCCGTTTGCACCACCTGAAAAAAAAAGATTTTGTGATAACAATTGTAGTAATCAGATGTCAAGATTAGCCCAGGATTACCTGACACGCGTCGACTGCTTCGATCTGACAGTAAACCATCATCTGATTGAGTCGTCCGAGTCAAAAGTTCCTAAAACGCAAAAATTTTAACCGACATTCAAAAAACAAACCATTTCTTCATGATCTTTTTGATGTTTTCCCCAAAATCGTTGTAAAATTCCTCGAATAATGCTTCCCGGCAATCTTTGATGTTCTCTGATTAAAGCTCGTACCTCGATTTTGATGGCTTTTCGAATCTGTAAAATGGAAATGGAAATGAAAATGAAAATGAAAATATTGATTAGAGTTAAACTGGAAAAGTGAATAAAAAATCAAATTAATAAAACTCACTTGCAAAGGACTTGCAGTGTCATAATCGAAAGTCATCGGCTTCCCAAGATGGGTGATCATCTTGACGGGGAAACCACCATAAATTGGGCACAATGGTAGTTTTGTTTTCTCGTATAACCATCTAAAAGATCTCAATAGTTTGAAAGCTGAAAATTTTTCAAACCTTAAGAAAGTTCGTCCCCATTCCGGTGTTCGAAAAGCATCACGACAGTTTTCGGTGAACATGGGGATCACGGGCTGAAAGAACATTTTAAATGCGATAAAACAGATCATACCGTTTTTGAGTTTAGAACCACTCGAGCGAATCCAAGTCGTTTCCCCCACATAATATCATATAAATGCGGATCGGAGAAAAGAGCTTCACGGACCCCTAAAAATGATAAAATTTTAAAGTTGAACCACTTAACTACCTCCCGGTGCAATACATAGCAAGTGTCCATCGTTCAAATTTGCCGTACAATCTTCAACGGTTCCAGGAGTCACAGAAAACAATTTGCACAG
Organism: Mesorhabditis belari; assembly: GCA_958450365.1. Classification (NCBI taxonomy): domain Eukaryota; kingdom Metazoa; phylum Nematoda; class Chromadorea; order Rhabditida; family Rhabditidae; genus Mesorhabditis; species Mesorhabditis belari. The sequence continues at coordinate 1,504,784 of CAUEEP010000727.1, read as the reverse complement.
AACACCCCATCCTAAAAATCAATCTAAGTTTTTAAAAATGAAATAGCTAAAATAAAGGACAGAAAATCAACAAAGATTGACCTGGTATTTTGAAAATAAATTTATCACCGACACAGTGTAACGATCGTCGCTTGACAAGTGTAATCTAAAGCACATTGAGTTTAGAAAAACAAACTATAAACCAACCTTCGAAATCAAATAATAAACATCTAAAGGTAGGCAACCATGGTAATATATAAACAGTGCCGGGCCATTTTCGGGCACATTTTCAATGCCATTCACTTCATAACCTGAATAGAAATAGAAATAGAAAACGTTAAAGATTCAAATCAAACCATGCCAAACGTGGCCAATCGCATCCCAAAATGAAGCTATCGCCACCCTAGCACCATCCCAGTATGAAGTATGATAAGCCTACACATTATTACATTAATATAAAAGTTCCCTTCAATATAAAATCACCTCACGTATCCTATTTCGTAAACCATAAATGTGCAAAAAGATTATAGAACCGTAGATGAATATCACAAGTAGTATCGGTAACACAAAAATCACGATCACCGGTAGAAATAACCAGAGTAAATACTAAAAAAAAAATGTATAAAAGGGATCTAAAGAAAAACTGCTTACCTCCATATATTCAAGATCGATATGATCAACTGCCCAAGTAATCCAAAGTAGTAAAACCTGAATAAACCGATGACTTTGGGTATTTTGCTGTATTTGGGGCATAACCATTGACATTTTTCTTTCCTACAATTGTCCTATGAGAAAAAATTGTTAAGAATTTAAATGCAAATCAGCTTTTGATAGGAAAGAGTCGATTCTCACATAGTGAAAGGTAACAAAATTTCGATTGCAAAATTGAATTTCGATAGTTGGCTATGAAATAATCGATTAAGATTAAACGCACCTCAATGTGTGGTCGCAAAAATTCGGGCCAAGCTATCTCTTCAAGACCTCTTAGCAGAGCGGAAGCACCAACAATTGCATGTGCATGGGTTTCATTGGTGACCGCGGACATTCACTCTAAAAAATTCACTTATCAATCGAACTCGGAAATTGAAAGGGGACAGAGAAAGAGGGAAAAAAAAAGAAAACAAAGAAGACATTCTTTTTCACCTTTAATCAACCAGTCAAGATAAGCAACACCCCACACCGCCCAACAGGAATATATATCGAACAAGAGCCCCCCTCGTGAGCTATTTTTTTCTTCTAAAGACTCAAAATAACCATACTACATTTCAGTTGTAGTAGCGTTTCGAGATGATGAACAAAATGATGAGATATGTGAATGGAAAAACCTGAGACTTCTCACATTGGATCATTATCGAAAAAATTTATTCAAAAAATTATGCATCACAACCAAGTGGGAGGAGTATCACATTTAGAGCAAAATTCGTACGTATGATTATGTACAAACAAATTATGCAAATTCCAAACAAAAAAACAATTTAAATACAAAATTTTCCCTATAATAAAGACTGTGTTAATTGTGCTGGTGAGTCAATTGTGGATTTCTCGTCGTTTTTGTGAAGAATCCAAGCATGTTTCTGTCAAATTTGTCCTGGTAATTAGTATACTTTGTTAGATTGATTACCTGGTTGTCTATCGCATAAGAGTAGCAAGTCTTGACCTAATTTTATACTTTTGTTGTTAATGTTTTTGATTTTCTTACCGTCCAACCGTCCATCTCTAAAGCATTCAAGACGGCGAGAGGTGAAGATTTCGAAGCGAGACGCGTACATGAGCACGGCGATGGAGAATGCTTCTGGCAAAAAATAATCTGAAACTTTGGTTGAAATTTTGGGTCATGTCTATATCCAACGTGCTGCTCCAAGATAGAGTTGGGAATTTCGTAAGACATGCCATCTCGAGAAATAGTACACCTCAATTTGGGGACTTTTATTAGCTTTTTCAGTGACTTACCCTTTATTTGACAACGAGTGAGCAGTTACGACCAGGTGTGGCATTGACCTGAAACTCATTTTTACCTATCCCACAACAATTTTGAGATATTTAACGATTATCATTCTGAACAAGTAACGTTAAAATCGTCAAAGATCTTTATTTACACAAAGTCAATAATCCTATAAAAAAGCAAATAAATAAAGCCCTAATCTGTTTCGAGATTCTTGTCGTTGAAAGGCCATCGACCATCGTCGAATATCACCACAGCTCCTAGAATTATTAAATTGAGATCAAAAATTTTGAGGCTATGTAGTTGCGTTAATTTATGCGATGAAACCGCAGTAATTGCTATGTGTATCATAATATTAGACCAGATAAAAGTTACCATTATTCAGCGTTAGCCGCACTTTGCTCGTCACAAACGCTTTTTCTGGAGCTTCACGTGTGGCATATATTTCAGCAAAACCGGCATCGAGCTGACCCGTCACAGGGATTCGTAGCTGTAAAATTATACATTAAAAAAATTTAAAAAGTAGTGTGTTACATAGACATTTACAATATATATCAGCCATTACCATGGATGTAGTTTTATCGACATAATTTCTTCGCCTATCGCTAAGGTCTACGGCCCCAACTTGTATTGGAGGACCGAGAGCATCCTAAATATTCAATTTAGAATTATCCAAATCTCATGTTGAACCTTTGCTTTCTGATGTTCAGATATAATCGTTAAACCTTCGAGATAATGAGGTAGCTTCCTAAATTAGACCTTAAAAATAAATAAAAACTGACAGTTACCTTACTTTGTGCTGCATATATTTCTGCGCAAAATATAACCCTGTAGCTCCTGTGACAAAAACACCCGCTGCAACTTGAACCAATGCAGAATGACTAATCTAAACAAAGTACTACATCACCGTTTTATTGTTAAAAAAACATACCTTATTTAATCTAGACATAATGCTTTGCTATTTCATTATCAGCATTGGCCTAAATCTACTTGTTTATTAAATGACAATGACATGCAAAAAGAACACGAAAAGACTAGCGGAGGTTATTCCTATAAATGATGGAGGTTATTCTTTGTAAAGAGTCCATACAAGCGTCTGTCCAACGCCAGCCGTGGACTGAACATGCCAACCCAGTTTCTAAAGAGAGGTAAACTCTTGAAAATCTTTTGGACACCACCTCTAAAATATTTAGAACCTTTCCGGGTGGATGAGGTGAGGTCCACCTGAAACTCTTTGTGAATGCCGATAGGAGGGGATAACCCTTTTAAGTCGGGAATGTTAATTCATACTCGGGAACTGCATGGCCGAGCTCTTGTTTCAATTCAGCGTCAACAGCAGATGCAATCTCCTCCGTTGTTGTGTCAACATCTCCAATCTGTCCGAATTGTGTACGTTAACGTTATGGATTTGGCCCTCCTACCATAGTTGGACCCGATCCTAGTCTTATCACGGTGCTAACAAGAAGGTACGGCATGCCACAGGAATGTAGTTCGATAAAGTTTTGATTAAAATGAACAAAAAAACACCCCATGCTTTGTTTTAAATTAAAAAGTCACACCAGTATCTTTGTTTAAGTCAAACTGAAAATTCGCAAAGTATGCAAATGTAAAAGTATATTGTGGAAAAACCCACCAAACAAAATAAGTAGTAGAAAACAGCTTTATCGCAAAAATTTTAAAATAGGACCCGATTTAAGATACATGTATTTAACATAAAAACATGTAGTATTTGAATGATCATCAATCAATCTTTTTGTAAAGCTTGAGAGTGTGCCATACTCATACTGAGGCCCTCGTCGTCCTAAAAACTATCAATTAAACAATAAATGTTCGAGTAATCAACCAAATATCCAGGTCCTGAAACTCGCAAGGTACGAGATAAATAGATAGGATGACATTGAACACTACAATGAACTGTAGTGAGATTTTGTTTGGCAGCTTCCACTCTAAAAATCAAACAAGTAGGTGAGTTTTTGTTTTAAAAAACTACCGTTGAAGCGTCTTCTTGATAGCGGATTCGCTAACTTTGTGAGCAGGAATTTGCAGATGAACAACATCGTTCTCAAATCGTGCAGTGAGCTTTCCTTCTTGACTCAATCTAAAGAAAAAATACAATCTATCACAACCCAGATTGGCTAAAACTGACTTCTCACAAAGCTCTTTGGCTTCTTCCACGGACTTCAAGTAAGCTCGGCGAACAAGGTCTTGGATACCAATATTCGAGAAACACTAAAACTTAAGAGTACGTAGAATGGAAATGGAAACTTACCTTAGCGACTTTTAGCACTGCTCTTTCTGTCAGAGCAACAAGTAGAGCGTTAATCAGATCCGTGGTTTCATCCTAAGCAAAATTCTTAATAGGAGCAACAGTATCTAAAACAAACCTTCTCAAAAACCTTTTCATGTTCCTTCAAAACCGCGTTCACTGCAGCCAGTGTATTTTCTTTTGATTGCATTGCATTATAAATCTAAAGCTTAACTTATTTATTAAATATTCCGAAAAACTGGCTTTCATGTATGGTTCACACTCTTGTCGCCAGACGCGATTCAAACACGGCGATCGTCCTGCTGGTGGAGTAACATCTTTGTCAGCCAGAATTTGATAGAGGAACCATCTAAAGCAACAAAAAAATACAGTACCGAGCAAAAGTCTTGCAACATCACTTTTTCAAAAAAATCGATGAAACTTTTTTATAGAAAATGCCACCCGTTCGTAGGGCTTTTTTGTTTTTAATTAGAATAATACATGTACACTTTATTTACAAAAATAAATTCGAAGTTCAGCGTAAAACAAAAAAGTAAATGACAAAACTACTAAAAAATACCCTAAAAACTGGGTGCAAAAGTCTTGCAACATTCTATGTTTCTCATTTTTATTGTTTTCAAATTTATTAATTTACACTAATTTTTGTTTTTTTCAGATGCCAGGTACCTAATTGACGACTCTCGAAAGAGAAAAAACCATGAAAGCAAGAAAAAAAGGAATTTCTCGAGCCGTTGTCTCCGATCTCTTTAAATGCGATCCATCGACCGTTTCTCGCATTGTTTCAAAAGCGAAAACAACTGGACTTATGCATCGAAGAGAGAAGAAAGGACGGCCAAGAAGAACAACAGCAAAAGAGGATCGAATACTTGTGATGGCTTCCAAGAAGGATCCGAACATGACATCAACTGAGGGAGCTCGGCTGATCAAGGATGTTGCAAACAAGGATATCTCTCGATGGACCGTTTCTCGACGATTGACTCAAGCAGGACTGTATAGCCGGAGGGCTGTACGAAAGCCTTTGATGACCGCTGGCCACAGGAAACAACGGCTTCTATTCGCCAGGACGTACCAAAGTTGGACAAAGCAGGATTGGGCCAACGTGATTTTTGTCGATGAAACAAAAGTGGATATCTTTTCTCCAAAAGGCAACCACTTGATCAGACGACCCATTGGAAAGCGAATACTCCTTAAATATATGCGACCTACAATGCGAGCTGGCGGAGGATCAATCATGTGTTTTGGTAAGCCTCATTTCTAATACATGCATTAATTTGCCTTTTTCTAGGGACGATGGCAAAAAATGTGGCAGGTCCACTCGTCCTCATCCAGTCAACCATGAATGCTCGCCAGTATATGGAAATACTAGAAGGATGTATACTTCCATTTGCTCAGGATTACATGGCTCCTAGATGGTTTCTCTACCAGGACAATTCGCCGGTTCACAAGAGCAAGCCCATGATGGGTCCCACGGTGAGTCTCAAATGGAGGAAAAACCGATCTCCCTGGAGGGTTTGCCCTTAATAATGTTTTGTTGGTCAATGTGCCCCCTATGTCGCCTGATTTAAACGTTATTGAGAATTTAATGGGCTTACGTGAAGACAAAGTTACGAGGAAAAGACTTTCACACAAAAGTTGACTTATACGAAAAGTTTGGAGCTTAATTCGCCCAGCAATTCTTCACGAATTAGTCGACTCAATGCCTAAACGACTTAATGAAGTGATTTTGGCAAAAGGTGGACCGATTGAATATTAATTTTTGATGTTTCTGTATAATGTTGCAAGACTTTTGCACCCAGTTTTTAGGGTATTTTTTAGTAGTTTTGTCATTTACTTTTTTGTTTTACGCTGAACTTCGAATTTATTTTTGTAAATAAAGTGTACATGTATTATTCTAATTAAAAACAAAAAAGCCCTACGAACGGGTGGCATTTTCTATAAAAAAATTTCATCGATTTTTTTGAAAAAGTGATGTTGCAAGACTTTTGCTCGGTACTGTATATACCTACTAATCCTCGTCAAGTCCAATTAACACAAAAACAAAAACTTACTTTTTATGTCCAGTTACCAGCATTGGCACAATATCAGTCGCCGGAAACGTAATTAGGTTATGCAAGAGCACGATGGCTCGGTTCACATCTTTGTTTTTGTAAGCAATTTCCGAGCCTGAATATCAATAATAAACTCTAAAAACAAACTTCCTTACCATAGTACAAATACGAAAGCACATATTTGTATTCAATGTGTGGCGAATTGGTCGAATAGTTGCTGGAAATATGTTGCGAAATCATATTCTAAATCAAATATCAATAATTCAATTTAAACTATTACGCATCAAGTCAATCCTGTAACAACAAAAACAAACCTCGTTTAAAATATCTTTTATGTCTTCCAAATAACCACAGGCCTGTCCCGGTTGGTCTGCTTGTAAAGCCAGATCAAAAAGATGACTGTGTAATGAAGTCAGCAGCTGAAATATTTTATTTTAAGATAGAACAACTTGAATCTAAATTTTTTTTAGTTCAAATTGAAATAAAATAATACGTACACCGCTTCCTGTGTCGGTGATAGCATCAATACCCAGAATCGTAACATTGAGACCAATTTCATATTTTTTCGTAGAGATGCAATAGTCGTGAAGCTTTCGGAAAAGCTGACAATCTAAAAGTGATGATTATGCAATTAAACTCGAGCAACTTACAGATATCAACAATTGATAGCAACTGTTCTCTTCCATAGGTTTTTGAGATAAAGAAGTTTCGTAGAATATCAAAGACTCGTTCTTGTCCCTAGAAATGATTGTTGCGGAAATAAGGTATGAAACAAGTTCTTTGAATTAAGCCAAATACTTATTTTTTAAACTTACACTTGAAAGAGATTTCTTCTCGGCAATATCATAAAGCACGTTTAGTGCAAAGATCACAGCAGCTGAGTGTTTGATGGGATCGCATGTAAGGATGAATTGCTCCAAATCACCGCAGCGTTTGATCTAAGGAAAGTGCATTTTATGATTCAAGCCAATATCTCACCATTAATTCTTCGTGATTGCGTATAACTGAGGCCAAGTCTGTCCATTTACCTAAAATAGGAAATAATCTACGCGCAAAACTTTTATATCAACGATAGTGAAAATCCTTAACTACTACCTTCTTTCGATAAAACATTCATACGCTGAAAAAGTTTCTCCAATGATTGAGCATTACCGGCCGCATTTGAACTGATAGCCGGTGATGCAGCTCGAATAGCCGGAAATGCCTGTAAAACAGATAGTTGTGTTTAATAAAAATAAATGTACCTCTCGGCCTCTTTCTACTGCATTTTCATTATTTTGCCTTTCGGGGCCTTCGCCTACCTAAACATTTAAATTAATGAGGCTATTTTACAAAAAATACCAAAGCATTTGCAGGAGTTGGCACATCCGGAATTCCCTCGTTCAAATGATCAATGGAGTTCATTTCTAAAAACCACGAACAACAATCTTCGATCAAAATAAATAGAAAATAATGAAATGAACGGGTATGTGCAAAATATACAATTGCAAAGCCTACTCGTATAGGGGATTTAAATCTATCCCCATAAAGCTACCGTAATGCCTGTAATAGTAGCGCTCCTCCGCCCATAATAAGTACAGTCACGTAGTCGTTAAAGTAAATTATTTTTTAAACGCGCCCAGATTTTTCTAAAATAAACTGTTAGTACCAAAAAAATTCTTCACTTCAAGCGCTATCTTTTGATATCTAAGCGCACATTTTTCGTCGAAGCGGCGTGAAGAACTGAGCGTCACAAAATTATGTGTTACACTATGCGACTGTACGGGGGAGGGGCTGCTATTACAGGTATTACGGCTATTTAAAAACAATAATTGGCACGGTGAAAAGTTATGGACAAGGTTTGAAAATGCTTTAGCACTAAAAACTTCAAAATTTTTGAGGTACGGCGGAGTGGGACAAATGCGACCCTTTTTTTGCGCACCCGGGACATTTGTGCACCTTTTCGCCCATTCTAATAAAGACTACCCTAGTCCCTTAAAACCGCACGTCAATAGGAATCTAACTATTCAAAAAGTGAACAAGTGGGGCTAAAACGATTCTGTGGGTCTAGGACAGTCCTTGTTATAATGGGCGAAAAGGTGCCCTAATGTCTTAGGTGCGCTAAAAAAAGGCGCGCAAATGTCCGGGTGCGAAAAAAAAGGTCGCATTTGTCCCACTCCCAGGTAGGGAAATAAGCTTTTTTCGACTTTTTGTGCTTTTATAACGGTTTAGACCATAATTGGATTGACAGTTAAATGAATGAACATCTTTTGCATCTTTTTGCATAATAAAGTTCCAACGCTTTTTGAAGTTTTCAACGCTAAAACTAGAAGCACAAAATTACAACAAAGAGGCAGAGTTTAGATGCATCTTATATAGTTGATTCGATATTTGTGAGTACAGCTTGTCTTCATTCTCATCGCCAACGTTGTTGAAGAATTTTCGCTGTGTTGAGAAGTTTTCTGTCTCAAAGAAGTCGTCCGGATAAAGGCTCAAGTGCAGTCGGGTAACTTCTTCTGCTTCATGTTTCATATTATTTAGCAAGAGCACCTGAAAAATCTGTGTTAACAGTTGTTTAGATGAAAGCTATTGATGATTTGTAAGGAGTAAACTATTTAGGGAGACTTTCTTACTTCATTTTTGGATAGAGCCGACATTCGTCCAGTCCGAAACTCTTCCAAGAGTTCCACTAGTGAGCGCTCTTGTTCGTCAAGTTCACTGTTTCTTTCCTCTCGGATGATGGCATTTTGCATCAATTGACTCGGCTTACTTCCTTCTTCATTCACGTACTCAGTGGATAACCAATACCCACCATTCGCATCGAGGGCTGTCTAAAAGAGGTTTTATTAAAGTTTGTTTATCTAGTTTACCTACCTGGAAATCATGATTCCGAGCATCGGTAGAGATGTTGTCAAGCTTTTCAGCCAACAATAGTTGGTCCGGTCGATCAACTTCATCCTTGGCATTATCGGTCTCGGGATCATTTTTGTGCTTATCTTCCTTTTTATCCTGCTCAGCGGCTGTCCCAAATTTTCCCCAAGTCACCCGATGTATTAGGTTAGAAAAAGACGACGGTTCCTTTCTTTTTTTAATCGGAATTTCATCGATCGATTTTCTGAGCTTTTTCCGTTCCTCTTCTTTGGCGTTTGTTCCATCTTCGAGCACTTGCACGGTGACTTTATTTGGAGTTGAAAAGGTGATTCTTGGGTAATTCGTCTCCTCACTATCTGTGGAGCGAAGTTTTACCTCATTGGTTGGAGATAAAGTTGGTGTATTTTCACTACTTTTGGAAACATTCATTGCGGCCCTAAAAGCGCGTCGAGCTGAAATTTTTTTGGATTCTGAAGCTTCTGATGGCTCAGAACATTTACTATTGCAAAACTAAAGAAAACAAAAACAATATAATTCTTAGAAATAGTTATTCAAAGTCATGCATAGAACTCTTTAGCACCTGTTTATTACGCAACCGCAATTATTTGTGGACACAACACAATCTACCGTAGTTTTAGCATCAAATAGCCTAATGTGTCTAGGAGATTTCGAAAAGTGTTGGGTTGCGTTCTATAATTTTGTTTTTTTAAACTTTTGATGGTAATAATATAAGTTTTGTTTAGATGTTCCGCAAACCAAAGAACAAAACTGCAATTCGACAGAGGCAAGCAGAAGAAAACGAACCATCGGACAAGGTAATAATCAGGCAACTTTTATTAAACTTAATTTACTTTTTCCATCTAGGTAGAGAAGAATTCACCATCAAATCAAGCCGTAGAAGATTCAGAAGAAACTGAAGATACGACAACGATTACATCAAAGAAGCCTTTGCTGAGTTTTGCCAGTGATGAAGGTGGATAAATTAAATTTAAACAATTTAAATTTTTCCGGAAGGTGCTTAATAGGATTTAGATGAACACGAAGAATTCAAACTGAAAAAAGACAAGAAGAAGCTGAAAGAAGCCAGACTGATGCGGAAGCTGGAAAGACAGGCACAAGAAATCGAAATAAAGAAGGTAGGTAACTTGTTAATTTTTTAAAAATTAAATTTACAAATTTAGGAAGTGGAGCTTGTTGATGAAATTGAGTTTAGTATCATCCCAACGAAAAATGTGAAGATTGAGGTATTTTAAAAATTATTACTGTTATGATTTTTAGTTTTAGGACGATTACATTTCACACAAAGAAACCAGCAAAATGGATGTGATTTATCAAAAGAGAACAACGATAGAAAATCCGGAGCTCTCCATGAAGTATGACAATGATTACGCCGATGACGATACTTATTCAAAATTTTCAACGACGTTAAGTAAGTGCCATCAATTGGGCAATAGATCGAGATGAGTTTCTTATGTAAAATTTTAGATAAAATCCCTGACTCTAAAGCCGTTTATGAGGCAAGGAAAAAACGAGAACGTCTTCGCGCTCAAGGACACGATGGATATATTCCTTTGGATGATGATCAGAAAATTCGGTTTGAAATCGTGAATGAATCATTTAACTTTTGGGGTTTAGGGAAAAGGGAAGTCAACGGTTGATTCGCGAAGATGATAATGATGATTCGGAAGAAGATACTGAAAAGTAAGCAAATATAAACACATCATGATAATATTTGCCTTTCCAGGTTTTATTCTTCACGGGAAATCGCGATGGAAGAGGATACAAAAAGGCGAGAGTTGCAGAATCAATTTCTTGAACATGAAGAGGTTTGCATCAAAGGATTAAGTTTTTACTTGGAATCTTTTTAGAGAAGTCCTGCTCAAAGTGATGACGAAATTGATCGCTGGGAACAACAACAAATTCTGAAAGCAGTAGGAGCGTCTACGGTAAATATAATACTTTCTCATAATTGTATGCTGCTTTTTAGATAGGACAAATGAGACAAGAGTATGAGATCACAACGGAGTTTTTCAAAAAGATCCGGGAAGAAGATGAAGAACGATCGAGACCCGTTGAAATGGACATCGACATGGACGTGGAAAATGTTCCACCTGCAACAACGTCAAGTAGTTTTCTGTTTCAAAGATTAACATAAGAGTTTTAAGAATTCGAGCCATCTGCAAGTCATGTAACAATGGGTGACATTTTGAGCAAATTGGCATTGAGGTAGTGTTCTTTTGCTTCTTTAGAAAGGCTTTGTTTAGGCTCCAAGACCGAGAAGAAAGTCTGAACACTCTTCGTCAAAATATCGACAAGCTTCAAACAAATATTGATGAAAATAAAGAGCAGATTAGGTTTGTTCATTTTATTGTTGACGAATACTCATAATGTTTAGACTTCTGGAAACTGGTGACAAAAATAAACCACCCGTTAGTCAAGAGCTCAGCGAGAAATACAAAATGTATCAAGAAGCGAAGCTTTATTTCCGAAGTTTGTTGGACTGCCTTAACGACAAGGTAGGGTTTACTAGCAATAACAAGGACGAATTTTTCTTCAATTTAGATGACGGAAATAAATGCGCTAACTGACAAAAGAAGAGGTATTGCGAAAGCAAAGACTCAACGAATAATTGCGAGGTTAATCTCTGGTATAATTGCATATCATAAATTTAACTCTAGACGAAGGCGTGATATTCGCGACTCTTATGATGAATGTTCGGCAGCTGCAGCGGGGAAGAACATTGCGCTCATCAAAGCAGGAGATCACGGTGTTAGAGCTGCAGAGCGAGAAGCTAGGAGGTGAAGAAGTTCTTGCTTTGTTAAACAAATTGCTATTCAGAGGTCGACGTCGTCGGGAACGAGAAGGAAATTTAGAAGGAATCTCGCACGAGGAGGGTTTGAGTACGGATGATGAAGAAACAACTTCTCGACTTGTTGCTGATCAGGAAATCCATGGTAGCATTAAATACCTATTTGGTTGGCTCATAGAGAAATTATTTAGCTGAAGTTATCGAAGGGATAAAAGCTATCTTTGTCGATGCTTCGGAGGATTACAGCCGTATCCCGCGGATAATGAGTAATTATATTTTAACCGATTTAAATTGGAGGTTTTAGATCGTCTCATAAAATGGTTGGTTGTCGATGAGAAATCGTTCGAGAATGCTTATGTTCATCTGTGTATTCCAAAAATATTATCCCCTTTCGTTTGCCTGGAATTAAGTAAAAATGACATACTAAAGGTAAGATTAATGGTTTTTATGCATTTTATGCCATTTTACAGAATGCCACTTTGCGACTCGAAGATATGGAATGGTACAAAGATTTGTTGTCCGTTGACAGTCCCGAACTTCGCCAAGACCATCCAATCATTGTCGGCTTAATACCATTAGTTATTGAAAAGGTTGTTGTACCGTTTATTACAGGTTTGTTTCATTGTGCACTTGATTTGCGTGTTTGCCTGAAATAACTGTTAAGCCCTGGGTATATCCATTTGTTTTAGACGTGGTCAATGAAGAATGGGATCCACTTTCTTTGAAGCAAACGCGAAATCTTGCGACTCTCCTTGATACGATTGTGAAAGAATACCCAACAATCACCGAGAAGTAAAAATTAAGAATTTGCCGACAAATACTCGTTATAGATCAAAATCAGTGGCTCGACTTTTTGCGGCTATTCAAGAAAAGGCGAAGGAAGCCGTCAGTGAAGATTTGTTCATTCCTATGTACTCGAAGCAGTATGTTAACTCTTTTAAAACGGTGAAATTCAATTTTTATAGATCTATCGAAAATATTAATACTGGATGTCGAGCTTTCCTGGATAGACAATTTTGGACATCTGTCAAGGTACATAGTGCAGACTTTTAAAAACCTTTATATATTTAGCTGATCCGCTCTCTGTCACTGTTCTCCAAATTTTTTGCTCCATACACAATGCATCAACTTGTTTTTGAGGGAATTTTGTCGGTTTCGTGTGGTCTTGCTTTGCAAATGGGAGAAAGCAATGATTCATCTACAATCAAAAAGGTAGAATATTTAACTTACCATTTAATACTAATTTAAACTTTCAGGTTAGAGCTATAATCGCAGAAACTCGCAATGAATGGATGCCTTTTATGAATCAAGCTAATATGCGCTCGTTAATTGCCATCTTAAGCAAAATTTCTGAAGAATTTGATAAGAGTAACAGGTTTGTATCATTTTCATAGTTGATTTAAATCAAAAAAATTTTAGAGAATTCTCAAAACAAGTTCGCCGTTACATTGACCGGTTGAAGAACGGCGAATAGCGCGATATTGTGTGAAATTTAGTTTATATTGTTTCTTATCGAGTGCATCTTGTCAGTATGTTTTATATATTGTTTTTGTTTGGAATAAAGTTATTTCTATTTTGATTTTATGTTTGAAGATGTATTGATCAACCCTATCTTACGGCTTTCGGTAATGCGTGGTAGCGAATTGAATTTCGAAGTCATCAATGATTTTAAGGTTTGAATGGAGTCGAAACGTCAGGTATCCTTGTTACTCGAACGATATGAGAGGATCGCAAAGGGAGAAGTAAGTTTTCTAGCTTGGAATTTTTGTGATTTTGGTACTCTAGGTTGCATCTCTAAAAAAGATGCTGCAACAAATCAATGAACTCGAATCTAATGGAAAAGATGCCCAACAACTACGAAACCAAGTATTTTAAGCCTTGTTGGATTAAAGCTATTAAAATATTTTAAGGCGCTCAGGATAGAAGACCAATTGTTACTGGGCATCGAGCAGGTAAACTGACCTGTTAAACATTTGTAGCTTGACTTTTAAGATTCTCTCTACACGCGAAAAATTGGAATCGGAGCTCCAAGATGAGTTTGACACGCAAATAGAACCCATTCGAAAACTCATTCAAAGTAACCAGTTGTTACACACCTTTTGTATTTGCAATTTAGCAACTGTTAATGCCCTTCGTCAAATGAAACAAACAAAAACACCATCAACAACTTTCAATGGTGGAATTGAGGAGGTAAAATTGCGCCAATAAGTATGTGAAGCAATACGAGCGATTCAGGAAGAAGTTAACGTTTATGCCGAGGAATTAGACCTGCAAATGAATGCCGGTAAACGAAGGGAAGCCGATTTAAAGTAGGTTATTAAAATAACAAAACTCACTTGAATGTTTAATGATGAATCCGGGTTTAGAATGAAGTTGGAAGAAACGAAAAGGATGACCGAGGAGTCACGTCGACTCGAAACGGACATAGAAGATTTGAACGAAATATTTAACCAGCTTCAAACTCTTGTTTATGTAAGTTCAATTGGCTACTAATTTGCTTTCTCAATTGATTAAAGCTGTCGAATCATATTTTGTTTTAGCAACAACACGATATGGTTGATTCGATCGAAGAACACGTTGAACAAGCTAGAAACGACGTCGGCAGAGGAAATGAGCAGCTCAAGAGTGCTCTGAAAAGCAAGAACGCCAAGGCAACAGTTTAGTGGTTTTATTCATACAAACCTTTTTTTAGGTCCCCATAATAACAGCCGTGGTTGGTGGCTTGGCACTAGGAGGACCAGTGGGCGTCGCTGCTGGTTCAATGCTGGTCTGTTTGCTTTTTAAATTATTTAGTTTTAATGTTTAGGCTGGCACAGCTGCTGCCGTGGGAGGAGCTTTTGCAGGTTTTTTATTGATTTCATGCGAAAATCAATGACATTTGTTTCAGGTCTTTATGGAGGTCGATGGATCAAGAAATCGAATGCACAATAATCTTCTTTTTTTCCTTCGTATTTCTCTGTGATATTTTGTCCTTTAGAAAATTATCCGCGGGTTTGTACATAAATTAGGGTGACATGCATTGAGCTTTGTGAGATTCTTTTGTACAACTGATTTTTGTGTATATGTTTGTTGAAATAAAACTAACAACTGTATTGTTTCTATGCATAACAAGTTAAATTATATGCAACTAGCTACATACCTTATTTGGCATTGCACCTTTTTTGATTAAAATTGGCGTTAGAGGGCTAAGTCTTTCTATAAATCTTCATATTTTAGATGGCTGTCCTTATTGAAACGTCGCTTGGGGATCTCATCGTTGATTTGTTCGTGAAGGAGCGCCCGAATTGTATTTAATTTTTTTGTTGCTTGCATAAAACGCGAAATTTAGGTTGTCGAAATTTTTTAAAGCTGTGCAAAATGAAATACTACAATCTTTGTCAATTTCACCACATTGAGGTTGATCGATTTAAACCTTAAAGCTTTAGTCTGTACATTTCAGCAAAATTACATTGCACAAACTGGTGATCCAACAGGCACCGGCCGTGGTGGTGAATCGTTTTTCACGTATGTTTTTAAAGCGTTTTCCTCTAAGAAGATTTTAGTTCTATTTATGGGGAACAAGCACGCTTCTTTGAGAAAGAGGAAGTACCAAAACTGCGGCATACACGACAAGGTATCACTAAACAGCCCTGGATTTCTTTAGGTTAGCTTTAGGTGTGGTCTCGTTTGTAAACAATGGAAACGACATGCTTGGATCTCAATTTTACGTTACGCTTGGTGATGATCTCGATTATCTAGACGATCAGCACACAATTTTTGGACAGGTTTCCAATTAATGACTAGACTATCAAAGTCTTGATTTTAGGTGACAGAAGGGCTAGAGACTTTGGAAAAGCTCAACGAACAGTTGTGCAACGAGGAACATCGACCATTCAGAGATATTAGGTTTTTTTCGCATAGGAGTTGCATGTATGAAGAATTTTAGAATATCACATACGATAGTTTTGGATGATCCATTTGAAGATCCTGTTCAAATCAAATTCCCATCGCGTTCACCTTCTCCAACACTTGAGCGTCTTATTAGCGTGAGTTTATTGAATTTTGAGTTCCGTGAAAAAGTTAAAGTATGCTAGATACTTAATGCTTTTTTTAGGCTAATCAAATTGCTATTGATGAAAATCTAAATGACATGGATGGAATGACGGAAGAAGAGGTTTGTTTTAAAAGTTATATTTTTTTCTAACTATTGTTTTAGATAAAAAAAGAGCTAGAAGAACGAGAAATGCGAGCACAAGCCCAAATTCTGGAAATTGTAAGCGTTTTATGACAGGAGTTATTGTAAAATTTTATTTTTAAGGTCGGTGATTTGCGATCTGCAGAAGACATTCCGCCCGAGAACGTGCTTTTCGTTTGCAAGCTAAATCCAGTAACAACCGACGAAGACTTAGAAATTATATTCTCGAGGTTTAGTATTTTTATGTTCAATTTTTCAAATAGGCTGTAAATTTAGGTTTGGAAAAATTGAATGTTGTGAAATCATTCGTGATCGTCGGACCGGAGCCTCACTGCAATATGCTTTCATTGAATTTGCTGAGGTTTGTTTCTGAATAGCTTTGCATAGTAAAACTGATCTATTTAGCCGAAATCGGTCGAGGCTGCTTATTTCAAAATGGATAACGTTCTGATAGATGATCGTAGAATTCATGTTGACTTCTCCCAGTCTGTTTCCAAGAATTTTAAGTGGAGTAGAATGAAGCAAGGTACTAGTAATTATTGATAAAAGTATCAATCTTTATTTTAGGTTCTCCTGAACGTGCGACAAAGAAACCCTTGGAACGATCGCAACAACCACGCAAAACAGAGCAGCATCATCGTGATGAGGTTGTTCAAGTTTGATAAAAATAAATTTACTTTTTTAGAGAGGGTCTGCTCGTGAAAGAAACAATGGACGAGAGTTTTCTCATAGACGACGATCACGGACTCCAGAACGAGAAAAACGTCGAGAACGGGACAGAAATGGGCGTGATTATGAAAAGTAAAGCATTTTTTCTCAGTGATGACTCTTTTTGAATTTTCTTTTTAGACGAAAAGAGCGCCACGTTGAAACGGGTGGTGGTAGATGGGGAGATGAAAAAAGGATCGAGGTCAAAAGAGAAGTTTCAAGCTCACCAGAAAGACGTCATCGAGATAAACGGTAAACTGATTTAAATTTACGTTTACACCTTCTTTCAAGGCCCAGATCTCCCGTACATAAAAAGCATCGAAGGGAGTCCCCAGTTAGAAACATCAAGAAGGAAGCCGCGAGGTAACCAAAATTATGATTGCTCTTTGCATACGCTTCATTTTAGTTCCGATAGCGAACACGAAAAGCGACACAGCAAGAAGAAGAGAAAGGAGAGGAAAAGGTACAAACTTGTACCATTACATTACAAAGAGCGAATTTAGATCAAGTGACTCGGACAAATCACCTGTACGCGAACGGCGTCGTCGCTAAACTTTAAGTTGATACTCAAAATTACGGGCTACATTTATTGTTTATTTGTTTGATTTTATAAATTGTAATTTCTATTTGTAATAATTGCATGTACATTTTTTTGGAGAAACACTTTATTGGCTGGCAAGCAAAAATTGATCGAGTCGATCCCTATATCACAAAATGTTTCACAAAAAGGCGACAGAAGGTTAAATTGCAAAAGGTGTGGAAGTGGCTGTTGGCAAGTTGAGATCGATCAGCGGCCCGTACCGGACTTTGTATAACGACCTCTTCTAAAACAAGAAATATAACTGATCTAACAAAAGATGACAACAAAATTCGCCTTTTTAAAAACAAACGTCTCATTTGATTCACCACTGACCGGGGAGGGAGAAGCGGTTTCCTTATGGTGTTTCCTCTTAGTTAGTTCTATTTGTGGGAAACAATCATACTTCTTTGAGAAAGAGGAAGTACCAAAATTGCGGCATACACGACAAGAAATCACTAAACAGCTCTTTTCAAATTTTCAGCAAATACGGTAGTAAGAAACCGTGATAATAGGGTAAAGACTAAAAATGGAAAAGATAACAGTTAAGCAACAGTGATAAACAAGTGAAAGAAAGAGAATTAAATGAAATAAAATAATGCCTGTAAGTCCCCATCAATCGAATTGGTGGTAGAGGTGATCGCCTTATATCAATGATTCGAAAGGAAAGTAAAGTTATTTATTTGACCCTTAAATGCAAGTTTCTCTGGTTAAAATTCAAATTTTCTAACTTTATGGCGCGTTTTTTTTCGCGTTTTATTCTTTTTTCAAGCACAATGAAACCTTTTATTGACAATAAGGTAATAATAAAGTTTTTTAATGTCTCGAGTTTCTTCGATTACTGTCTTTACTGTCACTTTCCTTTGCCTACTTTTAAAAATTTCATTTAGTTGCTTTGTGCTGCATGAATGGGGGTCGTGGAGAACACGGCGCCTACAATAGGCGACAACAACCCCAATTTGGATACCCTGTCGACAAAATCCTCAAATATCGATTCAAGTTTCTCGACTCTTTAGAAGTTTGTTCACGTTTTCTTTAGAAAATGAAGCACCCGAGAGTAAAAAGAACGAGCATGGAGTGATGGTCGGTGCTTCTGTAAGTATTTCCTCTTTATCATGTTGAATAACTTATATTTAGGCAGAAGAAAATTCGGGTTGCATTGCACCGGAAAAAGAACGACGCCTAAGAGAGATGTACGACAAATTTGACGCTGACCGCGACGGAAGTTTAGACTTGAGAGATTTAACAAGGTTTCTTGAAGTATAAGATTTAATAGTCTTGAACTTTAGTGCGCTACAGCAGTGCGTACCGCATATCCCATCCGTGTATGCTCCGCGCTTACTTGAAAAAATGGCACCATATGATCGGGTTTGCTAGAAGAGCTGATGAAAAAAATGTGTTATTTTAGGTAAGCTTTCCGGATTTTGTTCGCTACGTGACACGGCAAGAGGAGAAATTAGAGGAAATCTTCCACGAACTGGATAGGAATAAAGACGGGCGAGTCGATTCCTACGATCTGCAATTGTACTCGGACAAACTTGGTAGAGGAAGTTACCATGACGTGCATTTATCGTTGATTTAGGCATTCCCTTATCTGTTCAACATTCGGCGCATATAGTGCGGCAAATGGGTGCAACCAACTTACTCGATTCAGTTGATTTGGCAGCGTTTCAGGTGAGCAGTTATGTTTAGTTCGAATTGATCAATATTAAAACTTAAATGTTCTGTTTAGAATTTCATGCTATTATATCCATCTCACGATCCAAGAGAAGTGTTCCAGTTTTGGAAGCACCGTCTAGTAATTGATACAGGTGCAATTGTTGAAAAATTATAGAAAATCTTGTATTCCTTTAGGAGAAGACGCATTGGTGCCGACCGATTTTACTTTGGAAGAGCTGAAAGCTGGAGTTTGGTGGAGACATTTAATTGCTGGTGGAATAGCTGGAGCTGTATCCAGGACATGTACGGCACCATTTGACAGAATAAAAATCTATTTGCAGGCAATTTATTTGCTTTTGCTTCAAATTAAGATTAATTTAGGTCAATTCTACTCGAAATAACCGACTGACTTTGTTTAACACCGTCAAACTTATGTATCGAGAAGGAAAAATAAGGAGCTTCTGGAGAGGGAACGGAATCAATGTGACGAAAGTTGGCATGCTTTATGGCTATGATTATTTTTTTACTCCAGATTGCACCAGAATCAGCGATCAAGTTCACAGTCTATGAACAAGTGAAAGCCTGGTTGCAGAGAAGAAAAGGAAAGGTAACGTTACTTAAAATTTCCATTCTATAGCATTTATTTTTAGAGTTCTACTGAAGGCCTCTCTATAGCCGAGCGGATCATGGCTGGCTCTTTGGCGGGTGCCGTCAGTCAATCAATTATTTATCCGATGGAGGTAACCAATTTGGGCCTAACGAGTGATTATATTTATTTTCCACTTAGGTTTTGAAAACGAGACTTGCGTTGCGAAGAAGTGGTCAGTTAGATAAAGGATTGATTCGTTTTGCTTACAAACTCTACTCAACTGAGGGAGGCTTTAAATGTTTTTATCGGGTCAGTTTTAAAGGGTTATTTTCAACGTATACTTTAGGGATATTTACCGAATTTGCTTGGAATTATGCCTTATGCTGGTATTGACTTGGCCATGTATGAAACATTGAGAAATCGTTACTTACGCGATAATCCGGAGGTTATTTGTTAAAGTAAAGCACTATACTTACTTATGATTTAGATGAGCGAGCCAAGTGTGATGGCCTTATTAATTTGTGGCACTGTTAGCTCAACGTGCGGTATGTTCTGTGGTTAAAAAAATACAAGAAGACTAACTTTTTTAGGCCAATTGGCTAGTTATCCGCTCGCATTGGTGCGTACTCGTCTCCAGGTTTGCGTTTGTTAGTGTTTTCTCAGAAAATTTTCTTTAGGCAATTAAATGGTCCACAAATCCCGATCAACCTGCAACAATGAGCGGTCAATTTCGTTATATTTTACAGAATGAAGGTTTCCCTGGCCTTTATCGAGGAATTGCGCCGAACTTCCTGAAAGTAGATAATTTTAAATTCATCTTTATCTAGTAAGATTTTAGGTGATCCCCGCAGTCTGCATCTCTTACATCTGTTATGGTATTTTAAATACTGTATTGCGATTTTATCTTATATCTTTAGAACGAATGCGCAAAGAATTGGGTGCCACGACTACGTGATTTTTCAAATTTATGATTAGTTTAAGTTTGCTGAATGGGTATTAAAATTGTGATAAATGTCAGTCTTTATTGTTATCTAGGTTTTAAAAGCACAAATAGATTGCACTTGTTTTTTTTTTGTTTTGGAAATTTTCTCATGGTAAATAAATATGGATACAGTACTCTTCCGTTCTTCTTACGCTAGGTAAAGGCATTCAACCGGCATTCTATCGCGTTTAGAAAAAGATTATGAAAAAGATAAATTATATGATTATGCCATAATCATATCATTTATCGATGGTTAGCTGGTATACAATCATTAATGTGTAACCAACATGAAGAATGGTGCATTTGTTGTTGGAAAGTGAGAGTGTTTGTAGGCAAATGTCGGTGTAAACAACAAAGTTTCTGTATGATAATTTTTCTGCTTACATGAACCTTTAGATGATCGATTGGATGTATGTATTAAAAAAATTTCAGCATGAAAGACAGTGAACGACGACAATCATCATCGTCGGAATCATTCAAAGTTTTTTTTTCACTCAAACCATTCAAAATTTGCATAATTACATCAATTTTTATTTAACTTCTCTGTTGATTTTCGCGCAATTTTTACTATGTATTTTAACAAATTTTTGAAAGTGTTTTTTATATTTTTGATTTACTTTACTTAGTTATGGCCGATGTCGCTGCAGTAAATAGATTAGAGTTAAAAGCGTTTAAGCTATTGAAAGAATGGCCCAAAATTACCGCAATATTGTTTTGATTTTGATTGAAAAGATGTTGTTGTTAAAATAAAGAGTAAAAATAGCGTGAAAATCAACAAAAGTTAGTTTCAAATTGATGTAATTATGAAAATTTTGAGTGCCTAAGCCTAAACACCCATAGCACCTTTTTTCCTTTCCTATTTTTAGTAATAGTCACTTATAGAAACGAGATAACTCACAAGTTCCGAGCACGAGTGGTTATGGAGCCTCGACATCTTATCCGGAGAAAATTCTCCCGGTAAGGCACCATTTATGCCACTTATCAAAAATTTGTCCATCGGCTTTTATGCACCAATTTTTAGGCGGTTACTTCAGCAAAAGAATCATCTCTATTACAAGTGAGGATTGGAGAGGCTTGTTTAGAGCAAAAACCTTTTATACTTATTGTTTAGAATAATAAACGCGAATTTCATCTTCGAAAACCGATAAATATAGAGGTAAAAAGAGAAAGAACTTCCTTAGCTAACTAGACTTTAGGCGAATTCTCCAGCCGATGATGAAAAATCGTATCAACTTATCAGAGTGAAGTTTGTATTTGTGCATTTTCTAGTCAATACTTGTCGATGAGTGCTTGTTTTAATATAGATTTATAGGAAGCTCGAAGGAAAATTGGAAGAGCTGAAAGCTCGTAATGAGCTTCTGGAAAACTTTATGGAAAGTAAAAATCAACAAGTCAACGCTACTTCTGTAACGTTAACGTAATTCTTTAAAATGCATTCTTTAACAGAAGTTTTTTAGCAAATGCAAGACTGTAAATGTACGTTTAGCGCGGAAAATCATTGACATACGCACTGTAAGTTACTATTTTATATCGTTAGGTATTTAGATCTTTCAGAAAATGGAAGTGAAGGATACTATAGATTATCTACTCTCATCTGTAACAAAGAGCCAAAATGAGCTTTCGAACAAGGAATGGACAAAGAAGTATTCAGAAGATGTTAAAGAAACAGTTGTTAACTTCATTAATCAGGTATTCAGCTTGTCAACCAATTTTTAGAAAAGAACCTGTGCTTGGCGTTATGTCTTAGCTTTTAGACATCATCTCTATACAAACAAGAAATGGAGAAGCTTCAAAGGGAAAATGAAGTACGGTTGCACTTTTAACCAAACGGCTATTATGATATTTAGAAACTACAAGGGGAAATCGAAGAAATAACGAGACAACGAAACATGTATTACGAAGAATTGAGCACAGCTCGGAGAGATATCAAGGTAATTTGACAGCCGACCATGCCAATAGTCTGTTTAGATTTTGGAAGAATCCTGTATTGACAAGATGCACAAACAGCCGTCGATTAACGTGAAAACTCAAACGGATGCCTGTGTGGAAAACGCTGCTTCTTTGGCTTCTTTGAATAATGGCGGTTTTGCAGAGGATGACGATATAGTTTGTTTTGATGCATTTTTTTAATAGTCAAATGTGTTTAGGTCTTTCCGGAAATGACACCAGCGAGTCCCCTCACCCGTACCCCTAAATTTGAGTCTGCTAAGCTCAATTTGAAAATTTTCTCAACTCCTAGCCTTTGTCTTAAAGCTTGTGATAGTAGTCCGGCAGATAAAACTTTTCACACTCCTCAAAATTTCCCAGCATTTCCTACTTTTGATTCAGCTAAATCATCCCCTTTAAACGATGCTGACCCCTTTGCAACACTTAAATTTTCTATGCCCCCATCAAACATAAGTATTCCCTTGGCAAGGACTACGCCGATCGCAAAAGTCAAACGCCTCGAAGGTGATTTTCGTTTTGTTTAAAGTTCATATTGTTTCCATTCAGCATCCACCACTAAACGGCCACTCGGAAACAACTCTTCGATCAATTTCTCATCATCTGTAGACTCGTTGAACAGTCTTCGAACAGAGAACTCAAATCTAACTTCTGATAACGAGGTTAAAATTTGGTGGTCCCCGATTATATGAAAACTTTAGTGCCTGAAGAGTCGTATAGAAATACTTGAGGTATCGCAGGAGATGTGGAAAAACAGATTCAAGCAGCTTTCATCAAAAACTTCGATATTCGAGGTTTGAAGGGGAAATTTACGCAAGTAGTTAATCCAGTTTAGAGTTATTTCGTATTGCTTACTACTTGCTTTGGTGAATTGGAGCATCTAAAAAAGTTGCTGGTTGAAAGAAGGTAAGCATTTGCAATTTGTCCAATAACAACTGGTACGTTTAGCAAAGCATTTGATCAAGCAAATTGCAAGCTGAACTTGGTTGAAATCGAAAGCTGCCGTCTTCGCAATGAGCTTGACAAACACAACGTTGAAGAAACGCAAAAACGCCAACGGCTAGAAGAGCAGCGGTTTTTTAGTGTTTTTACTATTACCTCTTTGTTATTAGGGAGGATTTCCTCGAACTTCAAAAGAAAATTTCAAAGCTGGATGACGAACTTCAAAAATATAAGTAATAGCAAATTTAAACAAAAGCAATTCTAATATAGTTTTTAGATTGGAGGTTGGAAAAGTTGTGATACTCGAACGAAAACTTAAAGAACTCCAAAGGTTATTTAATTTAGTAGGATAAAGAAAAAGATCTTTTAGCTTGAAGTCTTTATCCGACGAGAAGGTTCAAAGCTTGAACAAAGATCTACAAAGTGCAAAAGTTAACGTCTTTTCGTACAAGTTGGTGTTTAAGACTTTAAATAATAACTAAAGATATGCAGAGAAAGCTTCAATGAACAGAAAAAAATGATTGAAAATCTACAACGTCAGATCACGTGAGTTTCTGCACCTTAATCATGTTATTTTTATGAGTTCTAGAGCGGAAACAGAACAGAAGAAAAGGCAATCTGATGAACTCGCAAATGAAAAGTTAGTCACAAGTTTTGTCAATTTGCAACTTAAATTTAGGCTCGAACATCAGAATACAAAGGAGTTATTGACGAAGCTATCATCGGCAACAAACACCACCAACTCTACAAGTTTTTGGAGGTTCATCGTCTTTCGGTTTAGCTGATCTCAAATTTTTTAGTGCCGAGCTAAGTTCGTCTGTTGTATCTACATCGTAAGTTCTATTTACACCCATGTACATTCTGTAATATATATAATTTTTTGTATTACTTTTAAACCTAAAATTTAATATTTTAGTAAAACGATCAACGTTGATAAATGTTCGGGTTGTGTAGCCAATGAAAAGGTGCTTGCTGAGTTTCGATCGTATTTTTCAAAGTAGGTCTTCTTTTCTTGTAGCTTTTTTATTAGCCAAGACGATGCTTGCTTTAGAGAATCAGGATCTGGATGTTGCAATTGCGATCTACTAACGATGTAAGTAAAGTGTGTGGTACCTGTTTCTAAAAAATTTAGAGAAAATCGTGCCGCATCGCAAGTAATTGAGAGGTACAAGGAGATTTCGTGAGTTTTCAGCCATCTTCACATATACCGTATTCACTTTTTAGAGAGGCCACAGCTCGTTCAGAGAGCTCGTTCAATAGCAAGACGCCATTGGGCTCATATGGTCCCTTAGGGTTTGTGAAATTTCTTTATGTGAATCTATGATGTACATTTTTAGGACAAACATTAGGGACTTAAGTGATCTCCGAGAAAATGAGGACCGTCTCAAGTTCATTTTTAATCTTTTTTTTTGTTTTACTACGTTCTTTAGGGAAAAAATAACTCAATTGAACGATCACATTGCATCTTTGACAAAGCATAATACACAGGTATGATTAAAAGCTAGATAAAAAGATGATGTTTTGTCGCAGGATGTAACGCAAACGCTTCGATGTCTGATGCTACAAAGAGAACTCAAAAGTATGCTGCGAGATGAGGTTGCATCACTGGGCACAAAAATGGCTGTAAGTATTCGACAATTAATTGAGTTTTGAGAAGATTAATAACAACTATTTTTTTTAGGTAAATGGTCTCATTTTGTCACGCGGATTGGGCGACGGACCTCCACCCAAAAAGCGAAAAATTTAACGTTTGGACATATTACCTTAGAAATTTTTTGGTTTTTTTGTTATTAGTTTTTTTGTTTTCCTTTATGGTTTTTGTGATGCATATGTGATGTAATGTTTTTGTGATGGGCTGGTTTTGATTAGACGGGTAAATCACCAAGATGCCGGTAACTTATAATTATGGGTTTTTATATGTGTGAAAGGCATTACAGTTTTAGTTTCGGATTTTTGGATAAGTATTGGATCTCACTATTAATTTGAGAAAATTCAACTCTCCTATCCAGTCTACTGAATGCGATATAAAATGGGATTTTAAAAAAAAGAACGTTTATAAAACAAACAACATTATACTGATAAGCGAAGTAAAATATCACAGAACATGGGATTCATGAGGTCGGCCAAAATACCCTTCTCTTTGTATCGGCAATTGGCGCGGTCACACGGTCGATGGCTGAATCGAAAAACCTGAATACGATTGTAGCTAGAACATCGTTCGTAAAATTCCTACCTGGCTAAAATTATGCTGTTTGTTGATCCGGGTGCAATCGCCCGACGACAGTCAACGTTGATTCGCTCATATGGGCATCTGAACATTGAAATAGCTGATGATGTCAAGAACAAGAGACGATAAGCTCGCACCGTTCTCCTTTGTTCGCAATTCGATTTGGTGCCTGATCTGCTTTCGTTCCAATCAACAATATTGGGATATGGGCGCTTTCGATATAAGAAAGGAGTGGACGAGCCATTTGAGGTGTTCTAAAAGTGAATTTAACTTTAGAAAAAAAACGATAACCTTTTCGCCGTTTCCGGATCCAAAAGAGACATCCATTGCCAGAGATTTTCCTCACTCTTGCTATTGCTGAGGTCGTGTACCTAATACTTTAAATTGGTTTTAAAAACATTAATGCTCACTAAAATGGCTCCATGTGCTCCATCGAGAAAAACCGCGGATGCTTGTCGATGTGCAGCTTGTCCACCAATGTCCCACAAAGAAACGAGCTCTTTTCTTGATTCGACAGTACCTAAACATAAGTTGAATCACGTATTAGTGACAATTAATCCCACCTGCTCGGTACGCGTGACGAACAAGAGAAATTTTTGCTCCAACCGTGCTTGAGTGGTTTTCGCCAAGACTAAAAACTTGAAGATAGCAAAAAAGTAATTAAATTTGAGTGAACCTACCTTCCTGCAAGCGATGCACATAGAGAGCTTTTCCCGACACCACTTTCGCCCAACACGACAATCTTTGCGGTCGAACGACGAATCCGATTCTCGTCTGCTCCAAAAGACGAGTCAGCTGCTGGTGAAGTAAACATCTAAATAGGAATAATTTTTAAAAAGAGACATTTTTCTTACTATAAATAATCGTTATTCTGCCGAATCACTTCCAAACAAAGACTGCAGCTTGCACACTCGAAAACTCCTCGATCGACAATTTGCTCAGCCTTAACCAGGGTCAACCCAGCTTTGTCACTCAATACTTACCTCACTGGATCTCACAAGAAATTGATCTCCACAGCGACAATATTCTTCAATTTCGACGTCTTTTGCGTCAATCACGACTTGCTCGATGATGGTTCCCTAAAGTTACTCTTAAAGAACATTTTATCAGACTCTTTACTTTCTTCGCGCGTAGTTCTTGCTCTCGAATAAATAGATCGTACTCACGGCGTTTTGTTGAATCCTGAAGAAGATAATAAGAAAGTTTTTAAAATTTGCAAACCTTTAAAGTGTTCCAAATGAGTGTTGCCAGCGTGACACTTGTCGGGTCAGCTTCTTCGTGTTTTTTGTCAGGATGCACGCGTCGTAGAAAAGTAAAATACGCCTAAACATTGAAAATATTAAAAATTAAATAGACAACAAAATACCTTCTTGACTTCTTCAAAAGAAGCTTCTGGTTGAATTTTCAGCACGTCGTAAAAGTTTAGCATATGTTTGACGATCGTCGCATGAAATCTAAATTTATAAACATTTAATCGTGAATAGTGTGAATTGAGAGAATCAAAAATAACATCCAAAAAGTATAAGCTCAAATGAACTGTGGCAAAATGCTGTAGCGATATCTAGAATGGCTTCCAACACTTATTCAAAATATGGCTATATGCATCGATCCCCGAATCTATCAGTGGGTTAAGTACTTGAGCATCGTCGAGTAGCCTTTCCCAACATAATGATTGAAAATGAAAAGGGTTTGATTTTAATAGGTTCAATCGGGGATCTCGAGCAGAATTCACTGAGATAATCGTTGCAACGGCAACAACATGGCGATTATCAATACTTGACTCTTCAAAGATGAATTCTTCTTGCAATATCCCGTCTTTTCTCACCGATGTCCCCAATTTCATCTGGGCTTCATTCTCGCGTTCATCTACTTGAAAATCCACTCTTTTAAGATCATTTATTAGCCCCTCTCCTGTAGCTTTTAGAAAAGCTTCTTTGAGAGTCCAAATCCTGTAAAACGCTTTCCATCTCTCGAATTCACCGCTCCTTGATGCCATATACGAATGTTCTCCTTGCGTAAAAAGACGCTGCATTTTTTGACGATGTTCATCGGCTGTCGCATCTTCTCTTTCATCGATTTTCATCACATCAATTCCGATTTCGTATTGAGAATCCGAGGCGAGCACTACATAATCTCCTTGATGCGAGATATTGAATCGTTGTGAGGTACTCGGACTATTCACAAACGGTTTTCCGCGTTTTGTTCTCTGTATGTCCACTCGATTCCATTGACTCGTTGTAGCGATTGCACCAAATTTCCTCGCCAACAAACGACTCACGAGACAAGCGAGTGAATCGTCTTTGTAGACAAACTTTCGATGTTCCTCGTACTCCTTTTCGGTGACACATTGCACGGCGAAACGGTAGAAATTCTCAAAGTTGACCGATCTTTCGAGTTCCCGAATATTGATCGCCCATCGGAGATACGAGTTGTTCATCAAGAATGATGGTTGAATGTCCTGGAAAAACAAGAGTTTATTGCGTAGTAAAAAAAATAGAGAAAAATTCAGCAGTAAGAGAAAGGTAGAGCAAAATTTCTAACGTTAATCTTGAGAAATAAGATATCCTGTTATCAAATTGGGTATTATTAAATCCTCAGAAATGCGAGTATTTATTTACTCAACTTTTGCTTCCGTTACTCGTTTTCTTCTAGTCTCTTTTGTTTGAGTTAGTGATCTTTAATTAGTTTTTTGTATAACTTTAAGTATTTTTTATTTTAGAGTCGTCTATGTGAATAGTACAATTCGTCGGGAAGGGCAAAGAAGGAACATTGAACAGCAGAAACGACAACAGGTATACTTTTTGTCAATACAACGTTGAACTATCAATACAACTTGATGATAAGATTCAATTTTATTAAATACGCAAATCACAAAGTTCTGGAATATACATTGGTTTTATGTACAAAAAGTGTAAAGCTAGCCGAGACTAGAATTTGATTGAAACAAGCTAGCGGCGTTTTCGGTACTAATAAAGTGGGGGGGGGGGACTTTTTTTCTTTAAAACCCCCCTTTTCTAGGGTAGTTTCATGTGTAGATTCCGAAAAACACAACGAGAGCTTCGAAAAAGGCGTTTTAAGTCGAGTTTCGGGGCTGCAAAGTGCGCGCTTATAGAGTGTGATGAGCGGGAAATACATAAGGAAGAGGTCTAAAAATGGTCTCTCAAAACATTTTTTGAAGCCGAAAACCCCTCTTCTGCCATAATTTAACCTAATGATTACATTTCTGATCAAATTGAAGCAAAAAAAAATATTTTTTCTAAATCTCGTCCATGAGTCAAAATCTCAAAATATTTCCCAATTCATTTTGCCTCTGCCAGTCAATTTAAGTTAGGAAATGAATATTTAGTGGTTAAAAATGGTTTTGGCTCTAGTTTTGACCTCGAAAAGTGCCCCAATAGTCGATAGCTTGGGCTCCATATAGTGAAGTGCACTATAGAAGCGCGCACTTTGGAGCCTCGAAACTTGGCTTAAAACCCATTTTCCCAAGTTCTCGTTGTGTTTTTCGGAATCTACGCATAAAACCACCCTAGAAAAAGTGGTTTCAAAGAAAAAAAATTGCCCCCCCCCCAACTTTATTAGTACCGCGTCTTCTTATGTACAGTGGAGTATCAGAATTTTCTTTAGCGATAAATTTTTAACAAGTTAATCGGGACTCTCGATGTATCTGATTTGTACGATCTGCTTCTGCCCACGCTCGGTCTCTTCGCTTGAAAGTAACGGCGGTGGCTCACCAGCATTACTGAAGCACGTGTTGGAGTGAACCCTTTATCATCGTTTTTACCTCGACGGTCTCTTGGCTCCAATGCGGTAGCTAACGTTGGCGTAAACTCGTATGCAAGGGCATGCAGCGAGAAGCCACGTACACACCGGCGCTCTCAAGCCGAACCACCAAATATTCCCTCCGCGACTAAAATTGATTTATACCCGGCTACTTTTGAGATTCAACCTTCCACAGGCCATTAACATCATGCAGAACAAAGAGACAGCCAATGGAGTGATCACCACCGTATATGGAATCTCCTCGCTTTGATGCAGGGCCTCCAACTTTCCTAAAGTTTGTTAAATGTCTCTTGCTCTTGAATTTTTTTACCTGTCAAAAGAACTAGGCACACCAACGCTGGAATCACAAGAAGTGTGTGAAAAACTGCGGAATAAAGATGATGTCTTCTAAATTCTTAGGCGTGAGTTTTCTATAAGCTTCCTCACCGATGCAGCAAATGTCTGCTTCGCGCCAGAAGAACAGCAAGAATCAAGGCGTAAAGAACTCCCACAACAGACAAGGAGAGGACCACCCAAAGCGGAATGAAAACCACTGCCCATCCCCAATCGATCTGTTTGGATATCTTTGCTCATTCATTTGCGGTTGACTCACCTGTTGGTCCAATTTGAAAGCAATAAAAACAAACTGCACTATGTTAATAGAGAAGAATAATTCGAGCTAAAAATCTTGATTTCAGATTTTGGCATAGCCTTACTTCAAAAGGTTTATCGTGTCTAATGGCCCAAATTGATAATGAGATCGCGAAGATTGATAAGCAGAACAAAGGAGTGAAAACAAAGATCCATCTAGATTTTAAGTTAGGTTTTGGCTTACGAAACCGGTACTTACGAAAACTGTGGATCATCCGGGGCGTATTCCAGCTTGTAAAAGATGAGAACTTCAAATGAACAGAGGATCACATGCTCGATGGTTGTTAGCAACATCGCGGCTAAAGATTTTTGTAAAGTTGAAAGGATTTAGATAGTTTCTGCATGGATTTTCTGAGTAGGCAGGATAATGCTAATCAAACCATCTGTGTACCCACCGAAATCCACCCTCAGTTGAATGTCATTTCTAAATAGTTTTCTTATTATCTTTTTATTTTCCAGAAATATTACATTGATGGCGGTTTGAGAACGAAAGATATTACTCCAGTAATTGCTGCAATAACAACAATTCCTGTGCAGATCCATAACGGGAGGAAAATAAATGCAAAGTGAAGCTGAATATAATGGTCCAGCTGAAGAGCTAGCAGCACTGTAAATAAATTGTGATTTGAAAAAAACCCCATAAACCAACCCGCAAATGATAGAAGACACCCATAGAGAACAAATTTTCTAAAATAGATTTTTTAAGTTTTGTCGACATGTTGATTGACTTACGATGCATTGAAACCACGGAAGAAAAATGAAAAACTAATTTCCGTTGTGTCATCCATCTTCTATGTAATAAGGCCCAATCATAAAATTGACATTGAGTCCGCGAAAACGATACACATAATGGTTGCTTATTATTATATCGGTGGCATGTGAAGGAAAAAAAAAGATTGTTAGCTGGTGGTTGTGTACGAACGTTTCTAGTATCGTTGGGGAGGAAAAGACTGTGTATCGAGAACTTAAAAAATTTAATTTGTATTAAAATTTTGTACTTTGTAATAAATAACTTTTGATTTAGAAACACAAAAAATGGGTGAAAAGGACAAGAAATATGGAGTGCTCTTCATTTGCTTGGGTAATTTTTCTATTATTTGCCATTAGATAATTCTAATTTAGGTAACATTTGTAGATCGCCGATTGCTGAAGCGGTTTTCTTGGACTTATTGAAGAAACGAAACTTAACTGAGAAGGTTTAAAAGGTTTTATTTTTAAAAATATTATGGTTTCTTTTCAGTTTTTGGTGGATAGCGCCGCGGTCGCTGGGTATCACACTGGAAAGCGTCCCGAAAGTCGAACCCTCAAAACGCTGCAAAAGTTCGGTCTTACTGATTATGATCATCGAGCCCGTGAGGTAGTTTTTTTATTAAGTACACCTCATTTTTCTTTTTCAGGTTTCAACGGCCGACTTCAAGAAATTCGATATGATATTTGGAATGGATGATAGCAATATCAGGTACAAAGTTTCTTATTGTCATGAGGATTTATTTAATTTTTTTTTATCTTAGCGACCTGAAGGAATTGCAACGATTGGCAGGAGATAAATCGATTGCTCGATTGGAAAAATTCTCTGACTATGATCCACAAGGTAATGAGTTTTGAGCTTACCTAAAAGATCATCAAAAATATTTAGGTACATCTGAAGTTCCAGACCCCTACTATTTTTCGGGGACCGAAATGTTCGATCAAGTTTTCCAACAATGTCAGCGATGTTGTGATGGCTTCCTTAAAACCATCGAGAATGAATTGTAGATGTGAATAAAGTTTTGTTTCAAGTACGTCTTTTTGAGTTTTATTGTCAATGATTAACTCAATTTTCTGCTAAATTATTGGTAATGTGTGTTATTAATTTCAGAATTTTCAGAATGACCTCAAAATCTCTTGTGATGTATTTGGTGCTACGACGGGTAATTTTTATTTCAACTTTTGAACAAAAATTTTTTAAAGGATCTCCTGAAAGAACCGCTGAATTGGCCAATTGGTGCAGTGGTAATGAGCTTTGAGTTTACTAAAAGATTAACAAAAATATTTAAGGCTACTCAAACAGCGCATGCTGCTTCTGCGGCGATTTGGATTTACAGGTTTGAATTTTTCAAAATTATTTTGTTAAGTCATTCGTTTTGGCTATTGCTAAACTAATATTTTAGAGACGATCCGAATGTTGCAGAATACACTAGCAAACTGGACTCAATGCATAAAGTATCGTTCATTTTTTTATATGCCATTGTCCTTTTGCTTCAGGTAACTCTTGGTGTCGACAGTCCCGACGAACTCGCACAAGTAATCAAGAAGCTCGAAGAAAAACAGCTAGATCATAAAGTACGTTTCATGTCCGACTATTGATTGTTTCTGTTTTTAGGTTTGGATTGAAGACGATATGCCGGTTTGTGTGGCCCTCAAACCGTATTCGAAAGATGAGGTGAAAAACGTATTCAGATCTCTGAAGCTTTTCTGATTGTAAGTGCATTTTATGGATGTTATGAAATAAATCTATATGTAAAAGCAGACCCGCAATGGCAAAATATTTATCGTATCCCTAAGACTAGATTCATACATTCGTATGTTGTGGCCTGGTTTGGCATTTCCCCTTCAATATGTAATGACTCTGGGAGAAAGAACAAAGCTGACAAGTAGAGGAAATAGAAAAGAGAGATTGAGTGACAAACAATATCTTTTCCTTGTTTGGCGACATACGTCAAGGAGGCAGTTTTGATAGATGACAATGATGATGATGAAGTAAATGCTTTAGATACTACAATTATGAAGATAAACTAGAATAAGTATGAAGATCATATTGATAAACCCATATAGAAAAGAGAGGAGATTGGTCCAAATTCGAGAATTGCATAATGGAAAAGATATAATGAAGGCACTTGGGATAAATATTTGATCAAAAAAAGACAAGAAAGAGTTGCCGAAAGATTTTAGTGGGAAGAGTTTTTGTGAATAGAATTCTTGAAGGCACTCAATGAGATATGAATTGATTGGAAGCGAGATCTGAAAGGGATTTGATTATTCAATATTTTTAGTAGAATTCTCTCACTTTATTGATTTCTTCTCCTAGCATAGATGGCAGTAGTAGTTGAAAGCGACAACCTGAAACTTTTTGTACGTATATTTTTCCTCTATTATTTTCAAGAGTTTCCACTTTTCACCTTCCACCACCCCTGTGCTTCAACTTGAAAACCTATTCAAAAATGTTGGGTGGAGAAGTTGAAATGTGAAAAAGGCAGGGAATCCATTGTGTTTCCTAGGTATTTTCAGTGCTTTTTCACCCGTCCCAATCCCTGTCTCTTTTCCCTTTTTCCTCCAAAGCGCCCAACATTTTGAATTATTCTGTTTTCTCTCTCGCTTCTCGCCTGGTTTCACCAAATCCACAAAAACTCGGGTTTTTGCCCGAAATGAATTCTGATAATCTGAATTCTGATAAAATTCCCTTATTTTCAGAAAAATAACATAAAATTCCCTTATTTTTCCCTTATCAGATGACCATGAAAGTGAATAAGAAATGACTAAACTGTGTTTTCGTTTTCTAAAAAGTGCTCTGGAAAAAACACAATTAAAAAAAGTACACGTTGGGTACTGTAGCTTTCGAAATTTAAATCATTTGATGGATGTTTCAATGGATGAGCTACTTTTCTCAATAGTTTAAACAATGGATACTAATACAGTATCCATTGTTACAAAGTTACAATTGTACAAAAAGAATACTGTAATCTCTATTAAAGGTTTCTCTTTCATTCTCTTAAAAAGCTACAAAAGTGTACTAAATTTAGCCGTTGGCCATTTTTGGCTTCTCCCTTTCTTTCTCTTTTTGCCTAGAGATGAACAAATTAAGAAACGCTTGCAAGTGAAGCTGTGTGTTGTGAGTGAGTGAGGGAGGCAAGGGGACAAATATAATCGAGTTCGAGCGGGCGTCCGACAGCCGGCTGGCCATCCTCCCCTCTTCTCTTTTGCTTTCAAGTTTCAAAAGAGAGTTCAGTCAAAGAAAAGCACCCCCGAAAGACACCTTTGATTAGGCGATAGTTGTAGTGGAGCTCTTTTCTGACTATCTTTCTCTTTCACATTGGCACGCAATGGCCGAATAACGAGGTTTCCCCCTTTTGCCTTTTCTCCACACGCCACCACGTTCCATCTTTTGAAGATCTCTCTCTGTGACTAAGCAAATGCCTTAGTACACTAGTTTTCAATAATTTTCTGTCATTTTCAGATACTTTCACTTCTTTCCACTTACCGCAATGGCAGCTCCACCGACGGTGAGTGGAACAACCACTAAAAGAGTCGTCAGCATCGAACTTCGAGTGGAAAGTGGCGCATCCGGGCCGGGCATATGCTGAAAAGGGAAAAGCTATGTGCAGATACGATTTTGCAATAGTTTACGGAGCTAGGGATCTTTTTTGGGACACGTGCTACCGTACAGACTGGTAGTAGGGTAGACAAGAAAAAGCAGACAAGCATTGATTTAAAGTATTCACTGGTTCACTGGATAGCTATTCAGAAGAAGCGGCGGATTTCTTATTTTCAGTGCCTCGGGTACGGTAGAAATGCTCTATTATAGTCTATTATAGTCTATCTACTTATAAATGCGACTTTATCGATAAAAGAGTCAAAATTTACATAATGCCCATCATCGGGTCGATCCATTCGTTGAAATATCAAAGGAGTATCCTCCGACGGGATACCCGTCTCTTTTCGGGTGTGTGATCTGAAAAAAGCAACAAATTCCAATCAATAACTTTATTGTTAGCTTTATTAGCTTTATTGTTAGCTTTATTAGCTCTATTAGCTTTATTAGCTTTAATCATCGATTTCCCCCGTCCATCCGTACCTCAAATACGAGAACGTATTGCAAAACGGTTGATCACACGCGCACAGATCCGTCCATTTCTCATCATCGTCCCTGAAAACTTTCCAAATAATCTTCGTCTCTTCATTTACTCAATCAATCACACATTTCACGAGAAATTCCTGTGTTTTCGATGTGAACGTCAATAGATGTCAAACGGAAAAACGCCATATTACAGCCAATTTCACTCTAATCTTTTTGCTTTTCATTTCAATCGATAGAAAATGAAATTTTGCGTTAATTGATATTAAAAGCAAAAAAAGATTAGAGTGAAATTGGCTGTAATATGGCGTTTTTCCGTTGGACATCTATTGACGTTCCCACCAAAAATTCCTCAGGTCTAGTGTTTTCTGTTTTCACGACGATAACCACTTCAAAGTGCAAATTTTTGATAAGTTAAAAAATGATACTGACTTGACGAAGCGTTTTAGATAATTTGAGTTAGTTTTTTTAGTTGAGCACTTGGGA
Source organism: Mesorhabditis belari (assembly GCA_958450365.1). NCBI lineage: Eukaryota > Metazoa > Nematoda > Chromadorea > Rhabditida > Rhabditidae > Mesorhabditis > Mesorhabditis belari. Next base: position 1,469,361 of record CAUEEP010000727.1, on the reverse strand, counting down.
ATATTAAGACTGATACTGGTATTGGAAGGTGGATGGTTGGATATTTGAAAATCCTGGAATCCTGGAATCCTGGAATCCTGGAATCCTGGAATCCTGGAATCCTGGAATCCTGGAATCCTGGAATCCTGGAATCCTGGAATCCTGGAATCCTGGAATCCTGGAATCCTGGAATCCTGGAATCCTGGAATCCTGGAATCAGCAACTCCAAATCGGGTAACTTTTGCAGTTTTTAAGACCAGGCTTGGTAATTAGTATAATTTTTTTGTTTTTAAAACTTTCCTACATTATGATTTAAAGGGAAAAAGAGTAAGGCCAGAAAGGTTTCATTATTATTCATGAAAGTGGAAGGGTTCAAGGGAAAGGAAGAAAAAGGGAAAGCTAGAGGAAAGCTAGAGGAAAGCAATTCTACAACAAGAGATTCATGATTTCAAATTAGTGGTTAAGATTCTGATTTTAGAGAAATCATTTCAGTTTTTACTGATTTACTGATTCAGCTCTAGCTTCAACACAAAACTTATAGCTAGACAAAGCTGGACAAAAAGTTTAATGATCAAAAATCGCATCGCTTTGCTTCTCATCAATTTTCCTCTCAGATTTTGAGCTTTAGCTTACCTTTAAATGTCTTTCAATGTTACGGACTGTAAATCTGGACTCTGGGGACTCTAAATTTTAAGTACAATCCTTAAACTACAAGCTCCAGGTCCAGGTTTAAAGGAAAAGTCTTTGCTAATCGCAAAATAATGACTGGGATTCATTATCTTTATGAGTATTTCCCTCGAGTTTCAAAAACTTCACTTTGTTCATATTTTCTTTCCGAAACCCTCCGAAATTTCGTTTTTCTTGACGAGTTTGTCACCCATCCCCTTCCCCATCCTCTTCCCCTTCCTCACCCCCTTCCCCGTCCCCTTCCCCTCCCCCTTCCCCATCCCCTTCCCCGTCCCTATGGAAATCCCTAAGAATTTTTTTTGAACAAAACAAAATAAGAATAGCTAAAGTTAAGCGATTAATGGATTGAATTGAACGCGAAACTTTAACCAGTTCACTAATGGTTTAAATTTTAAGAGGTAAAATTTACGATAGCTTTTCCAGGGTCGGTAAACTTCTGATAAGCCAACAAAAATTTTTCAAAAGGAAATAATCATTACTTGGACGTACTTTTTGCCCAGAAAGTGTAAACGAATCTTCTTTAGAGTATTCAATTAGAAATAAATCCCAAAGCGTTGCCTGAGTGCACTAGAAAGAGTTTGTCTAGATTAGTTAGTTGATTTTGATTAATCAGCCATCATTTGCCTCGATATTAATTCTTATACTTTATTATCTATTTCTATTCCCCTTTCGATTAGTTTAAAGCTTTTTCTAAAGAGGAGTTCGCTGGGAAAAGAAGAGGAAAAGAAGAGGAAAAGAAGAGGAAAAGAAGAGGAACAGAAGAGGAACAGAAGAGGCATTCCATCAAATTCCCTCGAGAATCTCTTCTTTTTTGGGTGAAGAGCACACGAAATGAAAACCCATCAAAAAAAAAGAAAAAAAGAATCCTCGAATTCCTCTCCACCACAAAACCTATGCCATTTTGGGGGTTTCTCTTCCCTTTTCTCTTCCTTTTTCTCTTCCTTTTTCTCTTTCTCTTTCATTTCTTATAGATCAATTTTATAGGCCTATTTTTAACGGCAATTGAAAAAGTTAAAGTCTAGATAGATTGAATGGATTTTAAAAGCTTATAAATACTTGTTAGAAGGAAAAGAATCCACTATAGTAAAGTGATACTAGCCACAAAAATTTAGGCTGAAGTTAGGCCAAGCTTGAGTTGCTAGGTCTGGTTTCTGATAAGGTTGGTTTTGAAGAAGTTCTTAAGTACTGTTCTGGTTCTTACGTACTGTGTACAGTACTTAAGAAATCAGATTCTAGGCTGGCTAAGACTAAAATCCCTGGATAAGAATCTTTAAGGAGAAGAATTTTCACATAAATCTTTTTTTTTGTCTTACTTCCCCTGACCCTAGGATCCGTTTGGGAAATCCCTGTGGAGATCTGTTCAGCGTTAGAGTACTGGATGGCTCTAATAGCTATTAAGCTAGCTTTCATTTGTAAAACAGATACCAGAATGATCAATGTTTCCATTCTTGTAACCTATACTTTTCACTCACCTCCCCACCAAGAAAAGAGTTTTCCCGTTCTCGTTTTCTTCCAAAACAAAAAAAGGGAAAGAAAAAGATAAATGGGAAGGTCTTAACCTAGAAAAAAGGAAGAAGAAGAAGAAGTGGAACGGCTCAAAAAAAAGGAAAAGGGAAAGAAATTGAGGCCCACCTCTTCTACGGGAAATCCATCTAAAAGAAAAAAAGTTTTGGGGAAAAGAGTTGAGGAAAAGAGTTGGTCTATCTATTGGCCATTTCTTAACCCCCCAGATGGCCTATAAATTTACTCTTTCTCTTTCTTTTTCTTTTAGAATCTTTTACTAAACATCTCACTCTTTTCTTTTATTTTACTTCATTCATAGAACTGAAACTCTAAAGGGAAAAATTTGCATTTATGAAAAATGAACGGCTTTACCTAGGCTTTACCTAGGCTTTACCTAGACTTTACCTAGGCTTTACCTAGGCTTTACCTAGGCTTTACCTAGGCTTTACCTAGACTTTACCTAGGCTTTACCTAGGCTTTACCTAGACTTTACCTAGGCAAGACAGGAGATTTTTTATTTTAAAGAAGTACTTTCAATTGATTTCAAATGTTTGTTTAATTGATTGTTTAATTTTAAATAGATAATTGCATTGATAATTGCATTGATAATTCTATTGATAATAAACAGGTTGATGGTATTCAATTTGAATTTGAAATCAAATAAAGTCAATAAATCAAGTTTAAACTGGAAAACAATGTGATCTCCGGTTTAGTTTCGAAAGGATAAAACAAATTGTATCAATGAATTCTTATTCAGTTTCTTGTTGATAATAATGCAATCTATGAGATATTTATTAAGAAATGAGTATCTGATTTTGATATAATTAGATATACCGTATTTTCTCTAATAGTCACCAACTCGGCTCGCCGGAGCCGAGTTGGTGACTATTTTTACGGTTTCCAAGCTTTTGCAGAAGCCCAACACTCAAATCCCCCACTAGATCTCATCGTGAGCTACATTTTCCGATCCCACATCGATAGGTTCTGATAAGCGGCTCTCGAGATTTCAAGCAATTTAGGCGACGCTCAGGGTGCACTACTATTAGAGAAAATACGGTAGTAATACCTTATCGACATTCCAAGCTAAACCTAATTCCACCTTCGTTTCCTCAGCCATCTCTTGGCTGGATTGCCCTGCAATTTTGTCTACAAGCTGAAAATGACGATTTCTATCTGTAGAGAAAATTTCAGGGCAATCGGTCAAGAAAACAAATGTGAAATTAGGTTGACCTTGGGATTTCCCCATGTCTACTACCTTATAGACTTAAAATCTCAGCAATACTAGCTGATTTCCCGAAGCTTTTTCCTATTCAACCCACGAATTCCATGGATTGTTCCTGAAACTGATCAAATTAGAAATCTATTTCAATAGAGCGCTTTTTCGACAATCATCAACTACCATAAACCTCGAAAAAAGCACAGAGAATCGTGTTTGGTACAGAAAAAGCTGTGAAATTTATCAACAAAAGCCAATTGGACAGTGTTTGGACAAAAAAAAGCCGACTACTTGCGACAAAGCGATCAGAGGAAAGATTTAAGAGAAAGATAATGATATAGTAAAAATGATCTACAGTAAGATAATGATCTGCAGTATATCAGATTGAATATCCAGTGTAATGCTTGGATATCTATACGTTTACTGCATACGTTTACTGCATATGCCTTTTAAGCTCACACTTTTACAGTACTTTTAAGCTAAGTCAAAATTTAATATCATTTGCTTGTTTATAACTGTAAAATAGTAAAATGATCTACAGTAAGATAATGATCTACAGTATATCAGACTGAATATTCAGCTAAGCTCAAATTTTCGCTGAATGATTGAAAGAGAAAAAGAGAAAAAAAAGAAAGAGAAATGGATATCAGATTGTGGAAGTGAAAAGCCATAAACACACAGTAAATCTCATTTGATTTCAGCTCTCATTTGTTCTCACTCACCAATATGTTTCGATATCAATATCCTCGTAGAATCCCGTTTGGGATGATGAAGTCAATGATGAGGAAGTACGGAACCTTCAAAGAGAAAACAGAGAATGATACGAACATTTTAAAGACTCCTGCTTGGTAAGGATTTGTTTTGAATTGGAATTTCATTGGAATTTTAATTGGTTTGAGTTCCATTACTCCATGCATTGCCTGGCTTACAGATCAGAGAGATCCGAATCCGATCCGCATCTCTACGCAAGCAAACAAAGAAGAAAAAGATGTAGGCACATGACAGTACTATGAACTATCTATTGGAGTGTCGCGTAGTCGTCTTTTCGTTCTTTGTATGCTTGCGTAGAGATCCGGACTTTTACAGATACAAATTACAGAGAAAACATTGCTGCTTGGTAAAGTTAAGAGCTCGATTGAGTATGCTCTTCAGATTTGGTTCCTTTTCTCTACAAATTTGGTTCCCTTATTCCAACCTTACCTAACAACGAATCTCAGCTCAAAGCCTTAAACATTTGAAATTATTCGGATTTCTTTCAAAATCATCCTTTAAATGAGTCAATTCATGACCGATTACTCAACTCCCTTTCCCCTAAGAAGCAACTAAGTTGTCTCCTTTTTTTTTGGCAATGCAAATGCTGCTTGTTGTGAGTATCCCTTTTCTCATTCTATTCCCATTCTCTCCAATCAGCTTTCTCTTTTCCCCACTCGAAGAAAAGAAAGTCGAGAATTGAATCTTCAGAGATCTCTCTGACTTTTCCCTTTCTTTTGCTATTGAAAAGATTGACCCCTTATCCCATAGAAAGATATCCATTATTCTATTTCTTCTCGATATCCTGAATCGGGATATCGAGATCCTTTATCAACCCTTTCTTACTTCTTACTGATTCAATTTTGAACTCTTTCAAATCCCTAGTTTCTTTATCTCTTTTTTTTTCCTTGTTTCTCTTGTTGAAAGTAAGGTGTACTTGATAAAGAAAAGAGATATATATCTCTTCACTTTCTTTGTCACTCAAAAATTTTCCCACCCTTTTTGAGAAAAAAAAAGAGGTCAGCCCGTCCACGGGAAAAAGGAGAAGAAATCCGAGAAGCTGGATGGGGGGAAAAAAGAGATGGGAAAGGGGAAAGGGACACACACAAACACACAACATTATTATACTTCATAAAGCTAAAAAGTTTATGTTCACCTTTTTTAAATAAATATTAGAAATATACCTGAAAAGATTTGTTTCGATAATTTTATTAAATCAACTTAGAGTTATATTATACATTATATAACATTGATATTTTCTGCATCAAAATCTCATAGTTTTACTAGTTTGCTATGTTAGTTTGCTTTCAGAAGTTTGAAAGAATGAAAAACTTCATTGAATTGGAAATTTCAGAGTATCTGTAGATGGAGGAGTAGATGGATTTAAATAGAATTGATGGATTTAGCTAGAATTGATGGAATTGACTAGAATTGATGGAATTGACTAGAATTGATGGAATTGACTAGAATTGATGGAATTGACTAGAATTGATGGAATTGACTAGAATTGATGGATTTAACTAGAATTGATGGATCTAACTAGAATTGATGGAATTGACTAGAATTGATGGATTTAAATAGAATACTAGACTAGATAGGATTTAACCTAGATAACCAACTCTAAAGTTCTAAAAAGATACTTTATACTTTCCGTTTACATTTCTGCAACTCATAAACCCTATCTAGTCAATCAATTCAGTTGAGTTGAAGCCTAATTTTGTGTGACTCAAGTATCTTGGCCTAATCACAAGCTAATCACGAAATATTCAATGAACAATGTGAAAAGTTCTCTCCTTTCCAAGCGCTATAAAATCCCACTCATTACCAGAAAAGCTAGAGCTTTTGAGACTCAATTATAACAGTTTCCAAATCAATTAGTCATCTCGATACCCGGTTTGACTCCATTTCTAACTCCATTTCTAACTATAACCTTGTAGTTTTCTTATAGTTTCTAACTATAACTATAATGTCGATCGTAGCTTTGTCTTTTCTTCCGCAAGCAATATTTCCCTCCTATAATTGTGGCGTAATTTTGGGGGGCCGAAAAAAAAGGAGAATAACACGAAGAAGAAGAAGAAGAAAGCAATTGAATGGGAATGGTTTGGGGGGAAAAAATGGGAAGAAAGAGGGGAAAAGAGGGGAAAATAGGGGAAAAGATCAAGGCTATCCAGTGAATGAATAGAAGAGAGAGAGAGAGAGAGCTTTGGAAGGCATACCACTAATTGGTGTACCCCTTTCTACCCGTGTTTCCCTTCTTCGTTTCTCCCTTAAAATTACCCTTTTGCAATTCGGCTGAAAAGAATGACGGGTTGGTGGGAAAAAAAGAGAAATTTGCTCTTTTTCACAAAAGTTTTACGAGTTCTACGAGTTCTACGAGTTCTACAAGCATTCATTACGCGATAAATGCGCTTTTAAATGCGCTCACATTTATGATTACTTTACGATAGTTTGTAGATGATTTATATCAAAAAAAACAATACGACAAATTATGCTCTATAGCTGAATATCTCAACATTCTACATCTTTAAGACCTACAGAACTAAGAGCTTATGCAATATTCATGATCTTTCCATTGTTCTTCCAAAATGCATTGCATTTTAATCGAGGTTTCTTTAGACTACTCAATCCCCCCTCCTTCTTTCCTCTTTCTATTCATTGTCCCGTCAAAATTTTGCCCGGAAATCGATCCTCTAATTGCTCTGTCAGTCACAGACAAATTTTTCTAATAAATTTTTCGACAATTTTTACTTTTCAACTGAAAAGCTTACTTAGTTAACTGAATAGAAACGGGTTTTAGCTTGAGTTTTAGCAAAGAAAATGGAATGGAAAGAGAATGGAATGGAAAGATAATGGAATAAAAAGAAAATGAAATAAAAAGAGAATGAAATAAAAAGAAAATGAAATAAAAAGAAAATGAATTAAAAAGAAAATGAAATAAAAAGTTTGCATTTTCGTCAAAATCGGAAAATAGTGTTTTCAAGGGGAAAGCTGAATATCATTTAAAGATTATTTTATATCATTTAAAGGAAAGCTGAATATCATTTCTGCAATTTGAAAGATATTCAGTCAGCGGTTTTTAGCCAAAATCCCAACATGTTCAATGAGAATCTTATTTTATCAATATTCTACAACCAACAAAAATCACTAATCACCATAAAAAACGGAAATTTTTGTGAAAAAAACTTAAAAACTAGCTACAAGTGTTACTAGAAGAGAAAATGGACAAAAAACGAGTGAAAAAGAGAAGATTCTTGATGTGATTTACCCGTAGTATTGAGCGAGCACTTCGCCTCTTTAATTTCTTTCAATATTCTTACTATAATGATAGCTAGATCTTTAGATTTAGAGATAGCTAGATCTTTAGATCTAGAGCTAGCTAGATCTTTAGATCTAGAGATATCTAGATAGGAATCATTCTCCACTCACTTATGGCATCCGATTGGCCTCGTCCCACACGTTCGAATCACTTGATTTGTGTCGCGCAAAATGCCGACAAGACATGCTGGACCCTGGAAGAGAGAAAGAATCAGTAACTGATTCATTTTGAACATGTCTAGCTGACTTTATTAGATCTATAGCTAAAGCTACAGCAAGATTACAAGAGCTATTCTAAAAAGCCTCTAATCATCAAGCCAAGTTTTCACAAACCTCACAAGCTCCAAACGGTACACAGTGATCATCAGTGCAATAACATTTCAACGCATTGCCGCCAGAGAAAAGCCCGAACAGTAGAAGTAACGGGAAACAGAATCGGGAAATTCGTCGACGGGATTTTAACCGAGGAGGAGAGGTCGATGAGAAAGGGAATTGTCGATTTGATGGTAGAGAATCTGTGGAATCATTTGATCGCATCTCTACAAATATTGCAGATGTACACGGAATGACATCATCGTGATTTGGATGCGGAATGCGCGGAAGAATTTCCCCATCTTTAGCCCGCATCGGTGGGGACCTGAAGAGACTGAGTGACTGAGGGAGGGGGCCTCGGGGGCCCGCCCTCCCCACCCTGCCCACCCTGCCCGCCCTCCCCCTTCCTCCCCATCCTCCCCCTCTCCTTGGTCTCACCCCCCTCCGCTCTCCTTCTAATCTCTTTTTATCCCATTCCTTGTGTGTCACAACTCTCACCCTTTCCCCCAGCATCGAAAAGAAGAACTCAGACTAAAGCTTTCCTCTTTCTATAGATAAAATGTGGTGAAAGCTGCTAGTTTTTAGCGCTCTTCTCAATGGGTTTTTGCTAGAGGTGAAAAGTGGACGAGATTCGCATTTTTTTTGGCAACAATTCAGAAAGAGCGATACCTGAAAAGGATTTGGACTAGCTATTTTAATCATTTTGACAAAACTAGAACCCAAGTTTGATCAATAGTGCAAGATCCTCGTTAAGTTCTGGGTTTTCAACTCTATAAGACTGATTGCCAAGAGCTCCAGGAGCTTCAGAGCTTCAAGAGCTTCAGGAGCTTCAGAGCTTCAAGAGCTTCAGGAGCTCCAGGAGCTTCAGAGCTTCAGGAGCTTCAGGAGCTTCAGGAGCTTCAGAGCTTCAAGAGCTTCAGGAGCTCCAGGAGCTTCAGAGCTTCAAGAGCTTCAGGAGCTTCAGGAGCTTCAGGAGCTTCAGGAGCTTCAGGAGCTTCAGGAGCTTCAGGAGCTTCAGGAGCTCCAGGAGCTCTAGCCAACTTTAGCTTAAAAATATCGTGTTTCTGAACTTGTTCTCTATCTAGAAATCTCTCCGACAGCAAATGAGGGCTTTTTGCCATAAATTAGTGTGTGCTCAAGTCGAACGGGGTAAAGAGAGTTTGGTTGAGTGGAATGGAATCGAGATCGTTTCTCTTTCGCATTCTCAATCCACCCCTTTCCCCCCTTAAAACGGCCCTAATGATCTCATGGCTCAATGAATCAAACACTCTTCCCGTTCAACACCCATTTAACTAACAATCTCCTCAACTCAAAACTGCATTTGCTCAAATAAAGATACGAAGAAATACTTTGATCTTTAGAGCCTTATACCGTAGATTTGAAGATGATCATGATCATCATTTGAACATGATAAGAACATCATTTGAACATGATCATGATCATCATTTGAACATGACCATGATCATCATTTGAATATGATCCTCAAGAACATCAACATCAACATCAACCCAAATAGCAACTCTAGTTTTCAAGCCCTCTAGCCTAGCTAGCTCTAGCTTTCTAGCTTTCTTTACTTCTAAAACACCAAGCATTTCTTTACAACGTTTTGAAAAAGTTTGAAACAAAGGAGTCGACGAGAAACAATTGTGAGGTCTATTCAATGGCAAAGACTAGAAAGAGCAGTGAGTAGAAAACTTTGACTAACTTTCACTAACTTTTTGACTAAGGTATTTGGGTTAAAAAGATTGAGAGATTCAATAAATTTCTAACAAATTTGTGAGGAAGCCAAAGGGATTTCTAAATTTCCTCTCGTAATTTAAAGTTAATATCTGGCCATTTCTTTTGCTACTCACCCATTTAATCATCTCAAACGGGGGTTTTTTTCTGAGGACGACGAAAAATGATATCCCTTTAGAGGTTATTTGAGTGTTGAGATCTCTTTTCTCTTTTCTTTTTTTATTTATCCCCATTTTCTCATATCCGTTTTTTTTCCAATTAGTTGGCCCAATTTATTTCTTTTTTTTTTCTGAGTCTTTTTAGGTAAAGATAGGGTTTTTTTTTAGTGGATTTAGGCGATAGATTTAGACGAGAAGAAAGAAATCAAATTCTGAAACCATGATTTGTGTGTGTAGCAAGCAAACCATCATTTGTGTAGCAAGATGTTCAAAGCCAAAAATCTGATCTGTTCTGTTCTGTTCTGTTCCATCTGTTCCATCTGTTCTATCTACCAAAATCTGTTCAAGCCAAATCTGATCTGCTAAGTTTAGCCGGCTCTCCGGAATGAACCCGGCTTGGTTCACCCCTAATTCCAGAACTTGACTTGACTGACACCAGCGCTCAAGCCAATGTTTGGCTCACAAAAGTTTAGCCAAGCCTGACGCTTGGCTTACATCTTGGCAACTTGGTTTTTATTTGAGTACCCAGTCAAACTCTAGTCTTGATCTGACTCAGCCGGATCCCAGAAGTCATGCCTTGGCTTGACTGTTCGGCTTCTGATCTACAAGTCCTGAGATCCAGTTGAATCATTGCTGATCCAGTCCAACGCTAGCTTCCACAAGAAATATTCTGAGTCAGTTAGAAGCGATGCCTGGCCGACCAGTTTTATCATTACTTATCTATCCAGATCATTTCCTACATAGTAAGGCCAATGCAAAGCCAGCCGTTGGCATAGAATCGTTTATCGTTAGTCCTGTAATGTATTCAATCTTAATCTTATGATTTAAAGCGTTAGCTTTTTCATATTTCTATATAAAAGATTACAAATTTTCAAAATTTTCTTTTTTTGTTTGACCAAAAACTGAACAGGTGTTTGAATGTCAATGGGAAAGATCACCTCGATCAGTCAATGTCTCTTCAATCGGTTGAGAAAGGGAAAATGACAGAATTACTCTAGCTTTATTAAATCAAATTTTACAAGTTTCCATTCAAAAAGATACTTTTCTATTGTAGTACTTGTAAATTGGTGAGATGTTAGAGTATCGATCAGGGAAGAGGTGAAGAGGGAAGAGGGAAGAGGGAAGAGGGAAGAGGTAAAGAGTTGAAGAGAAGAGTTGAAGAGAAGAGTTTCATGTTTTCTGTCAAGAAAAGGAAAATTAGAGAGAACAGCTGCGTCAATCACACAAGAAAATATTGAAAAAAGAGGAAGAAAGGGAAGAAAGGGAAGAAAGGGAAGAAAATGAAGAAAAATGAGAACAAGACGATGTTTCTGTCCATTTTGACACAAAACACACATGATCTGATTTCATAGGAGAGGGAATAAGTACAACTGGTGTAGCAAGGAAGAAGTACAACTGATTTACAAAGAAAAAAACCCTTTCATAGCTTTTGTTTAGCTTTATAAGTAAACCTTAATCAATTAGCGAATTGTTTGCCTTGAGAGGAAAAGAGGTAAAGAGTTGAAGAGAAGGCAACAAGCAAAGTTGGACTTGGAAAAGCCAGGACAAGCTAGAGATAGGGTCTTCGTCTAGTCTTTGGCTAGGGTTGGACCAAGTTGGCTTTGCTTTATGACTTAAATGTAGATATATAAAACAGGTCAAGTTCGAGTCAGCTCAGAGTTGGCTTGACCCGGAAATGGAATCAATTTTGGAATACCCAGACTTGCCATAGTGTTCTGATTCATAAGTTTTTCAAAAATGATACTATTCTAGATAACTTTAGTCCAAAAATAATCCCCCTCAAATAGCCACGAAAAAGATTAATTGCTGGTTATCTTTATAGTGAGATTTTAGGGCTCTCTTGGGGGTGAATGAATCTCTCTTGCGAATTCTTCAAGAATATAGAAGAACCGACTTTTTGATGAAACGACATAGTGTCATATTTCTCTTTCATAAAGCACCAAATACGCAAATTGAATATCTTTATTCTTTTCTTATTTTATTCTTTTATTCTTTTATTCTTTTTTATATTTTATTCTTAAACAATGAATTAAAAACATTAAAACTTTGAACTATTTGATTTTGGCAATGATGAAGCTGTATTAAAAGTGAAAAACTCATGTTGAAGCAGAGAATCGGCTGAGGATCTGAAGAATTAGAGAAGAAAAACTCTAGATATTCAGCTATTCATTTACCTCAATGATCCACAAAGGCGGAGTTGAAGGCGAAGCAGGGAAATGAAAAGCGGAGATGAACCGGGTACTGTAAAATGAGATGAATTTGGGGAAACTCAAATTTGTCAAGAATTTGACTTCTATCAAATTACAACAAGAATCAATCCCTTTTAGGATTACGAGCTCAAGAAGAGCTGGATTACGAGAATACTTGTTTTTTTGTATAGCAATTGGCTATAGAAGAAGGCAAAAGGCTATGGATATTGTTTAAAAATCCCACTCACCAACATTACTCCAATTGTCGACCTCTTTCCTCTCCTCGAAAATCACCTTTTGACTGTCGGCTAGCTGAATTGTTTACGTTTGTTTCCGTTTTCCTAACTATAACTTAAGCCTAACAAGCCTGTAGGCTTAAATTTTTCCTTAACAAACCTTTGTCCATGTAGGCCAACTTTCCGCAGTGGGAGTGCCGAGAATTTCGAAGATTTTCGCGATTTGCTCGAAATCATTTCGGCCCTAAAAAAGATTACGGTAACTGAGAACATTCTTCTCAACGTTGAATAGGGGTGATCGATTCCAGATTTCAGCTAAAATACATCCTGTAGCCCAAATGTCGACAGTCGGTGTATAGAGACGAGTGCCGAAGAGAAGCTCCGGAGCACGATACCAACGAGTGGCGACCTGATTAAACCAAATAAATTCATAAAAAAGACTAAAAATTTGAAGATTGGGTTACTGTATTCAACTGGATAAACTCACAAAAACATATTTTTAAGTCCTTGAAAGTCTTGAAAGTAAATAGGGGATCAAAAAAGAATTCTGGAAAAATACTGCAAAATAGACAGACAGCTAGACAGACAGTGCGATTACGGTAGAGACAGACAGCTAGACAGACAGCGTCATTACGGTAGTCACTTTGAAATTTGAGATTTTTATTCTAGCTATCAAATCTTATAGACTTTCTTAATACAATCGAAATTTGATATAACGAATCGCTCGGGCCTATAACGAACCTAAAACTTGCCTCAAATTAGCTGCCCCAACCCCAAGCCACTGATTGCATTTGCTTGGGGCAGCTACGCAGAGATTTTGGGCACGTTTTAGAATTTCAAATTCGTTTTATCGAAATTCGACTGTATTTTGCGGATTCAGTCATGTTTTTCAATTCGAGGAACTAAAGTCATTCCCAAGACTACTGTAAGCCAAATTGCAGGACTACTGTAACAATTAGATTCTTGGCGATTTTGAGTTTTTTTTTCCACTCACCTGCTCCTCATATTCCTTATTCAGATCATCAGCAAAATATAAACAAGCCTGTCCGAAATCGGCAATTTTCACGACATCCCCGCCACTCACAAGGACATTCTCTGGCTTTAGATCCTAAAATGCATCCACTTTTCACTTTTCGAATCCTCAAATTCACTCTATGCATGATGCCGAGTTGATGCAAATGGCGGACACCGCGTAGAAGTTGCGAGAAATAGAAACGAGCCGACGTCTCCGAGTTGACACGATTTGGATCGTTGATGACGGTCTGAACGATTCATTGTTTTGGTACTCCTAGATTGCAATTGAAATATCTAGCTTACAATTAGGCATTTCTCTATTCCTTAAACAAAAACTACTTGTAAGTACAAGTTTTCCGTAAACACTTTACCCAAACCTTGAGATTTCTCTCGACAAACTCCATGACCATCGTCAACGTGTCCTGGCTACAGAAAATGTCGATCAATTTCACGATCTAAACATTGCAACTTGATATTTAAGTCATTTTTTTTGATTATACATGTTTTGAGTGACAATTTCGAAGGGTTGAGAACTCTCGCAGAATGTCGAGTCTTGAGCGCGAGCGGAGATTCACTTTTTTCAAGGCGACAATCTCGGATGTCTGAAAAGGGAAATTTCTCGAATTCAATTCCAAATCGACAATCTCGTTTTTGAAATTTTTGGCTTGATTTACATTTGCTAAATGAAATTTTGGCTAAATTGAACTTTCAGGGCCAAAATACATTCAAAACCAATTTTGTTTTATTTTTTATGCTTTAGGGGGTGGGACAAATGCTACCTTGTTTGTCCCACCCTCATGCTTTGCCCCACTGTCGCATTTGTCCCACCCCCATGCTTTACTATGCCTAGTTATGCACAAAAAAAGAAAACAAGGGAGTGGGACAAATGCGACCTTTTTTTTGCGCACCCGGACATTTGCGCACCTTTTTTTCCGCACTTAGCCCATTAGCGCACCTTTTTTCGCGTTTTAAAAAAGCTCTAAAAGCTAATATTAACCAATTTCTATTCCAAAAGTGGTTTTTCTAGGTAATTTGAGGGCGTAGAATCGAAATTTTGGCATATCAGAGCGTGTGGAACCAGTTTGAAAGACAAAACGGCTAGATCAAATTACAAAAAATTGTCGATTTTTCTCTTTGTATAACTCCGTCTGTTCGCTTCTACAAGCTCTGATATGCCAAAATTTCGATTCTACGCCCTAAAATTACCTAGAAAAACAACTTTTGGAATAGAAATTGGTTAATATTAGCTTTTAGAGCTTTTTAAAACGCGAAAAAAGGTGCGCTAATGGGCTAAGTGCGGAAAAAAAGGTGCGCAAATGTCCGGGTGCGCAAAAAAAGGTCGCATTTGTCCCACTCCCGAAAACAAAAATAATGAGGGGAAAAATTTTTAAACCAAAAAAAAAATTCGACTTTTTGGACTGTAAGGATTAATTTAGCCGAAATTTGCATTAAATTGCGACGGATTGATTGTCATTAGAAAACGTACGGACGAAAGAGGTGAAAAGTTTTTATAAACAAGTTTATCATCACGAAGGTTTATCATCAGCATCATTTCCATATTACCTGCACATTTCTCGCTTTCAGCACCACCCCATAGGATCCCTGTCCGATTCGACTCAACACCAAATAGTTATCCATACATTTTCGTTGAAACGTAGGAAATGGCTTTCATTATAAGAAAATAATATTTTTTATTAATAATATTTTTTTTTAAATGCCAATGATTTAAAAAGGTTTCCGTGTAAAATTCTCCCTGTTGCCATGGTTGCTTGTGGGTTATGCGCTTCAGAAATGGCAAGAAATGCTACATTTTCAAACTTTCATTTCAAGTATTATAGGTTTTTAAATATATTTTGTATTAAAACGTGTTTTTTTAATTTTATTTGGAACTTTTCATGTTTTCCATTCATTTTTCCTGCCTTCAATCACTTCAATACTTGCTTTTGCTCTATCATAACATAGGCAACGAACAACCCTTTGCACACTCATCCATTATGAGACTTTAAAAAAAAGAAATGTAAAAACCCTCTCAATTTAATGTACAAACCCTTTTCAATACTTTTCTTTTTATTTCAATTCCATTAAATTCGATTTTCTTTACAGATCTTTATAGATACGATGCTTCTACGTGGTTCAGGATTCAACAAATCACTTCGAACATGTTTATGTATAATACAACCGATGAGTAGTACGGCGAAGGTAATATTTTCAACTAAAACCCCTCTTTAAATCCTTCTCTAGGCCGATCTCCCTCCACTTGCAGAAGCTCTAAAACGTGGCCCCGATCAACGAGATATCAGGTGAATTTATCCACTAAAACATCTTAAAATTGTTAAAATTCTTTTAGTCAAATGGATTTGCTCGAGGAAAGAATCAAAAGACGGACAGAAACGCGAGAATTGAACATTGGTGGTGTTGCACAAAAATGGAATTATCGTTCGGAAGTGAGAGAATTATGTCTTCGGTTGTTCAAATTAACTTTTAGATAGTGAATAAACATGGATTGGACAACAATCACCGTTATATTTGGCTGACATATTCAGCCATTATTTTATTCGGTTTTGGTGCTTTTGTTTGGGTGAAATCGAATGTAGTAATGGGCAGACAAGAAGAAATGAAGGTAAAATGTTTAAATAGCTTTTTGATTAATTTATTACATCAATTATCAATTGCGAGATTTTTAGGCGAGAGAAGAAATACGCAAAAGTCTAAAGCTTTCTGGAACGGACCGAAAAAAGATTGGTGTTATCGAAGAATGATTGTATGATTTTTAGCGTTTGCTTTAGAGAATTGAGTGTAATATAAAAACTATTTATCAAAAATAAGAGGCACACAGTATCACAAATTATGCAACAGGAAATTTAAACATACATTTTGACATCTCTAATCAAATCACTTGTCTAGTCCAACTCGAACTTTCACCATCTTCCAATCGGCCGATGTTTCCAATTTTGCTGTAGTATGGATGTTTTTAAACTTCAGAGACAACGGGAGGCACTTGAAATCGACCTAAATGAAAAATGAAATCAAAAAACGTGAAAAATTCAAACCTTTGGGCACAAATCGAGCCTAATTCCGACACGATTTCTTCGTTGAAACACGATGTTTGAAGAACTTGACGAAGAAGCGGCGGAGTATTTTGACTCTTCAGCTCCAAGCAACACGTCGGCGGCATCTAACGGGGATAAAGTTATGTCGATACTTTCTGTCACAATTTCAAAAGCACTATCATCCGCATCTGGCGTGAGAATAATCTAAAACCAAATTTAGAGCTCTTTTTCATTAGCGAATGTACGAGTCAAAACTTTAAAACACCAACCTGCATCCCATTTTCACTATGGTTCAATAAGGTGAGCAAAATAGACGATTGTTGTCCGACCACAAGCTCGACCCCCCTTGACAATCGAATCTCTGGGATTGTGTTGCGGGCAAAAGCCTAAAAAAGCCATGAAAAATATAAGAAAGACAAGTTACCGAGATTTTGTAATTGATCGCATTTGGACTATAGTCTAGCTTCAAAAGATGGTGTTCACATTTACGGCATCTGAAAGCAAGAGTAATAAAATGTTTGTCTAACGCTAGTTACCTAATGGCCTTTCTGCCCTTTAAAGGAAGACGAACGGGAAGCAATGTTGTTTCCTCAACCAATGGCTGTTTATTGATGACATTGAGTGGTAGTTGAATAGCAGCCGTTGATTCGAACACATCATCAGGCAATGCTGGAACATCAGCTGTGGCAACGTGAGACTCGACAGTGGAAGCAGGTGTTTCGATAGCCTAAAGAAATCTAGCGTAAATGTGACCAAAATTTCATTACCTTTTTACGAGCTTGTATCATCTTTTGCACTCCGAATCGATCCGAAAACTTTGAAGCATCGAAACCGCCAAAGTTCGTCCGCCTTTAAATTTTAGATTGCCATTTTTTTAAAACAAAATACCTAACCTCTTAGTTGTGTCTTTCTCTTTTCGAGCCTTTTCTCTCGTTTCCAAGTCCTTGAAATGGCCAGAAATTTCGTTCAATCTTTTGCTGAGTGGATTTTCCGGCCTAAATACAAAAATATAGTTATGGATTCAA
The DNA here is from genome assembly GCA_958450365.1 of Mesorhabditis belari. NCBI lineage: Eukaryota > Metazoa > Nematoda > Chromadorea > Rhabditida > Rhabditidae > Mesorhabditis > Mesorhabditis belari. The sequence continues at coordinate 1,452,190 of CAUEEP010000727.1, read as the reverse complement.
AAATATGGTAAATACATTGGCCAATCGGTCGTAGTCTTGCTTTGATCAGGAATTCCGGCATCGCGCGTTGACCATCGGCACACCCCACACGACAGGAACGTATTTCCGCTATTCACACACGTTTTCTTCGTAAGAACCGTAGCTAAAGACAAAATATTAAACCTATTGAACTGTTTAAAAGTAGAAAAATTAAATGTACCGCAAAAAGGACAAAAGTTGCACGCAAAACATCGATTCTTTTTGAGGCGGGCTTCGGTGACGGGAGCGCTTTCGAGGCAATTCTGGCAAAGGAAACAATCCAATTCGACGAGAACACAAGAAGAACATCTAAATCAAAAGTAAATAAAGCTTCAACACGATTTTTACCTGGTAACCGAGCAATGACGACAAAAATACAAAAGCCCCAACGAGTCCCAGGCTCCGCAACTGCATTCGTACTTGTTGCGATCCGATTGATATAAGGACGCCATCACTAAACAAAAGTAAAATTATATTTATTGAAAAATCAAAAGCTTTTGCAGAAAATGAAAGTTGCAAGAGTGAAGAAGAAATTGAAGGAAGGAAGTGCGGTAATTTATCCACGTTAAATCATGTGGATTTTTGTTTAATGGCGCTTCAATTTTTGTTTATTTTGCATATTTTCGATACAGTCTAATATGTTTTTTAAGGCTTTACATTGAGAAAATTTTAATCATTTAATAGTTTTGAATAAAAAGGTTATTCAAAATAGTGATTTTTAAACGGAAACTTTTTTCAGAATGGCTAGAGAAACGGATAAAAAGTTTTGATCGAAAATTTGGACTTAAAAAAGTTGTAGTTCGTTAGAAATGAAAAAGTAAAGAGCCAAATTCTCTAATGATTTCAAAATCGCATTCTCAAATGTCTTTCCGATGTGTTACTCGATAGAAAGCGGGGGGAATTCAAGAGCCTTTCCCCGTCTCTAGTTTTGCCTCGTTTCATTCAAAAAATGAGTGGGAAGAGGGCTCTCTTTTCTTCTCTTTTCTTTTCTTTTCTTTTTCTTTTTCTTTTCCCTTTTAACCCTTCCCCTCAGGCCAAATCGATTGTCTTTTTGGGGGAAAAGATTTTCAGTTTTCTCACTTTTCTTTTTACTTTAGTAACTTTTGAGGTTAATTCTATTTTTGATTGTTTTCATTTGTTTATTTTATTTTTTTGATTGATTTTTGTTTTCCCCTAAATGAAATCCTAATGATTCGCGATATTGTTTAGATTTTATCGCTCAGATAAACAAAACATGATAAACGATTGAATTGTTAGGACAATTGTTATTAAATGCTTTATAATCATTGCTTTTTGTATCGATTTGCTCTTAAATTACTCTAAAATTTTGTTAAAAGCGTTTTCTTTCAATTTTTATGAGAAATGTTTTTTAGAAATCTAGCTTTTAAAAGCTTAGAAATCTACATACTTTTGGTTTAGCTTTGATAATTGTCTGTCATTTTTATTCAATTCAAATATTTTCATTTGTAGATGTCCGTTCGGGGGGTCCGCGTTTGGCGGCGAATCGATGTCACCCTGCCGCCGTCATTTTTGATCGAACACACGAGGAATGAGGGATGTTTGATGATCGAAAATGGAGCATGCTTGGAAATAAGTGAGTTCACAAAGAAGTACACATTATCGCATTCAAATTATCCAAAAATAATAGCTAGAGAAAAGCTTTGGAATCAGGCTAAACGCTAATCTTAAGCTAAACGCTAATCTTAAACTAAACAAGCTTGATCTTTACCTTCTTGACGCAATATTAAACTAATATTGCACTAAAACGCAATATTAAACTAATCCAGCTCCTGTACAAGCTTTAGGTTGATGATTTTAAAATGCAAATTGATAGACTTAAACAAATTCACAAGCAATCTTTAACTGAAAATCGATTTTCTCTAGAACGATCCCAATTCGAGGACTGGAAACTCGGCTACACGAAAATCACCGACGCCTACGGTTTGATGGGAATTCTGAGAACAAAAGGTTTAAATTTTAATTCATCACTAAACTCTTTTTCTTTAGAAGAAAGCTATTTGATAGCGATCAAGGGTGTTCTTTCATCCGGGCAACTCTTCAACAGTGATATTTACAAGGTAAAATAAATTCAAGTTTTACTAAAGATCAAGATTTTTCTTAGATTCAAGATTTCTATTCAAAGGTCTTCAGATAATTGTTTAACTAAACTAGTTTTCAGATCACAATGAGCGAGTTTATTCCATTAAAGACTCTTGGGGTTGCCGAGCATATCGATCCAAGAATTGTCGAGGTAAAAAAGTATAAACATTCAAGAAAATCGAGTTACCGTACTTATTCTAAAAGCATACAGTATTTAATATAAGAATTACCGTAGTACCTGTATCGCTTCTTAAAGATTTATACTTTTGTGAATTCATAGTGCCATAAAGCAAGTATTACGGTAACTATTGTCCCGTTTCTGTCTAGCTTCTCTTGTTTTCTAAATCACAACCATTTCCAGCTACAAAAGTTGATCTCATCGGGAATGTTTTACTTCTCGGCCCTCACCGAATACGATCTCACCCTATGCGCACAGAAAAGAGCCCAAGGAGCGCAAAGTGATGAGCGATTTTTCTGGTTTGTTAATGAAAAGGATCTATAAAAGTTTGATTTAATAACATTTTTTTCAATTCAACTTTAGGAATCGAAGCCTCCATTTCCCTCTGCAAAGATTTGGAATTGATTCAAAGCAATGGTTTCTCAAATGTATCAGTGGATCGTGTATCATTCGAACTGTTTACATTGGAGCAAAGACTGGAAAGGTGAACTAATCGAAAAAGGAAAACAGACAGACAAACAGACAGACAGACAGACAAAAGACAAACAGACAAACAGACAGACAGGCAAACAGACAGGACAGGCAGACAGACAAAAGACACAAACAGACAAACAGACAGACAGGCAGACAGACAAATTCAAAAGTTAAGGATACTGTATTAGTTATACTGAGTTTCGGCAAAATTTTTGTCCAAAGACATCTGAATATTTCCATAGTGAGTACTGTAATAAAATGACTGAAACCTTTAGTTTTGGCTTTAATAATGAATTCAGGTAGCAATTCTGTCAAGGCTGAGCTGTGAGCGAGTCGGCACACGATTCAATGTCCGAGGGGCAAACGACATGGGAAATGTGGCGAATTTTGTGGAAACTGAACAAGTACACAAAATAGAAAACAAAGAATAAAGAAAAGAAAAGAAAAGAAAAGCAACAAAGAATCATGTTTATTCCAGTTGATTCTCTTCGAGGGTCAAGAGTCTTCATTTATCCAAATCCGAGGCTCGATTCCGCTGTTTTGGGATCAACCGGGAATACAGGTAAAGAATGTGACAGACAACGTTGTCTTAGTCTAGCAAATTGATAGCCTAGCAAATTGATAAGACTGACCAAGTCTAGCTTCAAGTTTAATTTACACCCTAGTCTGGACAGGCTGAGCTTAGGATTGATTCAAATAGTTTCTGGATTCAACTTGTATCTTGCAAATCTCATCGCTAGTTATGGATTAGAATGATGAGACTTTTGGCTCATGTTTGGCTCTTGTTTGGCTCATGTTTGGCTCACTTTTGGCTTTGGAAGCTTTCATAAAAAGTATTTTTCAGGTTGGCTCACACAAGGTCAAATTGAGAGCCTTTGAGGCATCGGCTCCAGCTTATAAGAGGTAAGATTGAACTCAAAAGAGTATTTCTAAAGCAAAAGATTATCAAAAGAAATATCTTTATTCAAATGAACAATTAGAAGAGTTCAAAGAGACAAGTAATAAAGATATTCAGCTGTAAATCAAAGAGGCAAAACTCAAGTCAGATAGCATACTCCCAGTTTAACTAAAAGTAATGAAGATATTCGGCTGTAAATTTGTACTGGTAGTTTTAGGCAATCAATTAGAACTATAGATTTGAATGAGTCTAACAGAGTTATGAAAAGATCAATAAAAACCACACAAATCATTCAGACATTTCCTGGCTCTTCAAAAATTGTATGAAAATATAATTGTGGTGAATCTATTGGGGCATAAAGAAGGAGAACGAGTACTCGGTGATGCGTTTCAGGTAAGAAAATCGATTAGATCTTCATTCAAATGATTCAAATGATTCAAATGATTCAAATGATTCAAATGATTCAAATCATTTAAATCATTTAAATCATTTAAATCATTTAAATCATTTAAATCATTCAAATCATTCAAATCATTCAAATCATTTAAATCATTCAAATCATTCAAATCATTTAAATCATTTAAATCATTCAAATCATTCAAATCATTTAAATCATTTAAATCATTCAAATCATTCAAATGATTTAAATCATTTCAAATCATTCAAATCATTCAAATCATTCAAATCATTCAAATCATTCAAATCATTTAAATCATTTAAATCATTCAAATCATTCAAATCATTCAAATCATTCAAATATCATTTCAGACTCAACATAAGAATACCCATTTGAAAGAAACGATTCCATTTATACATTTCGATTATCATGCACAAATGAAGGTTTGAAAATAGCGTATTTTCTCTAATAGTAGTGCACCCTGAGCGTCGCCTAAATTCCTCGAAATCTCGAGAATCGCTTATCAGAATCTATCGATGTGGGATCGGAAAATGTAGCTGACGGTGAGATCTTGTGGGGGATTTGAGTGTTGAGCTTCTGCAAAAGCTTGGAAACCGTAAAATAGTCATCAACTCGGCTCGCCGGGGTGCACTAGTATTAGAGATAATACGGTATATTGTGTAAAATCTTATTCAAATCTTTAGATAAGTCGAGATAACATTAACTATTTGAAGAAAGATTTGCAAACATTTCTAAATGATAATGGATTCTTTCAACAAATTAATGCGAAAGTTTTAAGGTAAATGCAAAAGGAGAATACGTTTTTTTAAAGTTTTATTTTAGAAATCAAACAGGAGTTGTGAGGACGAATTGTTTGGATTGTCTTGATCGAACGAATAATGTTCAGACATTGCTTGGGCTGATGGTTTGAGTTTAAAATAACAATTAGTAACAAAATAACAATTAGTTAAAATAACAAATTTCATTTAAATTTAAAATAACAATTAATTAGAAAATTACATAGAATTTTATATAGAATAGAAGAATTGTAACATTTTTTAATGACTTTAACAACCAAGGAGTACAAAAATGATATGTGGTAACCCTAAAAAAGTTAAATTCTATTTTACGGCCTCTAAAATTCACCTTTTTCCGTCTTTTTCCTTTTTACGTTTGTTTTTGTCGACTTTGATGGCTTTTTGATTTCATTTGATTTCATTTGATTTCATTTGATTTCATTTGATTTCATTTGATTTCATTTGATTTCATTTGATTTCATTTGATTTCATTTGATTTCATTTGATTTCATTTGATTTCATTTGATTTCATTTGATTTCATTTGATTTCATTTGATTTCATTTGATTTCATTTGATTTCATTTGATTTCATTTGATTTCATTTGATTTCATTTGATTTCATTTGATTTCATTTGATTTCATTTGATTTCATTTGATTTCATTTGATTTCATTTGATTTCATTTGATTTCATTTGATTTCATTTGATTTCATTTGATTTCATTTGATTTCATTTGATTTCATTTGATTTCATTTGATTTCATTTGATTTCATTTGATTTCATTTGATTTCATTTGATTTCATTTGATTTCATTTGATTTCATTTGATTTCATTTGATTAACTAAAAAGTTAACTCCTAAAAAGTTAACAAGTAAATCAAGTGCGTTATGGTGTAATGGTTAGCATAGTTGTCCGATAATCGAAAGGTACACTACTGGACAATGAAATATCATATTTGAAAAACGATCGTCACTTTCGCACGTCTGTAACTCCCTTGTCTTTACCGTATTTCTAAATATTAATATTACCATTGTGTAGCCCTTGAAAAGAGCTTTCAGAAAATGTATAACACTAATAGTTTAAACTCAAAGACAAGGGAGTTACAGACGCACGAAAGTGACGATCGTTTTTCAAATATCATATTTCATTGTCCAGTACTGTAGCTGGTTCGAATTTTTTCGATGTTTTTGATCTCCCCTAGTTCCAATTAAACTCAGTTAATTAATATAAAACCAGTGCTTTTTAAGATCTATTATTGCAGATTTATGAGATCTTTAAGCTAATCAAATTCAACTTATTGACATAACTTTATCATTTATAATTCATCGATAACTTTTCCCCGTTTAGATGCTTCGAGATCAAATCACATCTATGCGAATCGAGTCGGCTAACGCAAATTTACATCAACGTTTTGAAGAAGTTCTTAAAGTATGCAAATCTGTTAGTGAATTGAAAACTTAACAAAAAAAACTTTAGGATGCTTGGGTGAAAAATGGAGATCAATGTAGTATCATTTACGCTGGAACGGGAGCACTTGAGGGGAAAAGTAAAGTGAGTTCATTAAGAGATTTTAAAAGTAGCAAACCACCACATTGCCACGGGCGGGGTGTAGCGTAGTCGTAACGTTGAACGACTCAGGCTTAGCGTTTTTTTTAAACTACAATGTGTGCTTATAGCTCAAAAGCTGACCCTTTTTCTCTGGAATTTTCGTTACTGAGAATGTGTCTTTACAAATTCTGGCGCAGCACTTATTAGAGGCAATAGGCAATAGGCCGAAGAAAAACAAATTCCCAGCTTTCTCTAGGTTCTTTCAGTTTTACAAATTATCTAAATCTATGCATGCAAAAGTTCAGCTTGATTAGAAAAGTCAATTTATGGCAAGAACATTTCAGAGATCATTTTAATCCTCTTCAGGGCCGTTTTCTATTGAAGAAAAAGGCATAACTCGTAAAAATCGCGTGCACAATGAATAGATTTATTAGTGAAATCAAAGTTCCAAAGAAGAGAGTTCAGAAAAAGTTCAGAAAAAAAGTCTCTCTCTGATAATCTCCATCAATTTCGTCGAGTAGTGGTTTCCGTTTGTTTTTCTCGAGATTTCGTGGTTACCTGTGAATGAGAAGGGGAAAGGGTTGAGCGCCAATTTGTCTTCCGGTGTTCCACTCGGTGGAGAGGCGTTTTTTGCTTCTTGAGAACCCGTTGTCAAGAGAAAAGAGTGATCCACACTATAATATCTTTTTTGTAGTTTTCGGACACCGGAAAGGGAGAAGGATCTAGAAAGAACGGATGAGGCTGAGACTGAGACTGATGGGTATTAAAACTGGGTTGGGGGTGGTCTAGAGTAGCAGAGATAAAATCGTGTTAACAAATGTATCAGTGAGCGCCCTGATTTTCTTTTCTTTCTTTCTTTTTCTTTCTTTCTTTCTTTCTTTCTTTCTTTCTTTCTTTCTTTCTTTCTTACTTTCTTTCTTTCTTTCTTTCTTTCTTTCTTTCTTTCTTTCTTACTTTCTTTCTTTCTTTCTTTCTTTCTTTCTTTCTTTATCTTCCTGATTATCCAGTGCTTTGAGCCAATTTCGCGAGAATTTTGCAAATGACAAGTGATCACATTTCGACGATTTTTGACTTCTACAAAAAAACAAATTATTTTTTGAACATGTAACGTGCAAATTGAAAATTAAGAATACTATAAAATGAAAGAAAAGAAAAACGTTTGTAACCTTGTAGTAGTTCATTCTGCAGAAGAACTGAATACTTTGATCTTTATGAAAGTAAGAAAGAAAAGAAAATCAGGGCGCTCACTGATACATTTGTTAACACGACTGATTGAAAATGTCACCGTCTTACAGTATCCTTTTTTCCGTCTTACGTCTTTTTTCTGTCTTTTTTTCTGTCTTACTGTACCTCAGAGAATAATATTTATTATATACATGAAAGCAATCGGCTTTTCGTCGACAAATATAAGTACATGGAAATCTAATGAAGAAAAGGAAGATGTCTCAATCATTTCCTATAGAAAAATAAATGAAAGCTTTGGCACACGTGCAATGAGTATCACAATGACTGGGTTTATGAAGAAGCTTTTACAAGGACTAGTTAGTTAGAAAAGATTATTTCAGCTCTAATCTTTGAAATAAATCCCTTTTTACCAAACAGTGTTTGACGAGACCGAGTTTTCGTTGTCTCCATTGTAAGCGTACTCGTTGTCAAGGGTGAAACGAACGAAATCATCGGAGCTAGCGCTTGGAGGATCGATTCCATCGTAACGAATCTGGAAATGAGATCGTATTGGTTTTTGATATAACTGGATAGTTGACTGAATCTAGATCTAGATCTAGAGCTAGAGCTAGATCTAGAGCTAGATCTAGAGCTAGATCTAGATCTATATTCAGAGATCTAGAGATTTCAAACTAAATCTAAGACTTAAACCTTATCAAATCCTTCCCTACTTCTTTTCCAACTCACCTTGCTTCCATCAGCACGGTAAAGCATGAGGATAGGGAAACGGTTGATGAATGGCAACACTTTAACAAACTCGAAACCAGTCATGTAGTACTCGAGAGATTTCGTCTGGAAAAAGATAACATTATATTCTTTAAGCTATTTTATTCAAAACGATGAGCTATTTTAGCTATTTTATCAAAAGTCATTAGTCATTTTCTCACCTTGATTCCATAATAGTTCTTCAACTCTTTCGCTGCTTTTGTGAACTCGGGAATGGTTCGTTGACTGCGTGGGCACATACAGCTATAGACAAAAACCAGCGTTGTCTGATCTTTCGGAATCTAGAAAACAAAAGGTTATTTAGTTCTCAAATCAAATTAACTTCAGTAGGTTTATTCAACTACTTCGTTGAGTACGTTCAGTACAGTAACAGTCTACAATCTATCATCTATGCTATACTAATTCAGCTACTAAGCTATTGAACTAAGCTATAGTAATCTATTGAATTTATTCAACTTTCTAGCTATTAAAACAATCACTCACATCCCGTTTCACATTGTAAATCGGTTGCACAGGCCACGAGGTATACTTGATTGCCAGTGTGGTTTGAATCTAAAGAAATTAAATGAAAAAAATTGTTGCAAAACGATAAACGAACCAAAATGAGGGCAAGGAGAGTAAGTTTCATCATTTTTCAATAGTAGTTTAGTAGTTGTAGGAGTTGTAGGAGTGATTTGATGATGAACAAGACGATCGACTTATATAGTCGAATGGGTCTTTCCTCTTGTCTCCACCTTTTTTGCAGGTCCTTGCCCGCCCCCCGGTCATCGTGGATTTTGGCTGAAATGGGGGGGTTGGCTGCTGCTCGAAAGAGTGATAAATGTGCGCGGGGAGCTGTAGTTTTTGCTTGCCCTTTCTCTCTTTTAATTCTTTTTCATTCTCTTCCATTCTTTTCCATTTCACCTTCTCAGTGTTCGTGTGTTCGCCCCTCTTTCTTTTGCATTCAAATGTTCGAATCACCGGAAGCTCTTTCCCCTCTTTCCCCGATCTTTCCTTTCATTTCGTCGTCTCCATATCTATCTATCTCTCAACAATTTGTGGCAATGCGACCTTCCGGTAGTTAATGTTTAAGTTAAATAGTCAAATATATTAGCGGTACTGTAGAAAAAAACAAATCGGTCAATGGGAATTTCTCTAACATATCCGGTAGATAATTTTTTAAAACTTTTTTTTTGTTTTTAAACAATTCGTCATCCTAATAGTTATCTCAAAAGTCAAAAGGATTCTTTAAGAGTCAAATACGAAGAGAATATGGTTATTTTTAAATCTAAAACTTTCTAAAAGCCTTTACGAATCACTAGAGTTGACTTTTTGCATTAAGGGGATTTTTTGGCTGAAGTATTACGGCAATTGTAAGTCTAGGATTTGTCCTTTTGTCTCTATTGTCCCTTTGTCCCTAAGGAACTATAAAGGAACTAAATGGGAACTAAATAGGAACTATACAGTAACCAAATAGGAACTATAAAAGAACTAAATGGGAACTAAAAAGGAACTAAATAGGAACTATGAAGGAACTATAAAGGAACTAAATAAGAACTAAAAAGGAACTAAATAGGAACTATAAATGAACTAAATAGGAACTAAATAGGAACTATAAAGTAACCAAAGAGGAACTATAAAGGAACTAAATAGTCCCTAGTGGGGTTCTGTTTTGGTTAAAAATTAACCCAAGAATTAACCAGATAACTGAAGATCTTTTCTCTTGAATGAGCATTGTAATTCCTTATCGAATGAGATCAAAATCGCATGGATTGAATGTAAAATAACGGTTTGATTACGATACTTTTCTCAAATAAATCCTTTTTAGAAAAAAAATTACTTGAGAGGAACACAGAGGGTTTTTTTTATTTTCTTTTCTAAACCCAATCAATTTTCAAAAACTACCGTAATCTGGTTTTAGTTTTTATTCTATCTATCTATCTATCTGGAATAACTCGTAAATATGTAAGATTACAGTTTTTATAGTACACTTTGTTTTCATTGATGAGTTCAGGTTTTCGATCAGTAAACAATAGATTAGAGAACGGAAAAAAGACAAAGACAAGACAAAGATAAGCCAAAGACAAGACAAAGACAAGACAAAGACAAGACAAGACAAAGACAAGACAAAGACAAGACAAAGATAAGACAAGACAAAGACAAGACAGGACAAAGACAAGACAAAGACAAGACAGGACAAAGACAAGACAAAGACAAGACAAAGATAAGACAAGACAAAGATAAGCCAAAGACAAGACAAAGGCAAGACAAAGATAAGACAAAGATAAGACAAAGACAAGACACGATTATGGTAGTTCTCGAAAGTTGAAATGTTTTAGAAAACCAGTAGACAAAGATATGGCTACACTAGGATTTGGACCAGTTACCAAAAAGTTTGATGCTTCACTTTCTTCACTCTACAATAGATTCCAGTTACAGTAGAACTTTGTCTCGCAAAAACTCTTGCAAAATCTATCTATTTCATAAGACAAAAGATCATAAGCCTACTCCTTTGCCCCTTCAGCTTTCAAAAATTGATATCATTTGGTGGAACTATCCCATTGGTGAGAGCGAACATTTCTCTGTTCAATCTTCTCTTCTTTTCTTCTCTTTCTCTTTCTCTTTCTCTTCTCTTTCTCTTCTCTTTCTCTTCTCTTTCTCTTCTCTTTCTCTTTCTCTTTCTCTTTTCTCCATTTCTGCTAACTTTGCTGTATATCTATTTCAGCAATCATTAATCATTTCTCAAAGAAAATTCTTTTCAAATTGTTTCAAATCTTAAAGTTATAAATCTAGTGTGAAAAGTGAGAATGTGACGGGGAAAATTCGTGGATATGCATATGGTTTATGGGAAACGGAAAACGGAAGACGAATTGTTGAATGAAAGCCAAAAAAAATTAAAGGTTTTCTTGTCAAGGTTAACGAGAATTTCGAGGAAAAAGAACAGTGACTCAACAATTTTCAAATCCAAACATTTCCGGTTGTCAATTCATGTAATTTTAGGTTACACAACTTTATCATAAAGTAGTGTCATTTCTAAGAAATCCTCTTTCGACATACCGTTATCACTACCCGAAAGCTAAAAGCTATCGTACTAAACTTGGAAAAAGCTACCATAACACAACAGCTACCATAGCAATAGCTCTCCGAGTACGGCTCTCCGAGTACGGTAGTACGGAGAGCTATTGTGGTTACCATATTCTTACCGTAAAAGTACCGCACCCCGTATCATATTGTAAAAGTATCGTTAACTTTTAAGATCTCATTGAATTTTGAAATAGATCGATGATTCACTGTAAATCTCTAAACCCATCATTTCCGATTTCCGGTAACCGTACTCATCCTTAAACATTAGTGATCATTTTTTTTGTTCTTTTCTTTTCTTTTTACAGATCATTTTCCGCTTATTTGGTCAATTTTGAAAAACAGAATTTTAAAAAAAAACAAAAAAATTTGGTAGACAAAGTGTCGCTGCAAATAAACAAACAAATAGATAAATTTCTAGAATTTGCTCTTGCAACTTTCCTACCGTAATCCTAAACTAAAGTACGTAATCCTAAACTAAAGTAATCGTTGTTTAAATATCAAAAAGCATTTCTTGAACTCTTTGAGAGAAGTCACCGTAACTGTAAAGCTAACAAAAAACTGAGAATTCTTTTTAAAGCTAACATCAGCTTCAACTCAAGCTAGCATCATCTCCACCTCAAGCTAACATCATCTCCACCTCAAGCTAACATCATCTCCACCTCAAGCTAACATCATCTCCACCTCAAGCTAACATCATCTCCACCTCAAGCTAACATCATCTCCACCTCAAGCTAACACCAATCCTGTTTAGCTAAAGGAGCTTTTAAAAAAAGCTAATTAGTAATACAGTAATTAGCTAAGTTTTAAATTACTATATTTAATCAGAATTTAGTTGATTATACAAGAATGACGGTAGTTTCTTGTCATCTTTTTGGAATCATCGTCTTTTGAAATCCGATTTTAAAATGATTCTCGATCTCTACAATTTCCCATCCGATTTCCGGTAACTATCTCATACAAACAAAACACACTTTTTTTTGACCTTTAACTGACTGACTTTTTACTGTTAATTTTTCCGTGACTCTTAACGTTTTTCGTTTCATTTTCGCTTTTTCCTTTCACTCAGATCATCAGTTTTTGAAAACAGGATTTACTCTCGCAAAAAAAAAGAAATTGAAAAAGAAATAGGCAAAATTTTGTCAGACAAAGTGTCGCCTTTTTGGGGGACAAAATTAGAGAGAAACTTTTCCTACAGTTATAGTAAAAGAAAAGAAGTTAGAGATCGAAAATCTAAGGATTTTAGGATACTGTATTTTCTCTAATATTTATGCACCCAAGCGAGCTGAGTTGATGACTATTTTACGGTTTCCAAGCTTTTGCAGAAGCTCAACACTCTAATCCGCCCACTAGATCTCATCGTCAGCTACATTTTCCGACCCCACATCGATAGGTTCTGTTAAGCGGTTCTCGAGATTTCGAGGAATTTAGGCGACGCTCAGGGTCGACGCACTACTAGAGCTAAGGCTCTAGTAGTGCTACTATTAGAGAAAATACGGTAACATACCTATAATCATATTTGATTTAAATCTATGAATAGCTAAGAGTCGAAAAGATCAGCTGAAACAGTGACAAATAGAAACGACTGGCTCTATGTTAATCTAAATAGTAATTGATAGACACTAGGGTAATCAAACCTTCTAAAACACTTCTGAATCTCCACTTCTGCAGTGTCTTACTGTAGTCAACTGGTGCTGCAGATATAAAGCTCTTGATACTTGTTATATCCTTTCAAGGCTTTCATTCTATGAATAAACTTACATAATAAATACTAAATACTAGTATAATCTTTATCTAACTTATCTAAATTGGCTATGCTTTAAAATTTTCATATCAATATTTGTGTATTAGATTCCGAACAGTTATTGCAATGAAAAAGAAATGAAAACAAAGTGTACTCTAAAAACTGTGTACTCTGTACTCTAAAAGCAGTGTACTCTAAAAGCAGTGTACTCTAAAAACAAAGTGTACTCTAAAAACAAAGTGTACTCTAAAAACAAAGTGTACTCTAAAAGCAGTGTACTCTAAAAGCAGTGTACTCTAAAAACAAAGTGTACTCTAAAAACTGTGTACTCTAAAAGCAGTGTACTCTAAAAACAAAGTGTACTCTAAAAACAAAGTGTACTCTAAAAACAAAGTGTACTCTAAAAACAAAGTGTACTCTAAAAACTGTGTACTCTAAAAACTGTGTACTCTAAAAGCAGTGTACTCTAAAAACAAAGTGTACTCTAAAAACTGTGTACTCTAAAAGCAGTGTACTCTAAAAACTTATGAATAATTTTACATTCATATTTCAGTTAAAAGATGCGTCTCGTTCGATCACCCGAACCCTGCAAAACAATTTCATGGATCAGTCAAAACAGGTTGGCATTCTGAGATTTTTTTTTATTATTTGGGTACTGCACGGTTAATTAATTAGGTTGGAAAGAAAGTTCTCAAAAAAAAGTTTGACTGAAGTTTTCTTAACAAACGAATCCATCAATTCAAGAACATTTTCTATTATTTACGACTCCAAGAAGAAAATTACTCGTAAAAAAAAATGAGTGCAGCTTTCCCTTAAAATAGAAATTTTTAAAAAAAATTATTATTTTCCAGCTTCCAGCTCACTTTTTGGGGTAGGCTAATTTCCGCAATTTTTTTTTTTGCTCAACTCGCCATAACTTTCTTCTAAGTGGATCAATCTTTATGATTTTTGTGTCATTTTGTCGCACTTATTGAGATCTATAAAATGAAACCAAAATCATAAAGATTGGCTGACTAAGAAGGAAGTTATGGCGAGTTGCGCAAACGACCCAGTTGCGCAACAGGGTCATTTCCGCAACTTGCCATAACTTCCTTCTTAGTCAGCCAATCTTTATGATTTTGGTGTCATTTTTGTTGCACTTATTGAGATCTATAAAATGAAATCAAAATCATAAAGATTGGCTCACTTAGAAGAAAGTTTTTGGTTGATTTTAGATTTTAAATGGAACCCATTGCCTATTCATTAACCTATTAAAAACTTGTCTAAAGGACCTCAAAAAGTGACCAAGTCACTTCAGCTGAAGAAATCTCTTATTTTTTACCTCAACCCCACTCTGTTTGTTTTGTTAAAAACTTTTTGAAATATAGACAAGTTTATCAAAAAAAAAGCTGGGAAGAATTTATGGCTTGGTTTTTAAGAAATGACCGTCCAAACTTTTTTCGAGAACTTTCTTTCAAAACTAATATTCAAAAATTCGAGCTTCAATCTTTCTAATATCTTTCGACATTCTAATTCTAAGAATATTCTAATATCTTTCAACTACTATCACTGTATTTATAGTTAGATTTTCTTGATGAGCAGCTGATTTTCAAGAAACAAAAAGAATACCGAAGGGATAAAGAGGAGAAGAAGAGAAGAGAAGAAGGGAAGAAGAGAAGAAGAGAAGAAGAGAAGAAGGGAAGAAGAGAAGAAGGGAAGAAGGGAAGACGGGAAGAATGGAAGAAGGGAAGAAGAGAAGAAGGGAAGAAGGGAAGAAGAAAAGGCTTGATTTTTGAGAAATGACCGTCCAAACTTTTTTCGAGAACTTTCTTTCAAATCTAATAGGTTAAAGTGAAATATTTGTGTTGGTAAAATGTTTCTGTTGCTGTTCAGGCCATAAGTTTATTATCAAATACAGTAGACTTTTGCAGCATTATTGTTAAGATGTAGTTTCGGTTTGAATTCTTGGATCTAGGTATGCAATGATTTAAACTAGTACTGTGATCAAAGTTGACAAGTACAATGCTGTAAGTGTTAGATAGGCGATAGACAATTTAGGGTTTTTTGATAGCACTTTTTCTTTCTTTTGCCTCTTATTAAATGAAAGGTTTCTTTTAAATGATTACTGTAAATGTTTCCTGTAAAGCACTAGTCAAAAAAAAAGTCACCAAATTCACAAATCATTGCATAAATCTTCAAAAAGCATCCACTTTTTTCCCGTGCTTATCACCTGGATCAAGTTTTCTTCCCACCCACAACATTGTCACTCATTGTCAGTCCTTTTTTTCTATCAAAAGTCGTTCTCTATGCCCTTTTCCCCATTGAGCTGTGGTGATTTATTGAAGTTTCGATCACTTCCGGTTCTTTTTTTTTGTATCTTTTGTCAAGAGATTCAACAGACAATTTATACAGACTCTTTTTTTTTTCTCAGCCTTAAGCGACGATGCTCTTGCAATAAGATGAATGATTTTTTATTGAAAACCGACTGCAGAAAAGGAAGAAAGTAAAACAGAGACTTTTTAAAAAAGTAATTTGAGATTGAACTCTATCAAAGAAGTTGAGGTCAATGAGTGCATGAGAAAGTTTAGAAACGTTTATAATCTTTCTATCAGACTTACTATCGATCTTGACTGGGGAAAACTTTTAGCCATACTTTTATTAACCTTTATTTTCTCATTGACCGTAATTTCCGAGCTTCGATTCACGAGTTGTTCGACAGCTTCTGAGTATTCTAAAGTCAAGGTTTTAGTGGAAAACTGAAAGCAAAAAGTGGAGATTTAAAGTGGATTGGTGAGCTCAGTTCACTGATTGAAATTAACAGATTGAAAAAGGAAGATGTAGATGATGAAAAGATGAAGAAAAGATGAAGAAACTTCAGCTATATTCCAACTGAAAGCTATATCATAAAGGACAACAATATCAACAATTTCATAAAGAACAACTTCAAACAGGGCCAATCTAGTGAGTCTAGCTAGTTAGACCAATTTAGTCCATAGCTTGCCTGGGCTGGAATAATTCTGCTGATACAATAGTTCCAGTGTCTTGTCTCGTTAGAGTATTCTTGTAAGGTAAGTAAGCTGTAAGTTCCAGTTCTTGTAAGCTAGCTTGTAACATATCGTTATCTTTATCTTTATCTTTATTTACATCTTCAGTCTTAACAACTGAACTGGAGTTACTTTCCGGCATACAGTAGCTAAATAGCCATTACAATAGCTTGTTTCCTTTCGCAAAAAACTATCTCACAATCAAATCGATTCTCATCTAACAATTAACATCATTTTCAAACAAATTCCGGAATCTTTCGATAATCTCTAATCAAATAATTGCTTAATTTAACTTCAGGAATCATTCGATTTATTCCTTTGCGGCACTTCATTCGAGAATTCTCTCTTTGACCGAGCTTCTTCCTTGTTGCCACAAACTCTAATGCAAGGTGGGTTTTTTGTTTTAAATATTAATAATGTTATTAATAATAATGACTAAATCTTTAGGGTCTTTTTATTTCTCAGGTTTGTTTTCCGAATTGTTGTCTAATTTTGATGTCTAATTGGTGAAAGTGATGTCTAATTAGTATGTAAAAGCATGTGTGGTGGCTTGAAATTTGATAGACAAATGAACAAACGTGATGATATAGAATCGGTACTGTAGTTGAGATTCGATTACAGTATCTATATATCTCGTAGCCGATTATGAATGAAATTTTTTGATAAATCTTTCTAGTAGAGCAACCCTTTAATGTATGAGGACAATATTATATCATCCTGTAGCGAATTAAATTCTACGTCGATTGGTACTAAATTTGTGAGTTTAGGTTAAAAATTACCGGCCCTACAACGTTTCATTCAAAATCGGCGGGACCCCCATAGCCGATTATGAATGAGCGGGTCTAGGAGCGTCCAACCATCAAGTTTTTGGTATCATTCAACGCAGAATCATTAATAATTATGTTAAATTTTTAAATTAGAAAGATTTGATAAAAAGAACACAAATTATGGGGCTTCAAAGTTTTCTCTTAAACAAACAGCTTTTTTGCTCTAATTTTTTTTCTTTTTATCCAATCTTTCTAATTTTAAAAATTTAACATAATTGTTAATGATTCTGCGTTGAATGATACCAAATACTTGATGGTTGGACGCTCCTAGACCCGCTCATTCATAATCGGCTGAAATTCATAATCGGCTACGACATATATATATCTAACTCAATAGTATTCAATCTCAATTACAGTATTTAACGGTTGAGAGATCTTGAAGAAAATTTCCCTTCATTTCCCTTCATTTAGAATACTCAGAAGCTGTCGAACAACTCGTGAATCGAAGCTCGGAAATTACGGCCAATGAGAAAATAAAGGTTAGTAAAAGTATGGCTAAAAGTTTTCCCCAGTCAAGATAGATAGTAAGTCTAGATTATAAATCTAGTCTAGATTATTTCTAAACTTTTCATTCCAGGTTTTCTGTGGCACATGGAATGTGAATGGCGGAAAAAACATGTACAATGTGGCCTTTCGAAATCAGGAACGCATCGCCGATTGGCTTTTCCCGAACGATAGCAATTTGGGTTTGGGAAAACGATTGAAAAAAGTGGCAACTAAAGTTTTCAGTGACAATTTCGACGGATATCGAGAAAATTGCAGATGTTGTTGCGATCGGATTGGAGGAATTGGTGGATTTGAATGCACAGAATATGGTGAAAGCGAGGTGATTTGAAAGTGTTGCGGCCTTTGAGCCAAATGGAATAGTCTAGTGGTAGATTTGATAAAATGGATAGCTCCAATTGATTGCCTGACCTTCAAAAATCCCCGGGTACAAATTTACAGCTGAATATCTTCTTTCTGTACAACAATGCAAAAGAAAAATTAGCGTGTAAATGATTGGGAAAATGTTCTCTGTGCGCGCACACAATCGCTCTCCATCTGGCGTATGCCTCTGGCATAAGGGCTTTGGTTTTCGGACTTCATAAGTTATTGGGGCACTGAGACGGCCTTTCACTTTTCGAGGTCACCATGCTCAAATTTTTTTGGGAACAATTTTGTATTTTTGTATTTTTGTATCTGTATTTTTGCCACAAATTCCATATTTTATTAAACCATTAAATAAATAAATAAATTCATTAAACCCTTAAACAGTAGCTATATTAAGAGACCGATAGGATCCAACTTAAGATTTTTATCCCTCGATTTCCGCAGGAGTCCGTGGTCCAATTAACCTCTTTTTGGTATCATTTGAAAGCCTGAAATCTTGTCTTTACAATACGGACGTGGCTAGGACAACCTTTAATATCTCCATTCCTTTCAGCACAACAAATCAACGCGTCTGGTTGGAGGGGATTCGGAAAGCTCTCCACGAGAAAGCCCCGTATATTTTGTTGGGATGTGAGCAATTGGTTGGTGATTAGAATTTATGAAGAGATCAAGAATTTACCCTAATCATTTTCATTATTTTATTTCAACTTTATTCAAACCTTTTTTTTCTAGATGGGCGTTTGTCTATATGTTTTCATTCATCCTCGGCTAGCGCCCGCGTTGAAAGATTTCGCGATCGGGAGTGTGAAAACGGGAATGGGTGGAGCAACGGCTAATAAAGTAAGATAATTTTTGATATAGATATAGTTTTAAGTTTTATTTGAATTACTATTTATTCCAGGGTTCGGTCGCTTTCCGTTTGGTCGTTCATTCGACTTCGTTGTGCTTTGTTTGCTCGCATTTTGCTGCAGGACAAAATGAAGTATTTTATTATTGGATAATGAAAAGATTGATAATATTTAAGAGTATCGATTGAACTCTTCAAATATTTCTATCCAATATTTCTAGATACCCGATCGAAATGCGGATTGGCAAACGGCAATGCGAAAACTCCGTTTCCCTCAGGGAAGAGATATTGCAAGTCACGATGTTATCTTTTGGTTTGGAGATTTCAACTATCGTAAGTTTCTTTTTTGTTTGTTTCTTTGGGGGGTGGGACAAATGCGACCTTTTTTTTGCGCACCTGGACATTTGCGCACCTTTTTTTTTGCTGGAAAAGGCCTTAGGAAAGGTTGTAGAGCTTCGAAAACATTTCGAAAACATTTCCATACAAGGGAATCGTATGCGTAGATTCCGAATTTCGACAAATCAGACCTCGCTGACACGTCAAATTTGGGCTAAAAGGCAAAAAATGCGGAAAAGCGTTAAGTTGCCTATGAAACATGTATTCCCTTCTATGAAAACATTTTTGAAGCTCTACGACCTTTCCTAAGGCCTTTTCCAGCAAAAAAAAAGGTGCGCAAATGTCCAGGTGCGCAAAAAAAGGTCGCATTTGTCCCACCCCCGTTTCTTTGTTTGTTTGGTTGTTTGTTTATTTATTTATTTATTTGTTTGTTTATTTATTTATTTATTTATTTATTTGTTTATTTATTTATTTATTTATTTGTTACTTTTCTGAAGATAATGAAAGCTTATATAAGAGCTTCATTTTACCTTTTTACTTTTTACTTTTAACTTCTCTACTGACAATTCATTCATTTCTTGCTTCATTTCTGTATTGTATTTTACAGGCATTTCAATGGGTCGAGAGGATGTGAAGCGAGCGATTGCCGGGAGACAATTCGATGAGCTCGTCCCAAATGATCAACTCACTCAACAAAGAGCTGCTTCAAATGTAAAATCCTTTAGAAAAAAAAAAGTAAAAAAATCATTTCAGACATTCGTCGGTTTCAATGAAGGTCCCCTCCATTTCCCTCCAACTTACAAATACGATACGTTTTCCGATGATTACGATACGAGCGAGAAATGTCGAGTAAGAAAAGAGCGCTTGTATCGATCAAATTCTACTTAGGTACCCGCGTGGACGGATCGAGTTTTGTGGAAAGATAATCGCGGGAAGAAGAGTGCTACGAATTTGATCAAGTATGAGTTGCATTAGATTTCATGCAAAACTATTGTCTCAAGGCTCTTGTCACGTTGCAGTATCCCAGTGTAGTTGGTGAAAGATATTCAATGAGCCTTTAGGTTTAGGCTAGGCAAGGCTAGGGCCAGTCCAGGACCAGCCAGTCCAGGACCAGCCAGTCCAGGACCAGCCAGTCCAGGACCAGCCAGTCCAGGACCAGCCAGTCCAGGACCAGCCAGTCCAGGACCAGCCAGTCCAGGACCAGCCAGTCCAGGACCAGCCAGTCCAGGACCAGCCAGTCCAGGACCAGCCAGTCCAGGACCAGCCAGTCCAGGACCAGCCAATCCAGAAGGCAGGGCTTGACCTGGTCTGGCTTGGTTCAGATCTATCTAGATACAGTAACCTTGATCTAAAGCTCTAAAATAAACAAAATAATCTTTATTCAGCTATGATCGAGCCGAGTTACGCACATCGGATCATCGACCAGTGTTCGCCGTTTTTCAAACCGACGTTTATCGGGTGGATTGGTCGAAATGTGAGGGGCTCGTTGAAGATATTGTTAGGTAAAAAAACAATAAGCTTTATTAGAAAAATGGATAATTTTAGTAGCATGGGGCCGCCGGATGGGACGATTATCTGCTCGATTGAGGGCCTTTCCCACTTTCCGCCAGAGCTCGTCCGCGAGATTTTGATCAAAATTCGGGAATTGGAGTTACAACTGCTTACGAGCAAGTAATGAAATAAAAAATAGACTAACTAATGAATTCCTCTATCTGGATATCTAAAAAGTGCTAGGAAGTATGCATCTAGAGTGTATTTTCTAAAAAAAAGCTACCGTAATTCTAGACGCTGGACGTAATTCTAGACGCCAGAACTCATCCACCAAATCCTAGAGCAGTTTTAGCCGATGTTTACTATTTAAAAAGCTAAAAAGAATACGATAACTTTTCTGAAACTGAGTTTACGTTTAACAAGGATTACCCTAAAGTCGCGAGTATAAGTTCTGTTTGGTTTTCGCATGCAAATTGACGGCTGTCTCCGATGCGGTGTGTCGAGGGTTCGAACCCCGCTGCAGCATAACTTTTTTGCTTTTTAAGGACAATAATAGAAGTAAATTTATTGAGGGTTATAGCAATTTTATGCTGTTATTTGTTGCTCCGGGCGTGGCTCGGCGCGGCCGCCCTGCTCCTCTTCGGTGCTCAGTCTTATGGATCCCTCCCTGGCCTCTTCATCCGGCCAAAGTCCACGTCGACGGTCGAAAGAGATGCTTTCCAGCGTCTTCTTCAACACTATCATCTGGATGTATCCATGCAAATAACAAATAGCAATGGTGATAGGCTGTCACCCTGTAGTATCCCGCGCTCCAAGAACAATAATAAAAGTTTATATAACAATAAAAATGTATAAAAACCCAACAAAAAGAAATTCAAAGCAATTAAAGTGAATGTAAATTAAGGCAGAACTTATACTCGAGACTTTAGGGTAGTTTTTCTATTAAAGACCAAACATTAAACAAATAAGATTTGCAAAATCGATGAAATTTTTCAGATTAGACGGTCCAGAGTTATGGTTAATCTTCTCGACAGGCGAATGTGCAATTGCTGCACTTTCGATGGACGGATTGATCATCAATCGACATCAATTAAATGTTCAATTAAGGTTTTCTTGTCATTATTTTTTTCGAGCTTTTTCGAGAGAATTTTACAGAACTCCCGAATGGACAGATCACGTGAAACCTCGACTCGCCAAATTCGATGTCACTGTTGAGCAGATGGATGTGCCTGGAGTCGAGTATGGGGAAACGAATGAATTCCTGTTTGATGGTTGGTTTATAGGGATGACGGTAACGAATTGCAAGCTTAATGTCTGTCTCGTGTTTTCTAAAACGTGTAAACTTTCGGAAACGATCGTAATCCTTTAAGCATTCTAGCATGAGCAATTCACAATCAAAATCAACCCATTTCAGAAGACGATGATCTCTCAGAAACAGCCTCCATTTCGCGTCTCTCTTTACTTTCCACAGCTCCTCCTGAACGTCCCCGTCCACCAAGTCGTGGCCCACCCGAACGACCACAACGACCAGCTTCCGTCAATCTGGTGATTATCTCTTTTTTTTCCATTTCTTCTTTTTCTATTTTAAGTTTTAAGGGCTCTTTTCAATAGTGAAAGGTATGGAAATAGTCGTTTTGTGAAAGTGTTGTTGTGGCTTTCTTTCATCCTTGTTCAATCAGAATATTCCTTTTAGCATATCCCAACAAGTAGCTCAGCAATTCAACTCGTCGCCCTCGATTGGCCCGACAATGAGTCCGCCTCGTCTTACTGTAAGTTTACTGAAAACTGGGTTGATAGATTTAAAGATTTATAAGCACTAAACCCACTTGCAGCAGCTCTCTCCAGCTCTTGTCCTCAACGAAAAGGTCTTCTCCATCATCACCTCACTCCCACTCATCCCGCTCCCACTCCTCCTCCATCATTTTCTCTTCATTCTTCAATCTCCTCGTTGAATACATCAAGAAATTCGCCCAATTGGTAAAAGAATATTATTGTGTTTAGATAGTAGATTGAAGGGTTTAGCTAGTAGATTTCTCAGCCTTCTCTTTTTGTTGACAAATAGAAATTAGCATTCTCTGAATCAACAGAGGAAACAACAACAATTTTCAGGGACGGTTTCTCGCAGTCATTCTCCGGTGTCCCCTCCTCTTCCGCCAATCATTCCACATCGGATTTCAAAGCTCCCCTTCCGCAACCCAATGATCCCTATTCTTCTGTCTGGAATGATCCCTCTCCATCACCCCCAATTCCACAAAGATTTCATTCAATGTCTCCATCAATCCCTCCCCGTTTACCCCCAGTCTCTTCAGCTCCATCAATCGACTCATCAACCTCTTCCAATAATGTACCCAAAATCCCGCCACGCCCTAAATATGTCAATTTGTAAGCAATTAAACGGTAGAGTGTGTTCCTTGTGAGTAAAAAAGTAAAATTTGACCACAAGGTAATTTTTCTCAAAGTTACCCATCTTTTAGAAAACGCAATGCTCGTGAGGAACACACAGGATGGTTCAAAAGCTATTTTTTAGGCAACCCTTTTAGGAAGACCAAGCTAGATCCACAAAAATACCCTGAACTCAGGCTAGGACCTAATCCTGGCCCACAAAAAGGATTGTGGGACATCTGATACGCGGCCCGCCCGCTTTACCATTGGCAATTCAACTTTGAGCTCAAATATCTTGGTGTTGGGATTTTTCATTTAAATAGTTTTTTTCTATAAATCGACAGAGAAAGACTTGGCACATTCAATGATATAAAGAATTTTTAAATTGGACAGCCCAACACCAAGATATTTGAGCCTAAAGTTAGATTGCCAATGGTAAAAGGGGCGGGGCGTGTCCGATAACCCGCAAAAAGACCTGGGCCTAGTGCTGATCTGGAAAATCCCTGAAAATAGCTGATCGGTAAATCTAGTGCGGAAAGAAATGAATGCATTTCCTTTTCTACCGTAGTCATTCAATGTCTGTCTTTTTGTCTGTCTTTTTTTTTTCTGTCATCATTTTATTCTTTCTAGTCTCACTCATTTATTTGTGATTCTAAGTTGTTAGGTTATCGAAAGGGCTTTTTATCAAAATGATCTCACAAAGCTTTGTTGCCATCATTTTTCTAGTACTTATAGTGGGAGTGGGACAAATGCGACCTTTTTTTTGCGCACCCGGACATTTGCGCACCTTTTTTTCCGCACCTTACCCATTAGCGCACCTTTTTTCACGTTTTAAAAAGCTCTAAAAAGCTAATATTAACCAATTTCTATTCCAAATGTTGTTTTTCTAGGTAATTTGAGAGTGTCGAATTCAAATTTTGACATATCAGAGCTTGTGGAACCAATTTGAATGACAAAACGGCTAGATCAAATTACAAAAAATTGTCGATTTTTCTCTTTGTATAACTCCGTCCGTTCGCTTCCACAAGCTCTGATATGCCAAAATTTCGATTCTACGCCCTAAAATTACCTAGGAAAACAACTTTTGGAATAGAAATTGGTTAATATTAGCTTTTAGAGCCTTTTTGAAAAAAAAACGCGAAAAAAGGTGCGCTAATGGGCAAGGTGCGCAAATGTCCGGGTGCGCAAAAAAAAGGTAGCATTTGTCCCACTCCCCTTATAGTTAAAACTTTTTATCTAATATTTATCCTCTTGCCAAAATGTTAGCTTTTTGTGAAAAATTTCACTTATTTTCCCCTAGTCATAGTAATAATAAATTATTTTTTTTTAGGGTTGATCGTTGTGAATAAATATGGAATAAAGAATTGAATGATTGGAGGATTGTATTTTGAGAACAGTTGAATGATTGTCGCTGTGAAAGATTTTTTTGAAAGAAGTCAAAGTGGATCTTCTATTGCAATTTTGCTTTGATGTGTGAGGTCTAGACTTGATTGACAGTACTTCAGTGTTTAAGGACTACCAGTACGTGGCAATACTGTCAAATATTTACCGTGTCTTGGCCGTACCCTGATATGACCTTTTGCGTACCCCATCAATCCATAAACTAACCGCATCGTTATCCTCAAAAATACCTTTTAGCAATAGTCAGATAAGGTTAGCGCTTTCAAAAATCCCGGTCTATTGTCTAAATACAGGACTTGGCACAAAAGAAAACTATAATACCTGGGTAAACTATCCAGTAGTCAAACCAAGACTGCAGTTAGAATCCTATTCACGTGCGGTTTAAAGGGACTGGTGCGAAAGCGGCGCAGGCACGCTTTCTAAAGTGTGGACACGCTACCGTACCCCGCACAAAATTTCACTTGTGCCATTCTTTTCATTTTTCGGCATTCCGTGATGGGGTCATGAATGTTGTCCGGCTTTTAAGCCGAGTCCCGCCAAGTTTTCTCCCTCTTCGTAAAATCTATTATGTTCTTGTAGCGCGTTTTTAAAGTGCCCCCTCTCCCCTCGTTCGTTCTTTTTATATTGTTCCGCCCGTGTTTCCTGCTTGAATTTCTAAAATGGTTTTGTTTCGTTTCTCTCGGCTCCCTTCTACTCCATTATCTTCGAATCTTTTTGTACGTGCTGTATCAACTGAGCTTAACCAATTCTCTTTCAACTAAAACGCACGAAATCTACCAAATCAAATCGGCGTGATCTTCTTGGGGGTTTTTCTTCTTCTTTTCTGTGTCTAATTATTTTAGAAAAAGGTATTGGGTAAGGTTAAATCGTTGCTAACTCTGGCTTAGCCTGGGGGAAAAACCCAGTCAGGGCTAAGCAAAGATTCAAAGTTTCGTGTAAAAAAAGACATCTAGAACGCTTGCTTTATCAGTTTCAATGCTTTCTATACATTCTATCTGGTCAAATTTGTAGTCTATCTCTCAAAAAGGCACACAAAACCCACGAAAGTCTGCCATTGGGCGTCCTCTCAAAGGTGAATGTATCACTTCTCTCTCTTTTTCTTTTGCTCTTTTCATTTCAAGTAAAGAAAGAAAAGATTGCAAAAAAGATAAGGTAATAAGGAGAGAAATTTGAGAAAGGAAAAAAAACAGGGTGGACTGTCTTTTGCACCCGATGGCCTGATCCCTGGTCAATTCTAGTTTCACTCGAATTTCACATTTCACTCACTTTTCTTCAGTTTTATATTTTTTTATTACTTTTATAATTTCAATACTTTCCATTTCATTTTTATTTTTACCTTTTTTCAGCCTCAAAAATGGATCACCCGCTTGTGCAACGATTGCTCGAGTTTCGCTTCGATTTTTCGGTGAGTTGGGTTTTGGATTGGGAAAATTTAAGCTCAAAATTGTATGTTACTTAGATTTTTAATCGATTTTTTTTTCGGTCTAAAGACGAAGACATTTGTTTTTGTAGAGATGGTTCTCGATCGTGACTGCGAAGAATTTCGATGACAAACAAGCGAAGAGTTGGATCGGCGATCACTTCGATATCACGATACAGGTGAGAAATGGGGGAAAATTATTCAAATAGCATTCATTAGTATCAAGATCAAGATTAATATAGTACATGGATAATATAAAACTTATAATGAGTTTAATAGTGTGCTGCAGACATGAAAAAATTTAATTTTACCTTTTCGTTTTCTTGGCAGGTTTTTCTGAAATTGAACTTAGGACAATGTGTTTGAGTTTTGCTCTTAAAGTTATCATGTTAATTCTCAAGCTTTCGCTATCTAGTGCACTAAATTCATTTTCTAGCGTTTGCAAATATGTGATCAAAGGGCGCAAGATAGCGACAGTTCTCTTTGATGAATTCACTAATATGAAATCATTTCCAGGCATCGATTCTCTACTGTTTGACCATCTTTGGGATCAAGTTTTTCATGAAAAATCGACAACCATTCGGCTTGCAGGTAAATTGACAACAAAAACTTAAATCTAAGCAAAAGCTAAGGCTAAACTAAACTAATTGTTTCCAATTGCAGAACCCGTTAGCCATTTGGAATCTCTTCTTGGCCGTTTTCTCGATTTACGGAACAATCCAATTGACACCGGAGTTCATCAACACACACAAGGAAAAGGGATTAGTTAGTGGGTGTTTTACCAAAGTAAATGAATCTAAAGGTCACCTATTTCCAAAAACTACCGTAATCAAACCACCAGTTTTCACTCGATCAGCCAATTTTGGTCTTATTCGATGAGGAATCATAAGCAATGATACAAAAATTAAGCTGATTGAATAAAAATTAGCGGTTTGATTACGGTAGTTTGTTTAAAATGAATTAATTGATCTAAAAAATTCTCAGATGCGTACACTCGAATCTACAATTTCACCGAGGGAAACAATGGCTATTGGGTTTTCCTTTTCATTTGCTCGAAACTCATCGAACTTGTCGATACAGTGTTCATCGTGTTGAGAAAGAAACCATTGATGTTCTTGCATTGGTATCATCACATTCTCACTGTAAGTTATTTTAAAGAAAACATTGATCTTTGAACAAAGATCACAACGTGATTTTTTTTTGTACTTTGTGCCCAGAAAGTCTAAACACGCGCACTTTCTAGCGCACTCAAGTAATTTTCTTGTGTTTACTAGAAAAAAGAGTCCAGTGCCCTAGAAATCGTGTGTTTACACACAGTTGAGCACAAAGTTCATCACAAAAAGTGAATCATCTACAAAAACCTCAATTTTCAGTTGATTTACGCTTTCTACTCCTATCCAATCTCTCCCGGTTTCAATCGTTACGGTATCTACTTGAATTTCCTCGTTCACAGCTTCATGTACTCGTAAGTTTTCTTTTCATTAAGTCGAAGAGTTGAAAATGCCAGTCCTTTTACGAGTTGGAACTGGGAATACAAAACATGGTTGGCGCCGGGGTTCGAACCCGCGAGCTCTCGCTTACCCGGTGAACGCTACCACTACTAGTGAGCTACACCGACACGTATCCCATTGCCGCCAGAGTAGAGCCTTATGCCTTACTTAAGCAATAGATACAATATGCCAATCTGTAAGCTGATTAGCTGATACCAAATTAGTATTACTCAAATGAATAAAGCTACTTAATAGATACTACTTCATTGCCGCTCTGAACATCCGCCTTCCCTCACCAGTCGCCAAATTCATCACCTCGATTCAAATCTGGCAATTCATCATCTCCGTTGGCGCTCTTTTACATAACGGATATCTTGTCTACTTTACAGACGTGAGTTTGCAAATTACGGTTTACAATAGAACTTCTTATAAAGCTAGCTTAAGAGATTTCTCTACACCAAATTTATAAATGAGTACAGTATCTTGGAGAGTTTATAGCTGTTGCAAAGTATTGCTGTCATTTAAAAGCTCTCACCTCAAATCTCTTAGTGTCTTGCGTTTCCTAAAAAGCATCTATTTCATCTACCGTAATCAAAGCGGCAGTTTTGTATCATTCGTTAAGGAATCACAGGCACAATCACCACCAAAATTGAGCTAATTAACTGCTTGATACGGTGATTTTCGAAAACGTTCAGTGTAGTCATTTTAAATTCTCCAAACTATGAACAAACTACAATACCCTCCAATTCCAGAGACAAGTCGATTTCGATCCTCGTGTTTTCTATTTGGCAACTTTCATGGATGTCACCTATCTCGCTTTGTTCATCAATTTCTTTGTCAAGCGATATATTCTCAAGAAACCGACCACGAAGAAAGACGGAGAGAAAACGAAAAAGAGGGATTAAATGTGGAATATCGGTTTTTTTTTTGTTAGGGTATCAAAACGATTTATTTTTATTCGAATTTACAATAGTTTTACCCGTTTCAATTCACTCATTCAATCGTTATGTGCATGTATCGCCTTCTTTGTTATTTTTTTTTAGATAAAGAATTTTTGAAGTTATGAAGCCGGTGATTGATTGGATTGATTGGAAAAGGTGCATTGAGAAGTCTGAAATATCGTTTTAAGCTTATTGTTAAAGATAGAACTTAAAGTTTATAGCTTGAAAGTTATAAATCTTTAAGATAGGCTAATTTATCTAAAAGTTTAGAACAATTAAATCCGAGAGAATGGTAGAGTTAATAAAATGAATAGCTTCAATCATTTGCCTGACTCGATCCAATATTTTATACAAGTTTACCTCATCGACAATTGTGGAAAGTGGATTTGCGGGTGAATCCATTTGTACCAATGTCGTACTTCGAGACTGAAATCTGTTAGATTAACTGGTTTCAATCGAGCACGTGAACTTTGAGCTTACAATCATCAAACCAATTCTTCTATCACTTACAATTTTTCCGTGCACTGGGCAATAGAGTGGTTGAGTTCTTTTGAAAGGTGAAGAGAATATCGATAAACGACTCAACATTGCCTCCTCGTAAGCGGGAGGAGGACTCTCGGTTGAGGGCGACTGGAAAAGAGGTTCGCAGTTTTGATTTGGGACAGATCCGAGACAAAGCCTTGGGATCTGTCCCAAATCAAAACTCTGTTCAATATCCGGTATTTCTATTTATTGTACTTATCGTCGAAGTCAAATAACCTGTACAATATCTTCATATGCTGGAAGACTCTCTTTGCTTTCCGAGAGATCTCTCGCAATGCGACGGGCTGGATCTCTGAAAAAAAATTACAATAGTCAGACTATTAGTCTGTTAGTAGACTAGTCAGAAAAAAAGTACTGTCAGACTAGTTGAAGGTCATGTAATTTAGGCTAGATTGTTATAGATGCCAGGCTAGATCTTTATCAAAGTATTCTTTATCAAAGTCTAAACCGATTGATTCCTCTTTTCTCACCTGCAACATCCAACATGTGGTGATGGAGCTAAACAAGGGAAAGAATTCGGGAAATTCCCGAAAAGCGACGAAAGGTGTGAGGATGAAATCTGAGAAAAGAATGAGCACAAAAATAAAAAATTGTCTTTTCAAACCGATGCACGGCGCGTTCTCCTCTTTCGACGTTTTGAGAAGAAACGGGCGCATTGGAGGAAAAGGTTCATGAAAGTTCCTGAAGTTTAATACGGGATTTGTTGAGTGAACCAGTTGAGTTTGTTGAGTGAACCACAAGCAACCAGTTTTCAATTGTTATCGTTATCGACATGTCTAGAAAGTGATCATTATTCTCACCAGCAACAACGACACCCAGCAGCCAAATGACGGGCGCCCACCGGAAGATGTCCTCTGTTGCCACCTAGAAACAAAAGTAAAAGGAATTAGTAGAGATTGTAGGGAGAAGATTTTTAAATTAAACTCTAAAGACTCAGGTAAATCTAGAATATTCTAAAAGTAGCAAAAAAACTTCAAGCAAATCGTTTTTTAAACGTAAAAAAAGTTTTGGAGAAGTTAAACCCTCGATAAACGATTAACTTTTAAAAACCGAATGTAGAATATCTGAGCATTGACTACTTTTTATTTATTCTTTGAGTTCAAAGGAATGGGCCCAGTCCGACCGCAGAGATATCAATCAAAAACTTTCATTGGTAAGGGGAGAAAAGAGAAAACAAGAGCTTTTCCTTAAAAGAAAAACAAAAAAAAAGATTCAACAAGTTGGGAACATATTGATGTGAAAAAAATAGAGCAAAATGTGAGGAGATCCTTTCGGATAACAATTATCTAGTACTTAACTTTAGCACCAGTATCCCGGGGCATTGCTAGACTCAATTTTCTAGGTTAACTCAAATCAAGCAAGCCAGAAAGCCAGAAAGCCAAATTTGAGCTGATAACTTGACCTAACTTGGCTTCGATTAAAGGATTTTCTGTAAAATTCTCAAATCGGATTTGATCTGGATTTGATTTTACTTTTGTATTACTGAACATTGCGATTCAATTCAAATTCATTTCCCTAAACCCCTAAATTCTAGAGACTCCTGAAAGAGATTCCTGAAAGAGATTTCTGAAATTTAACCCACTAGTATGAGATTGATCTTGAAGTAAGCCAAGTTTTAATCGTTAATTAGAAATTTAAAAAAAAATAATCCAATTTACAAAGAAATATGCAGAACATGGAGGCATTCTTAAAGCTCATTAAAGCTCAAATTTCTTTAAAATTAAACTAAAATGAAAATTTTTGCTACTGAACCCAAGTGATTCTGTGACTTAAGGCAAAAATGCGGGAAAAGAGGATAAAAAGCAAAAAAAGAACGTGGATATCCGTTGGATGTGCTTTTCTTTTCACTCCAA
Organism: Mesorhabditis belari; assembly: GCA_958450365.1. Classification (NCBI taxonomy): domain Eukaryota; kingdom Metazoa; phylum Nematoda; class Chromadorea; order Rhabditida; family Rhabditidae; genus Mesorhabditis; species Mesorhabditis belari. The sequence continues at coordinate 1,421,603 of CAUEEP010000727.1, read as the reverse complement.
TCATCCCTAGTTCTCTTTTCTTTTTCCCGATTCTCAACTCGTGGGTCTTAATTTTATGCGAGACGAGACACTTTTGCAAGTATTTTTTCTCATAAAAACGAATTGAGTAATGAAGATAATTCTTTTCTCTCACCTGCAACCTCGCCATGATCACTAGAATGCCGACGAGGAAGAAAATAGCAGCCAGCAAGATCAGTCGCCTCATATCATCGTAAGTGGTGTCGATTCGATGACGGAGAGCTCTGAATTCACTTTTGAACAAAGTTGTTGAACTTTTGTCAAAGTTTACGAATCAATCTTATCAATCGAATTACAATAAGACTCATATTCAATTAGAAGCACGCCTTAGATTCACCTTAAATCCGACGAATCGAACATTTCGGGATCATCGCTCGAGGATCGAGTTCGCATTATATTTTAAAGAAATGATCTCGTTTATCGTTTCACTAAACAATTTGGTTCAAAAGAGGGATAAAAATCAATAAAAATTAAATTTCTTTGCCTAAAAATAAAGAAAATAATGAAAGTTTTGAAAAACAAAAATGATAACACGTTGCGATCAAAAAAGAGATCAAAAAAAAGAGTGATTGGTGTGATGAAAACGAGATTATCTCTGATTGAAGACAAAAGAAAGAAAAATAATGAGAAAAAGCAATATGGGTTGTGTGATCCATTTGAGGGGATGAACCCGTAAACCATCGATGGATTGCTGAGAGAATTGTGTCATTTGTTGGAATGGATGAAAGGAGAGGGGAGGGGGACTCGCTGTCTGTTTGTCGGATTCTGAGATCAACCAATGGGTCAACCAGAGAAATCATCGAGTGCCTGTTTACCTATTGAAAAGAAAAAAAAAGAAATGAGGGGAAAAGGGGAAAATGAAAGGAGTTCTCGATTAAAATCATTTTGCAACCGGCAAAGTTTAGACGGGAAAAAAAATGAACAGACAAGTGCTTTTTCAAAGAACTCGACTTTTAGAGAATCAAAAAAGGCTTAAAAATCAAAAAAATTAATTCAAAAAGCTCTTCATAAAATTGTTTAGATTAAAATTTAACCAAATTTTAATCAAACAAAGCAGAATTCCAAACCTATATCAACAATCAATTTCCCATTCGAATACAAGTGTTTCTATCAAAAACAAGAACCTACTTTTTGTGTTTACTTCTCCATATTCATGAATGCAACACATGAGGAGCGAGAGTTTCGGCGCGTGTTTGTCGTGAAATTTCTCTTCTTTCTCTTTTCCCCTCAACGAGTCGATCTAAAAATCTCTCGAATCGAATGATCACTCTCCACTTTAGGTCGCTCTTTTTTTTTCTGTCAAGGTCATCTCGAAAATCGAAGTTTTTTCACTCGTGAACCTCCGAAACATCAATCCTGCAAAATTAGGACAAGGCTATAAAATTAGTCTTAGTTCTTTAAGTAAGTAAAAACTGTAGTAATCAAACAAAATTTTCTCTATTTATGAAACAAATTCAACTTCAATTTCAACCAACTGAATGGTTAAATTGACCATTCAGTGTTCATTTCTTTAGCAAACATAATTTTCGAGAAAGTCGGTAGGTCATTAAAAGTTATGAGAGATTCACTTGGTGGTATCGTAAATGCGACCAGCCTCATTGTAGAAGCTGTAGAAGTTGTAGTAAAATTGTAGAAGCTCGAGCAGCCTTCGAATAGTTTCTGAATCGAGAAAAAATAACAAGTAATCGATAAAATAAAACCTGGTGTTCGGGAAGAAGACGGGTGCGTTCATCGGCCGTTTCCTCCTCATGCATGGCCCTTTCCTCATCGTCGAGCTTCCGGATCTCATCGAAACTTTTCCCATCGAGCTTAGCACGGTAGATTTGATCAGCCATGTCGACCATCCTGCGACCATTTCCAGTCTGACTGATGATTTCCTTGATTGCTTCGGTATTAATCATCAGGGTGTCAAGCGTCTTTGAGACTAGCTTCTAAAAATATTCAAATATATGTAAAAGAAACCGAGGCGGCATTCTTTGTCTCACGTTCTCAAACTGCACGTGGGACGAACATTGGGGCGTTGGTGGTTTGCACGAGGATTCCGATCTTTTCCTACAAAGAACAAATTTAAGCACGTACTTAGGCAAGTAAAGCTACAAAAACCAGAGTGTTCAAACTGGTAACTATTCTAGCAACAAACAACCAAATACAAGACGGTTACTAAATCCACCGAACTAACAAAACGTAAGTTAAGGTAATCAACAAAATAACAGATTAGAACAAAAAACTCTAAAACAGACCTTAATATTTGAGTGGACGAGCAGGAAGAGACGATAGACGATAGACGATAGACGAATAGACGATAGACGAATAGTGGATAGACGAATAGAGGATAGACGAATAGACGATAGACGAATAGACGATAGACGAATAGACGATAGACGAATAGACGATAGACGAATAGACGATAGACGAATAGAGGATAGACGAATAGAGGATAGACGAATAGACGATAGACGATAGGTGACGAATGAAAGAATGAGATGCGATCAAGAAAAAAAAATAAAGAGACCTGGCAAGCGTTTTTTTTATTGAACCGATAAATGGTAATTTGGGACTCTTCAGACAAATCTTCAAGTTTAATTTCAGAAATGATTTGCATATAGCAACGGCTTTCGAATTGCTCAAAAGAAAAATGTCATTTTTCAAACGATGTCGGACATGCTTACTATTGTGAGTTTTTTTTTCTTTATAAAAGAGTTTACCTTTTCTGAGTCTTTGATATAGTTTTAGTGACTCAAGTCTACAAGACTGGAGCGTTCAATTCGATAAACTTTTTCATTTTTAGCTTTCACGTCCATCATCGTTTCGCTTCGTTGAGTCAATAGAGTTCATGAAAGATGCTCGAATCTTCGGCATCATCTCCACCACTCTCTACATCATTGCAATTTTCTCCAGTAAACGCTTTCTTCGCGATCGAAAGCCGTTTCAGGTGTGTGTTTCTGGAGTGTATGTAATAAATTTTAGTTAACAACTCCATTGGCTTTATGGAATCTTTGTTTGGCAACCTTCAGCGGCATCGGTTTCTCTGTTGTTGCACGAAAAACATGGATGGACATTAAAGTCAATGGCTTTTCTTGTAGGTTTTTTTGTCAGAATGAATGAAAACTTTTTTTTATTTGATTTTAGCGGCTTTCTGTAACCCGTTGGAGACAGAAATTTTGAATGGTTGGTCCGGTTGGTATCAGGTTGTTACATAAAGGTTGATTCGCACAATGTGATTTTTAGGTTCTCTTTGTGCTGAGCAAAGTGATTGAACTTGGAGATACGGTATTTATCGTGCTGAGGAAGCGACCATTGATCTTCTTGCATTGGTACCACCATGTATTCACTCTTAATTATTGGTAGGTTATATAATATGTTGCTGTTCTTAAAAAAAAATCTTAGCATCTGGACTTTTGAAGTCATGAAGGGTGTGCATTTATACATCGGACTCATCAATTTTGCCATTCACACTTTCATGTACAGGTAAGGCCTTTAATTTGGAAAAAAAACCTGTATGTATCCGTTTAGTTACTTTTTCTGTCGAGCAACGCAAATACGTATTCCGGGTTGGTTCGCTCAGTGCTTGACGATGGCGCAGATTATGCAATTCTTCCTTTCGATCGCTGTACAGTTTTACGCCTACCACCTTTACATCAATTGGGGTTAGTCAATTTCAGGCGATATTCGTTTATCTCAAACATTTAGGCTGTGAGCGAGCCATCCATTTTCCTTCCTTCTACATCTGCCTCCTTATGGAACTAAGCTACGTTGGATTGTTTTCCCGCTTTTTCTATACTTCTTACATCTCTTCGCTGAAAAAAGCAAAACGCCAATAACAACTTACTTTGTTTATAGTAGTTGAAATTTTCCCGACTAAATATGCGTTTCTTTTGGTGATTTTTTGGTCCTGAATAAATGGTTGAAAAGTTTATTGTCAACAGTATCACATGTTCAAGTACGAATTTGGGATAAATATCAAAAAAATTATTTACAAGCCAAGCTGAGCAAAAGTTCCGAGCAAGCTTCAAAGAAAGGCATCGTTCTACCACGCGGGGTCACATACGCAGATACTTCATTCTAAAGGCATTTCATTAATTGAAATCAAATAAAGTTGTACTTGTAATTGCTCAATTGTCAAATTCTCGAGTTCGGCATACGAATCACTTGGTGTTGGTGCCGTTGACGTAGCTAAATAATAGTCAGTAGGCTTTCTATGAAGCAAATACGTACCAGCTTGATCATCAACAACATTTTTGAAATCGAGAATGTAATAGTCGCTGCGAACCTGAATTCAATCTTTTTAAATCCACGCAAGATAAAACTAATTATCTACTTCTACCATATTTTGAAATTTTGTCTGTCGATTTGTGTGTCTGTTACCACGATCTCGCTTCACCAGTTGCGTTTTGCAGAGTAAAGCGTTTAACTAGGGGTAAACGGGGATGGGAAAACAGCCGTGCTCAGATTTTTAAAAATTCTTGCGTTTTTGATATCAAATATGCAAATTTCTGAAAATAAATGAACCAGTCGAAGTTTTGGCAAGAATGAAAGAAAGGATAATTTTAGTATGCAAATTTTAGCAAAGCAGCCGCGTAGTGTATGCCCTGGGCAGCTGGTTCATTTATGAAAACGGACCTTAAATAATTGTAAGGCGATCGACGGCGAATCATAAGCGACTCCATTCTAGATAAAAAATAACGTTTCTCTTTCAAGTCCATTCATTACCTTTTCAACATCAACTTTCTTTCGGACAATAAGATGATACACGTCAACAGTAATCCATTCAAAATTGAGTCTTGATAAGGTGTTGAATATTTGCAGCATTATGTCGGCTAAACTTTTGAATTGACGAGGTTTTAGGCAATAATACTAACCTGGATTTGCTGAGCTTCGAATACCCAAGTACCATTTATCGCTCTTCTCGTTGTTTCCATTAGGAGATGCGGCATGATTATTGTTGCATTGTCCACGAATTAGCATAGGCGAGAAATCACGCTGTGGCAGGGGTGAACTCATCCTGCTCGTTGACAATGGAGACGCATTGAGGAATGACTGCGATGGAGGAGAGCCGACCCCAAATAAGGGGATGTCTAAATTTAAAGCAATAACTAAATAGATTCAGGCTAAAAAGCAACCTTGAAAATCCATAAATGACTCGCTTCTGAAGTTTATCGAGTGTTCATCAGCGAAAGGTCCTGAATTTGACTATAAAAACACACAAAAACTAAAACAAACCAACTGTCGATGGACGTTTATTTTTGACCATCTCATTGTAAGCAATGGTGAAGTGATGAAATGGTTTGTCAGAAAGCAACACGGTTGTGAGTTCCTCCTCGCTGACCGAACATTGCTAAAATGCTAATAAACTTTAGAAAAAAAAAGAGAAAACTTTGGCTAAATCTCGAACGACATGGATATCGATAATATTTGAAGTCTCATTATTGCTTGGAAAAAGATGACCCGGCAAATCAACATTGAACCATGGATGAACGCTGGAATCGAGACAATTCTCAAACCATGCACAAAACTCACATTATTTCGTGAATTTTTGCACGTTTCGTTGCATCCACTTCCAACATTCGCTTCAATAAATCGGTTACAAGTTGATCAAAGTGCTGAGGAATAGTGAAAACACCGGCTGAAAAGGGAAAAATTATAACTACCTTTACCCAACAAAGCTCACCCTTAATCTTACGAAAAAGAGCTGGAATATGATCGTCGTCAAAAGGAAGTCTTCCCGAAAGAAGAGCAAAAAGAATGACTCCACACGACCATATGTCCACTTCGGGCCCACAGTAAAGCCTAAAAGTTTACATAATAAAGAGAGCTTCAAACACCGTAAAACATACATGCCACTAATAACTTCCGGTGCGGCATAATTTGGAGATCCACAACTGGTCCTCAGAAAATCCCCGTCACGCATCATGTTCGATAGCCCTAGAAATCAGAAGCTTTTTAACATGAAATAAATCTCACCAAAATCAGCAATTTTCACATTGAGATCTTTGTCGAGCAAGAGATTTTCGGGTTTAAGATCTCGATGAACAACAAAATGATTGTGGCAGTAGCTGACGCCGGAAATAATTTGTTGAAAGAAACGCCGAGCGTCGTTGGTGTTGAGCTAACAGCGCAAAATTTGCATACTTTGCACCTATTCACTTACACTTCCTTTCTTCACGATATATTCAAACAATTCGCCACCGGATACGTATTCCATCACCATGAATATGTGCGTAGGAGTTGAAACTACGGCATAACTAAAAATTTTCATTATAAACAATTCGTTAGGGAATAAAACTTACAGCTGAATTATGTGTGGATGAGAAAATTGGGATAAATTCTGGATCTCGCGACGAATTTTATTGGCGACATCCAAATGCCTAAATTGAATTTATTAGCGCAAACTGAAAAATCTTACTTTATAACTGCGCGTGACATCATTTTGATTGCAACTTTATAACCAGTCACCTCATGAACACCAACTAAATAAAAAAATCATAGCGTCAAGGTATTAACAAAAACCTTTTACTTTTCCAAAAGTCCCTGATCCCAAAGTTTCGGTTAGCTCGAATTCGCCCAGTTTCAGCTTCGGCCTTGGTTCGAACGGTGGAGTATGAGGATCAAACCGAATATCCATATCTGAAAATTAAAACATTTACTACATATCAAAAAAAGTGTAATCGTACAAACACAAAACTAGAAAGCTCGCCTTTTTTCTGCGAAAGAGAAGTCTTTCTTCGGAAAAACTTATTGCGAAACATAACATTTGGGAAGAAGATTCCGGGAGAAATAAATGGAGAAAACTAATTCCGGCTGTTCAGAAAAGAGGAACTATGTTTGTGTTGATCGTTGCAGATAAAAGAAGAATGAAAACAATTCGGACACAATTTTAGAAATGGGCCAGAGTTTTTTGTCGTTTAAAAAACTTCGAGTAGTGATTACAACAATGTGGGGGTGGCTACTTTGCGCAACTGGGTCTTTTGCAAAGCTCGCCATAACTTTATTCTAAGTGGACTAATCTTTATGATTTTTGTGTCATTTTGTTGCACTTATTGAGATCTACAAAATGAAACCAAAAATCATAAAGATTGGTCCACTTAGAATAAAGTTATGGCGAGTTTTGCAAAAGACCCAGTTGCGCAAAAAAAATTTGGCGCAAAGTAGCCACCCCGAACAATGTACCAAAATACCAAACGAAGATACGAAACGCAAATAAAAAGGTAGTTACTTAGACTTTAAAGGATATTCAAGCAATAACGGAAAGCACGAAAATATGTGAGACATTTGCTAGATTTTTTTCTGCTAGCTTCAATAGAAAAGTTTTTGGTACGCTCTCATCGAACGTAGCCGCTTTTGCTGACGATGAATATCATAATGACTTTATAGAATACAGTTTTATAAACCTAGGTATTCACCGTAATAATATCATTTCTTTTTCTCACTCATTACATTCTTTATCTTTTCGTTATTATGTTTGTTTTCAGATGTATCGACGGATCAGCAGCACTTCGAAGCTCTCCACATCATCGAACGAATCGATCATTGGAAAAACGGAGGAAAATATGACGGTTGGTTTTTTTCTTAATCTAAGGGCAATGAGGATTTTGGCAGTAGTTACATTGATGATTGTAAATGGGCTATTTCTAAAAGCTTTAAGATACCGTTAAAACTGATACATGTATAAACATTCAACTTTAGTGTGGAGAAGTTCTACAATGGATTCACCAAACCTCGATTGAAGTGATAAGCAACGCGCAAGAACAAGGACGACGCCTCAAAGCTGTTCTCTCTGTGATCGAGCTCAACGGTATTGATGGAGCTTTTGATCGAGTCGGCAGGTTATTCATATATTCCTTTCTTGTATAACCTTTTGTTTTAGATATGAATTAATCATTTTGGTCGAAATAATCAACACTGATGGCAGCTGGTCCAGCGAATCTGCGCTGAGACTATTGTTACGCTTTCGAGCGATTTGGCCCAAAGCTACTTCGGGTTCAACCGTAAAGGCTCATCGTTCCATTTTACTCACGGCACTGGACCAGGTAATTTTGCTTTCTAAATATACATTTTGCTTTTTTAGATCGTCAAAAAGTTCAAGCCTCAACTTCAACAAGTAGCCACAGTCCGCAAAGATAAAGCAGGCGGTTTGTCGAAGTGCGACCAGAAAATGCAACAGCTGGGGAAGGTGCATATTTAGCTCTATTTTAAAAAGCTACAGTGTTTTTAGGCATTAATGGAAATCCGAATTAACGCCCCATTTTTCACAAGCAGCGCCCCCACAAGCAAACATCACATGATGGAAGAACTTTTCGAGGAGATCGATGAGGTGACAATCGGCTATGGTGATTTGAGCAAACAAAAATTTAATGTGCTTGATTCCAACTTTTCATTCCATTAATTGTCTATTCTGTATTTAAACTGCTTTATGATTGCATTGAGAGCTTTTGCATTTCCTTCGAACTTGTCTATTCTATTTTTAAACTTCTGTACGATTATATTGAAGACTTTTTAGTCCAATAAATAAATTGTCTATGCAAACCAATTTGATTTTTTTGTAATATGCAGCTTGAACTCAATTTCTAACTGATAAAGAGATGATTAAAGTCTTGTAAAGTTTATCTTGATGATGCTTTCATCTCGAAATTATTCAGAAAAAAATGTTTTCACAATGGGCAGCACAGAATCGAGACCAACCAGTGGTTGATGAATTCGCGGGTGAGGTTTCGCTGATTTTGCAATTCTACTAAAATTTTTAGATTTGAAGCCGGTGATCAAAGATGTTAGGACGACTACTCGTAAAGTATCGACAGAGGCTGCGGTATTGTTACGCCGACAGCTCGGACTTGAAGTGCGCTCGACCAATTCAAGTAACCATACCGATATTCCGGCACCAGTGGAAACTTTCGAGGAAGGAGTTGAGGGAAATGGTTTGTCTTGTTTTTAATGCTGTTCATGGAGTGCTTAGTGCACCTTCTTGAGCAATTTCGAAAGAACAACTTTACAAAACCGTCTCCAGTTCAATGTCAGATGTGGCCAATATTACTTAAGGTTGATGTTTTTAAGCAACGAAATAAATTGTTTACTACAGGGAATCGATTGTGTTGGAATTTCGCAAACGGGAAGTGGAAAAACTTTGGCATTCCTTGTACCAGCCTTTTTGCACTGTGATGCGCAGCTGAAGTGAGCTTTTATTTATAAAAGCCATAGCTTAAATAGGTAAATGATGAAGATTGCTCTTTTAGACATTATGCTGCTGGAGAAAAGCGTCCATGCCCGTCGGTTTTGGTACTGACTCCAACTCGTGAATTGGCTCTTCAAATTCACAGCGAAGTCCAGAAGTACAGCTACAACGACTACAAAAGTGTTTGTCTTTACGGGGGTGCTTATCGAGGCGAACAAATTGCAACTTGCGCTAACGGAGTTGAAATTGGTAATTTGGTACTTTTCCAATATCGGGGGAGCGGTCCGATTATCGGGGGAGCGAAAGGAAAATCGGGGGAGCAAATTTTGCCCCCTCGAAAATGCATTTCCGGGACTGTATAACGGCAGTTTAAACTTTACGACGATGCGCTCTCCGATATTTGTGCGTCAAGAAATCGACGGCAATCGATTATTTCGTCACCAAAGGAGTCATCCAGTCGTGGATTTGCAACTGTGGCGAATCGATGAAAGTCCGCTCAAAGGGAAAAGATCTATTTCGCTGGGTATGTGACACTTGCGCACGGCGAAAGGTCCCCAAGAGGAATTCGGTCGATACTTTTGCAACAGCAGCTCCCGTTCGTCCAATTTTAAATAGGCACATGTAGCGCTGCCAAAATTTGCTCCCCGTTTTTCTTTCGCTCCCCCGATAATCCTTCCGCTCCCCCGATATTGGAAAAGAACCGGTAATTTTAATAATGATATGTGGAGCTAGCACTACTTCAGCTATTGCAACACCTGGTCGATTGGCCGATTTGGCTTCCCAGGGAAGTGTTTGCTTGAAAACGGTCACATATGTCGTTCTCGATGAGGCTGATCGCATGTTGGATCTGGGATTTGATGTAAAGCTATTATTGCCGCATATAATCAAAGTTTATAGGCTGATATTCGTCGAATCATGTTAGAAATTCGCCCTGATCGCGTGACGGTCTTGACTAGGTAATCTAACTTGTGTTACGTATTAATTTTAATGTTCAGCGCTACTTGGCCAGAGACTGTAAGCACACTTTCCGAAAAGTACTTGAAGAACTCTGTGATCTGTAACGTCGGAACTCTTGATCTCACCGTAAAGAAAGATATGCAAATAAATCCTTTGCTGTTTTTCAGGCTTGTAAGTCGGTTCGCCAGTATTTCGAATGGTTTGAAGATGAAGACTTCAAAAAGAATAGATTGGAAGAGGTATTTGTGAAGCTCTTGCTGTTTAATTTTTTTTATTCAGGTGATGAGTACCCTTGTACAAATTCACGATAAGAAGTTGAAGCTTTTAGTGTTTGTCTCTCAAAAAGTCTAGTAAGTTATAAATTTGTTATTCTCACTATCAAATTCAAATTTAGTGCGGATCACGTGGCTTCTGATTTAATTATGATTGGCAAGTGCTATTGTTTGTGACTGACATATTGCTGATCTGATATGAAGCTTGCCTATGTCCATTTGATAAGCTTTAGGTGTGAATGCTCAAGCTCTCCACAGCGGACGGTCACAACAAGACAGAGAAAACACGCTTAAGGTTTTTATTTTTTAAAAAGCTATAAGACAAAAATGAACAAGAAAGCACGCTGAACTTTTATAAAACCTACCGTATTTGTTTAATTGTACTTTTTTTAAGGATTTTCGAACCGGACGAGTGAGAGTTCTTATTGCGACGGATCTTGCCAGCCGAGGTATAGACGTACCTGATGTCACACACGTCATCAACTACGATTTCCCATCAGAGGTTAATTAGCTACTTTTCTATGTATGCAACTATTCTCTTTTAGATTGAGGAATATGTGCACAGGGTGGGCCGCACTGGCAGGGCAGGGTATGGATTACTATTTCCTATTCGGCTATAACTTTAAATAAACATGGGCTAACTTTTGAGTAAAATAAACTTCCTTTAGAAAGAAAGGAGAAGCACTGACGTTTGTCACTTATCGCAGTCGATTTCATCTTGCGAAATTGATCGACATACTCGAAAAAAGCGATCAGATATGGTGCATTTAATAATGCACATTCATATGTACATTTAGGAGGTCCCCACATGGATGAGGGCGGAAGCCGAAAAATGGAAGAAGCGCGTTGTAATGGGAGGAGCCAATCGCGGTCGTGGTCGAGGAGGTCACAGGCGCGGTGACTTTAATGCTGTTTAAATAATTCTTGTTATTTCGTTTTGTATATTTTTTGAACTTTGAACAATTTTAAAAATGCTTCATTTTTGTTGGAATAAATTTTTATTTCGGTTGCATAAAGACAGCCGTGGAAATTCGTGAACAATGAACAATACTGGTCAGATATTCTGTGTAATGTACTGAGAAGGCTTAAAATAGCGAAGGGCTGATAAGTTTGTACAAATCTACAATCGTTTTGTTTACTACACGTCTAGTATGCAGGCTTTTGTTTAGGGCTTCTCTACCTTGTCTTACACCGAAAAGGGTATCGATTTGGGGGTGAAGGGACACAAAAGAGGGAAATGGGGGCTTCTTGTCTCTTTCATCTCTCTCGCTCACTTCCCTCTTTGACTATTCATTCAAAAAGAAGAGGCCATTTGTGTCAAATGAAGGCTCTCCTTTTGCCTCCCTTTCGTGTAGATGAGAGAAAATATTGGGTGATTAGAGGAGAGGCAAGGGAATGAAAGGGGGAATACCCCTTCCTCCGCTCCCCTCCTCCCCCCCCCCTTTTTCACAATATATTCTGACCACTCTCCCTCTCCTCCTCTCCTCACTCACTTACACAAATCCCGATAGGAGCCACTTTCCCCTTTTTGCTCTCTTTCCCATTTTGGAGTTTATTTGTTGTTATGCCAAAAAATGGGATCTACACCCAGCTACCGTTTTTGACCACCTTTTTGGGTACCGTTTTGGACAACTAGGTATTCGATTGTGCACTTAAAATAAAGAAACAATAGTAGTTCACATATCGATACTCTTTTACCATTAGGTGGCTAAATGTTATGCTAATTTTTGGAATGGACTCTTCGAGGGAATTTTTAAAAAAGAGATCTTGAACTCAAATTGAACTTCTCTACTCACACAAATTTTCTCTTATAGTAATGGTAAAATTAGACCCCTGATGCAAGAGTACCTTATTTTTCTCCGTTGGTGTCTTGTATAGTCATGTATATCTATTTTACTGGATTCAAGCCTTGGATATAGAACTTGAGCGAACTTGCGGCAAAACAACTATTCGAGAGTAAAAGGATATTGCCGGATAGTACTTTTTAAAAAAAATTGTTTTGAAAGAAATTGACTCTTTGCTTTTCTCTGATTTTCTGAACATTTTTTAGTTGTAAGCCAATTTCAGATACATTCTTCTAACCATCCAACGGATATTCGATAGAGTTACTCGGTCGGAAGATTTCTCATCAAGGGAATGAAGTCGAGACAACGACACTTGACGATTAAATAAAAACAATAACTGAAAGGTGAGCTGATTTAATAGAAAAGTAGACTCTTCCATGAATAGATTTTCAAAGATAGAGAGGAAAACGTTTTCGTTTTCTTAAAGAATAACCCCCTCAACCAGCACTACTTTTCTCCTTTCCACCTCTCCATGACGACAAAACCCTCCCCCATTTTTTTTCGTGATTCCGATTTCTCACTGCTATTTCCTTTTCTCTAAAAGATATTTCATTTGTGAGATTTCGTTAAGATACTCAAAATTTCTCTTTTGGCTTTTTATTTGGCGCAATCGATTTCAGATGACTTATGGGGAGGTTAAGGCTGAGAGCATTAATTGCTTTTTTTTACATTTTTTTTAATTGCATTGAAAGCAATTTTTTGCTTTCAAATTATTGGAAAACAGATTCTCAAAATGACTTTTTATTGTTTTCGACTTTAGCCACTGATCATTTTGAAAGAAATTTGCATATGTTTACGTTTTATTCAGTATCAGTTGCGGCACTGTAGATCTAACTCCTGGGCCACTAAAAGAAAACAACATTCTCTTAGGATACTGTAGACTTGTAGACAAATTTGCATCGAAATATAGGTAACATATTTTAAAAAAACTCAAACATTTTTCAAAATGTACAGACAACTCTTTTTTGGCTTCTTTTTGAGTGTTTTTGAATCAAGCACAATTATTTCTTTCTAAAAATGAATTATTATTGTTTGACTATTCTGATAAAATATAGTGTAGAAAAGTGAAAAGAGATCAAATAATTTTTATAATTTTTATAATTTTTATATGCTTTATTTTAGATGACGGCCACCTCAAATCCATCAAAAACCGAATGCGTGAAGGTGGTCGTCCGATGTCGACCATTGAGCCACAATGAGGTCGCGCAAGGACATCAAAGGTGAGAAAATGAAAATAATATAATAAAAATATGATCTTTTTCATTTCCAGTATCATCTCAATGGACACAAAAAGAGGAGTGATCGAGCTGAAAAATCCGAAAGAATTAAATGAACCGACAAAAGATTTCACTTTCGATGCGATTTATGATGGAAGGTGAGAAAATTTGAATAGAAATTTTGAAAGAAAAATTGGGGATTTAGCTCGAAACAAATGGAATTGTATGATGAGACATTTCGCGATTTGGTCGAATCTGTGCTGAATGGGTTTAATGGGACGATTTTCGCGTATGGCCAAACGGGCACCGGGAAAACGTACACAATGGAAGGTGAGCGGGATTAAAAATCTCTTTGTTTTTGTGTCTAAAATGTGTCCTATTTTTTTTCGAAAACTATCGTAATCTCTTGCCTAAATTAATCCAATCTATATAATTGCCAGATTATCGGTGAAATTTCTTCAATAATAAAGCCTTCAATTCAATAAGACTTGAGAAAAAGTGGAGACAAGATTACGATCGTTTTCTAAAGTTTACAATCGCTTTCTAAAGTTTCAAAAAACGCGAGTTTAATTGGTATATAATATGGTTTAAATTAAAAGCCTAAAAGGCCTTAAAAGTTTCCATTTAGGCTTGGAAAAAGCGGACGAACGAGGCGTCATTCATAACTCTTTTGAGCACATTTTTAATCACATTGCGAGAAGTCACGATCAACAATATTTAGTTCGCGCAAGCTATTTAGAGATTTATCAGGTGAGTGGAGAGGGAATAGAAATGGAATAGAAATCATTCAAATAAAATTCTAGGAAGAAATCCGAGATCTTCTCAATAAGGACTCGAAAACGAGATTGGAGTTGAAGGTGAGTGAGAGTGGAGGGAAATTTGGATGCCACTTTACCTAAAATAGAATATTAATAACAACTAACAGTAAAGATAATAGAGTAAAGAGGAAAAATGTTTCCAGGAGCGTCCGGATGTCGGCGTTTATGTGAAAGATCTTTCATCATTCGTGACAAAAAGTGTCGAAGAGATTCAACACGTGATGCGGGTGGGAAACGCGAATCGATCGGTTGGGTGAGTAAATGAGGGGAAATGATTGCATAGAATGATGGATAATTCAGGAGAACTGATATGAATGAACACTCGAGTCGATCACACGCCATCTTCATGATAACCGTCGAATGCTCGGAGATCGGAGTCGATGGGGAAAATCATATTCGGTAATTCTGGTTTTACTTTTGCTCAAAATTCGTCAAGTATCTTTTCTAAAGAACTAAGAATACTGCAAAGTCTCAAAAATGACAGTATTTTGATGACAAAATGATGACAAACAAAATGAAACATTATCTTCAAATTCGTTAAAAGTTACGGGTATTCAATCATTCAGCTTTTCCCGGTTTATTGTAATGAGATTTACAGTATTTTTTAACACATTGGCGACAACATGGCTTTGTCGCGAATGTGTTTAAATTAGATGTTTTTAGATATTTTAGATATGAATAAAGATATTTTAGATATAAAAATAGATATTTTAGGTGTTATCAATTCATATTTATGACCAATTTCACATTTCAGAGTGGGCCGATTAAATCTCGTTGACTTGGCGGGCAGTGAACGACAGGCGAAAACCGGAGCGACTGGAGAAAGATTCAAGGTTAGCTTAGATAGATAATAGGATTTTATAGACGTTGAAAAGCTACCGTAATCCGTATTCATTTTTAGGAGGCCACAAAGATCAATTTATCTCTATCCGCTTTGGGCAATGTTATCTCGGCGCTTGTTGATGGTCGAAGCACCCATATTCCGTACAGAGACAGCAAATTGACGCGATTATTGCAGGGTGGGCGAATTTTAAGGGAAATATTTCTAAATCTAAATCTAAATCTAGATCTAATATCTAATCTCTCATATCTAATATCTAAAATCTAAAATCTAACTATCTATTTATTTTCTTAGATTCCCTTGGTGGGAACTCGAAAACGGTGATGGTTGCGTGTATCGGACCGGCGTCGTACAATTTCGAGGAATCTCTTGGTACTCTTCGATATGCAAATCGGTAAAAAAAAATCCTTTTTCTTTAAATTATTCAAGATTTAGAGCGAAAAACATCAAAAACAAGCCAAAGATCAACGAGGATCCGAAAGATGCGCTTTTGCGGGAATTCCAGGTGAGCGATGATAGATAAAAATTGAGCTTTGGCTTAAAAATCTTTTCAAATCTGCATTCAGGAAGAGATCGATCGCCTTCGCGCAATGCTGGCCACTCGGAAAAGGCGGGGGAAAGAGGAAATCGGAGAAGAGGAAAGGAAAATCGAAAGAGAAAGAGAAGCGATAAATGAAGATGGATCGATAAGGAAAGAAGTAAGGAAATGGGGAAAATTGACAAAAAAAGGAATATTAAAGGAGAAACGAAGAATGTTGGCTGAGATCGAGGAAAGAGCGCGGATGCTGGAAGAGGAAAGGAATGGACAAGCCGAAGTGACGGCCAAGATCGAACAGATGCAGAGCAAGCTGTTATCGGGTAAAGAACAAAGGATTAAAGTGATAAGAAATGAGAAATAAAAATGAGATTTATATGTAATATTAAAGGTGGAATGGATCTTCTCGATCACACACGCCGACAACGCGATGAACTCGAGACGAAACGAGTGGAGATTGCTGAAAGAAAGGTTCGGCTTTTGGAAGAGAAATCACAAAAAGTCACAGAGAAATTTGCATTGAGTTATTTTAATTTTAAGTTTTTTTTTTTAAAGATTCAAGATCTTGAATTTAAATGCAATCTATAAAACTTGATATTTTAGAGACGAGAACGTGAAATGCTTCAACAATTGGAACAACAAGAGGAATCGGTGGCTGAGGTTTGGATTGCGATTAAATTTATCGAGAAAATTATAGAATAAAAAACAACTAGATAGATTAGATTAGATATTCATGATAATTTTCGAAAGTTGGACATTGTTGTTTAGAAAAAATAATTTCCTCAAGAACACAATCCTACTGTGTTCAATATTTATAGGGATCAATGGATTACTAGGTTTAGAGCTCATTTTGTATAAGTTTAATGCTAAAAAAAAGGAAACATACTTATCAATACACCCAATGTTAACAACTTTGTTAGCAACTTTAAAGGATTGGAGTATTGGAGGTTTCAAAAGTGATTTCCTAGAATCACGACTATATACCAATCAACTATATACTAGTATACCAATCGACGCGTTTAAATCTCTTCTACAAGAATTGCATAAAGGCCTTGAAAACACTAAAAATCCCGGAAAAAAAAACGATGAAAAACTGTCAAAAAAAAATGCGTTTTGGAGTCAAAAATTCAATGTGACGGTACCTTTATATATATATATATGTTGTGTCCGATTTAGATTTCCGTCCGATTTAGATTGAACTTATCGCGGACGTCCGATTTAGATTACAGTCTATATCGGACGACTCAATCTAAATCGAACGTCTTATATAGATTGAACAATAATATAAACATGTTTAGTAGATGTTCTTAAGCGTTTTCTGTAGTTTTCTGCATTTTCAAAGGTCTTTTATTGATTATTTCATAGTTGGGTTTTCTTTTCAGAAAAAGACAGTAACAGACCTTTGAAAAATGCAGAAAACTACAGAAAACGCTTAAGAACATATATTAAACATGTTTATATTATTGTTTAATCTATATAAGACGTCCGATTTAGATTGAGTCTAAATCGGACGTCCGATATAGACTGTAATCTAAATCGGACGTCCGCGATAAGTTCAATCTAAATCGGACGGAAATCTAAATCGGACACAACATATATATCAGAATTAATTCTACCGTAGCTTTTGTCTAGTCGACGATAACAATTTCTCGCCTTATAACAATCCTACTGTGTTCAATATTTATAGGGACCAGTAGATTACTAGGTTTACAGCTCATTTTGTATAAGTTTAATGCTAAAAAAGGAAAGTTCCCATAAATATTGAACACCCTGTAATCCCAATCATTTTCAGCTAGATACCACTTTCACTTCACTACGACAAGAAGTTGAGGCAAAGACGAGAAAGCTCAAGAAGTTATCGATAAAATTGCAAAAAGTGAGTAGTGAATTGTGTTATAAAGTTAGATTAGGATTAGGGTTAATAGTTTTAGTTTTGTTATAGCTTTGCTTTAAAGCCCGTCAACATCAACAACAAGAAATCGAGAATTAACTCAAATTACAAATCGATTTACAGGCTCGTCGAGAACTTCAAGACATTCATCTATCACATTCGGATGAGCGAAGAGAATTGGAAAGAGATGTGTCACAAATGAATATGGAGCTAAAACTCAAGTAAGTGAATGAATTACGATTAGTTCAGAGATTTTTGTGAAAACATCTTTTTAGTCATGATTCTCAAATCTTTCTCAAATGTTTAAGAGAAAGATTTTCTTTAAAAATCATTAACAATCTCTTCAGCAAATGTCTTCAGAAAGATTTCCTTGCTGTTTAAAATTATTTAAATGCTTAATTGAAATGCTTAATTTAAATGCTTGATTTAAATGCTTAATTTAAAATTCTTTTCTCTTTCTATCCATTTCATTAGGTCAAAGTTTTTGTTGAGTAAATATCAAATGACGGGGTGACTAAGTGTGAAACTCTTCTGAGCAAAAATTTAAGCCTAAATCGCTAAAAGTGATTCCGGTTTTTCTCTATTCAATAATATTGCGGTGAGCGCAGTACAAATAAGCATGATTATATTGAAAGAGAAGTGGTGGAAAGGGAATCGAGGAGAAGAGGGGTACATTGCTGTGCATACATCGATCTCCTCTCATTCTTACTCTCTCTCTCTCTCTTTTTTTCACACATTCATCTCTTCTCACCAGCTTGAAACGTTGTCTGTTCACCACTTTTCTGAACAATTCACCTCTTCCTTGACAATAATCCATTTTCCCCATTTTCCCCAAGAACTCAAACAACGCTGAAGCATGAAAGGCTTTTGATGATGATAACTTTTGGCTAATATTCTACCTTCATATCTACTTTTAGTCTACCGTAATTCATGTCCACCGTAATACTTGTTATAGAAATCTTATCTACCGTATCCTATCGTAATGGAACACTTCCAGAAATATTCTTTTCTTCCTTCATTTCTTTATTATGTAACTAGAATCATTATAAAGTTCTGCACACTGTTGAAATTCTTTTCCATTCCATTAAAACACTTGATGTAAGAAGTGGATGGAAATGTTTCACCTCTTCTCTTCCCCCGATTCCCCTTCAACCTTCAATTCATCCATGAACAATACCCATTCCATTCCATTTCTTTTCTTTTCTTTCCTTTTCTTTTCTTTTCTTTGCCATTTTCCCATTTCTCCGATTCTTTTCACTTCAAGCTTTCCCTTATTCCCCTTATTTTTTTTCTTGTTTTCTTTTCTTGTTTTCTTTTCTTGTTTTCTTTTCTTTTTTCTTTTCTTGTTTTTTTTTTCTGTTGTGTGCCACACATGTATTTCTATTTCTCAATCAATTTCTCAATCAATTTCATCCTTCTAAGTGTTTACTTGTTCAAATTTTCATTGAATTCTTATTGAATTCTAAATTTAAGTAGAAATTCTCTAGTTCTTTCATGATCTAGAGATTTCATAACTCAGTCTACCAAGCGCTTTAAAAATCCTCATCTTACTAGAGTTTTTATGCATTACTAGAGTTTACGAGCATCTTACTAGAGTTAATATGCATTTGATTCATTTTCATCGAAAAATTGTGCCTAAAAATGGGGATATTCAAGTGGATTAATTTAGAGATTTCTCAAAATTGCTCAAAATATTCATTTCTCTTCATTTATCGCAATAAATTTCGGGATTCTATGGGAAAAATTTTCTTTTTCGTTTCTTTCACTTGGTATCAAATTATAGGTGATGAGAATGAATCGTATAGTGTTTAAAGAAAAGACAAAGACAAAGAAACGACAAAGAAATGAGTAGTGAAGGTCGCCTTCTCTTTTTGAACACATTTACATATTTCTTTGTTGATAGTTGAGCTTTTGTTATATTCTAATTCTAAAGCTGCAGGAGTTAAAGCGCTGAACTCCTCTAACGCCTACTTCTACCCTACTCTTATCTATTTTTATTCAATCAATCTGCTAAATAGTGTCCTTTGGTGTCCTTTGTGATTCACGGGAAATTGTTTAGACAAAGTTCAGTCTACTGAGTTGATTGGCTAAAAAGATTGATTGGCTAATTTGTTGTTCATTGTTGCTCATTTGCTATGAGAAATTGATTGCCTAAATCATTTTTGATATAATCTGTTAATTGCATATTTTAAGATGAAAAATTTAAGGTAAATTATCAGCTAGTAGAACAATTTGTTTTGGATTAAACCATAGCATTCATACCAGCATTTATAGTTTGCGACTACCGTCTTTTTCTCTAATAGTAGTGCACCCCGGCGAGCCCGAGTTGGTGACGATTTTACGGTTTCAAAGCTTTTGCAGAAGCTCAAAACTCTAATCCGCCCACTAGATCTCATCGTGAGCTACATTTTCCAATCCCACATCGATAGTTTCTGATAAGCGTGGTTCTCGAGATTTCGAGGAATTTTGGCGACGCTCACGGTGCACTACTATTAGAGAGAATACGGCATTTTTTTTTTCCATAATTCTCGTTTCTTATTCGTATTAATTGTTGTCTAATCATCTAAAAATGTCTAAAAATTTGATCTTTATACTCTCCCTGAATCGTTTTTATCGTTAGAAAATATTTAACGCTTCAGTTTTAGAGAAATGGTAACACGCTGTTACTGTATGGTAACAGCGAATTTCAATTTGATATCTGAAACTAAATCAGTCACTTTCACTTCGAAATTCTTTTCAATTTCTTCTTTTTTTTTTGCGAAAATTATGACCGTGACAGCTGTTTCTTTTCTTTATTTTATTTCTCCCCGTCAACTTTCAAAAAGTTCAACAAGTGTCCACTCGTTTATTTCCTTATGTTCATAAAAAAACTAGTTCTATTGATTGATGATGTTGTTGTTTGTTGTTTAAATTGGAGAAAAGTGATTTGACTGAAACTTTTCAGACTTTTCAGACCAATCATTTTGAGGGGGGTTTTTAAGAAAATACTAATTAAAATGAGTTGAACTTTAAAAAGTGGACTTTAAAGCGAAAACGGTAGACAAGTTTCAATTCGTTGAGTTTAGCTTTTGAATGAATCTCTTATCTTTTTTTTCTCATGTCTTTCCAATCAATTTACATTTATTCGCTTGTTCTTTGGCGTACAAGAAATGCTTCATTTTACTTGTCGAGCCAAAAAAAAACTGCTCGCACATCATTCTCATTCATCATTCTCATTCATCGTTCTCATTCATCATTCTCATTCATCGTTCTCTAATGATATCAAAACATCATTCTCTAATGATCCAATCCAATCAATCCAAAAATTTAATAGTTTAAATAATTTATTCCCGGGAGAAGATCCAGGAATTTTCATTTTCTATTAGCATTGTAGTTTTTGTCTGATTGTCTGATCAATTTTCATGATTTCCTTGTATAACTGAATTCTATTTGTAAAGATATACCTACCGTAAATACTTTAATAGTACCCCACCCCCGATAATGACGGTGCGGAGCGTTGCGTAGTCTAGCTTTGAACGAGTTTTTCTCGACACTGATTTATGCTATAATGCGCGCTTAGGTATCAAAAAATAGCCCTGAATTTCAGCTATTTTTTGATACCAAAGACGCATTTTTTGAAAGTACGGGTGCTTTGCAAAAAAATGAAATACTAAAAACTTTTGCGACTACGCGACTGTACGAGGGGGCGTGGGGTAATATTACAGTATTTACGGTAGTTTTTGCCATAAAGTATACAATAAGTTTGTTGTTTGCTTGCCCTGATAAAGTTTATTATTTATTAGTTTATTAGTTTATTAGTTTGTTAGTTTATTAGTTTATTATTTAAAAATCCATACGAAGATACTCTTACGTAAAGGAAAACAAAGAGTTCCCTGAAGGATTTACCTAGAGAAAAGCTTTTTTTCTCACTGAAGACCCACATAAATCAATGCTCATTTGATGAAAAAGCGGGAAGAAAAGTTTTTCTGAAGAAATCTTTCTGCCTCTTTCTGCCTCTTTTTCTTTTTCTCTAAAGACTTCCGTTACTAGTCAACTTCGGGTTTAGCTTCTTCATTTGTTTATCAAACTTTAGATTTTGTGAAATTCAATAGTTTATCGACTATCGTAGGCTTAAAGTATTCAGCCTAGGACTGAATAACTTTGAATAACTTTGTTTCAACTAGCCAGTTGAAATAACTAGCTATTAAACAGCTTGAAAGATATTTAGCTATCCGGGCACTGTAGAGGTCTAAAAGCTTATGTCAATTAATTCTAAAAAGTTGTCCTGACTTACTTTCTTTAACTTAACTTTATTATTTTCCTTATCTTTACTTTATTACTTTCTTTTTGTTAGCTTGAATAGCTAGAACAGCTAGGTCTAGTCTAGCTATTCAAGAGGTCTAGCTTGAATAGCTAGTCCCTGAACTATTACCAAAATAGTCATCTCTAAATCGAATTTAAAGCTTTTCAAATGTTTTCAATGTTTTCAATTTCTTTTTAGATTGCTGATTGTCGAGAATTTCATTCCATTTGACGTTGCCGATCGTGTGCGATCAAAAGCGATTTGGGACGACGAGACACACAATTGGAATTTACCTGGAGCAAGGCCGTTATCACAGGTGAAAAAGAAAGAAAAGGAAAACTCAACTGGGTAAAGTTTTAAAACTAAACCCAATAAACAAGTTTTTAATCAGTCAATCAGTCAATCAGCCAATCAGCCAAAGATTAGCCAATAAAAGAGTCCCGTAAATAAATTTGCCCCCAAAAAAGCGCTCATATCTTGACATGAGTTCGTTTATTTCTACGCGCTTAAGTATCAAATTAAAGTCGAGAAAATGAGTGTTATTTTGAGAGATAAAACAAATTTTTAGCATTAACCAGTGCTTAGAAAAAATGATTAAAAAACGGCAAAGCTAAACCAAGAGCTTCAACTTAAAAATGTTTCTTTCATGGTGTAATTTAATTAATTTTTACTCTAAACACCATCTGGTGAATCATTTTCTGACTATTTATACTATTTTAGAACGAAAATAGATATATATACTATTTTAGAACGAATATATATATATGTTGTGTCCGATTTAGATTTCCGTCCGATTTAGATTCAATCTAAATCTTATATAGATTGAACAATAATATAAACATGCATAATATATGTTCTTAAGCGTTTTCTGTAGTTTTCTGAATTTTTCAAAGGTCTTTTATTGATTACAGTCTATAGTTGGGTTTTCTTTTCAAAAAAGACCGTAACGGACCTTTGAAAAATGCAGAAAACTACAGACGCTTAGAACATTTTGCTGTTATTTATTGTTCAATCTATATAAGATTTAGATTGAATCTAAATCGGACGTCCGACATAGACTGTAATCTAAATCGGACGTCCGACATAGACTGTAATCTAAATCGGACGGAAATCTAAATCGGACACAACATATATATATCTAAATTCTATCGAATAGATCAAATTTTGAAAGTCATAATTCCTTTTTACAATTTTCTTCAGGACTCCAAAGTGCCAACTCGACCAGCCACCGCCGGACAGGCATTACTGGGTTTGGTTCTTGCAAATTTTAAAAAACAATAATCTATAAAACTCTTTGATTAGTACGATAATTTCCAATTTCCATTTTCTTTTCATTCTTTTCTTTTTCTTTTCCTTTCTCAATTTTCTCAAGAAAGAAAAGGAAAAGAAGCGTCCACTTTCGGTATCAAATTACAATTTGCACGCTTATTTTATGCCTACTTATTGATTTATTTACTGAATAGCTTTTGATTTAAAGAATTTAATTATTTCAGTTGATGGTTTATTGAGTCGATCGACGGGTGGAGATTCGGGCGTTTGCGGGAGTGACATTGATCAAGATAGAAGGGATATTTTAGCAAATCGACCGGTTTGTTTATGATAGTTCTTTTTAAATGATTAAATCGATAATAAAGAGATAATCATTTTTGAAATCCTACAGTTTATAGAATTCTTTTCAAATCTAAATACAAGATATCATTCTAATATTTGGCATACCGTTAATACTCCAGTCACCTCCAATAAATTTGTGCAGACAGAAAGGGCAGACAACCCTAACCCTCTTTTTCGAGATTTATTCAAAGTTAATGCCACGGTTAGTTCAACGAGAGATTCTTTCGTTTTAGAAATTCCAGTCACCTCCAATAAATTTGTGTATAACTCTTTTCGAATAAGAACTGTCAGAATTTGGAATCGACTCCCCAGAGTTTTGAGAGAGTCCAATAGGCTCGAAACCTTTCAATTATCTGTAGATGATCTTGCTCTTGAAGCTCTAGTGGATCCTTGACGCTATCTGTGCTACCCATTTATTACATACCGTAAATACTGTAATAGTACCCCACGCCCCCCTCGTACAGTCGCGTAGTCGCAAAAGTTTTTTAGTATTTCATTTTTTTATAGGGCCCGTAGTTTCAAAAAATGCGTCTTTGGTATCAAAAAATAGCCCTGAATTTCAGCTATTTTTTGATACCTAAGCGCGCATTGTAGCATAAACCAGTGTCGAGAAAAACTCGTTCAAAGCTAGACTACGCAACGCTCCGCACCGTCATTATCGGGGGTGGGGTACTATTACAGTATTTACGGTATATTATTATATTATATATTTGGCATTAGTAATCAAGTTCTGATTACATTTTTTTACTTCTTAATTACGGTAATCTTAATTCCCTTACAATCTTGACTTACAATCTTGATTGCTATTTAAAAACAGTTGAATATTTTACCTATCACCAATTCCAATTCCAATTCCACTTCCAATTCCAATTGCAGTTATCCTTGCCTGGTCTCCGTCGACCGATGAGCGTCTATGAAAGGCTGAGAATCGAGAAAGCCCGAGAGAAATTGGAGAAAACGAAGCGAATCCCGTTGACAAGCACATCAAACGAGAATTTTCCTTTAACACAAGGGGTTTGTTGATGTTTATGGTACATTGTTCATCGGAAACAAAGCTATTCCTAGACTAGCTCCAGCCAAAACTGAAAACCGAGCTAGATCTGGCTTTATTGCTGAAACAATCGATGCCTAAAGACCATCTCTAGAAAACTATTAACTATTAACTTCTCAAAGTATTCCTTTTTTTCATATTTGTAAAATCTTTTAAGTACTCAAATGTTTTCCAGACGTTACCCGAAGAGATCTTACGCTTCTGCGGCGAGAACGTGTTGGTGTTCACTGATTTGGAACGGCTTGAGACAAGAACGCTCAACAATAGTTCATGCTACAATCAGGTGGGGAAAAAAGAGATAATACAGATTGTAGATTAAAAATCAAAATACACTTATACAGTACTCTTTTTCCAGGATCACCTCTCGAGTTCACGAATCGAGATCGACGTGTCGAAGCTCGGCTCTCGACTCAACTCGATGCGACTCGAGAGACACGCGGCCACAGCACCGATACAAAGGTTAGCTTTAAGAAAATAAATTGAATATCTAAATAATATCAATACACCTATCTACAATAGTTTTTGTTTCAAAACTAAACATTTTCTTTCTAGCGTACAAGCTTTCCTCTTTCCTTTCCTCTTTCCTCTTTCCCTTACTCTTTCTTCTTTCCGTTACCCTTTCCCTTATCATTTTCCCTTCGGTTTTGTTTCAAGAAAAAAAAAATAGAATTCAGTGCACTAGAAAGGGTATGTTTCTTTAGAAAAAGTATATAAATAATTTCTTTTTCAGACCCCGTTCTGTGTCAAAAAACGGACGAGCCCGCAGCGCGCTTGGAAAGGCGACGAACGAAGAAAAAGACGATGGGCAAAACCACACAAACACAAAGGGTAAGGAAATTAGGAAATTGTATTTTTTGAATTTTTTGTTTATGTATTAATGGGGCAAAGTTGAATGACAAATGATTCTTTTTCTCTTTCAAATGAGAAAGCACCGTTTAGGAAACACAGATAAAACAAGTGCAAAATAGAATTGACGGCAACCTTCAATTATTGTGAAGGGAGTGAAGGACCTTCACAACAATTCCTCTGAAGAAAATATCTAACTTGAATTGCAGTTGCCGTCTCATCATCCCTTTATCCGAAAGCTCGAGGATTAGTGGGTGGACGATCTTCACAAAACAATCGTCTTCTATAAAACAAATCGATTTCTCAACAAAAAACATTGACTTCTCTTCTAAAGAAAATGCAATTAAAAAGCAGGAAAATGAGTGCGATGAACAACCGGTGATGTGGATTTTGGAGGTAAGGAAAAATGAAGTTTATTATTCTGGATTTTGGAGGTAAGGAAAAAAAGGAAGTTTATTATTCTAAAATCCCAGCCTCGAGATAGTACATTTGATTCAGCTTCATTTTATCTAAATTTAAAGCCAAGGTAACTTAGAAGAAGATCGAGGATTTCACCAGGTAACTTATAGAATTATCGTACTCCTATAGAGTGTCTCCTCGCTAGATAACGATAGTTGAGAAAGTTGAGATGTTGGACCACTGAGTTGGACCACTGAAACCACTGAGTTGGACCACTGAGTTTGACCACTGAGAGCTTAGACTAGGCTAAAAAACCGTTCTAATGATACTGTATCATATTTTAACTAAACAATGATTAACTTTTATCGATCTTTATCAATTTCCAGGATCGAAAACCCTCAACATCAAGCGCGTCAAGTGAAAGTGAAGGGATTTGCGCGGATTTCCCTCCATTAAATCAACAAATGCCAAGGTTTATTCCTTTTCTTTTCTCATATCAAATTCTTCCAGTTCTTTCCATCCATCATCCATTTTTGGTCCTTGTCCGAATCTTCAAATGAGCATCGATTTCAATGAATACATTGTTCCACCATTGGATTTAAGGTTTGACATGAGTTGGATAATTTGCAGCAAACTAAGCCATTGATATCACTTACAGACTGTGACCAATTCCATTCACATTACCATAATTTTCAGTGAATTGGTCATTTCATCGGGTCGTCGTTGTGTCTCGATGCCGAGAGAGAATCCATTCTCTGAAAATGACGAAGCGAGAAGATCGCCCAGCGTCTCACCGATGAGTTCTTCCTTTTACAAGTAAGAATTGATCATTTTAACAAAGTCAAAGCAAAATATTCTAAGCTTTTCCCCCCGGAGGACACAAATTCCGAGACCAATTCTGTCGGCATCATTCTCTGTATCGAATGAGTCAAGAAAAACGACGAGACGCTCTCAGCAAATGGTGATGTCTGCACCATGCGGTAGTCGGGAACAATTGTGTGAACATGAGGATAAACGGTTGGATAAACGGAATAATAATAATAATATATTGCTAATATTTCAGTCGAATGAATCTTCGAGAAATTGCGAGAGAAACAATCGAGAGAAGTCTCCAGGGGACACCGAGAACACTGCCGAAAGGGGATCTCAGGTGAATTCATTGGAAACTCAAGAAATTTGCTACCGTAGCTTAGAAAATTGGCATACAAGTCTCTTCAAAAATAGACCTATAGAGGCTACCGTATCACAGACATATAGAGGCTACCGTATCACAGACATATAGAGGCTACCGTATCACAGACATATAGAGGCTACCTATAGAGGCTACCGTACCTAGTTACTAGTTGAAAATACCCATTAATCCTTCGAGAACGGCTGTGTACTTTGTGTGTTCGAGTAAAAGCACGCTTTCTAACGCACTCGTTCCCTTGCTTTTCCTCTCATTCAGTGCGCCAGAGGGCTTGCGAGCACAAACGACTCTCGATTTCAGATGTCTTCTATCAGTGAGTGGGAATCATGATCGATCTCGATCACCAAATCTTCTCTCATCAAATCTCCGCACTTCTTCGCAATTCATCCATTCTTCCTCATCAACTCGACTCCTCAATCGTCCACGAATGTCCCAATTCGAGACTGAGCAATGGCCACGATTGTCACGAGTGAGAAATGATAAAGAATACAATATGAACATATTGTATATATCCTTTTTTTTCAGCGTCAATCAACAGATCCAATGATGAATCGATCATACAATCGAATGAATGAAAATGAACAAAATCGTAAGTGTAGAGAGGGAAATTCATTTGAATTCATTGCAATAATCATTTGAGCTTTCTCTCCGAATTCTCTCATTTCATTTACAATGGAGAGCTCGATTTTCGTCGACGACTCATCGATGAGATCTTCCAAAGAAAGAAAGGTGTGCAACAAATGGCTATCATTCGTACCTCGCAAGTAATATGCTTTCTAAAACGTGTCAACTTTCGCAAGTTATCGTTTTTTTTCTTCTCTACAAATTTGGTGACACATTTCACATTTTAGAAAGATTGCCTTTTTGAAAAAAAAATTGAATTGAAAGATCGCAAACAAAAAAAAACAACAAAAAAAAGTTGAATTTAGGGAAATCCGACCAAAAAAACGCTCATTCATTGGAGATCAAGACGGACTAAATGCGATTTTTGTCGTCTCGATTCACTTCTACGAGCTCGACGCGGAGGAAACGAGCTGAGGCACCGGTGAGTGGGATGTTGAAGGGAGAAAAATCATTCCAAAATGCATAGACACAAGGATTGTCAGTGCAAATTTGAATAGCTTTTCATTTTTTAGGGTAAAACAAAACCAAGCTAAGCCATACAAATTTCAGAAACTCGAATGGATTCATCGGAAAGATCTTTGTTGCGAGAAGACATCGATGTCGTTGTGCCCAATCCCGACAATTTCTCCACTCAAATCTCCTCAATTCCATTCCTTCTTCATCACCTCATCTCAATCTTGATTCGGCGATTTTCTTCGCTTTACTCGCACTCATTTTCCGTGTTCTTTTGGCAATTTTCGAGTAGCTCATTTTTTAAACGATAGTATCATAGAATTTGATCTAATTTACAATGATTTCATAAGTAACCATTGAAAATGAATCAATTGGTTCATAACGAGTGACAATATCATTTCCGGAGTTGGGAGACTCAGCGCAATGATCAGTTCAAACTAATCTGGGCAATTTCTCCAAACTCTAATCATTCCTACACATTCCCATCTACAGTATCTCATTGTATCATTTGTACAGTTTTTCATTATCGCCAATTTCAGTCATAGTCAAAAGAATGACCAAATATTAAAAAGAAGTCGATGTTTTAAAATTTGTTTTCTCGTCTCAATTCCATTTTTTGTGGCCAGTTCGCTGCGGGCATTTTAACGATTGTTGATCGTTGTTCATAAATTTTTATCTTTGATACGTTATAACAATTTATTAAACAACAAATAAAAAAAAGATTTTTGCACGGTTAATGAGATCGCCATTTGGTGGGCGTGAAGATCTTCGAAGTCTGAAATATAAAATTAAGATTGCTTAAATAATCTTTAGGTTAGGAAGGTTAGAATATAAACTTTTAATAAACCAACCAAAAAATACTTGGATGCTATTCGGTTGGGGAGAACTCGCCAGCAATCGCCGTTTCCGCTACTCGACATTCATCTGAAAATTCAAAATATGCGTCTAAAAGCGGCTACTTTACCATCAAGGTTTGTCACCGCAAAAGAAAATCCAAATGTGTCCTTAAAGCTTTGCCAAAACTTCGTCACAGCTTTTTCCTAGAAAAGGAAAAATCATTGGTCGAGCATAAATAAAAAGCAAACCATTTCAGGAAGGCCTGTCGCAATCGCTGCGCTGAAGGTTGAATCAAGGCCAACAATTTTCAATTGATGCTTATCGTTTCCCTTAACAACACTCCTTTCATTGCCACAAAATCCATGCATACCTTCGAGCTCTCCGGGAAAACATTGCCCCATTGGTTGTAGACATCTCCAACAAAGTTCCAGATTAAATCGCTTCCTTCTTCGAAGACGGCCACATCTCCTAAACAACAAACAATTTGGGGGATCGGTTTGTAAAAACCCAACCAAAGCGAATAAGATTGAGCAAAGCCGATTCGATGTACAGCATAAAGCTGAACGCGTCTTCATCGCTATCGCAAATATACTCTAGAATAGACGAAAGCAGAGCTTTCAAAAGCCCAAGATCTCCGCTAGAGCAGGCGATGGAGACGGGATTCTAAAAAATATATTACAGATTGTGTAAATAATAATCTAAACAAAGCAACCATTTGAGCAATTTCCATAACTATGAGCAATCTTACCTCAATTTCAGTTGGCTGCCCTCTTCCTTGATATCCAGCGTCGCCCCATCGAAGAATTTCGAAGGAAAATTGTCTATCCGGAGGGATGATTGAGATCAGCTGGTTTATCTTTTCGAGCAAAGTTTGATCAACTAAAGAAAATTAATTAAACTGACTACTAGCGGCATACTTTTGGAGTGATTTGGGGTCGAAGTATCATCACTTTGCCAAAGCCGAGAGTTGTCTGCAATCGCGTTATACGGCGAAACGGAAAAACTAAATAAAACAGTAATATTAAAATCACATTTCGCTATCAGGGCCTATAACGAATACTCCCAATAGTTACCTTTTAAGCCAGCTTTTTAGCCAAAACTGGCACTTTTCTTCGGCACTTTGAGTAATTCGAATCCCGTTTGCACGAGCTCCCGCAAGTTTTAGATAAATGTCGATGATCTTAAAACATAAATTACATGCTCATGCTAGGTGCAAAAAAACTGACCTCCACATTCCTTTCCCAGATGGCAATATGAATTGGCGTGGGAACAAATGGATTTTTTCTAATGTGTATTGGCAGACTATTTTCATCGCTTTCCAATTCGTTAATAATCATTCTTTCAGCTTCCCAAGGCAATCTAAAGAGTTAACCATAAAGCATCGCCTTCGCGCTACATAACACATACTTTTCGAGGGCTTTAATAAGCGGGTGGTCGGCAAAAAGAACTGGAAACGGACAATGCGGAAAATTTTCCTAAAGCAATGGCTCCTTCACACTTTAAAAAAAATCCAACTCACAGATAACTTCCATTTTTGTTGACCTTTCACCGAGACTCCACATCCATTCGACCTTTTATAAGCATGCTCTCTAGCAATCTAAAAAGAGTTTTAATTAACTATAAGCGCAATTCTTTAACTTACTTCGAAATCGACACTCTCGTATCGCTCTTCCATTAAAATTAACTTGGAGTCTTCATCATTGCCCGATTGCGGTTGTAAGTCTAAATATACCACAACTTTTCAAAATGCAAACCACTACTCACCGTCAAACTCCACTTTTGCCTTAAATTCGAGCAATTCTACAAATTCTCTATATTTCTGTCTCACCGCAGCAGCGTTCGCAAATTCATTGCTATACAATGAAAAGGCTTGCTTTCTGAGCACTAAACATAATTATCTATTAAACTCATTAAACATAAAAAAAAATCTCCGTATTGTTTATAAAAACTAGATACTTAAGTATTACAAGCAAGTACTTACGACCATCCACGTTTTGACGAGTCGGAACCGGTGGTGGCGGATACAAACTAAATAGTCGCAAATTATGCTACAAAGGATTTGTCAGTTTATTAGTACACTGCCTCTTAAGTAATCATTCTCCCCACCCCGATATATTCCACTTAACTCTTACCACATCAAATCGTCTCCTTCTGCTTCTATTTCTGCTATAAGTTCATCGGCCGCTTTTTCGGAATATTTATCGAATTCTCGCCATTTGCATTTTGGTAGCTCGACGTAGCATGTTTCCTAAAAAGAGTTAGTTGACCTAAGTAAAGAAAATTGTAAACTAGCTACATAATTATCTAGGTATATCTTGGATTTACTAAAACAATAAAAATGAACGTTTCCGGCATCGTCGATGAAATCCCTCGTTTCAAGCTCGCACCTTCCATTGCATTCATCTGAATGTTTGACCATTACCTGAAAAAAAGAATGATTAATTTTTATGTGAAAAGTGAAAAAAGAATTGTAAACGCTATGTAAAAAAATTATGTAACGTAATCAAGGACTTTAAACTCCTAGCAACGAAATAACCTAGTGCTACAATAACGAAAAAGACCCCTTAAGGCGAAAAAGGCTAAAATTATTACTTCAAACTAATTTTATTATTGGCACAGTGAGTTTCTTTTTTCTTCACTGCTCTTTTTAAAAACTAAAGTATTTGATCCTTTGAATTTTTAGGTTTAAAACCCTATTTGTGAAAAATGTCAAGGAGAGACTCCGAAGATTCATCTCCACACGACGAATTGAAAAGTCGCTCAACAACACCTCATTCAAATCAAAATGAAGGAAACGACGAAACGATGGAAGAAGACAGTAATGAAGATAACGGCGACCATTGCAAAGACCCAGTGAGCAAAACAATGCAGGGGGTAGTCAAAAAGCAATCAGAACAGCGCTATTATCAAAACAAACCAAAACAGTAAAATATTTTTGCTTAAAACGGTTGAAATGGAGCTAAATAGAAGGGACTGCAACTACACCTGCCTTAAGCGCAAATAACTGGAAAACTACAAGAACACTAGAAAAAACATTAAAAACAAGCAGTTTGGGGTATACTTTCAAAGTGTCCCCGAAGCTCTAGTTGAATATCTTTTGGGAAAGTTTAAAAAAAAAAAATGGGGTAGCTGTAAAAGGTACGAAGCCCCGCCCCTTTTGTTTGAAAATCCCCCTAAACTAGATATTCATATTCAGCTGAGTGGACAAATATATTTGAAACTTTGAACTTTGAAAGTATATTTGGGGGTAGATTTTAAAAAATAAGAAATCTCACATCAAAAAAACGACTTGTCTGGGCAAATTCAATCGTTTTCTCTGCGCTTTAGATACTCATAGCCGTGCACTATGAATGAATGAAAAAAAAAGGGCAAAACCATAAAACCCAGGCAAAAGTTCCGAAATCTAGAAAAAAATAGGATATCGTGCTATTTTTTACTATTGCGCTGTTCTGACTACCCCCGAATACTGTTTAATTCTTCTTATTGTTAGTCCCTCATCACAAGGATTTGCGATGTGAAGTTTTCGCGACCGCACGGCGATATTCTTTATCGCGTTTGTTGGTATCAGGGAGGTGTTTTGAGAAAAACATGGGAAACTGAAAAGCAGATGCAAACTTGGACAAGAGGTAAAAAGGGTTCAATTTTCATAAACAAAATCGTTTTCAGATCCAATGGTCGCCATTGTGTTTCAAGATTTTCAATTTTGTAAACAAGATGCTTTAAAAGTTGCAATGCAGAAGAAAACGGAGTTGGAGACAAAGAAATCTGGTCCCGGTTGGGTATATGAAGTAACTAGCTATACCAGAAGTTTTAAAAGAACATTTCTAGGAAAGACCAGGTGGTGCAGCTGAGGATGAGCCAGAAGTTTTTTATGGATCGAGCACTGATCAATTGGCCGGCGAAACGGCCCGGTTATTTGACCCATCTCACAAATTCACTGAAACAGAAAAGGCAAAATTTTTGGGTTATCAAAGGTTTCCGATCAGGCTTGCAGGTGGAAAAAAGCGGAAAATTGAAATCGGACGCAAGCTTGTCAGTAGAAAAAAAGCGCAAAAATTTATAATATCTTTTAATTTTCAAAGAAAAATTCAACAAATGGGGCAGCTACGTTTTTCCGCAATTTTTTTTCCGTCGCAGTGCGTAGCTGTCCCGTTGGGTTTTGGTTTGAAAATCAAGATATTATAAATTTTCCGCTTTTTTTCTACTAACAAGCTTGCGTCCAATTTAAAAACTAAAACAAGAATTGCTTCAGATGTTAGCAAAAGTGAACACACTTTCCGGCAAACGTTTAACGAGGTCTCAACTAAACGTTGTACGCAAGAATGAAGGCAGCGATAGCAGTGCTCCTCCAAGTCGCGGTACTACGGTAGGCAATCGGTTTTTAAGGGTAAAATGAATGACGAATAATTAAAGGTGCACGGTAAAGATAACTTATAGAAATACAATCTTACAGCCAGTTCCAATTCGTGGTCGAAAAACCCGCGGGGTAACCAAAGCCCCTCCAGCTCGTCGTGGAAGGGGCAGAAAACAAGCTGGCTCAACCCGAGTCGAACAAGAAAATGCTGATAGTACGGTGGAAAATGAGGTTCAAGCTCTTTAAAGTTTCAATTTATTGGGATTTAGGTTGTATCGGATGAGCCAATTATTCAATTTGTGCCAAGTGTTGCCTTTCCGGAGGGTATGCTAAGTGTGTAGGGTTGTACAAGTTGACAATTTCAGAGGATTCGCCAACGTCATCTGTAGCTTCGAATACTCCAAGCAAGTCACCCAAAAAATCCGTGAAAAAACGCGTAACTCTTGAAGATGACGGTTCGCTTTATAAGTTTCGAAATACATCGAGAATTTAGAGGATACACAACCAATCGAAAACAAAACAGCGGCACAGGAATCCAATGAATCGACTTCCGCAGCCCAGCATCCAATCAAAAAAGTATTCAAGAGAGTTTACTACGTTAACCATTTATTAGCGAGCTTTGGTGGGAAGACGCGTGCTTTCACTTGAAGAAATGGGCATTACAACAGCGATGATTGAACAAGCGTCAAAGCCGTTTGATGAGGTTAATGATTGGTTATTATTATTTATTAGTGGTTAGTAATTTTATACTTCTAGACTAAACGACTCGTGGCAAGAAAGGCACATGAAGAGCTAGCCGATCAAGTTGACAAGATTGCTGGATCGCTTCGAAATAGCTCGATTCAAGAGGTGAACTTTCGAATGACTAAAATCAAGCAGCTTCTTTCAGACATTCACACAAGCTATTTTGGAAGGCAAGATCGAAAGAGCCCGGGAACTTGTCGAGTTTCACAAAGTGTGCCCAATGTCGAGTGATTTTAATCTCCTTGCCACCGATCGAATAACCGGACAAAACTTACTCCATAAGGTTCGAAAACCTATCTAACGTGTCCTCAACTTTTTCTAGGTTTGTCAAATTTCATGCAATGACGCAAAAGTCCGTCGTCCTGAATATACACACGCACTTTGTGATACTGCTGAATATCTCATTGTATCTGGGCTGGATCCTCGTCAAGTCGATTCCTCCGAGAAAACAGCTCTTCAGTATGCTATCGATAAGGTTATCAAATTCTCCGCCTATCTTCAAATTCAATTTTAGAAAATCCTTTGTCGAGTTCGCCGTCTTTTAGCACTTCGTGCGCCAGTTAACATTCGAGGCATTGAGCTAAAAAACTCTATTCTCTATCAAGTTAACTCACTTTTTCGATAAACAATGCAAGATTTAGACATACATTGCTAACAATCGTCTGATTTTCAAACTCTTGTTGGATAATGGAGCTAATTTTGCTCCACTAGAGGTAAACTTTGATTGATTTCTCAACAGTCTTTAATTAGCATGAGATCCGCCACAACAAAGTCCCGTTTAACAAGTTTATCAAGGAGGACTTGCTCAAGCATTTTCATATGCTCAAGCAGCGATTCAATGATGCAAAAAGAAAAGTGCTAATGTAAGTTTGTGCTTACTGTGATCCGCATATCACACCTTTAGTGACATCGAAGAGGTACACCCCGTGAGTCCGATGTATGTCGCCAATTTCTATGAGGGTCCAAAGTTATGGTTTGATTTTCACTATAATGCTGAAAAGATTCCGACCGCTGAATACTTTTTTGTGCTATTTGTGGCAACCGCGGTCGTTGATGAAACTAACAGGGTAAGTGCTCCGCCAAGAAATCTGTTAAAAGCATCATTTTAGTGGCACCTGGCCCTATGGGGCGACTCGCCTTTGGAGACTGAACCAGTGCTAAATGACGACGATATGATACCAATCCAGTTCATTGAACAATATGGCCCAATGAATACGTCGGTTAAAGTTTCATAATCTCAATGTCGACTTTCAGCGCTTCGAAGAAGTCGGCTATTTTTCTGGGAACGCCATGTGTGGGCGCAAATCGACTTAGCATCACACTAAATCAAAATAAAGCAAGTCATCCCCGATTTCTTTTCTAATTAAATAATGTAGGGACCTCCACCACTTGGGAATGGATTTGCCTACGCACTATCCCACAATTGGAAAATCGTTTTACAGGTAGAAAAACAAAGAAATCATGACATAAATTCTCATCTGAAAAAATTTCAGATGTCTCTGCTGAAAAAATCGCGACAGAAGGGTATTCTAAAACAGCCCACTCAATCGGTTTTGGAACGTGCCCCCGATGCACCATCGTCTTATTATTAAACCGACCTTTTCGTTGTTTTGTTTGGATTACTTTTAAAAGTTACTTTATGCTGATAAAAATGATTATAATGTTTTTGCAGCCTTCCTTTTATTTGAAACGGTAAAGCTCGTTGTACCAGTCATTATCTTGAGTCAATCCAGCCCTTTACTGAATATCTAAAAGACAAAGAAAAAATAGTAAAAGGACTTGGATAATTAAGGAAACAAAAAATTAACAGCACTCCCCGAAAACGTGAACGGTTACCTTTGTGCGTTTTTGGTTTCATTTGCATGTTGGTTTTTAAGTGATGGACATTTCAGATAACCAGCATTTATATCTTGACTGAGAATATGTCGAGAACAAAAAATGCCGAACAAGCGGTCATTGAGAGACGACTAAAGCCACTTTATGGTAAACATTATCGTTTTATTTTAAATCTTTTTTACTTTTAGAATTAATCGATAGTGGAAACTCGAAAAGAGCTGTTCAAGAGGCAGAAAAGATTTTGAAAAAGCACCCGGATCTGATTTGCGCAAAGGTGTTGATCTTCTTGAAATCCAATTCAATCAACGTTTAGGCTTTGAAAAGTCTTGCATTGCTGCGACTAGAACGAAATGATGAGGCTTTCACGATTATCAATGATGTTGAACAGCTAGCAAAGAAACAAATTCTCGATGATGGAACATTGAAAGCTCTTTGTCACTGCTTTAAGGTATGTTTAGTCGTTGGGTTTTCTAATGACGACATTTAGGAAATAAGATAATATTAGATATTAGGTTCAAATTAAATAACTTCATTTTAGGAAGCCTCAACACCAGGACGAATTCGCTTGTTGTATGAATCTCAAGTGGAGCTTAAACCTACCGAGGCCACTTTGGTTCATTTGTTTCTCGCTTATGTTCGTCTGCATGAATACAAAAAGCAACAGCAAGTGGGGGAAAGATAACTATGATAAAATGAATCACTGCACTTTAGATTGCGACTCGTCTGGTGAAGGAATTTCCTAGTTTGAACTTTTCTTTATGGCAAGTGGCAAGTGTTTTTATGCAGGTATTTAAAAGAGTTCATTAAACAGATTTTACTTTATGTTTAGGGGATTTCTGATCCGATAATGGGCAAGAAGATGTTTCTCCCGCTTGCTATGAAAATGTTAGATAGCTTGATGGCCAATCACGGTTTACTCTTTTCAATAAGTATGTAACTTATTAAAATTATCCTTTTTACATATTGTTTAGTTGAACTATACGAGTTGGTTTGTACCGAACTAGAAGATTACGAAAAACTGGAAAAATTGATTGAATCTCCATCTTACAAGGAAACGGTAAGCCTTTAACCTTTAAATTCATCCTAACTTTCTTTTTTAGTCGGGACTCTCGGATGACGAATTTTTCATGAAGCTCATCGATTGTTATCTGAAGAGAGGAAAAATCGAGGAAGCTTTCATTCGTTGTTTTACATTTGTTCTGGAGAATGAGGGGTATATTTTAACTTTTGATTGCATAGATCAATAATTTAGGGATGTAAACTTTTCTTATTGGAATCTCACTTACGATTGTATTTTGCAATTCCTGCATACATCTTCTAGTGCAATTCAGCAAGAGTAGGTTTTGAAGCTGATAGTAAATGCTGTAATAAAATTTAGAACCTTGGAAAACGTGTGCTTGATTTTGAAAGAACTCAAGCAACTGAAGCCTTCAAATCAGAATATTATTCTGGCTGAAATCGAATTATTCAAGAGGGTTCGCCAAAGCAATAACAATGATTGGAAAAATTGGATAGTGGATGGTAGATTTTTTACACAAATGAGGATTTTTATTAACTTTTAGAAGAAGCACACTTTGTGGAGAAATTGATTCGTTACATTTTGTTGTTTTTCATTCAGCCGTCTTGTTACAATGATGTCCGACTGTGCTTAGCGTGAGTTTCAATATGTTTCACACAGACTTTAAAACACTTATTTTAGTGTGCTGTCACCGAAAGAGTTAGCGACTCTGCTCCATTTTCTGGCTTCAGTTGATGTTTGGCAAATTCTACCACAAAAATTTGTGAGAACTTTCCTAACATTCAAAAAAACTATGAATTTTTAGGATGAAAACTCACAACTTTGGTGGGGAATTCTTCTTGGGCAGATTTTTGCCGATTACTCGGATGAAAAGGTAAATCATGTTCACGGGGTCGACAATGATGATGTTTAGCATGTCGAAAAGAATGTTGTATTCTTGAACAATGTCCTTGAAAAGCTGATTGAGGATGAGGATGAACTGGTCAAAGACGAAGAAGCTGTGACAACCATCATACAAATCATTATTTCAATGACTTATAGATTGTTTACTTCAACAGGTAAGATCACTTTTACGTTTATGATAAAATTAATTTTGTTAGGTGATGTCCGGCTGTTCTACGATTTGATTGCGCTCTTGGAGGCGCTAAATGGAAAATTTAAGGAATTGACATTGATAAAGCTTGCGCTAGCATGCCTTTGCAAGAATGCCTTGTATTCCGATCGATTGAGAGAATTGGTGTCTGATCTGGAGATTAAAAACGTCTTACGCGATACGATCGGATATTTATTTCATCCTGTTCTTGACTACACGGGGCAACTGAAGGTTGTTTTTGTTTTTAAACAAAAAATAGCTTTTATTTTTCAGGCTGCGGTGAAACATCATGCGGACACCGGTACCTTTTACGATCAAGCCGAGAGAGATGTAATAATCATTGAATGTTATAAAGAAAGAATCTTTTTAGACGGGCGATTCGTTGGTGTTGACATATCAATCGTTAAAGTTTGAAATGCTGAAAGGGATCGTCGAGATGAATCATCGATTTAATCAAAGTCTGGTGGTTACCGCAGCTGATGTCTCGAATCGGTGAAAACTTTTCGTAATTGTTGGATCGAACCTGAATTTTAGGTGGATTTCAGCGATTTTCTTGCTCAACGAAAATGCTGACGTTTTACAATATTTTTGCGGCGATAAAGAAGAATTTATTGGTAAATAATTAAGTTATTTGTTTTATTAAAAAGGACATAGGT
Source organism: Mesorhabditis belari (assembly GCA_958450365.1). Taxonomy (NCBI): domain Eukaryota; kingdom Metazoa; phylum Nematoda; class Chromadorea; order Rhabditida; family Rhabditidae; genus Mesorhabditis; species Mesorhabditis belari. The sequence goes on along the minus strand of CAUEEP010000727.1, from coordinate 1,383,051 downwards.
TGGGAGCGTTTGGTTGACAATCGTGATATGACAATTTCTCCATTTTATCAACAGGCTTCACCACCAGAGCCTACGAAAAGCTTTTTGGAAAAAGTGGGTTCTGAAGCGTATTTTTATTATACATCAACTTTAGAAAGATTTTTGCCAAATTCGGGATGAAGTGATGAAAGCCGCTGAAATTTTGGGTAGTCCTTCGAGGAGGGCAGAGGTTAGCATTGAGGAAAAGAAATTGTCTGAAGACAACTTTAGAAAGCTCTACCACAACTAACGCTTACGAAGAATTTGATCGAAAGATTGCGAACTGTGCACAAAATGTCTTCTGTGAGTGATTTAATAGCAAAAACAGTTCATTTTATTAATGTTTTATTTAGGAAGAAGATGATTATTTCTCGTCAACCTCAAGTTCTCATCTAACGCGATTTTTACATTCACCAGCATTTGATCTGATGATCTTTGTTCTGCAAACGTTGACTGACGTCTCAAGTGTTGGAGGACAAGATAATAAATTTGAGAAAAGTCATTTTGAGAAAATCATCCAAGGTTTGATTCTTTTTTTATCAACATTTTACGGTCGATTTAGATTTTGTAAATACTGCTGAGACTCAAGCGAAATCTATTGTGCCTCAACGGGTATTATATGACTACAGTTTGAATTTACAAGCCTTGGCTTTCTGGTGAGCTACTTTAACGGTCTAAATGAAAGTTTTTTTTAGCAAAAAAGTGATCTCGCTTTATTATCACGGCCAGTCTGTTAAAGAAAAGGTTAGCTATTGTCATCATTTTTTCATCTTTATATTCAGAGTTCCTTGGAAACATCGTTGCATGAAGGTCTTTTGAAATGTCAAAAAGTGATCGAGGAACAGTTAACAAATTATATTGTGAGTTTTTGCTAATTGTAAAGTCGTTTTTCAAAAAAGCCTTAAGGTATCAACTCTATATTTTAGCAGAAATTTGATCTAGTCAATTCTCAAGCGGAAGCTTCGACGATCTGGAGTCAAGTAAATAGTTCTTTAGTCACTTGTAAAATTAAAAATCTTTTAGCAAGCCAAAGAATTCATCCGCGCAACAAAATCGCACGTCTGTGAGCAACTCAACGCTTACTACAAGGGACGATTCCATCAATTAAAAGATCATGTTTTTTAATGTTAAGGTATTCGTAACTTTGTCGAATGTCGAAATTACAGTTATGGTTTTGTTACTTTTATCAACTTTTGTTGATCTCTTTGTTTTATGATATGATTTTTGTTTAGGGTAAGGAGTTGTTAATTTAACATTTACAAGGTACTTTGCAAATTAAAAGTTTAATACATTCCCTCCATATCCTTTCCTTACAGTCAATCTTTTGACGGGATTTCTCGTCATAACCATGTGTGTGCCTCAAAGTTTTTGCCTATCTTTACTCTCATAAGGGGAAGAGAGGGTGCCTCTTGGTGCCACGATGGTTCCTCTCCAATTGATGGCCCTCCTCTTCCAGCACATGTGTTCGCTCTCCACCCTCACACACCCACACGGTCTTCTAGGTCGAGAATAAAAGATATGGAGGAGCAAAAAACAAGGCCATGGCCTAAAAAAGACTACGATAACCTACAAAGGGATTACGGTAGCAAAAGTTAGAGGACTTTGGAGATTTGTACACATCGGTATTGACAAAAACTGTCCTCATGGTCCGCTGGTTTGGATTAAAAAGACAGACACGTACGATAGCTTTTCTGGGGCATCTTAGAGAGACTCTTGATGAATTGTCTTTCGCACTGGTTTCTATATTCAAAACCCCTTGAATGTTAACGAGATAAGTTGAATGCCGTGAAGTGGCCAAATGTTCGTTGTTTACCCGTCTTCCCATCTCCTCAATCTCCTCTTTCCTATTCGATCTCCCCATTCTCTATCGGATATCCATTTCTTTTCATTGATCTCTTCTGCCCCTTTTGTCGTTTTCTTTTTGATGCGCGGCTTGTGTCTTTTTCCTCCTTTTCTTCTTCTTCATTTCCCTTTGACCTCAATCATTCGATCACCAGAAAAAGACACACCTGTCCTCCTTCACATCTCTTTCTCTTCATCGAGTACTACCGAAAAGAAAAGCTGGAGACTTCTGTTTGGGAATGCCGATGAATGATCTCTCATCCATCGGGAGTATTCATTTCAACTTATCTAGGCGGTCTTTCTTTATCTTCACGACTCGAGGAGCTTTTTTTGTTGAACAAATTTGGTAGCTCCTTGATAAGAGATCTTCACATCGGTCAAGCCGATATTCAAGAGGATCGTCAAAGAGAGTTTTCTTGACCTCAAGCTCTTGATGGGTAATTGAATTGATTAGGTAAATATGGGTGGTTGAGGAAAGGGAAATAAGGAAATGCTTTGGAAATGCTTGACGTTGTTGGGTTTCTTTTAAAATCTATCAGCAACCAAACCAAATATATCTATAGAACTTTGTAATCTCTAGATATTACGCTGATAGAAAGCCCACTACAAACATTGGTTTGCTCGATCGGTGATTGGTTATGTCGTTTCGGGAGAGAATTGCATGCAAATATCTTTCTATGAGAGGAAAAAGAATGGGGAAAAGGTACAGTAGGCAGAAACGTTTTGCTAGAGGATTACAAAAATGGATCTATGTGATAAATGTCACCAAGAAAATGCAAATGAATAGCCTCAATTCTAAAGAAAGCTCAAACCAACGTAGACAAACATTTTAGTCAGCAAAAGATATTCAGTTATGCGTAGTATAAAAGCAGCGGCGTAAACCGGAAAGTGATTCATTTTTCGGGAGTGGGACAAATGCGACCTTTTTTTGCTGGAAAAGGCCTTAGGCAAGGCCGTAGAGCTTCGAAAATATTTCCATATAAGGGAATCGTATGCGTAGATTCCGAATTTCGACAAATCAGACCTCGCTGACACGTCAAATTTGGGCTAAAAGGCAAAAACTGCGGAAAAGCGTTAAGTTGCGTAGTTTTTGCATTTTAGCCCAAATTTGACGTGTCAGCGAGGTCTGATTTGTCAAAATTCTGAATCTACGCATACGATTCCCTTATATGGAAATATTTTCGAAGCTCTACGGCTTTGCCTAAGGCCTTTTCCAGCAAAAAAAAAGGTGCGCAAAAAAAAGGTCGCATTTGTCTCACCCCCCGGAAAGCCATTCATTTTTCTCATTTGTATCGTCGTAATTGTTTGTCTGTAAAGTAATCTTAAATCATTCTATATTGTTTTCCGTTCTCTCTCTCTCTTTCATTGTTTTTTCATCATGGTTTAATTATCCAAGTTTTAGAGAGAGGTTCGATAAACGAGTCATTCAATTGAGGAGCTACACGCCACATTTGATTCAAGCCAGACATTGCCTTATCTGACGCGTTCAATATTTTCTCGTCGCAACAATCGATGGCTACATGTAACTGTTTAAATAAGCTGCTATAACCTGTTTCTTTTGTAGAAAAGTGTATCTGAACATAAAAGCGAGAAGTTCTTTAAAAAATGAAAACTCCTGGCTTTGCGCTTTCTAAATGGTAACTTTTAAAAGCTACCCTATCCTTGTCGCTAGTTTTTATCCAATCTAGCTATCTTTGGTCTAATCCATTAAAGATACCAAAAGATACAAGATATCGGATAAAAACTGAAGGAAAGATTGGTTTTTGATTGAAAAACTGTGTGCCTTTGCGTTTTCTAAAACCTATAAACTTTCAAAAGCTTTAGTTTGCCTTCACTAAAGCTTTTGAAAGTTTATAGGTTTTAGAAAACGCAAAGAAACACAATCTACTCAAAATAAAACTATAAAGTCAATGATTTCTTGTCCCATTCATCACTTCTCCAAGAAACTCTTCCGAACCATTGTAAGAAATTTGTGCGTGATGGTCCACTTTCCGTCTCTTCTCCATCCCCCTTTCCCCCAATCACCATTTCTTGTTCCCCCTTCTGTTTTCTGTGAACTATTTTGTGTTGAGGGGAAAGAGACACGTCTCCGCATCCCTTTTCTCTCTTCACTCATTTTTTGTATTGGATGAGGTTTGTGTCTGTTTGAGTCTTTTGAGTCCCTAACACCGTCACTCATCTCTCCCCCTTCCCCCGGGCCTTGTTTGACCCCTCCTCTTTCCCCCTTCCATTCCCAAACCGACTACCGTTTTTTTTTCACGGTCATGAGATGGTAGAGACGCTCGATTTTTGCTAGTCCTTCGTTCGTTTCCCCGTTTTTAGTCAAAGTTATGAAATCTTTGAAGCTTTTGGACTTGTACTCTTGATTCAATGTAACTTGCTGTACTGGTAGCGAACTTTAAACGGCTATTTCTGTAATACCGTACTCTTGACTTGATAGTCTTTAAGTACTATAGAAAAACCGTAGTTTACGTTCTCGCCACGTTGAAACACGGCATCTGCCAAGTTAAGCAACGTTGGGCTCGGCTAATCGCAGGTTCGGAGTTATCCCAAGCGCAGAGCAATGTAACGCACCGTGCCCGTTGAAATTAAACTACGGGTTGGCTTTCACATAAAACTGCAGCCATTAAAAACGGTTATTTCCTTTCATTGACCAGCATCGTCACTCCACAAAATAATGATCATTGCCTTTCAAGAGTTATGCTTAAGTTAAGAGTTTGAAGTCTTTTCATGGCATTAAGTAGGTTAGGCTAGGTTAGGTTAGGCTAGGTTATGCTTTCAATAGGATTTGCTTCTGTATTATGATTGATTGCTTGGATTGGTTGAATAAACCAGTATATACTTTTTTTAAAGCCCGACTTGCTTTGAGAATTAGGAGCAATTGGAGTTCAGCAGTTGTTCAGCTTTCTTTCATACTTTAGATTAGACTTGATTATCAGTCTAATAGTAAACTAGTAGGAAATAGAAAATCGTTTACGGTAGAAAATACCAGAATATTCAGTTATCCGAGATTTCTGGCATTAAATGGACTGATAAGCCAATCTAGTCCAAAGTGAGAAAACTTTAAACTATCAGTTATCAAAGCAGAAAACTTTAAACTATCAGTTGAAATTGAACAGCACTTATCAACTAAACCAGTCGGCAAATTTCTTCTTTTATATTTTCTCTATATTTCTTTCATCATCCCATGTCTTTTTATCTCTTGATTAATTTGACAAAAACATCTTGAAATGTTTCAGAAGGCTTCGGCCTTGTGAAACAAGGCCATAGACCTTGTGAGACCATAAGATCGAGTGACTCAATTGGAAAAAAAAGGAGATTTTTGAGAAGTCGAGAATGACCATCATGCTTTGAAAGACAAAGTGGGATCACTCCAACAAAAGAGGGAAAAGGTCAAGAAATCGAGACCCGGTGAAAAGAAAAAGAGAGGTGCAAACAGAAGCCCTTTTCTTTTCATTACAATCCCTTACTCCTTTTCTTTTTTAGATCTTTTTCCCCTCGAAAGAGACAGAGAAGTGTCCCCTGGTACTCCCTGGGTCCTTTCCATTCGAAGAACATCATTCCAACCCTTTTTTTTCTAAAAAGTGAGCATCAACTTGATCAAATTCTCTTTGATCTCTAAAGAAAGGAATCCATGAAATTGGACCTTAAAAAATGAGGCTCTGATCGACAGGAACAGACCACCAGCGATGTTTTGATCACCTAAAGGAGCTTTGATAAAAACTGGGAGGAAACCCAGCTCACTTTTCAAATCATTGGATTCAATGACCATTGGAATCACAGCTTCCAATTGTCATTGAATCATTGGAATGCTTAGAAAAAGTTTTTGATGATCTCGCAAAGACTTTGCTGACTTATTATATCTAACTTACTTTACTGGAGTCCCGAAAAGTTAATTAGTTACGGTCGGCTAGTCAGAGCCATTCCTTATCCTCTAAAAGCTCTAATGTGTGCCCAAGTATTTACATGTGAACCTTGTAAAAGGGATAAGTGATCAAAAGAAGTGTTGAAGATCAAAAGAAGACAGGGTTTGGCTTGTGGGGTGAGGCTTTCCGGCTCAAACATGACCTATGAGTGAGTGAAAGGGAGTGGAATGGTCTCTATGTAATGAAGAGGATCAAGAATCCTCTAAAGGTCTGTCTATAGGTATCAACAATGTTTACTCTTGCTGCTCGAAAAATCGCCTAGTCCTCCATCAAAAGAACAGCACTTTGTTACGTAACGAGATGGGTTATTCAATGATCTCTTTTCTTTTAATCTCTTCACTTTATTATTTAGTTTATCTGTTACAATTTCAAGGCGGTTCACTCTTTGAATGGATCTTCAATGAACCTTCAATGGATAGCATGCTCCCCTCTTTTTCCGGGATTTTCCCGTTCTCAGGTCACCAGATGTGCCTCTTCCACCATTGATACTTTTTTGAAACTTGTCAAGAGCTTTATAACTCTTTTTGGCATTTGATGACTTTCTTCCTCAAATCAAACCATTGCAAAACTTTCAAACTCTAAATACGATTGAAGTTTCACCATGTCTAATATATCTTTCCATTTCCATCTTCTACATTATCGTACTGCTCAGTTTAAACATACAATTAGTACAATTAGATTTCTCTACTTTATTTACTTACTTTATTAATTACTTTATTACTTACTTACTTTATTAATTACTTTATTACTTACTTACTATTTACTTACTTTACTTAAAACCATAATCGAATTTGATCCAAAAACAAAGACTTTTTAAAGTAGTAAAAGTGTGAATTTAGTGAACATAACCTGGAAACACTTTTTTTTTAACGACAATCCCGTAACGTATCCCGTGCTTTTATTTGCAATAAGTTATTTTATTTTCAAACTTTAAAACCTGATGCCTGTTACTGAGAAACAAAAAGCCTAGTTTTATATAATCTGTTAGACACCTTACTTTTCGCATATCAACTTTTGCATGTCTTTAACCAGTCAAAGCACATCGCATCTCATCCTAAGTTAAACGCAAAAACATTTCCATCAACTTTTTTTTTACAAATAACATCAACTAAAAGAATCGCTTTCCGCCCCTCATATCCATTCTCTGAACTTCTCAATTTTCCCATCGAATCGGGGAAATGGATGACTGAATGGATGACTCAATCTCTGTCCCGAATGCCATTTTGACACCACCAGAGACATTTCGCGGAAATTTTCAGATATTATTTGCTATTTTAATGAAGAAAATGGCATGATGCCAATGCTTATAGAACTTATAGGAAGGAGAAACGGTCAGAAAACATAAATCTAGATGGATGGCTGGGATGACCTTTACAATGAGTGCCTCAAAAGAAGCTAAAAGTACGGTGGGGCATTTGTAAAAACCCCTCGTCAATCCCAGCTATGAGACAGGGATTGGTATGAGAGACGGTCACCCCATTGGGTCAAACAGCCGCTCCCCCTTTCCTTGGGTTATGACTGCTTCTTCTCCTCCCAATCTCACATACAGTCCCTCCCCTTTTTCCATCCAAACGATCACTCGAAGCATATGTGTGGCACTCTTGCTTTTGGTCTCTGTCTGTCTGTCTGTGACGATTGGGACGAACACTTTTTACCCCGAACTCTATTCTCAATCATTCTCCATTCTCCATTCTTCATTCCTCATTCTTCATTCTTCATTCTTCATCCAGATCCCGTTTTTGATATGCACTTGTGATACTAGACACATATTTGGGTCTTGTATCTGCAATACTTAAGTTTGATACCAGTTTTGAAACCAGGCAATTCATAGCCTGGCTTCCGATCTTGCATAATCTTCTACTTGGCTGGCCCACTTTGCTACAAATTTGGTCCATAAACGTGAATCCACCAGGAGACAAGTTGAACTTGGCTTTGAGCCGGGCTTTAGTCTAGCATAGCCTGGCTTATATGTCAAAAGTCATGAAAGAACTCGTACTTTATGCCAAACCAGTTCTGCTATAAACCTTACTAGCCGATCTGATCACCAAGAGGTGATCAGATCGGCTAGTAAGGTCCAAGCGTGTTCAAGTATCGAACTTGCAAGAGCTAGGCATTGCTTTCAAAGATACGAAAGTTTCATTTGTTCAATAAACTTTTAATTTCCAACAATTTCCTACTCCTAACGCATCAAATCGAATCTCTGATCTCCGCTAAAGTCTCTTCTAAAGCATTACCGTATTTCCTCTAATAGTAGTGCACTCTGAGCATCGCCTAAATTCCTCGAAAATCTCGAGAACCGCTTATCAGAACCTATCGATGTGGGATCGGAAAATGTAGCTGACGATGAGATCTAGTGAGCGGACTAGAGTGTTGAGCTTCTGCAAAAGCTTGGAAACCGTAAAATCGTTACCAACTCGGCTTGCCGGGGTGCACTAACTATTAGAGAAAAAGACGGTAGTCGCAAACTATAAATGCTGGTATGAAAAGCTAAGCTTTAAGCCAAAACAAATTGTTCTACTAGCCGATAATGTACCTTAAATTTTTCATCTTTGAATATGCAATTAGCAGATTAACAGATTAGAGAAAAAGAAGGTATTCTCTTTTTAAGTTCTAAATTTTCATCTATGATATCACAATTACCCTTTCACCTTTCAAAGTGAAAGATTCATTTTTGGTAAAGAGAAACGTAGCAAATTTTTCCAAGCAGCGTGAAATGGATAGATAGAGATTGAAAAGGAGAAAAGATTGCTGTGTTCGCTGAACTTCTCAACCCACTCAAAAAAAAGGACAAGATATTGATGGGGGAAGAGGAAAAGGGTAAAGAAAAAGATATTAGATGGCTGTCGATAACTGTTTTTGAGTGGAATTTCCATGAGATCATCTCTTTCACCTCTTTTCCTTCACTTTTTCAATCTTTTACTACTCATTTCGCCCCCTCTCTTTCCCCTTTACTAGACGATCAGTGATTGACCGTCCACCTCTCATTCTCAATATCATCGCGCTTCTCCACCTCCCCTTCCCTTCTTTTTTTGCTCCTTCACACATGACCTTTCATGAGATGTTTTCCGTTTTTCTCTTTATTTTCACCTTTCATTCAATATCAATGATTTTTCTCAATTAAAGATATTGGCTGTCGATTAGATGGCTGTCGATAACTGTTTTTGAACGGAATTTCCATGAGATGATCTCTCTCAATCAAGCTGTTAGCTAAAGGTTTTGATCTTCTTTATCTTCATTATCCAACCTTTATCAATGTTTTTCAAAGTCATATCTCCATATTAGATGGCTCTCGATAACTGTTTTTGAATGGAATTTCCATGAGGTGATCTTTCTCAATCAAGCTCATTGTTAGCTAAAGATTTCGGTCTTCTCTATCTTCATTATCCAACCTTTATCAATGTTTTTCAAAGCTATATCTCCATATTCTTTAAGGTTAATCGTTCCTTCAAAAATCGTTGCCTTTTTTCCCCCTTTTTTTCTCCTTCCAAGAATCCCTTCGCCCTTTAGCTTATTGGATGAGTTGAACTTTTCAAAATCAATAGCAAAAAAAAGCTAACATTTCATGTTTTTTCTGTGATTTCTCACTCTTTTTTTTTCGGTGATTACTCATTCGTTTTCTGAAATGAATTGTTTTCTTTTTCCCTCCACCCTTTTTGACTTGTTGAGATGCATGAGTGTGGCTTTCAAGAGATCTTTTCATTTTCTTGTGTCTACGGATTTCCCAGCCTCTTTTTTGTATCGACTCATCCAGGATTTTGTATTTTTAGACTTTGAAGACTTGGGGTTTTTAAGATTTTAACCCAAGCTTTTGCACAGATACCTATTCTAAGCTGTCTACTTTGTTTTTCTAAAGAGTTTCTTGTTTATTTCTTGTTTATTTCTAGCTCTACCTTGCTGATCTGGTCAGTGAAAGCCAGGAGACTTGGCCAATCTTTCAAGAGTACTGTACACAACACAGAATATCCTTATTATTTGAATTTATCCAGTTTTTGAAAAGTTCAGCTTTCATTTAAAGCTGTTTCTTTGTTTTCTTTGTTTCATGTAGTCAAGCTGTGTTTTCCCCTCGATTTTCTGTTAAAATGTTAAACTATTTCATGTGTTTTGCCCCATTTTTTAAATACGGTAAGCCTTCTTCTTCTTCCCCAGGTCTTGATGGAAGGAAAAGTTGTGTCTGGATGGTGTCAAAATATCGGAAAATGGGGAAAATGGGGGAAATGGAGAGAAGAGATTGGGGAAATGGATAGTATTCATCGGAGAAGATCACATGAAAGAAATGAAAAGAGAAAAGGGGGGAAAGAGCTGCCAATAGAATTCAAGGCACATCAGATCATTCTTTCTGATAAGTCGGATTCGATTTGTTTCATGTTTAGATGCTATTTTTAGATTTTAGACTGTGAAAGGGTTATGATGTACTTTACAGTTACAGAGTTACTTTACAGAGTAGCCTTTGTTCCTGTACTGTGTCTGCTGTCAGCTACCGTAATCCCTTGAATCAATCAGCTCCCGTAGCCACTTGCGACTGTAATCCTCGATTACTGTAATCCTACCTGACTACAGTAATCCTACTTGACTACAGTAATCCTACTTGACTACAGTAGTCCTGCCTGGCTACAGTAATCCCAAGTATCGTCTGCAGAGATTCTCTGAACACTTTACCATTAGCAACCCAGCAATCGACCTTCAACCGACCACTTAACCCAGCCAGCCACTGAAGCCAGATCCGGCTCCTGATCTGAACTTAAACTGTCTCCACAGTTTGTCAGAAGTCTCCACAGAACTCTCCACAATCCTTGATAGTATAAGTGTCTCGTTGTCACCCACCCACCCCTTCCACAGCGCTATCTTTCCCTTCAATCTCTCACAAATCATCGATAGCTTCCCCCCATCTTTTCTCCTTTTCAAATCTCATGATTAGATCCATTTCACGAAAAAATGAATCACCAATTGGTAATCTCTTCAACCACGACAACAATTTTGAAGTGATGACAGAAAAATGATGTTCGGGGAACTTTTATGGATCAACAGTTTCTCTTACTGTTTCTTCTCTTTCTTCTCTTACTCTATTCTTCTCTTTCTTCTCTTTCTCTACTTCCTGCAATAGTTCTTGGCTGAATCAATCAGGAAACAAGTTGCAGAAAGTCCAGAATAGCAGGTGATAGGTTACGGCCTTTGAGCTGTGTACTTTGTGCTCAAACATGGGAATGCACCCTTTCTAGCGCACTAAACACATCCACAGTGTGCTTTCCTGGCGTGATTCTTGTAGAACTCACAAGTTTAAGAAGCGCATTCTTTCTAGCACACTAAAGCCATGATGTTCTTGAGAGTGAAGTTTTGTGTGTTTCCATTTCTGAGGACAAAGCCCATCTAAAGTCTTATTGAATACAAACTCTCAGAACTACTGTACTCCATTTTCCAAAAATCTTCTTTTATCATATCATTTTTATTTCTTTTCTAATGAAATATCCAATCGATTGCTTGTTTGCTGAATGAAGATTTTCCACAGTTTTCAAAACCAATCAATCGACATAAATCTCTCAAATTGCAAACATTTTCCTAAATATTATCACTTTCTGTTCATCCATACACTTTGTGGCATTGATTTCATTCAAATCTTTCTTCAATATTATCATTTTATCAAAGATTTAGGCTTTAACTGGCTTACTGTTAGATTTAGACTTCAAATTCAAAAATTTCAAAACCAATCAATCGACAAAAGTCTTTCAAAATCAACCAATCGACATAAATCTCTCAAATTGCAAACATTTTCCTAAATATTATCGCTTTCTGTTCATCAATACACTTTGTGGCATTGATTTCATTCAAATCTTTCTTCAATATTATCATTTTATCAAAGATTTAGACTTTAACTGGCTTACTGCTAGATTTAGACTTCAAATTCAAATTCAATATTCTTTTTTGTTACCATAATCCTTTATAATCTTATTCTTTATAGGCTATAGTAGCCGGGGCAGACTTTAGAATGTTCTGTGCTACGAGTTTGAGTTACAGCGCTCGAATTGTAGCTGCTATTGCTACTATAGCTACTGCCGGTTTAGAATCGCTAGCCACTTCAGAGAGTTTGAAAATGTTAACAAATTAATCTTCTGAACTTTGTCTTTTATTTATTTCATTCAAAATGTCTTATTGTCTTTTTCAATGAATTAACGTCATTCACCTTTCCATTTCAGATCTCCTCTAAAACCGATGAGCAATGTCTTCGTCTCGATTCATCCCCATCTCCACAATCTCCACCTCATCCCCTCCATCATCTCTTTCTTCTCAATCAATCGATGCTTGTTGCTTTGTTTGCAATGAATGTCCCTCATCGTTCTCATCATTTATTCTCCTCGAAAATCACCTCGACTCACAGCACAGAAATCGACGAAACCCGCTTGGGAAACACAACAACAACAACAACAACAACAACAACAACAAAAATCAGTCAACCTCGGAAAAAATGGTTCGTTGATGATTAATGAATTGATCTCATTCAGTCACCAACTTGACTGTCAAGCTCTCTCAATTCGTATCTTTGACCAATCTCGCTTTTCACATAGTTTCCCGGAGTTCATATCAATTAATCACCCACTTTTCCCCCCACTTGAGTACCATCTTGTAACAATCCACGTAACAATCCACTTAAATTTTTCAAAAAAGCCAGACTTGAAACTCAATCAAACACTCAGTAAATAGCTTTTTTTTTTAAACCGAAAGAGAAAGAATTTGATGTCAAGTGATTGAGGGAAAAGAGAGGCGGATCGGACAAACTGGAAAAGGGTCAAGTTCAGATAATCATAACAACGAGGGCTTTATTTTCTTTTTTTTAATGCCAACTTGTTTTTCTTTAAGTCTTCAAGTATAACCATTTAGCTATTTAGCTTTTAAACTCATAAATTACTCTTTTGCAATCATTCAATCCGTTTTGCAATCATTCAAAGTGAAAGGACTGAACCGGCTTCAACATATCCGTCCGTCACAATAGTTACTCAATTTAGTTACTGTTTAAGTGAAAAAAAAGGTTTAACGGATTGTGAAATCTCAGCCGAAAATTTTTTCTTAAAAAACTTTCCCATTGTGACGCTGGATATGTTGAAGCCGGTTCAGTCCTTTCACTTTGAATCTTTGCCAAAAAAGGAAGCCCCTAATACCAGGGGCGTATGCCAGATGGAAAGCGATTACGCGGCCGCACAGAGAACATCTTTTTCTTTTGCTTTATAGATCGTATCAAAAGAAAGATATTCCGCTTTAAATTTGTACCCGAGGGTTTTCGGGATCGGCGAATCGATTGACGCTATTCATTTTAGTGAGTCTACCAATCTTTTTCTTGGGTTTCGGATCGGGTCTAGATCAGCTAGGGCTCCATCTAGATCAGCCATAGGCTTCATCTAGATCAGCTAGGGCTCCATCTAGATCAGCTTAGGGCTCCTTGACCAGACTGTCTAGTGATCACCAGATGATCACCAAATGATTCCTTTTTGTGTATTAAACTATAATAGATCTTCAAGTTTAGTTAGAACCCTAAGATCTCAACTTTAACTTCAACTCAACAAGAGCCTAATCCTTTCCTCTAAGACCTACATCCCCGTTTAATGATCATCTGGATTCAAGCCAATAAAACCATTTTTTTTGTAGTCTCTTTCGGGTTATTACTCGAGTTTGAAGATCGAGAGAAAATAGAGATGGGTCACTCGGTGCCATCCACGAATTGATGGGGGAAAAGAAAGATTGAAAGAAAAGGAGATTCACCTCACGCACACCACGCGAAAACAGCTGCTGCTCGGACACGAAGAAGCACACGTCCCTCGATTCCCTTTTAGCCCTTAATCCTTTTTATCCTATCTTTTCCGTTAAACAACTGTCCATCCGCTCTCTCACAAATGGACATCACTTTTTGGAGTTGCCGCTAATTTTGGATCAACCTTTGTCTGTTACTAAGCGAAATTTTCCTTGACTTTTCCTTGAAACAGCATTTTTATTTGAAACTAACTCAGCTATATGACTGTGCTAAAGATATAACTTCAAATAATTGAATCTAACGGGTTACTATAGCCCATACAGTAGTTATATCTAAGCTCTTGCACTCTTTTTCTCAAAAAAAAAAACCCTAAGAAAAGCCTCAAGTCACTGGAAGTCTCGTCTTTTTTCTCTTCTCCTTCTACAGACTCTTGTTTGAGCTCTCTTGACCCGTGCAATGAGAGTCTTTTGACAATCAGAAGAACACAAATATAGGTTTCTTTCGGTGGCTTGTTGTCAAGGGTTGAGGAGGTAAAAAGAGCTAGATGTCCTGTGGGGTGTGCCATGGTTGGTATCCAATCCCCTTTGCATTGTTGTTTGCGGGTGGCTCCTCCCAATCCTTTCTCCTTTGAGCTTCTCGTTGACGTGTCTCTTTTCCTTTCCTTTAGATGCCACCACAGTGTACCCCAATACCCTATGGCCCTTTGCTCTGACTCTTCCCTTCTCCATTCATTCCAGTCAAATAGAACTTGTTGAGTTTTTCGTGACCTTTCACTCCTCTTTCACTTCTCTTTTTTGACTTCTACTGTAACTTATTTTTTGGTTTTACGTTTAAAACTTTGATTACTTTTTTTTCTTCTGTACTTTAGATTCTTTAGATTTAGAGTAATTCTTTAGATTAAATACTACCTTAACTTTGATTTCTTTTAATCAAATTCAATTCGAACTTAACTAAATAAAGATCCCTCATTGAATAATCCTTTGAATCAATCAGCTACCAGCTAATCAGCTAATCAGCTAATCAGCTAATCAGCTACCGTAGCTACTTGCGACAAACTGTAGACTACAGTAATCCCAAGTATCATCTGCAGAGATTCTTTTGATCCAATTCAAATCTAAAGATTACGATACTTTTGCAAACTCAAGAGAACTCAAGTACAGTAAAATCTGTCTACCGTAATCTTTCCTTACTATTGGTTTTAGAAGAATCTTTAGCGATAAGATATTCATACCTCTTTACTCTTTAGTTGAGTCAATCTTTACTCTTTAGTCTTTAGTTTAGTCTTTAGTTGAGTCAATCTTTAAGTCTAGCTTTATCTCTTAACTCTTAATTTTCATAAATTCAGGAAATGAAGATCATGGTGAAAAGCGAAGAATTAGAGGCTGAAATGGAAGATGATGAAGGAATCGATCATCGATCATCCACACTAACAAATACACCATCACCTAATGGATCGGAGGTGGGGTAAAGGGAGAAAAGATTTACGAATGAAAACTGGGTATTGGAATGACTTGCTTAAAGGCTTAAGAAGAATGACTTTTATAATAATTGCTTTTATAATAATTGCTTTTATAATAATTGCTTTTATAAGAATTCCTTGATAAAAATTGCTTTTATAAGAATTACTTTTATAAGAATTACTTTTATAAGAATTACTTTTATAAGAATTACTTTTATAAGAATTGCTTTTATAAGAATTACTTTTATAAGAATTACTTTTATAAGAATTTCTACTTTCAGCATAGTGGTTCAATGCTTGAAGACGGCCGGATGGTGAGCCATTTGATGAACAAAAATGAATGCCGTTTTTGCCATCAAATTTTTGACAATCAGACACAGGTAGGGGGGTTGATTGTTTTGGGGATTAACTTTTCTTTGAGACTTCAGATATTACAGTTACTCTTCCACATTAGCTCGGATTTCTCTAATCTATTTGCTAAAAAGATCAATGAGTAAATAGGGGAGTTCTTGATTGGAAGATTAACCTGAGCACTTGAGAAGGGGATCTGTAATGTAGAGCTGTAATTAGCTTAACCAAAAATCTCCATCTTCATTGAATATTACTGTTTTTTATAAAAAATTCAATTTCTCTTTTAGTTGAGCATTCACTATACACAATCACATTCGGAGAGACGCCATTACTCGTGCTCTGAATGTAGAGCTGTTTTTGCTGTCAAACGGGAATTGGCTACACATTTTCGCATTCATCAAGGAGCTACTCCGCATACAGTAAGTGACAATTGTAAAGGAAAAATAAAGGGAAACAAAGGGAACACAAAGGGAACTTGTAAAGGAATGATAAAGGGATTATAAAGGGATTATAAAGGGATTATAAAGGGATTTAAAGGGATTTAAAGGGATTTAAAGGGATTATAAAGGGATTTAAAGGGATTATAAAGGGATTATAAAGGGATTTAAAGGGATTATAAAGGGATTATAAAGGGATTTAAAGGGATTTAAAGGGATTTAAAGGGATTATAAAGGGATTATAAAGGGATTATAAAGGGATTATAAAGGGATTATAAAGGGATTTAAAGGGATTATAAAGGGATTATAAAGGGATTTAAAGGGATTTAAAGGGATTTAAAGGGATTTAAAGGGATTATAAAGGGATTATAAAGGGATTTAAAGGGATTATAAAGGGATTATAAAGGGATTTAAAGGGATTATAAAGGGATTATAAAGGGATTTAAAGGGATTTAAAGGGATTTAAAGGGATTATAAAGGGATTATAAAGGGATTATAAAGGGATTATAAAGGAATTGTAAAGGAATTGTAAAGGAATTATAAAAGGATTATAAAGGAATTATAAAGGAATTGTAAAGGAATTGTAAAGGAATTGTAAAGGAATTATAAAAGAATTATAAAGGAATTATAAAGGAATTATAAAGGAATTATAAAAGAATTATAAAGGAATTATAAAAGAATTATAAAAGAATTATAAAAGAATTATAAAGGAATTATAAAAGAATTATAAAGAAATTATAAAAGAATTATAAAGAAATTGTAAAGAAACTGTAAAAGAATTGTAAAGGAAAAATAACAAACAAACAAGTTACAGATAGATTTAATAAACTCACACAATTTATGTTTAGTGTGAAGAGTGTGGGAAAGAGTTCGGCACACGACAACTCTTGAAGAAACATTGTATGTGGCATTCGGGTGAGAGAAGTCATGTGTGTCCACACTGTAACAAGGCTTTCTTTCAGGTAAACATAGTCAATCATCTTTCCTATCAACTTTCCTCTTTTTTTCAGAAAGGTCATCTCACTCAACACTTAATGATTCATGCTGGTGGTCGGCCTCATGTCTGCTCTCTTTGCAATAAAACATTCATCTTCAAATTCGATCTTAATCGTCATATGAAAATCCACGCTGAACGGGGATTCTCGTGTCAACATTGTGGAAAAGCTTTTGCAAGACATAAACAATTACAAGAGCATTTGTTGGTGAAATGCAAAGCGAATCCGAATAGGTGAGTGAGTCCAGCAGTCCACAATCCAGCATCGAACTACCGTAATCTAATCTCTAGCATTCTAGCAAACGAATTCTCCATACAATCCCAATCAATTTCCAGTGCCCCATCAACCCCATCCAGCTCCCAGCACTCTGAGAGACGATCCTCGATGATTTCCCTGCCGATCTCCATCCCATCATCTACTTCTTCCATCGCTCCATCAACTCCATCATCACTTCTCCAATCTGTTCCCGTTTCTCTATCAAATCTCCCACAATTGGTCACTCCTCGTCCGATTTTGCCTACTTTCCAGAATTTATCTTTTGGAAATCTCTCTGTTGAGGATTTACATCGAGTTGCCCAATCGCTTTTGACTCAACACCGTCCAGTTCCTCAACCGGACCCATTACCACAGGTTAAACTATCTCTGATTTTATGCAGCTTGCATTAGATAGACGAATCTATGCTTTCTATATCCAAAACAAATCAAATACACTGTTTCATTTACAGATGTGCCTTCTTTGTGCTCAACCGTTCCCTTCTCAAGAAGCCCTTTTCCTTCATATGTCTAAGCATTTCACTGCAAATCCTCAACTCTTCAATAATGCTTTGATTGGGAAACAGGAGGTAAAAGTGAGTAAAAGTGATGAATTTCATTTTGACTTTATTTTAATTTTAGCCGGACACCCTCCGCACACCACTCTCCGTAATGGCCTCACTTCCAAACGCAATGGAACAAGATGAAGTGAACACACCGTCGATCACTGACTCGGCGACGAGCTCGAGTTGCCCGAATAGGTGAGGAAATGTAGAGAAAGATGAAAATTTCGCCTCTTTAAGCCCTCAAAAAACGTCACCGATTGAAGTACACCCGTCGAGATCTCCATCGCCGATTACAACGACGGGGATTGAAGAGAGATTGAAGATTAAGTGAGTTGAAAGACTTGATATTGTATATTACTGTGATAAATGAATAATATTATGGAGATCATTTGCAGATGTTGTGAGGAATGCGTTCGGCAACGAGCCCGCACAGAAGAATTGGAGGGAGAAGTGGAAAGACAAAGGGAAATGATAAGGAATACGAGACATTTACTCGATCAGGTAAGATGGGATGAAGAATTGATTGGAGATTTGGAAAGTTATTGATTGATTGATTGGCTACGAATCGGATGTTGAACTTACCGTAAATACTGTAAAAGTACCCCCACCCCGATAATGACGGTGCGGAGCGTTGCGTAGTCTAGCTTTGAACGAGTTTTTCTCGACACTGGTTTATGCTACAATGCGCGCTTAGATATCAAAAAATAGCTGAAATTCAGGGCTATTTTTTGATACCAAAAACGCATTTTTTGAAAGTACGGGCGCTTTGAAAAAAAAATGAAATACTAAAAAACTAAAAAACTTTTGCGACTACGCGACTGTACGAGGGGAGCGTGGGGTACTATTACAGTATTTACGGTAGATTAAACTTAGATTAAATCTTTTCTAATCTTAAGATCTAAACTGAAATCAACGAAGGATTCTAGGTGTCATTGTTGGCCTCTCAATTGGGCGGTTGCTCTCCATTCGATCCATCATTCGCTTTGCAGACAAAACACGTTTTTCAACAGATTCAAACAGCTCTCCGAAATGTTGAATGTCAATGAGGATTGCAGAATTTGATGACAAGCAGATCATTTGATTTATGATTTTGAATTTTAGATTAGATTTCCCCAAGACGAGTCTACTTTTGATGAACTTTTGTGCCTTTGACATGAGGATTTTCCTCTTTAACTCTTTTTTTTGTAGCCTTTACTTTTTCGTTCTTTTTCGAACCCAAACTCCAACGGATTTTTTTTGAAGACAAAGCACTGGTAGCTGTGAAATGAATTAATATCTCATCGAATTCGAGAAAATTGGGAAATGAATTTGGTTTAGATTTGAGAATGAATTGAAAAAATTGAATAAGTTTTCAATTTTTTCCCAGTTTTCTGATGGGGTAGGCTAATTTGCGCCATTTTATTTGCGTAACTTGCCAAACTTGCCATAACTTTCTTCTTTGTCGGCCAATCTTTATGATTTTGGTGCCATTTTGTAGATCTCAATAAGTGCAACAAAATGACACAAAAATCATAAAGATTGACCCATTTAAAGTCATAAAGAAGTCATAAAGAAAATCATAAAGATTGGCCCAGATTGGCCCAGTACGCAAAACGCCTAGTTACGCAAATAAAATGACGGAAATTTGTCTACCTTTTTCTGATTATTGTTTACTTGTATCTTTATTTATTAACTTATTTTGTTTTCTTTGTTTCATTGCTTTTTTTCTTTCATTGCTTTTTTTTGCTTATTTGTGCCTCATGCGACAAACGTGCCTTATGTGTACAGGAGACATTTCATTTCTCGTTTATTTTGAAATACTTTCGATAAGATTTGTTTAGATGAGTACCATATTTTATCGGTAATCGTTTTTAAAGCATTTTTTTTTTACCAAGATCCTTATATCCCTATCCAATATGTTGATCCAATTTGATCTTTATATTTATTTCTTTTCTCCTCAAAACTCCCCCATTCACTTTTCTTCTTTTTTTTTTAAACCACTCTTTTGCATTTAAAAAAATGAAAGAAACGAGTCGCGAAAAGCCTCAAATTGATGTAATTTTCAAGTTTTTTTTTGCTCAATCTTTATCATTTTTATATTTTTGACAATCGATCAATTCTCTGATCGATCTCACCCGCATCCCGATCCGCCCACTGTGTAGAAAAAGCCCATCAAAAATAAGTTGGCAATGGTTTACGTTTAAAATAAATAAAATAGCTGATTGTGTTGCTGTAAAATCTAGCGTTTATCACAAAAATGATAGATGAACCAATGAAAACCATTGCCAATCAAAAAGCATTCGATATCTCGGAATTCATTCGTGATTTCCTAACATTATTCTCGTTCCTTGAAGGTTTGTCTGGTCAGAGAATCTTTTTTTCTCTTTTTTTTGTGTGAATGGGCTCAAACTTTGAGCTGTCTTTGCAAAAAGCTTTCTCATCATTTTTTTTGTTTCAAAATATTCACAAGGGAATGTCAACCAGTTGTGCTGACCAAATGGAACGTGCCATAGGTTGTCCGACGCAAAATTTTGCGCTGATACCGAATCTGCTTTTCTTATGGAGACAGAGTCTGTCAAAAGTTATGCGCGTGCAAAAGTTTTGTTAGGTACTTTAGTTTGTTAGAAATCATTCCTCGAATTTGTAACCAGATTTCCTAGAGACTTAAAGAAGCGGCAGTGGCCGAGTGGTAAGTTTATTCGATCCTCAAAATGATGCTTGCTTCGAATTTAATCTTTGTCCTACGAGGAAACAAATTGTGCGACTTTGACTTCTAGGTCTTATCTCTGTCATAGCTATAGTCAGATTATGCTTTTTCCGTTTCATTCTGCGTCGAATAACGTGTGGCACACGCCATTTGGTCACCACATCCCGTTGACATTCCCTTTTCAGTTCGTGAAAATTTCACCGCAAATTTTCTCCCAAAAGTCTTCCAATTAATGCCATACTTGTGCGTGCTATATTGAAAGATCAATTTGTAAAGCAAAAAAAAACGAATAAATGGTGCTCATCAGTGAAATTGTTTGGAGAAAATACAATGAATGAATCAAAAGAATTCAAAAAGTAAAGCATAAACAGTGAAATTACATTTAATATGCAAAAAATTAGCACTTAAAGAAGCCTCTTGAGGGAGTTCCCCTCTCCACAAACTATTTTTTCCTACCTTCTTCTTTGTAATCAGTTTGCAAGTCGCCTTCAGATGTGGAATAGTGAGTTTTATTTCGTTTTCTTTTTGCTAATCTTCATTTTTTTAAGAATTCGTTAGCAAATTAAAGAAAATTTTTCGAAAAGGAGGCGATGGTTGGTTTTTAAAGGATTTCTAGCTTAAGGTTTTGCAAAGTTTATGCCAAATTTATTTTTTTAGATCGTCACCAAGAAAGGGATGAACCCGCCCTGGCAAGAGTCGATCAGTAAGGGATTTCAATTCTTAAAAATGCTTAAAAGCATGATGTTTAAATGTTTAAAGCATGTTTAAAAGATTTTAAAATTTTTTTGGTTTAGTTTTGGAAGCTAACGTTAATTTTTGAAGCGTTTAAGTTTGTTGTTTGTTGTTGTTTAACAAGTTGCTTAAAAGCTAGTGTTGCTTCATTAGTCCTTCATTAGTCTAGTTTAGATCACTGAGAGATGGAGAAAGGACAAAACCGAGGCCACAACGCTTTCGACCCAAACCACCTCAACCAGTGCAACTAGTACCCGCTCCATCGAGTTCGTTTTTTCATCTTTTTGGACAATTTTTTGTTTAACTCTAGTTATTCTTTTAGGACAAGACGGTCACGAGAACCTCGGCGAAGGCTGAGCGAACGATCAAAACTCCATCACCCGTTGAGGCTGCTCCAGCTAACGTGAATCCATACCCCAATCCCTACAAATCACAAAAGAGCATAAAGACGGCAAAAACGATGAAGTCAACTACAAGTACTTGTTTCATCACTTTACTTTTTAGCTTTACTTTGACTTAGTTGATGATGCCTTGCCAAGAGCCGTGAATCGGAGCCAGAAGGTTGGGAGTTATTTCTAATTTTTTAAAAGTGTTTTTTAGAAAAGCGATCGTGAAGGCCGGAAAGAGGGAAATTCGATGAAATCAATTGGAACGTTTTTTGATGAAGTTTCAAGGGTAGATTTTGGAAATCCTCTTTAAATTGCTGATGTCATGTATTTAGCGTGCAAAGAAAACCTTCCGTTTCAAGTCAAAGACGATCTCGCAGAGCCGTCTAGCAAGATGGACACAAAAAGTGGAAGAAAGGCGAAGAAGACGACAAGAAACGCCAGTTACGAGAAGTCTCAGAGCTTACGAGGAGGTGTTTCCCGATGCAATGTAAGAATTTATTAATGGGTTAAACTAGGAGTTAAGTAAATGAATTGCTAAAAGGGTGTTGAAAGTTTGGCCAACTTTGAAATTTTGCTTTTTTAGTACGGCAAGCGCACGTCGAAGCTCGATCGACGACGACAACGGCAGCACAAAGCCATGAAAGTTTCTCCATATCGAGTGGGAAAAGAAAAGGAAATATGGCCGCGGATGGAGGAGTACTTCTTGATGGACGACCGTTTTGGTTGGAACAAAGCGATGACGATCTTCCCACCGACGATGATCTTCCGATGAATGCCGAAGTGGTGCTGGAGGTGTGGGCCGGAAAGATCAAACTTGTACCCATGCCTACAATCCCGTAAGTTTTAGCTTTTATGCTTGTTGTTTTTATTAGCAGATTCTTGTTCAACATTTTCTTTAGAATCAAGCTCGATCCGATGGCTGCCCAAAGCCAGCTGAGCGACAAGGATCCGCTTTTCTTCAACAAACAAGTGCTTTTCGGGAACACGGTGCGCACGATGATCAATGCAACTGGTTAGTAGAATTTAAATGGACCCTTTAAATATTGTCTTTTAGATAATTGCAATACAACTTCTTCGGATGATCGTAGTGAGTTAAGCGCCTGCAATCAAATCTCAGAGTTTGTTGCATTTTTACGTTTTTAATTATCTTTTCTTTAGCATTCAAGCGTCCATCGATGCAAATAGGGAAAAACAGCTGACTTTTGTTGAGCCAAAAGATATCGTCAGGTAAATCATTGAGTTGCTTTCAATTCAAAAGAATTCTTAGGTACACGGCAAAGAAGCTTCGTCGAGACATGTTTCATAAGAGTACAATCTCGGATCGCACAATGAAAGGAAGAAAAAAGTGACTTCAAAATGAATCTGCAACAAATTCCTACTTGTTTCGTTTGTTTATTTCGCATCATTGTGATCATGCAAATAGTTTCAACTTATTTGCTTATCTCGGAGTGGTTTGGCTGCCTTCTTAAATTTGCATTAAGCCAAAGAAACCGTCGAAAGATTCTAGTTTTCTTTTCGGTCGATCAGCAAGTGCACTTCACTTGATTGTGCAGCTACATACCAACCGGGTTAAATCTGTTTTAATATACAGGGTCTCCGAAAAAATCATCGGTTTGAGTCTCGAAAAATTTTCCCGTTGGTTTTTCAAGGCTCATCGTGGTGTCGAAAACGGTTTTGCCTCAGGCAACACAACAAGATTAATTTTATTTTTCGACTTTTTAGGGGTTTCTTGTTCTCAAGGCCCTATTATCAAAACAAATTTATGCAAAATTGAGTTTCGTGTCGGTTCAGTGTTTTTGTCAACATGCATTGCTTCAATTCTACCCGCACATAACCCAAATTTTTATTAAATAACAACGGTGAATTTAACGAAAAACCGAGCTGTGCTCAAAAATGAAAGATCGGTAAAAAAGGAAAGGTGCAAAATTACAAAATAACAAAGATAAAGGTTGCTTAAATGGGTTTGAAAGATTGAAGAATTAATCGGGACGGATTTGGAAAAAACAAGGTAAAACAATATTCACAGGTATTAGTTCAATAGCAGCGTTTATTATTAATCGATCTCAAGGCCCTAAAATGTTATACTAGTATTAGTTCAAAAATAATAAGAATACCTTTTTGACGTCGCGCATAAACTGCCGATGCTCTTCCTCACTGCGCTTCAAATTTAGCATCATTTTGTTGGCGGGACAATACCTCAAAGTTCTATATTAAATAGTTAAAACTTCTCTTACATGTCTGTGTGATTATATATTCCAACAGCTCCACATCGACGACAGGGTGACATTGAAGCCAACTTGGGACAATTCTTCTTCGTGTGACCGTAGTAGTAACGCTGACCCGATGATCGACAATAGCTACATACCTCCTGAACTCGATACAAGCCTAATAAATGTATAAGATTTAAGTACCACGGGACCATTGAACTTTGGTGCTCCATTTTGATTTTGAAAAGGGTCAGTTATTGGTGGATGAGGCTAAAACAAGTGATTTTACAACAATTTACTTTAAAATCTAGTCTATTAAAATTCGACCTGACGAAAGACTGGTGAAAAAGCAATAGTTGGAATCCTTGGTCCTCGAACTGGCATTTGCATCAAACTTGGAAGAACTGAGAGCGGCCTGACTTTTCGCACCGGCACATTTTGTGGTCTCTAAATGAGAAATAAATAAAAAAATGGTAAGCAATAAAATAAATTTCTTGTGATTAAGCGAATAATCCCACCGTCTCGTCGATATGACATGTCTGAAAGATAGGCCTTGGAGTCACTCGCATTGGAATCCTTGAGGTTGCTTGCATTGGAGTCCTTGGAAAAGCGTCTTCGAATGGCGGAGCAACGATCTAATCAGACATTAGCCTAATTTCCATGCAGTAAACAAATACCATAGCAGCGGGTCGTTGAGAATGGCCATTTATACCAGTAATTGGTTGTCTCTGAATGGTCAGCTTAAATAATGATTGTTAATAATGAACTAATATAACAAACCAAATCGTCAAGCATCTGAGCACTGGCCTCCACGGCACCTTCACTACAACTCTGTGATCTTCGCTATAAATTAAAGAATGTAACTTCGAGTCCTGCAAAAAAATACCGAATTTTGACGCACACGCAAGCTCTCCATGAAATTGCCGTTTGATTCCTTGAAAAGATATATTAGTAAAGGAAAAAAAATATAAGCACTACCTGTAAGTTAGCCATTTGATTAGTGCCAAAATCGCACTGGTTAGACTCGCTCTCGTTTCCCGGTAGACTGAAAAGCTTTAGGATAAAGTTTGCTTTTAAGACAAGCCAACCTTTGAAGGGGTGGATCCATCCCTGGTTATTATTTGTTAGATTCACTAAAATATAGATTTAAACTAACGCAGTAAAGAATGAAAAGTAAAAACGTGTTACTGGCACAAGCGTAACTCAAAATGACCGAGTTGCACAATTTTATATTTGTTGTTGTTTGTAATAGTTGTTTGCTTGAATATCTTTTCACTAATAAATTCTAGACACCCTCTCATTTTTCGATTAACTTATGGTGTGCGGAGTGTTTTTGCGCACCCGGCCCATTTGTGCACCTTTTTTCGCGTTTTAAAAAAGCTCTAAAAAGCTAATATTAACCAATTTTCATTCCAAAAGTTGTTTTTCTGGGCAATTTTAGGGTGTAGAATCCAAATTTTTACATATCGAAGCTTGTGGAAAAAAATAAAAAAATAATAAAAATTACCCAGAAAAACAACTTTTGGAATGGAAATTGGTTAATATTAGCTTTTAGAGCTTTTTTAAAACGTGAAAAAGGTCGCATTTGTCCCACTTCCTTTCGTGTATAATATTTCAAAGTTTAAAAAACATCATACATTATACATTTCGAGTGTCCCCCTAAAGACACTTGAACACTTTTCGACTGGCCAGCTTTAGTTATCATTTTATTTCTTACATTAAAACAAATCCAATGATCTAATGATCTAATAAGCTTGAAGCAAGTCATGCGTTTATTTGGAAAGCATTCATTTTGTGAGTTCCACAATGCAAGTTCTGATTGATTCTCTCCAAGATCTCGTTATCAATTCAGTGGAAAATGAGGGGAAAAAATCCATTTTTCAATTTTTTGCCAAATGGTGAGTTTGTTCTTGTTTCTGCGCTTCATTCGGACTCAATTTTCATCAATCATCTCACCGAACAAGCACCGGTTTGTAGTTTAATTTGTTATAGCAAAAGGAAAGTTGAATATTTGATTTTGGTTAACTATAAACTTTGATCTATGCAGCTAGTTTAGATTTCTTGCGACCAACATGCAGCTCATCGTGCGCATACTCCACCTATTCGGGACAACGAGGGTTTTAAGAGCACTTATTTACTGGTGTGTTTTCGCATTCCTCACTCACTTTCTATTTAGTCACATATGGAAGAACTTTGTGAGAAACTCGAGAAAATCGCATCGAAACAATAGTGTTGTGCTTTTGGATTTGTTCTGTAGCACCTAAATTTGATTCAGGTATTTCCTTCAGTTGGATTTTAAAAGTTTTCATTTTATACGTTCCACCAACTTCACCTTGACTCAATCATCAAAGAACCCAAAAAATTGTGTATATGTTGTCAAAGCCTAGCCAAAGTATTTTTTTCCTGTTGTGACAGTGGATTTACCTCTCGCTTTTCTGAGAATTTACTGACTGGTCTGTTTAGCTGATTGTTTTTTTGGCTGAATTATAACCGTTTTTGGTGTTAAATAGTTAAATATGATATTTCATTGTCCAGTAGTGTACATATTTTTAAATTTTTTAACATGTTGACGACATTGTCACCTGATGCTGTCTGACACATATTCGTTCGCCTGGGACATTGTCACCTGATGTCAGGTGACAGTACCAAAAGTGATTTTTTTGTGCATATTTATGTTTGCTGATGATGGATATTAAATAAGCAAGTAGGGTAGTATCTATATGTCGTAGCCGATTATGAATGAAATTTTTTGGCAAATCTTTCTAGTAGAGCAACCCTTTAATGTATGAGGACAATATTATATCATCTTGTAGCGAATTCAATTCTGCGTCGATTGGTACCAAATTAGTGAGTTTAGGTTAAAAATTCCCGGCGCTACAAACGTTTCATTCAAAATCGGCGAGAGCCCCGTAGCCGATTATGAATGAGTGGGTCTAGGAGCGTCCAAGCATCAAGTATTTCGTATCATTCAACGCAGAATCATTGATAATTATGTTAAATTTTTTAAATTAGCAAGATTTGATGAAAAGAAAAAAAAATTAGAGCAAAAAAGCTGTTTGTTTAAGAGAAAACTTTGAAGCCCCATAATTTGTGTTCTTTTTATCCAATCTTTCTAATTTCAAAAATTTAACATAATTATCAATGATTCTGCGTTGAATGATACTAAATACTTGATGCTTGGACGCTCCTAGACCCACTCATTCATAATCGGCTACGACATATATTCGACTTGATCCCGGAAAATGTCGATTTAACCGTTGATTATTAAAATTTTAATTTTTTAGGTGACAATTTCAGGTGACATTTTTTGTCGAAAAAAAACAACGTTGTCCGATGCGATTGTTTGTGCAAAAACGCCATTGTCGTCAACGTGTTAAAAACATCATGTTTCTTTATTAAAAAAATACCGACTGGGGCTACCAGTGGTGAATTTATCGCATACACGAAATATATCAATCACAATACAACGACACACACAATACTAGGCTATATCTTAACTTAACCCACGTCATGACAGACGGCTCCCACATGACTAACCCTAAGCTCAATGGGGAACTAAATAGCTTTTTTGGTGGTGAAGGGAAGATGACGATGAAGGATTATTATTAAAAAAAAATAGCTAAAAGTACATAAATAAAGTACAAAAAAAGTTTGCTTATAAATTGAATTAGAAGAAATTCTTTCGAAAAGATTTGTTAATTCATTGTTCCATTTTGTGACTCAAATTGTGCGCATAGGATTTAGAAGTTGATGTCCGAGTAGGTGAAAGAACCCCAATCGATCTCCATAGCGATTATGTCTAAAGCAAGAAAAGTTTCATTTGATCATTTGTGTCAAGCATTTTGCCAGTCTTATCTTTATCTTTTTAATAAACCTATCATTTCTATATAGCACTTAAGAAAACGATTTCAAATCGAAAAATCAACTGACTGGCAATGACTGGTGCCATTCAATAGCCTCAAATATCTTCTTTGTGATTTCAGCCTCCAATGGTTCAATTGATAAAGTTATTGTTTAGAATCTAGCATTTTTGTCTCTCCTAAGGAAAAAATTGTTTGCCTAATTGGCACTCACATGTGCTCTAGACCATTTAATAGTTTTATCACAGCTCTTGGTCTCACTTGGTCTCGGTGCTGCGCCCATCCGTGTGTGGACGAGATGATAGCGAGTTAGAGTGCAATCCGGTTTGCATTTTGCATAGATCGATTTCTCCTTCCTCGTACCCGGCATTGGCTTCTTCTTCCCTAAATCATAGCCAATTTGCAGACAGACAAAAAGACAGACAGAAGGACAGACAGAAAGACAGACAGAAGGACAGACAGATGGGCAGACAGACAGAAAGACAGACGGACAGAAAGAAAGACAGAACAGACAGACAGAAAGACAGACAGAAAGACAGACAGAAAGGCAGACAGAAAGACAGACAGAAAGACAGACGGACAGACAGACAGAAAGAAAGACAGACGGACAGACAGAAAGACAGACAGAAAGACAGACAGAAAGGCAGACAGAAAGACAGACAGATGGACAGACAGATGGACAGACAGACAGAAAGACAGACGGACAGACACGTACAGCCATGTCATCCAAAGTCACTTGTAGACTTACGTGATGTCAACTTTAGCATAATCGCAAGGCTGAAAGTTCTTTCGATCGTCTTCTGTCACCAAGTGCGCCATTGTCCTGGGTAGACATTTCCAGTTATTCTAAAGTTTCTAGTTTTTAAAAAAAAGATTTGTTTCTGTACCCTGATCAACTCGTATCGACACCTTGAAAAGCAGTCGAACTCGGTCTCATCACCAGCTTTCCTCTCCACACATATCGTTTCACCCCCGATGCTCTTTGGAAGGTGCACACGTGTCTCTATCTCGACAACCAATTTGTGGTACTCACCAATACAACCCTAAACAATCTCCTGGTAAAAGTTTATTCAAAGAATGAAATTTAAAAGTTTTTTTTTGCGTATTTATCTAGCTGGATGTCACCAGGTTGTTTATTGTTATACTAGCCATTCTTTAGAAATTTTGAGGCTCTACTTTCTTTTTGTGGTTCTAGAGTGTTGGCTTGGAGAACAAAAGGGCAAGAGTTTAACTCCCACAAGTCACTAGTAATTTAGTTGGATGTCACAGGCTTGACTCCAAAAATGGTAGCCATGCTGTGGGAAATTTGAGATCTCATGGTTGAGACGATTTTTGTCAGACCCCATCAAAGAATCCATCGGTTGCCCTCGCTTGTCCATCAAAGATTTCATCAAAGAATTCATCGCCTTTCAGGAAACGATTCAACGAGGACACGCGACCGTGAAAGTCCACTTGCATACAATCGAAACTCTTGACACCCTTAGCGACCAGATTTTCCACATCCGTTTGCCAGAATAGAGTGAAGAATTTCCCCTAAACAACAATATTTTGAAAGATTCAATTTTTTTCTCCAAAACATTCTTGTATATATGTAAACTGAATCAAACTGTGACCTTCAAGCTAGATGATCAGCCACTTATAAAAGTTGAACCCTGACATCTAGTTGAATTTTGACATCTAGTTGTCACTCTATCGACTGAGCCATTCAAGGCTATCATCTACAATTTACCATAATCTAGTTATCAAATTCGGAATGAAATTGGTGAGCTTCAGCTAGATGTTTGATAGGGTTTGCTAGAGCAAAAGAGAATCCTCACCGGCTTCTCAATGTCTCGAAAAGTTTCTCTCGAATAGATCGGTGAGAAGCACATTTGTTTGATGGAAATCCATTGAATCTTCAGCCTCGGCATGATGCGTTCATCGGAGACGCTTCGCGAAAATGTGAGAATCGATCGCAGGAACAGCTGATTGCCTACTTGATCTCTCAACTCCTCATAGCTAATCCCGAGCTTATCCATCCAATTTTGCCATTTCTAAAAATTGTCGAGAATTGTCGAGAATTCCACTAGATGGGTACGTGAGTTGTGGGAATCGAACCTGGCTTTATCGATTGAAATCTGACTAGTGAATAGTGGGATTTGTTTTCAAATTTGTAAAAGAGTCCCTAAGATATCAGGGATCAAATGTGTGACCTCCAGCTAGTTGATCGGTTTTTGGAGGAATCGAATCCTCGACCATTTGACCGCTAGATCGACTCCCTGCCGATTGAGCCATCTGAGGCTAAGGTTTCAAATTTGCCAGAGGAACGACTACTGTTGCAGGAACCATACCTCTGACATCCAGTTAGATAGACGATCACTTGTCGGAAGCAAATTTTTGTTTAATAGTAAATGTTTACAACAAACCTGATACATGGCCCTTTTTCCGGCTAGCTCTGGTAAGTTCTTGTATCGCCATATCGGATGACCGATTTGTTTTGAGTCGGTCTCTCGTTCCAACGAATTCAACACGGCCAAATAATCGTAAGATTCGAAGAGAAGCCGATCATCCCATCGTCTTGTTGGGTTAAGGGCCAACGATTTGGTGTTCATTTCGGCCAGTTGAGCCTAAAAATCGCAAGAAATCAATTACTTCTTTTATTTATTAAAGCCCAAGTGTTCTAGAAGTAGTAAAAAAAGTTAAAAGCTAGCTGGAAGTCACAGGATTGAACCCGTTTTTGTAATTTCTTTAAGCATTCACCTCAACAAATCGATCCCACTCTTTGATAGTCTCCGATTTGTTCACTTTCACATATGAATTGATCATATCTGCTGACACACAAAAAGTTATATTCGGCAACGAGATCGTTTTATTTATTTGAGGTGTCGTTTCAGAAGACTGCAAAAGATTTCTATACTTTCTAAATCCTTTTTTTATACCGCTATCATATCGGAGGAAAAGACGACAAGAAAGTAGAAGGTAAATGTTCCAAACATTGCCGTTTTCCCATTTCGACTCAAATCGGTTAGTTTTAACATTAACTAAAAGATTTCATGATGATGGCACTTCCAAAAGCAATAGTAAAATTCGAAAGCATTAAAAGCAGCAATTTTCTAATGCAAAAAAGATCTCTAGGCTAACACTCTAACAATTGGCCATCCTGAGATCTCAAACTTATCATAGAGCGGCTAGTATCACGGAATTTATTCTGTGACATCCAATTTGAGGGTCAGTCACTTGTGGGAGTCAAACCCTTTTCCTAGATCCCTAGGCTGACCCTCTACCGATTGAGCCATCTGGGGCTGAGATCTCAAACTTGCTATGAGCGACTCAAATGGCAGGAATCGAGTCTGTGAGCTCCAGCTAGATGGTCGGTAACTCAAGAGAGTTGAACTCCCGACCCTTAAATGAGTGAGTCGACACACTGCCGATCGAGCCAGGCTGTAATCTCAAACTCGCCAAAGAACGGCTAGTTTAGCAGTGTTTAAGTCTGTGACTTCCAGTTAAATCATCATTCAGCTATGAAGCTTTCTCCCACTCTACTCCTAGTGTATTTGTTCATGAAATTCGGTTTATCTTGCCAGAGCAGCTAGGATAGGAAAAAAGGGAGCTTGTGATACCCAACTGCTTAGAAAAAAATAAACTCTACTCTCCATTCTAGTTAGCTCAAACATTTATAAAAACTTTTCTTAAAATACAAAAAATATTGGGGAGTTTAAAACGAGAAAAAATACGATTAAAAAAAAGAATTTTTGAAAGAAATCAAAAAACTTTTTGTGATGTTTTTGTGAAAAACGTTTTTTGCTCAATCGTATTGAGCCTGAGCGTTTTTTTTTCACTTTCTTGACTAATCTTAAACTTTCTGTAAAAAGATATTTGAAAAAGAGAGCAGCATTTTCACCGAAATTGTTTATTTTTGATTGATGACCTTTTTGCTCACATCACTTCCTCTTTTGGTGTGCTTTTTTTTTGCCTAGTTTTTGTTGATGATCATTGTGTGTAGTTGTAGAAGTGCTTGATGAATTAATTGCATCGATGCCTACTCGTATATCTCGTAAATCTCGTAAATCGACTCGTAAATCGAAATCATCTGATCCGACGTCTAATCGGAAAGCGATATCAACTCCAGTACTTGCAACCTACGGTGAAAACAGGCGGAGGATCAATTATGTGTTTCGGTAAGGATAATTTCAGCCCTCTTTTTATGCAGCCCAAAGTGAAATTTCGTGCGATGTGTAAAAGTTCAACGGGTCCTTGTAAAATCAACCATGGATTCACGCCATATCAATATCAAAATTCGAGCTGATGATTATTGTTTTCTGATGTCTGGCGCGTGTTCTCAAGCCAAAAACATGAAATTTTGTTTAGCCCAAAAAAACTCGCATCACTTTTTATGCAAGAAAGCAGTTTTCAGCAAGCCGCATGCTAAAGCGTGGACATTTTAGCGTAATTTCGACAAAAGCAAAGCATTTTGTATCAAACACGGGGGTGGGACAAATGCGACCTTTTTTTTTGCTGGAAAAGGCCTTAGGAAAGGTCGTAGAGCTTCAAAAATGTTTTCATAGAAGGGTATCGTATGCGTTGATTCCGAATTTCGACAAATCACACCTCGCTGACACGTCAAATTTGGGCTAAAAGGCAAAAACTGCAGAAAAGCGTTAAGTTGCGTAGTTTTGCCTTTTAGCTCAAATTTAACGTGTCAGCGAGGTCTGATTTGCTTTGATTTGTCGAAATTCGGAATCTACGCATACGATTCCCCAGTATGGAAACATTTTCGAAGCTCTACGACCTTTCCTAAGGCCTTTTCCAGCAAAAAAAAGGTGCGCAAATGTCCAGGTGCGCAAAAAAAAGGTCGCATTTGTCCCACCCCCATCAAACACACCTTTTTCTCCCTTGTTAGGTATCATCAGGGCAACTTTCGAAGAATCAAACCCTTTATCCCAACATCATCACGATTAGAGTGTGTTCCTCTCGAGTAATAGTGCGAAATAGGAAACAATCTTATTTTCTAAAACGTGGATCAGAAGCATTCTTGTTCAGTGTCCACGTTGTAGAAAATTCGTTCGTTTCTTATTTTGCATTATTACTTGAGAGGAAACACACTCCATTCACGATTCTCTCCTTGATTCAAATTCAGGCGGACGCTTCAATGACCATTCTGTCACTCGGCGCTTTGTTAAACCTGCATCAACTCTTTTACCCAATCACTGGCTTGCTTTTGATTAGTAAGTAAACTTATATATATGTTGTGTCCGATTTAGATTTCCGTCCGATTTAGATTGAATCTAAATCGGACGGAAATCTAAATCGGACACAACATATATATATCCATTTATTTCATGTTGATGTAGAAGTTTAAAATTGCAAAAATTGCACTGAAAATTGCAATTGCTTTCCTTAAAAACCAAAATGAGTTTTTGAAATTTAATCTAAAGTTTTTACACACGCTAATAAAATTACCGATCACGAAAAACTGATTTTTAGTTATCGACTAGAGTTATTTTATTACCAATTTCTTTTCCAAAACTTTACGACATTCATTTAACAATGAACGACGAAAAATTGATGATTTTGGCTGCATTGGGTGAGATGTTTCTGGATGAGATGCACGGGTTTGGCTCTGGCTCCGTCTCTGGAGAGTCGAAACGTATGTGGGGCACACAAGGAGCTTCCTAGTCTTGAAATATAGTGAAATCTCAATAGATAACCTCGATAATACACGAAGCTGTAATCGGATTTCGATAGTCTCTTCGTCGCTTTTAATCTATCAAGCTTCATTAAGGTATTTCATCTAGACTTCGGCAAACAAAACCAAAACCAAAACAGACCAAAACCAAAACACCAAAACAAACCAAAACCAAAAGAAACCAAAACTCAATTTGCATATAAATTAACATGTAAATTTAAAATTGTAAAATGCAAATTTACCTTTCACTTTTTCTCACTCCACAAAATCTCGCGGCCGAAAAAAGGACCAAAACACGACCTTGAAATTTCGAAACAAAAAATAGCCTATGGGATAGATTTTTGGATGCTGATTTCAAATCTGCAAACAGATTTTCGCTAGCTCCTCCCAGTCGCGAGATATTGGCGAGTTTTGGTTAGTTTTGGTTTTGGTTTTGGTTTGTTTTGGTTTTGGTTTTGTTATGGTTTTGGTGGTTTTGGTTTTGGTTAAGTTTTGTTTTCCGAAGTCTAATTTCATCGATGCACTCAAGGTAGCTTTTGAGTGTTCTAACTACTCGGGCACAAAATTTGGCCCCAACTTCGGTAGGTTTATATGGTTGGCACGCCTTGCCTCAAATGCGAGCGTAGATAGTGTGCTGGCGCGTGAGTTTTTGTTGGTTCTTGTTTCGAATTTTACGTCTCCAATTTTACCGCCACAGCTAAAATTCGGCAACTGAATCTGCTCTTCTCCTTCTTTGTGGTGATGGAGATAAATGTCTCTGTCGATCAGCTGGCGGTGCTCTTTGTGGTCTGGCTATTGAAGGAGTTGACTCTGCTCTGAAACACAAAGTGATGAGTCAATTCCATAGATTCCAATAAATAAACTCCAATAAATAAACTCCAATAAACTTTTCTAAAAAAGCGTCTCTATCTGGACCCAAATCTACCATTCTATCCAAAAAGAAGTTTCAAAAAGTCTCGATTTCGAGGGTTCATGGGGGGTGGTCTTCTATTAGAATTCTATTAGAATTTTTACCTTAGCTAGTTTAGCGGGGGTAATATTCCACTAGTATAACCCATAACTATCCACAATTTGAACAAGGCTTGCTAGATAATTTATTCGTATATAAGTGCCAAAGTAGATTTTGATCGAATAACTACATTCGCTAATGATTGTAGAGAAAGCTCTCCCGGTGAACTCATCTGCACATTCCCGATATACTCCAACGATTCATTCACGGCACCGAAATTTTAGAGCTCCAAACATCTTTTTTGAGCTCCAAACATCTTTTGTTGGCTTTGTTGGGATTTCTGGTGACACTTTTTTTAACTAAACTTTTTGGGATAGTGAGTGTTCGGTTAACAATAGGATTCTTTTTTTTGACAGAAAAACCTCAACAAAAAGGCACGCAAATTCTCAATTTATTCACTTTTGACTTGGTGTTGATCGTTTTTGAGCCCTTTTCATATTTAAATCGTTTGACCTAGAGCTTTATGGGGAAAAATGCACGAATTCTTGTGGTTATTCTTGTTCGTCAACGGTTTGATTTTATCTATAGAAAATGGAGGCTCTTTTTTTTGTTTGATCAGTCAATATTGTAGCATTTTATTGTAACGATATTGTATATTGTAAAGATATTGTATATTGTAAAGATATTGTATATTGTAACGATATTGTATATTATAACGATATTATATATTGTAACGATATTGTATATTGTAAAGATATTGTATATTGTAACGATATTGTATATTATAACGATATTATATATTGTAACGATATTGTATATTGTAAAGATATTGTATATTGTAAAGATATTGTATATTGTAAAGATATTGTATATTGTAACGATATTGTATATTATAACGATATTGTATATTATAACGATATTGTATATTATAACGATATTGTATATTGTAACACAATTTTTTTTTCTATATTATTATTATAAAATCCCCTAGGTGTATCGACATGGGAGCTGATTCCCTTGACCGGGGCTCAGCAAACTCAGATCTTAAATGTGCGTAAGAAAAATTTAGATTAGAGATATAGAGATTCTTCGTTTTTCTAATCGTATGCTAATAATTTAGAGACACAACGTCTTTCGCTCCAATCTTGCCAGAGGGCTTTACAAGGCGAAAAGTGGCTTCACTTTTGCCAAAGCTACAAATATGAGAAAATTGGTGAGTCGAGCAAGATTACAAGAAAGAAAATAAAATTTTTAAAAAAAAACAGTTGAGCAAAAAAGCAAACAACCGTACAGGTAAGTTTATACAAAATCCTTTAGGTTTGGAACTACACTTTGGTCCTTGAAGCAGCCACCTATGCGGAAACGTGCCCCCCTAATGCAATCTCAAGTGCTGGGATAAATGTCTACATCCAGCCTGTCGCTCCTGGAGATCCACCAAATACAATAGGCAATTTTATTGAGCTTTATTGTTTATGATTTTGTAGAAAAAAAAAAGATTTAAGATCTCATGGTCAACAAGACCGTGAACACATGGGCTAACCAGTTTTTCACGAATGGACCCAAAGGCTACGTCACTACAGCTGCTACAGCACACGCTACACAGGTGGTGACATTTAATTCCAGTCGACTCTCGATGTAACAAACGATACAACGATTTTGAAATTCTAGAACTAGCACTTATTTTCTGCGCAGCTGCCTACGCAAACGCAATCGTTGACCGTTCAAATTCTAACTTGATCATTTTTTTGTAGCTTAAATCAATGAAACAGCTGCTGCTTCTCGGGAATCCGGGTCTTTTAATTGTGAAAAGCGCCTGAAGGAAGATCAAGATAAACTGTATTATTGAATGAATTTATTCAAAGTTTCTAAACTATGTCATTAAATGAATTTCGGCTTTTGGGTAAAATCTGGAGCTTTTGGTTTAGGCTTTTGCCTCAAATTCGGGGCTTTTGACGGGTCGTCAAGCTTCGAAGACTATAGGCCTTCCGTTCAAAGCCCTAGATTTTAGCTAAGAGTCGAATTTTCTTTGGTGCTGGCCAAATTTCAGCGTATTAGTTACAGTTCATTTATTAAATCTTGAAGAAGACGATTTCCCGTGAAACATATATTCAAACTTGCTACTCTTGACTCCAACTTTGATCTTTTCTTTATCATTTCTCCACGTTAATCCATTTCCTTTTCCCATGTCTTGAACCAGAGACATTGTCACACCTCGACTTGTTAACGAGGCTTCATGTTTTTACCAGTCATCTCAGCGCACTGAGAGTTGCTAGAAATCGAAAACATTTTCTATCTGAAAACCTAGCTTATTAGCTACATTTTGATACAAACATTGAACAAAAATCCTCAAAAAGTATCTGAAAATGATTATCAATACTTAACCGGCCCTGTTTAGGAATTTCAAGGTTTAATGTCATTTTTTTGGTGCTATTTTAAAGAATTTTGCTGAATTTTTGATATCAAAATGAACCTAATAATATTGGCTTTCTGATAAAAAAAGGTTTCAATTTGCTAACAACTTTCAGTATGCCGATGTGTTTGTCCAAACGAGAGCAAGCGCAAAATGTCGTTAGCCATGTCTAGTCGCGCCGGATGAAGGTCTAGGGTTAGCCAGGTCTAGTCGCGGTTAGCCATGTCTAGTCGCGCCGGATGAAGAAACTTTCGAATTGTGAATGAGTGAATATCGAGCTACAAATCATATGGCTCCATTTGTTTCTTTTGAGCCCACCAAAAATCAGGTTCAATGTTTCTTGCTTGAATAGTCATTATGAAGATCCAGTGCTGGTCAATTGGTGGGTAGAATAGTGAACGTTTGCGTTTGTTTTCGATCAAGAATCCTAGGGGTTTAAAAACGAAAACTATGCCTAAAAATCTCGATCTTGACAAGATATCAATACAAACAATAGCTTTTCACAATTTTAAGACCCGGAACCACAATTTAAAGACCCAGAAACGAAACGAAAAAGCTTGTTTAGATGGCGTGGTCCACAACACAATCAATCGGATGTGCGTATGTTCTATGTGGTAATTTCTCGGGACGGAGAATCGTTGTTTGTCAATACTATCCACCGTTAGTTTGAGATTTGTCTGTCAATACTTCACTGTGTACAGTTCGGTGCGTTCTTTGGAGATTTAATGGCTCGGGAGTAGCCAAATCCTAGCTGCCCTACGAGCAATTCCTCAGCAGATCGCATCCGAAAAGTGGCTTCTAAACCAGCGACCGCTTGCTCTTTGAAAGTCTAACAATAAAATTAACAAGAACAATATTGGAGCTTCTCCAGAGTTCAATCGGGGATGAGATTTGCTGAGAGAAACCGAAAACATTTATAAGGTTTATCGTAAATGGCAAAAGGGCACGCTATGTGATACAAGAAATTCAAAAGCATTGCGAAAGCATCGCGAAAGCATCGCAAAGCATACGAGGAGGTACTCGACTCTGGAAAATTAGAACCAAGAAGAAACAGAGGGTCACGAAAAGACTCTGGAAAAACCCAAATTTTTTTGCCAAGTTGGAGAGAAATGCGACAGAATCAAGTACAAAATAGAAATGGGCAAGGGCAAAAAATAGAATTTACTCTTTAGCGGCCAAAAGAAATGATCCATTTTTTGGGGGACTATTTTAACTCTGTACTGCACTTTTCATTTCAGTGGCAATATTGTTGGGCAGAGGATCTACAACCAAGGTGTCACTTGTTCGAAGTGTCCAACTGAATCGTCGTGCTTACAGGCCAGCGGTCTATGTGGTAAACTGACTGAAGCAAGACTAAGCTACTAAATACTGCAATAGTACCCGCCTATAGGAGTGTCGCGTAGTCCAACTTTACTCTCAAATGAACGTTCATATCTCAGCACCAATACGTTTGTTTTTGCGCTCCTGGATATCAAATTAAAGTAGAAAGGATGGGTGATTTGCTTGAGATATAAGAAATATGTTTTAGCATTAACCAGGGCTTAGAGAACAATGATGAAAAATCGGCTTATTGGCCACTTTTTTTAGCGTACTGGTGTCGAGAGCCGAGCGTTGGTTTGCGAGTAAATTTACAAGTGAATTTAGTCTACGCAACGCTCCCATAGACAGGTGCAGTATTGCAGTATTTACGATATTCATCTACGGTGTGTGGTTGAGGCTAAAGTCTTCAACTACGTCTGTGGAGCTATGCTAACTCTTAACTTTTAACAGTTACTCCAACCTCAGTCGTTTTCCCAGCCGCTGTTCAAAGTTCAATTATATCGGTTTGATATTGGTGCCGTTCGGTTAACTCCTTTTTAGACGATCAATGACTTTCGCTCAAATGTGGCCCTTGGCAAAGAAAAGTGGACGAATTATACTTGGGACTATGAATATGAGCACAATGTTCGTTGATGATTACTAACCTTGAAATGAAATTTAAGCCGGGCACCCCACCAGACACAAAAACGTGGCCAAAATCATTGAGAATGTGCCAGATAGTGGGTTTGGTTATAGCATTTACTTTTATATTTTCAGGCTTCTTCCAAATGGCGTCATAGGCCCGGAAGCACGTTTTAGATGACATTATCTGCTTTCTAAAGTGT
This sequence comes from Mesorhabditis belari, assembly GCA_958450365.1. Lineage (NCBI taxonomy): Eukaryota > Metazoa > Nematoda > Chromadorea > Rhabditida > Rhabditidae > Mesorhabditis > Mesorhabditis belari. Next base: position 1,344,428 of record CAUEEP010000727.1, on the reverse strand, counting down.
GGATACAGTGACTTTATAGCGTCAAGAAAGCATATAATGTCTTCTAAAGCATGCTCCCGGACCCATGACGTCATTTGGAACAAGCCTGCTCATTTTCACCGCTGAGATTATCTCCACCTTAGAGATGGAGTCCCAAATATGCGACCGCGGCAGCGGCTCGGTTGGACGCTTGGACAAATGTCGGCTGGGGAACGCAACTCCCGCCAAATCCTTATAATTTGGTCGACCTCGGGCACGGGATTTACCCGTTGAAGAGAACAGATACCCCATCAACACCACAGCAAATGTGTATGTGAATGTAGCTTCTAAAAAAGGGATCTTTACGGTTAACGGCGGGCGGGAGCGATCCTCGGTGCGGGCCGATCTTTTGACCAACTTGCAGCCCGACTTTAGATGGGTTTTTGTCAATGACTTTTGATGAAATAAATAGTTTCTGAAAGTTTACGTTCTAAGCTATCTAAATCTTAGTAAAACTTCCTGATCTGACCAGTTTAAGGTGCTTCATAAAGCCGAAAGTTGGTCAAAAAAAAGTTGGTCTCCGGCGATAATCGTTCACTCGCCGTTAACCGTGAAGATACCAAAAAAAGAAAGAAAAAAAAAACAACTGTCTAGTGAAAACTCATTCTAATTGACAATAGACATTTACCTTGTAATCGTCAATAGGTGTACAATGGAAAATCGCCATATCTCAGTCAATTTCAATCGCATTTTTTTGTTTGTTTTGAATCTATTCGACCGAAAATTTTCTATCGAAAAGATCCGATTGAAATTGACCCAGATATTGCAATTTTCCGTCATCTACCTATTGACGATCAGGCAGAAAATGCACATTTTTAGTTGACAAAGCTTGGAACGAGTCTTGGTATGGTTACTGGTCGGTGTACGGTACTTTATCCTGGCAGTGGAATGGATTTACGGATGTAAACAACGCTAGCTGGACCTATCAAAATTATGCGTACGCAGTAAGTACAAAAAGGTTATTTATTGGGCACGAGCTTTAAAGGTCATGTCTGGAAACGCGCAGCTCATTGGATGTGCTTACCGAAAGATGCCTGGCCAATACGCAGCGCTTTGTCAGATCTTTCCGGCTTGCTGCAAGTGGATTTCATTTTATTTTCATTTTATTCTCATTTTTCATGAAAATGTTTTCCAGCCCCAACTTGCCTAATTCAACTTATACCCCATATCTTGCGGGCGGAGAGGATTCAGTGGTCGGAAAGAATTGCGCAGCAGATGGACCGCCTGATCCTATCACCGGTCTTTGTACTCATTGTCTTTGAGGCTTCGATCAAATGTACGATTGAAATCTTGTTTACCAGAATTTTCTCAATAAACTAATTAAATTATGCTTATCATTAGAGCAAACACGCAAAGAATACAAAAAAAAGAAAACCGAAAACAAACTTTACAAATTGATAATCAATTTCACCTATGAAGTTGATAAACATAAACTAAGTAACAAAAATGCCAGTACGACATTGCCAGTACGACATCAATTTTTTTGTCAGTTTTATGAAGAGCTGAGTGCTGGACAGGGTGACCAAAGATTATAGTAGCATTTGGCCCAACAAAAATGTGTGGTTTGGCATTTTTAGAAAAATACAGGGCAACAAATTTTCACCTTTACTTTGACCTTTCCAAGCTAATATATCGAATTTGGCATCATTTCCTTGATTGTAGATTGTATGTGTAGATTGTGCAATAAAAAAATTAATTAAATATTTCTCCAGTCTCGATATTTTTTTACATATTACCCTAAAGTCGCGAGTATAAGTTCTGTTTGGTTTTCGCATGCGAATTGACGGCTGTCTCCGGTGCGGTGTGTCGAGGGTTCGAACCCCGCTGCAGCATAACTTTTTTGCTTTTTAAGGACAATAATAGAAGTAAATTTATTGAGGGTTATAGCAATTTTATGCTGTTATTTGTTGCTCCGGGCGTGGCTCGGCGCGGCCGCCCTGCTCCTCTTCGGTGCTCAGTCTTATGGATCCCTCCCTGCCCTCATCATCCGGCCAAAGTCCACGTCGACGGTCGAAAGAGATGCTTTCCAGCGTCTTCTTCAACACTATCATCTGGATGTATCCATGCACATAACAAATAGCAATGGTGATAGGCTGTCACCCTGTAGTATCCCGCGCTCCAAGAACAATAATAAAAGTTTATATAACAATAAAAATGTATAAAAACCCAACAAAAAGAAATTCAAAGCAATTAAAGCGAATGTAAATTAAGGTAGAACTTGGATGAACTTATACTCGGATGAACTTATACTCGAGACTTTAGGGTACTCGATTTTGAAATGAGTACATTATTTACATATAAGAGTTTAAGGAAATATTATTCTAATATAAATGTATGGATGTAAAGGAAATATAAAGAAAAAAACAAAGTGCAAAAATGACATGGACATCATTTTTGGTTGCGCAACTTGTTGCATTCTAGAAATTTACAGAACCGAAGCTTTTCTAAATCTGTCAAAAGTCTGTTTTAGAGGATAAATAGATTTTTTTTATTTGTAAAAATTATAGATTAATTGGTGCACTAGTTACTTCTAAAAGTGCAATGAATCACTGTACCAACTTTCAAGTTGCCAAGCTGATAGTTTAACCCATTCGAAACCGCAGCGTTTTTTCTTTTTTTTCTTTTTCGTCTACGGACCAAGCCCTTTTTTGACATTTTTGACTCCGAAGCAGTTTATTTATGATTGGAAAGATGTAAGAGAGTCTCCTACACCATTTATTTTGGTCAGTTCAAAGCTTAAAATTTTACCATCAATTTCACACCCAAATCGAGTTTTGCAAAGTTTTTCGGAGAAAAGTCCATAAAGAGTCAAAGTAATTGATCCGATCGAAAACAAAAATGATGATAAGTCGGGCAATGCATTCAATGATTGCCAAGAGAACGAGGTTTCCATCAGTTTTCGGTGTAATATCTTTCTTGCTAAAGCTAGGAAATAATTTTATATTAGGGTGTAACATAAATAACCGGACTTTTTGGAAAAAAGTGAATTTTAAAAATGATGGCTGAACCAAATGAGATCCAGTTTGTATCATTCGAAAAATATTGGGTTGATGCATAATTAACAACCGCCGCTTCTCTGACTAGTCAAGTTCGGGATTAGGTTTCTCGAGAACCACTCAAACGATTTTTATCTTCTTTTTTTTTATTTCAAAACTAGATACATTAAAATATTTTTAAGCTAAAGAAGATTTCTGAAAATTGCCGAAACTTTTCTTATGAGAGCTTGAGAAAAAATTTTAGAAACGGTCAGAAATTTGGCGCAGAATTAGATAAAGTTTATAAAATTGGGATTTCTACATTCACATTTACAATTACAGCTGTTCTAGCAGGTTCAGCTCGAAATGTTCAGCTTAATCAAAGCTTGAATTGAGAATGACATCTTGCTGATGGTGCTACATAAAATTGTTGAACTTTTGTCTAACTCAAGGATAAAGTACTCTACAAATTTAGTCTGTACAAATTTAGTCTGTACAATTTTATCTGTACAATTTTATCTGTACAATTTTATCTGTACAATTTTATCTGTACAATTTTATCTGTACAATTTTATCTGTACAATTTTATCTGTACAATTTTATCTGTACAATTTTAGACTCGTCTCTCGAATAAAGCTGTCTCCATTGCTTACCCATTTCTCTACATGACTGGGCCGGTGACTTTATGGGCGATGACAATGCTGTATTTTGAGGATATCAATGGAACAACTAATTCATATGTAAGAAAAATGAGTATCAGAAGTATTAGTATACTTCCAATAGAGTATTAGTATAAAATATTGCTTGAATAGGTGAAAACTGACCCAAATTTGGCGCCTCTACTTGCAAAAGATGCACCACAAGCCTACATTTACTCGATGGAGAGACCGTATTTGTGGGTGAGTTGTGGAGAATGATGACTGTAATTTGTAATTTGATTATTTGAAAATTTTAGATTTTGCTATTGAAAATGGCGCTCGATGCCTGGTCGGGGATCATTTTCTTCTCTTTGACATTGATCAATGCTTCTGTTCGATCAATCACCGGTTTTTTGTGAATCAAAGAATTCACATCCACAAGTGACAATTAAACAGAGCTGCCTATTTTTATTACCTCAGCTGAATATTTTTTTTTTTTGCCAATCCCCATTTTTGACGACTAATCGACGATGACAGCCTGGGATTGGCATGCTTTTGGAAATCCCTCACTCCCGTCGTGGAAGATGATTCTCACTTGTGTTGTGGAAAGGGAAAATCGAAGGTGCATATTATAGCTGACATGTTATTGTGATCTCTCTGTGACATCGCTGGAACAAAGCGAGGACGATATTTCCACCCACAATGATCTTCCGACGAATGCCGAAGTGGTGCTGGAGGTATGGACCGGAAAACTCGATCGGATGGCTGCCCAAAGCCAGCCGAGCGACAAGGGTCCGCTTTTCTTCAACAGACAAGTGCTTTTCGGGAACACGGTGCGCACGATGATCAATGCAGCTGGTTACTAGAATTTAAATGGACCCTTCAAATATTGTCAGAGTTTGTTGCATTTTTACGTTTTTAATTACCTTTTCTTTAGCATTCAAGCATCCATCAATGCAAACAGGGAAAAACAGCTGACTTTTGTTGAGCCAAAAGATATCGTCAGGTAAATCTTGTTGCTTTCAATTCAAAAGAATTCTTAGGTACACGGGAAAGAAGCTTCGTCGAGACATGTTTCATAAGAGTACAATCTCGGATGGCACAATGAAAGGAAGAAAAAAGTGACTTCAAAATGAATCTGCAACAAATTACTACTTGTTTCGTTTGTTTATTCGCATCATTGTGATCATGCAAATTGTTTTGAACTTATTTGCTTTAATAAATTTGCTTATCTCGGAGTGGTTTCGCTGCCTTCTTAAATTTGTATTAACTCAAAGAAACCCGTCAAAAGATTTTAAAGTTTTGTCTTGGGTCGTTCAACAAGTGCACTTCACTTGGTTGTGCAGCTACATACCAACCGGGTTAAATCTGTTTTAATATACAGGGTCTCCGAAAAAAGTGGCCGGTTGAGTCCGAATTTTCCCGTTGTTTTTCGGCCATCGTGGGCGAAACGGTTTGCCCGGCACCCGTTTTGTTTTCGCTTTTGGTTCGCCAAGCCCTCCTGAAACAATTGGATTTCGTGTGGGATTCAAGTGTTTTCCATCAACATGCATTGCTTCAATTCTACCCGCACATAACCCAAATTTTTATTAAATAACAACGGTGAATTTAACGAAAAACCGAGCTGTGCTCAAAAATGAAAGATCCGTAAAGAATGAAAGGTGCAAAATTACAAAATAACAAAGGTAAAGGTTGCTTAAATGGGTTTGAAAGGTTGAAGAATTAATCGGGACGGATTTGGAAAAAACAAGGTAAAACAATATTCACAGGTATTAGTTCAATAGCAGCGTTTTTATTAATCGATCTCACGGCCCTAAAATATTATACTAGTATTAGTTCAAAAATAATAAGAAGACCTTTTTGATGTCGCGCATAAACTGCCGATGCTCTTCCTCGCTGCGCTTCAAATTTAGCATCATTTTGTTGGCGGGACAATACCTCAAAGTTCTATATTAAATAGGTAAAACTTCTCTTACATGTCTGTGTGATTAAATATTCCAACAGCTCCACATCGACGACAGGGTGACATTGAAGCCAACTTGGGGCAATTCTTCTTCGTGTGACCGTAGTAGTAACGCTGACCCGATGATCGACAATAGCTACATACCTCCTGAACTCGATACAAGCCTAATAAATGTATAAGATTTAAGTACCACGGGACCATTGAACTTTGGCGCTCCATTTTGATTTTGAAAAGGGTCAGTTATTGGTGGATGAGGCTAAAACAAGTGATTTTACAACAATTTACTTAAAAATCTAGTCTATTAAAATTCGACCTGACGAAAGACTGGTGAAAAAGCAATAGTTGGAATCCTTGGTCCTCGAACTGGCATTTGCATCAAACTTGGAAGAATTGAGAGCGGTCTGACTTTTCGCACCGGCACATTTTGTGGTCTCTAAATGAGAAATAAATAAAAAAAATGGTAAGCAATAAAATAAATTTCTTGTGATTAAGCGAATAATCCCACCGTCTCGTCGATATGACATGTCTGAAAGATAGGCCTTGGAGTCACTCGCATTGGAATCCTTGAGGTTGCTTGCATTGGAGTCCTTGAAGTTGTAGTGGCTTGCATTGGAGTCCTTGGAAAAGCGTCTTCGAATGGCGGAGCAACGATCTAATCAGACATTAGCCTAATTTCCATGCAGTAAACAAATACCATAGCAGCGGGTCGTTGAGAATGGCCATTTATACCAGTAATTGGTTGTCTCTGAATGGTCAGCTTAAATAATGATTGTTAATAATGAACTAATATAACAAACCAAATCGTCAAGCATCTGAGCACTGGCCTCCACGGCACCTTCACTACAACTCTGTGATCTTCGCTATAAATTAAAGAATGTAACTTCGAGTCCTGCAAAAAAATACCGAATTTTGACGCACACGCAAGCTCTCCATGAAATTGCCGTTTGATCCCTTAAAAAGACATATTAGTAAAAGAAAAAAGTATAAGCACTACCTGTAAGTTAGCCATTTGATTAGTGACAAAATCGCACTGGTTAGACTCGCTCTCGTTTCCCGGTAGACTGAAAAGCTTTAGGATAAAGTTTGCTTTTAAGACAAGACAACCTTTGAAGGGGTGGATCCATCCCTGGTTATTATTTGTTAGATTCACTAAAATATAGATTTAAACTAACGCAGTAAAGAATGAAAAGTAAAAACGTGTTACTGGCACAAACGTAACTAAAAATGACCGAGTTGCACAATTTTATATGGCCAATCTCAAATATTTTAGCATTCGCAGTTGTTTGCTTGAATATCTTTTCACCAGTAAATTCTTGAGGCCCTCTCATTTTTCGATCAAATTACCGTGTGTAACATTTCAAAGTTTGAAAAACACCATACACTCATCAAAAAGTATCATTTAAAAGTTTCCGACTTTGAGCGAAGTTTTTTTATGATTGAAGCAGAACCACGATTGTTACAATTTATTAAGTTAACACCAAAAACGGTGATAATTACAAAAAAAATCAGCTAAACAGTCTAGTCGGTAAATTCTCAGAAAAGCGAGAGGTAAATCCAATGTCACAACAGGAAAAAATACTTTGGCTAGGCTTTGACAACATATACACAATTTTCGGGTTCTTTGATGATTGTGTCAAGGTCAAGTTGGTGGAGCGTATAAAATGAAAACTTTTAAAATCCAACTGAAGGAAATACCTGAACCAAATTTAGGTGTTACAGAGCAAATCCAAAAGCACAACACTATTGTTTCGATACGATTTTCTCGAGTTTTCCACAAAGTTCTTCCATATGTGACTAAATAGAAAGTGAGTGAGGAATGCGAAAACACACCAGTAAATAAGTGCTCTTAAAACCCTCGTTGTCCCGAATAGGTGGAGTATGCGCACGATGAGCTGCATGTTGGTCGCAAGAAATCTAAACTAGCTGCATAGATCAAAGTTTATAGTTAACCAAAATCAAATATTCAACTTTCCTTTTGCTATAACAAATTAAACTACAAACCGGTGCTTGTTCGGCGAGATGATTGATGAAAATTGAGTCCGAATGAAGCGCAGGAAGAAGAACAAACTCACCCGCATAGCTGAAGTCGAAATTTTTCTCCATTGAAATCACTTCTCGAGTCACCGCAAGGTTAGGATAGATCTAAACCACAATACTACTTGATTTCAATAAAGCCAACCGTGTAAAGCACATTTTGTTTCGAATGGCCGTAAGTCGCCGTGTCTACAAACCATTTTTGAGGTAGGGGTTGAGCAATCCCTAAAAAAATGCTTAATCGTTGACAAACATGTCAAAAAAAAAAACAGAACCTGGTATACGAAGAGCAGCAGGATGCGGCACTGGGATGGAGTGGCACTTTGAATTCCATCCACGTCTCCTGTGCACTAGCATCGTTTTCTGAACTAAAAATAAATATGTAATACGGAAAAATGTAAAAAGTGATGTGCCGTCGTCACGTTTTTCTTTTTACGGCATCAACACTGGGTACGATAGCTGGCGCACAGTAGTGCACTTTAGAAAACAATCGTGGCGTAACCAGCGAAGCTGATCAAAAAAAAACGAAACTAATAAAGAAAACAAAACTAATCAAAGAAAAAAAACGAACCTCTTCGTGTCGTAGAAGACTCAAATAAAATTTTTGATTTTCCTGTCTTTTTCTCTGGGAGTAGGCCGTATGTAAATTTATGTTCGTATGCAAATGCATCAATGATGACTGAATGGCTTTTACAAGCCTGTCTATTAACTTGTTTTACCGTAATCCGAAATAATGAACGATCTATGATGTAGCTGACATGGATCATTTCATCATTTCTCGCGAACTGATGAATGATGAAGTCGTAGTCTTGCTAAAACTGGAGGCAAAGTCCATGTCGATTTCTCAAGATTTCTAAAAATAAACGACGCACACTTTTATACAAAAAAAAAACGAGAAAAACGAGAAAAACGAAGGAAAATCGCGAAAAGCGGCGGAAAGGCTATTGATCTGAGGGTCGCTGGTTCGACTTCCACCGGTGACAATATTTTTCAAAATTTTTTTGCTAAGATTCTGAAAATGCGTGTCTAGGGGTTATTTTTGACGCCGATCACGAAACACATGTTTTTAGCCTAGGTTTCTGCACGGAAAACTAACGAAACGTGAAAACAGCCATTTTTTGGCTCTGCCGCCCTTTACTAAAATAGCTGTAAAAACTTTTAGAAAAGAGATATCTCAAAACGGTTTTTACCAATCGATCCGTCTTGAATTCAGCTTTAGGATGAGCTATAAAACGTCAAAATTCGACAAATTTAAGGTACTCTCCCAAAAAATCGGGAAGGACTTTTCCATCAACCCAATATGATGTAGCTGACATGGATGATTTCATCATTTCTTGCTAACTCTTGCTAAAACTGGAGGCAAAGTCCATGTCGATTTCTCAAGATTTCTGAAAATAAACGACGCACACTCTTCTTAGACTTTGACCGGACTTGGGATGGTTGGTTGACCGGAAATCTCTTGCTTGCATTCATCCATTCTTTGCCCATTGCACTTTACCCTCTTACTCATTGCTCTGTTTGTTTCCCTTCTTGCAAATCATTGATTTATTGTCCTTTCGGGATTTTCTATCCATTTTTTTCTTTTCTTTTCTTTCCAGCTGTTTGTGTTCTTGTTTTTTTTGCATCCTTTTGACGCCCGTAAAATCTTATCTCTTTTCTCGTTTCCTTGACGGTTGGACAAGGTCTGAAGTTTCCTTGCATTTTTGCCAATTGAACGCTACAGAGAGGAGGCAAGTTTGGTGATACGAAAAGAGATCTGAGAATTAGCTACAAAACAAATTGCAGAGTTGCAAATAACAACAAAAACAATTTACCGTTTACTCGTCTATCATTAGTTAATCTAGCAAATACGGTTAATAATTGCAAAAGAAAAAAAAATAGGTCTAATGGGAGTGGGACAAATGGACAAAAGCGTGTGGAACCAATTTGAAAGACAAAAAGGCTAGGTCAAATTACAGAAAATTGTTGATTTTTCTCTTTGTATAACTCCGTCCGTTCGCTTCTACAAGCTCTGATATGTCAAAATTTCGATTCTACGCCCTAAAATTACCTAGAAAAACAACATTTGGAATAGAAATTGGTTAATAGTAGCTTTTTAGAGCTTTTTAAAACGCGAAAAAAGGTGCGCTAATGGGCTAAATGCGGAAAAAAAGGTGCGCAAATGTGCGGGTGCGCAAAAAAGGTCGCATTTGTCCCACTCCGAGTCTAATCCAAAAGAGTCTTCTGCATAAATGAATATCTTAAGACTCATCCAAATTTTAAATATGCAACTACTTTAGACTTCAGTAAGTTCGATTTATTCAAACTTGACCTCATTGTCAGTTAACTTCAACTACATTAAAGCTTAAATTCAGTGACCAAAGTCAACCGCCAAAGTCATTTCCCCATCGATGTGTCTTCTGTTTCACAATTCCAGAATCTAGCTACACTCCGTGGTCAAAGCCACATCTCAGCACTCCATCGATTCCCCATCGATGTGTCTTCTGTTTCACAATTCCAGAACCTAGCTACACTCCGTGATCAAAGCGACATTTCAGCACCCCATCTTTGAACCTTGTACGCAAATTTTTTCGCAGTTTTTATGGGCAGTTGAGTGGAAAAAAAAGAACTGTGCTTTTGATGGAAGAAATGAAGAAAGACAGCGAAAAGAAAGATGGTGGTGTGATCGGGCGATCGGCAAAGAGGGTGACTACGCTTTGTAGTCAGTCCCCTTCCCCCATTCCCACTTTTCCCATTTCTCTCACTCTTTTCCCCCTCCATCAACCCTCGTCGAAGATAAAAGGACCCAAATGACCCCCAGAATCTCGGAGAGCTTGTCTTACAGATTTCTTTGGAAAAATTTTGCTTTGTAAATAATCACAAAGTCCATTTGTGATTGGCTTTTCTTTGTCTGAAATGAATTTTCTTTAATTTTATACATTTATCGAACTTTATGCCTATTAGCAAACAGTTTTCACTTCTAAAATTCGAATCTAAAGAATTTTGCACTTTAGAAAACACAAAACTGTTTATTAACAATGAGTAAAATGAGTAAAATGAGTAAAAGAGTAACTCCGGTGTCTATTAAGTAAGACATTTTCTTACAGTATCCCTTATTGACTGAATATCTTTGATTGTAAGCTTTTATAGTACTTTAGCGTTTAATGTACCCCTTATTAACTGAATATCTTTGATTGTAAGCTTTTATTGTACTTTAGCGTTTAATGTGCCTCTTATTAATTGAATATCCTTGATTGTAAGCTTTTATAGTACTTTAGCGTTTAATGTACCTCTTATTAACTGAATACCTTTGATTCTAAGCTTTTATTGTACTTTAGCCTTTAATACACCTCTTATTAACTGAATATCTTTAGATTTAACGTCTATAAGTCCTTAAGTTCTTTCGATAACTCTTTGACTTTCTAACTTTTCACTGAATCAATTTCTGTGTACATTTAAACAAAAAAAGTGCCCTTTCATTGCACCAAAAAAAAAACTTTCATTTTAAGTGCATTCTTTTGATGAAATCTCTTTTGATGACATCAAAACATGCCTTTTTGAAAAGATTTTTGAGTTATTTTTGGCAAAACAATTTCCCCGCAAATATTCTTCATTTCAAAATCGAAATTTTAAAAAAACTGCCTTTAAAAAATGAAATTTCCTTGAAAATCTCGAATTTCACTTCGTTATCATCCCTTTTGGGATCTCTCCGATCAATTGATCCGATTGATCCGAGAGATCAATTGATCCGATTGATCCGAGATTGATCAGCTTAAAATTTAAGGCCAACAAGATCGAAGTTCGGGCTTTTTTTCGGTTTCTTTGCAATTTGCAATTTTTCTATCAGATAACTGATTTGTGTGTCTCTAGGATGGCTCTCATTCCATTTTCCCCCCCTCCCCACTTTTTTGGGCGATGTCTCTTCTGTTCTTTTATAGCTTTTCTCTCGCCACCATCAAATCACGCCACCGCTGACCCCCCTCCTTCCCCTCTTTCAACCGATCCAATCCTCATTCTATCACCCTATTTCAGCAAAAGTCTTCCTTGTTTTAAAAACCTAGCTATAGATAAGGTATCTACAGAAGACGAGATGTACTGTAGCTTTTAAGCTCTTTTGATTTCATGCTTTGTACATACAGTAAACTTCTAGCCTCATTTCGCTTCTAGCCACTAAGCCTTCTAGCCTTCTAGCCACTAAGCCTTCTAGCCACTAAGCCTTCTAGCCTTCTAGTCACTAAGCCTTCTAGCCTTCTAGCCACTAAGCCTTCTAGCCACTAAGCCTTCTAGCCTTCTAGCCACTAAGCCTTCTAGCCACTAAGCCTTCTAGCCACTAAGCCTTCTAGCCTTCTAGTCACTAAGCCTTCTAGCCTTCTAGCTACTAAGCCTCCTAGCCTTCTAGCTACTAAGCCTTCTAGCCTCATATCTCACTAAAGTTTCCCAGAATAAGGTTAAACCCAGAAAGGTTTAAAGTCTTACGTCAAAGTCAAGATACGGTATTTCGAATTTCAACTAAAGCAAAAGATATTCAGTCATTCATTCCTTAGGCTAGACATATATTCTGACATACTGTAGAGAGCCAAGATGTTTTTTTTTGTAAAATTGCAGTATCTTTACATTTTGATAGCTTTTTACTGTACTTTACACTACAAATGACTTTTTTTTGCCCCTATCTCGCCTTTTTCTTAGGATTTGAACTCGTTAAACGATCACTGATCACTCTTCTCTTATCGCTTTGATCAGAAAACAAACATCGCAAATAAGCCTATCATTTTTTTTTTCTTTTTTTTTTTCATTTTTGTTTACTGTATCTTTTGTTTTCATTTAATTACACGAAAAACCGACTTTGATTTTAGTTTTGAGAACTTGAAAGACTCCAAGGAAATCTTAAGAATGACGGTCGTCACAAAAACCTCCGGCTCAAAGAACAAATATCAAAAGGTCGAGAGAGATCAAGCGATTAGTGTGAGTTGAATGAAGATGCATAGAAATTAAATGAAAAAGAAAGATAGACAGACAGTAATCCAGACAGATAGACAGTAATCTAGACAATACGGTATGTAAGATATGTTCACAAAAGCCATCAGAATTCTATCTACAGTACTGGACAATGAAATATGATATTTGAAAAACGATAGTCACTTTCGCGCGCCTGTAACTCCCTTGTCTTTGCGTTTAAACTATTAGTGTTCTACATTTTCTGAAAGCTCTTTTCAAGGGCTATTCAATGGCTACACAATGGTAGTATTAATATTTAGAAATACGGTAAAGACAAGGGAGTTACAGACGCGCGAAAGTGACGATCTTTTTTCAAATTGTCAAATTCAAATTGACGATCATTGTCCAGTAGTGTAGATGCATATGAAAAAGAAATTCATCTTTAAATAATAACGTTGAAATGAATTCAAAACATTATTTGAAATGAATTCAAATAATCAAATATATTTCAGGATCAATTCCTCTCAGCTGACCTCGAGGAAATGGAGAGACTTCAAGAAGAAAGCAAGAAGGTTAATTCAAGAAAAACATTCAAAGCTTTAGCTTTAATTCTATTCTAGAGTTAATTCTAGAGTTATTTTAAATCATTAAACTATTCAGATGAAATACCGAGCAGCAGTCGTTTGGCGAAACGTGATCCTCTTCATTTTTCTTCACATTGGCGCTTTTTGGGGCGTTTATCACATGTTCACCGAAGCGAAATGGGCCACCGTTGCATGGAGTAAGTTTAAAATATAGAAATAAATATATAATATCTAAAATATTGTATACTCAACTAATAGTATACTGCTTGTGAGTATTACAGTATTGTTAAGGTTACCCAGTACAGTCAGTGCTTATTTAACTGCCTATTTACTAAATAGTTAGATCTTTAGTACTTATCTAACTGTAAATTGAAAGTAAATATATCAAATTATCGAATTTCTTTCAGCTTTCGGTCTCTGGGTGTTCTCAGGAGTGGGCATTACGGCTGGCGCTCATCGTCTTTGGGCTCATCGCTCCTACAAAGCTACCCTTCCAGCTAGAATCATTCTCATGATTTGTCAAACGATGGCTTTCCAAGTAATAATTGAATTCAATAATGGATTGGAATGAAGTCTTTAAGTATACACAATTTGATGAAAGAGATTACGATAGAGAATGAAAGAGAATGAAAGAGAATGAGAGAGAATGAGAGAGAATGAGAGAGAATGAGAGAGAATGAGAGAGAATGAGAGGAATAGAGAGAATAAGGATGAAGAGATGAGAATGAGGTGTGGATGGAATGAATGGATGAGGGAATGAAAGAGAATGAAAGAGAATGAGAGAGAATGAGAGAGAATGAGAGAGAATGAGAGAGAATGAAGGAGAATGAAAGAGAATGAAAGAGAATGAAAGAGAATGAGAGAGAATGAGAGAGAATGAGAGAGAATGAAAGAGATCTCCATAATTCCCATCGAAATTTCCCTTTCCAGCTAGAATTCTTAGAAATTCTTAGAAAATCAATATATCAATCTGAAATCGATTTCTATTCCTCTTTTCAGAATGACATTATCGAGTGGGCTCGTGATCATCGTTGCCATCACAAATGGACTGATACTGATGCCGATCCACATAACACTCGACGAGGTTTGAAAATGTTATTAAACTATTAAACTATTAAACTATCAAACTATTAAAATATCAAACTATCAAAATATTAAACTATTAAACTATTAAACTATCAAACTATCAAACTATTAAACTATCAAACTATTAAAATATTAAACTATCAAAGCATTAACCTATTAAACTATTAAAGCATTAAACTATCAAACTATCAAACTATCAAACTATCAAACTATTAAACTATTAAAGTATTAAACAATTAAACTATTAAAGCATTAAACTATTAAACTATTAAAATAATAAAATATTAAAGCATTAAACTATTAAACTATTAAAGCATTAACCTATTAAACTTAAAAATTTGAAGGCTTCTTCTTCGCTCACATGGGATGGTTGTTGATGAAGAAGCATCCACAAGTGAAAGAAAATGGAGGAAAACTTGACTTAAGTGATCTCTTTGAAGATCCCGTTTGCACTTTCCAGAGAAAGTGAGTTTAAAAACTCAAAATCTTTTAAAATATAATTCGATCAAATTTTCAGATATTATCTTCCATTGGTTGCTCTTATTTGTTTCCTTTTGCCGACAGCGATTCCTGTGTTTTTGTGGGGTGAATCGGCTGCTGTCGCCTATACAACAGCCGCTGTATTCCGTTATTGTTGGACACTTCATGCCACTTGGTTTGCTTTATATCATTCAAATTTTATTATTGAAATTAAAGAATTACTATTAGAAGGCTATTAGAAAGGCTATTAGAAAGGCTATTAGAAGAATTTTCTTGATTAACAAATCCTAGGTGTGTCAACTCATTCGCTCACTATATCGGTTATAAACCGTACGATCGAACGATCACTTCAGTCGAATCGGTTTGGACAACATTGGTTGCTGTTGGTGAAGGAGGACACAACTTTCATCACACTTTCCCTCAAGTGAGTACTTGTACTGTACAAATTGTACTTCTACTGTACAAATTGTACTTGTACTGTACAAATTGTACCTGTACATGAAGTGGAGATGAATAAGTGAAGTTCTAACTAAATGATTATCAGATTTTTCTCGAAACAATGCTTATTTTCTAGGATTATCGTGCCTCAGAGTATTCAATTCAATACAATTGGACTCGAATGTTAATTGATACATTCGCCGCTTTGGGATGGGTTTATGATCGGAAAATCGTTGCTGATGAAGTGATTCAGAGACAGGTGAGTGAATGGACGAGAACTGAAAGACCAAGAAGAATACTACAGTCACAGCCAATAGGTTTACTGTAGCTTTTGGGGGGTAAAAGTTAAGCTATAGGATTACTGGAACTTGTCACTTTTATTGAATCTATTTCCAGATCGAAAAACACGGCGGTTTGAAGAGTCACGAACACTAAACTCTTCACTTTTTTCAGCCATCTCATTTCATTTTTTGTTTTCTTGCTTTTTCCTTTCTCGATTCTCATCTCGGGTATCCTATTTTCCGATTTTGCCTCATTTTGGTGTACATTCATTGTTGGTTAATGTTTTTCTTTCCTCGCTTAATGGCTTTGCATATTATCGATAAAGATTGTAGTCAGCACAATCCTGAGAAAATCCAGAGAAAAAAACTCAAGTCAGATCGAATTGTTCTCTCAATTAAGCGACTCTTTAAGTAATGCAATGGTTTAACAGGATGTGGAAATTGTAGCAAAAAAATTGGGGGCGGGAATTGGTCCCAGGGGTTTGGGCATGGTGGGGCCGAGGCCGGCCGAGCCGGATGAATCGCTCAAGGCTCCTTCCCCTTTGCGGATTACACAAGAGAGCATCTATCCATCAGGGACGTGTGCCAGATGGAGAGCGATTACGCGACCGGACAACGAACAGTCGCCAAACATTTACACACGGGATTTTCTCTTTTGCTTTGTAGATGATGCAAAAAGAGCTGTAAATTTGTACTTAAGGGTTTTCGGGGTCGGGCAACCGATTGGAGCTATTCATTCTATTAGTCGAGCAATTAGAACTCAGATTTATAATGATTAGTCTAAACTTTTAGATAAATTCGGAAACTAGAACTAGAGTCTCTACTGTTAGTACTATCTAGGACTCTTGTAGTTTTGGTGGACATTAATGCCATGAACATCCATTTCATGAACTCCATTTTGTCACATTTCAAAAGCAAACATTTTCCAAACATGGATTCAATGTGGGATTGAGAACGGCGGAGGGCCGAAGAAGGCCAGCGGAAGGCCGATGTCAATCTCTTGTATTCAAAAAGAAAAAAATGAAAGGCAAATGAGGGAAAAAGAAGGGAGAAGATGGAAGGATGGGCATTGACTCTTCCCCTCAACCCGAGAAGATGTCCCGGAGAGGTCCCCATCCCTCTTTTCCCTTCTCTTTCCCATTCCATCCCCTTCCATCCCCTTCCGAACACTCTTTTCTTTTTCCCTTTTCTCCTTTTTTATATCTTCTGAACTCTCTTTTCTTCAAAAAAATGAGTTTTTCAAAAAACGGCCCTTCCCGTCCCGATTCTCTGATGAGAACTGCCTCGAGGCATCTGAGTTCGCTCAAGTTCTTTTTTAAATAAAAATTTTTAAAAACAATATACAGTTTTGGCAAATTAATAGCTGCTTAATAGATTAATAACCGAAATTGACTTGAAATTTTAAGAGACATGTTAATGATTAGTTAGAGATTAGTTAGAGATTAGTTAGAGATTAGTTAAAGATTAGTTAAAGATTAGTTAGAGATTAGTTAGAGATTAGTTAGAGATTAGTTAGAGATTAGTTAGAGATTAGTTAGAGATTAGTTAGAGATTAGTTAATGATTACAATCTAGCTCAGAGAGAATGTTTCAAAACAAACTCGAATCAACATTTTTGTTCTTGATTCTATTTTCAAATTTTTGATTAATTTAAAGGCTTTATCTAAAAGTTTTGGCATTCTCAAGTAAGAGTACAGAGGTACAGAGGTACAGAGGCTTTTGAGAGGCTATTTTCAATTGAAAACTTGAATTTCTTCTTCAATTAGTTTTATAACTTTTTAAAGAAATTTAGAAGCGAATTTGAATGTGTTTATATTTGAAGTTTGAAAATATTTGAATGTCTAGTTCATATCGAAATCTAACATTCATTCATTCGAATTGCTCATGTTGAACTCAATCTCTTTTCATTCTCTTATCAATATCAATATCAATATCTGTTTTTTAAATCTCTAAAATATCCATTCGAACTTCTCAATTCTCTTTTTTTGTTTTCTTTTGTCTCATGTGTTCCTTTCAGTGTAATACCTTTTTTTTTGCAGCTTTTCTGCAGTTTTCCAATGAGCAAAACTCTCATGTCAAACAAGAAAATGAAATAATATTTGAAAATCATTTTATTTGATTCGATATTATATGGATTTTATTGAAAATAGCATTTGATAGCTTGCCGATTTGTTCAAACTGTTTTGTTTGATGTTCAAAGCTATTTGTTCGATGTTCAGAACGATTTGTTCGATGTTCAAAAGTGTTTTGTTCGATGTTCAAAACTTTTCCCCCTATTGATCAGTGATTCAGATAGAAAACTTGCTTTTTGTAAATGATCAAATTTTACAAAAAAAAATTAATGTACAGTACTGGACAATGAAATATGATATTTGAAAAAAGATCGTCACTTTCGCGCGTCTGTAACTCCCTTGTCTTTGAGCTTAAACTATTAGTGTTCTACATTTTCCGAAAGCTCTTTTCAAGGGCTACACAATGGTAATATTAATATTTAAAAATACGATAAAGACAAGGGAGTTACAGACGCGCGAAAGTGACGATCTTTTTTCAGAATATCATATTTCATTGTCCAGTAGTGTAGATAGAATTCTGATGGCTTTTGTGAACATATACCGTATTGTCTTACATACCGTATTGTCTAGATTACTGTCTATCTGTCTGGATTAGCTGAATCGATTTCAAATAAATCATCTATTTTTCTTTTTTTTTTCTTTTTTTCTTCAAAACCAAATGAAATTCTCATATTTTCAAGTGAATTTATGTCTCTTTAGCGGTTCGAAAAATAGAAAAAAAGGCTAAATTTCATTGAAAATCCAAAAAAAAGGCTAAATTTCATTGCAAAATCCAAAAAAAAGTCTAAATTTTGCTAAATTTTGCTAAATTTGGATAGATTTTAGATAAAAGTTGCAATCTTTTTTTCTCAAAGCAATCTTTTTTCTCAAAGCAATCATTTTCTCAACTCATCAATTATTTTTTTTGTTTGGGAGATCGATGAAAAGAAAATGGAAAAGGAGAAAATTTAAAAAATAGGGGAACGACCTTGAATCAATCGGGGGAATTGACTGTTGAAATTCATCCCATTTTGCATGTTTATCAGTTTAAAGGCGCAGATTGTTGAGTAGAGCACTTTATTTCTTTCTAAATAAAGTATTTATATATATATATATGTCGTAGCCGGTTATGAATGAAATTTTTTGGCAAATCTTTCTAGTAGAGCAACCCTTTAATGTATGAGGACAATATTATATCATCTTGTAGCGAATTAAATTCTGCGATTGTTGAGTAGTTTAAAGGCGCTGATTGTTGAGTAACTTCTCGTACTTCTCTTTTTCATTGCATAGAGTTTACATTTTGAAGGAAATTTCTATAAACTTGTTGTTGAGATTTGTGTGGTTGATTTGTTGATTTGTTGTGAAAGGTAGTAAAGGGTTTGTTGTCTGTTGTCTCTTGTCTCTTGATGAGACAAGTGTCCTTGTCTTCTCTTTACTCTCATCTTTACCTTTCCCCCCGCCTCATTCTTTCAGCAATCGCATTTAGAATCTTGCTTCTTTACCCCAGATTTCTTACTCAAATTTTGGATTTTATTTTGAAATTTCTTTAACTCTCAATAAGGTTTAGCATCAATTTTAAACACAAATTTACCTTTCTGCATTTTTTTGGCATTCTTGGTTTTTTGGCTTAGGCTTAGGCTTTAGGCTCAGGCTTAGGCTCAGGCTTAGGCTCAGGCTTAGGCTCAGGCTTAGGCTCAGGCTTAGGCTCAGGCTTAGGCTCAGGCTTAGGCTCAGGCTCAGGCTTAGGCTCAGGCTTAGGCTCAGGCTTAGGCTCAGGCTTAGGCTCAGGCTCAGGCTCAGGCTTAGGCTTTGATCAACACATTCAACATCTCAACAAGGGCCATACTAAAGCTCATTTCTTGGCATTCTTTTTATTCTCAAAAAACCTTAGCATTGTATAGTTGAGAATTGAATCTCTTATCATAGATTTGGTTTATCATAGCGCCGTCTTATCATAGATTTGGTTGAGTGCTTTAAAATGTCTTTAAAATTTTTTTCAGCTAAACTCGAGGCTTTTGGCGACTAGGCGTGGCTCTCTTATCTTTTATCTTTTATCTTTATCCAAATCTGCTTTCTCTAAATCCTCTAGAGCTTTTTTTGTAAATCGTGTGATTAAAGTTTGGAATGCCCTTCCCGACAAGTTGCGTTTGATCTCCACCGTGTCTGATTTTAAAAGGGCTACTTCGTTGCATTTTAAGTGACTTTGTCATCTTTTATCTGCTACATTTTTCATGTCGTTTTCGCACTTTATTTCTTTCTAAATAAAGTATTTATATGTTGTGTCCGATTTAGATTTTCGTCCGATTTAGATTGAACTTATCGCGGACGTCCGATTTAGATTACAGTCTATGTCGGACGTCCGATTTAGATTCAATCTAAATCGGACGGAAATCTAAATCGGACACAACATATATACAAATTCCAAACACCAAAGAGAAAAAGAAAAAGTTTTTCATTCTCAATTAGAATAAAGTAATGGCTTATGTTTAAACTTTATATGAAATCTATATCTATAATTCGTTACGGATCATTTTTACAGCAAGAACTATCACCACAGATTAAAATGTGTTCCTTGTTTTCTAAAACGTTGCAACTTTCGGAAACTATCTCCTAATCTTGCCTACTGTTTTGACCAATCAACCGATAGAGAACTTTCTACACATTTTAATATTAGACTTTATTATTAGACTTTTTTTGTACTCCTTTTATTAATCATTAGCTTTTATTAGTTATCTTCGTTATTTTCTTTTGAATTGAACTCTTTTGAAGTAAAGCTAACTTTTACAATTCACTTTTCAGTCTCTACAACAACAACAGTAATGCGATTGCTTGTTTTACTCATTTCATTGAGTTCAATATGTTTAGTAATTGGATGGAGGTAATAAATTCAAGAAATTAATTCAAATCTAGATTCAAAACTAGATTCAAATCTAGATTCAAAACTAGATTCAAAACTAGATCCAAATCCAATTTTCAGATGTTATGCGTGTAATTCGGATAGAGAAGGAACAAAGTGTTTAGATGAAAGTCTTGACAAAAATCTTTTGAAAAGTAGGTTCATGTAATATTTCATTCAGAAGGATTGAGAAAATCAATCATTAAAAAAACAATATCTTTAAATAACCAAAGATCTATACTTATCCCAATTGAATCCCGTACATAAATCCAGTTTTTTTTGCAGTGTACATACCGTAATACCTATAATAGTAGCGAGCACTCCGTACAGTCGCGTAGTCGCAAAAAATTATTACTAAATCATTTTTTTCTAAGCGCCCATGATTTCTAAAAATACATGTCTAGTATCAAAAAATAGCCCAGAATTCCAGCTTTCATTTGATATTTAAGCGCACACTGTAGCATAAACAGGTGGCGAGAAAAATGCGTCCAAAGCTAGACTACGCAACGCTCCGCCCCGTCATTATGGGGGTGGCTACTATTACAGGTATTACGGTAAGATTTTCTAGAGTGTCCCACAAAAATGATCGATGGAACAGTGCATCAACCAATCGGATGTCGAAAAACGGAACAATATGTTGGAAGTGAGCTGGTTACGGTAGAACTAAGCATATAGGTTTACTGTAGAACTAATTAGCTTATAAGGTTAAAACCTGTGATCCGAACTGCCACAATAAACGTTTTTAGGTCAATTCACGATGATTCGAGAGTGTGCCTACACGGGTAGCGATGTACGAAACAAGAATAACAAAGTAGGGAAACAAAGTCAAGGGAAACAATCAATGCAAATCAATCTAGGGCTCAACCGGTGTCTCGAGATGGACAAATCAGTGCTCGGATGAGCACGGATGCAATGGTGAGTGAGAGGAAATCTTGGATTATCAAAACTTTGGAAAAGTTGAATGCTAAGTCTTTAGAACAATTGGATATCATTGTCAATCTTTGAAGCTGAATAGAACTTGATAAACTTGTAAGATTTGAGAGCTGGGTATTCAAAAGAGAATGAGTATCCTTGGTGGGTATTATCAAGAGTCTAAGAAAGCAGGGTCATTTGCGCAACTCGCCATAACTTTCTTCTAAGTGGGCCAATCTTTATAATTTTGGTTTCATTTTGTTGCACTTATTGAGATCTACAAAATGAAACCAAAAATCATAAAGATTGGCCCACTTAGAAGAAAGTTATGGCGAGTTGCGCAAAAAAAATTGCTGAAATTAGCCTACCTCAAAAGGTGACTCTACGGTGGATTGCTGTAGAAAGGGAGGCAATTTACTGTTTAATTGGGAGTGGGACAAATGCTACAATTTTTGCGCTACGGACATTTGCGCACCTTTTTTTCCGCACCTTGCCCATTAGCGCACCTTTTTTCGCGTTTTAAAAAAGCTCTAAAAAGCTAATATTAACCAATTTCTATTCCAAAAGTTGTTTTTCTAGGTAATTTTCGGGCGTAGAATCGAAATTTTGACATATCAGAGCTTGTGGAAGCGAATGGACGGAGTTATACAAAGAGAAAGATCGACAATTTTCTGTAATTTGATCTAGCCGTTTTGTCTTTCAAATTGCTTCCACACGCTCTGTTATGTCAAAATTTGAATTCGACACTCTCAAATTACCTAGAAAAACAAATTTTGGAATAGAAATTGGTTAATATTAGTTTTTAGAGCTTTTTTAAAACGCGAAAGAAGGTGCGCTAATGGGCTAAGTGCGGAAAAAAGGTGCGCAAATGTCCGGGTGCGCAAAAAAACGGTCGCATTTGTCCCACTCCCGTTTAATTTGTAAATTTCTACAATCACAGCCTGACTTCTGAACAAGGAATGATCCAAATTACAATACTCATCCCATTTGCAGGCATTTCCCCGATTTCTCCCCTTCTCACGATAATCGCCTCGTTCATGTGCGCCATTTTGCTGCTCAAATAAATTTGAGTGCTCATTTTATCTCATTTAATTGATATTTGTTACAGGTTTATCTCTTTTTTTTTATTTTAACACATAGAATTGTGATTGATAGTGGCTTTTTTTAGCTTAAAAACTTGAAAAATCGCTGTTAATCCCTTTTAGTCTTTTTCTTTTGTCTGAGAACTGAGCTCTTGAGCCAAATTTTTGCTCATTTCTTGAATGCTATGTCATTATTGAATTGATTTATAATAAAAGATGAATATTTAGAAGAATGCAAATAAAACACAGCAATTCTACTAGAATTGAGAAAAATTTGAATAGAGTAAAAGTTGCATTTAAGCGCTTAATAAAACGGAGCTTAAACAGGACAAAAAAATCATTTCTGATTTCTTTTGTCTTCTTATTCTTTTGCCGGAGAGATGTCTTCGAGTGATGAGAAGCAGCTCGTCACGCTGCATTGGACCGATCTCTACGTCGAAACGACTCGCAAACGAAAATTACTCAATGGAGTGTCGGGTAAGCGCTTTTAGATATCGTTATTCATATATTGAAAGGCTTTTAAAACTAAAACACATATCTTCAACGAACGGGTTGAAGATAAAGGTTCGGCTTTGTTATTAACATTCTCAACCTTTCTCTATAATTTTTTTTATCACTTTATGATTAAAAATACAAGCTTATAGCTTAGTGATGTAGATTTGGTGTTATCCTGATGATTCAATCTTTTGTTATCATATTATCAATTTCTTTTTAGGTGTAGTGAATCCAGGTGAACTATGTGCACTGATGGGAGCAAGGTATATCCGTTTTAATCAAACTCGTTTATTTTTATTTAGTGGTGCCGGAAAGACGACCCTTCTCAACACGCTTTTACGCCGCAACACGAACGGGTTGAAGATAAAGGTTCGGCTTTGTTATTAACATAGTCATTTTGCTTGCTTAGGGTGACGTGTACGCGAACGGACAAGAAGTGAAACGATCAATCACAGGAATCAGTGGCTACGTTCAACAGGAGGATCTCTTTCTTGGATCGTTGACGGTACTACTTTGTTTTCTTGTAATTAACCAAAGCATTGTCCTAGGTGGAAGAACATCTGAATGTCCAAGCCCGTATGCGACTTTCAGCCACGATGAATGCACATCAGCGAAAAGAACGAGTGAAAGAAGTAAAAAGCATAGCGTTTGAGAAATTATGAAAGGTTTAGGTGATCACGTCGATGCTTCTCGAGAATGCCCGCAAATCCCGCATTGGGACGCCAGGAATCAAGAAAGTAGGATTGAATTTAGTTCTCAATTCAATATTTTCACGTTTAGGGAATCAGCGGCGGTGAAATGAAACGTTTATCCTTTGCGACGGCGCTTCTCAAACAGCCACCACTTCTTTTCTGCGACGAGCCAACAACTGGACTTGACTCACACATGGCTCTTCTTGTTGTTAAGGTACTATCAAGTATACTTATCACTGTTAACTATATTTTTAGCAACTCGAATTACTGGCAGCTGAAGGGATGACCATCGTGTGCACAATTCATCAGCCTAACCCCGAGACTTTCGAAATCTTCGATAAAGTTTGCTTGTTTTCTGTAAACTTAACACTATTTCGTTTAGGTTGTCTTCCTTTGCGGTGGTCGAGTTGCCTACATCGGTCCCCCGCCAGAAGCCGTGCATTTCTTCGCTTCAGCCGGCCATCTCATCCCGGAGCACTCGAATCCGGCAAATTTCTTCATTCAGGTTCAAAAATGTTTTGTCTTTGTTTTAATATTTCCTTTTTCAGTGCTTGGCAGTTGATCCTGAACACCCAGAAGAATCCAAACAGCAAGGAACTGCAATTTGTGATGCTTTTGAGAGCTCCGACTACTATCACAATATTGAGATGGAGATGGAAGAAGCGGCAAAACCACGAAAGCTTTACTCGATGCCTCCCCCTTCAGTGTTCACTCTCATTTTCGCTCTTTGGAAGCGGTAATCTATTATTATTAGTGTTTGGTTGAGTATTATTTTGTTTAGCTATATCATTGACAACTACCGAAATCCATCAGTTGTGGTGTCAAAATTTGTGCAAAAGGCTTTTATGGCAATCTTTCTCGGACTACTTTATCTCGATCATTGGGAGACTCATCCAACACAAGTTTGTAAAAAAAAGCTTAGTTCATTAAAGTTTTTTGTATTTTTAGAATGGTGTGCAGAATCTGAAAGGAGCCCTCTTCTACTATATTTCCGAGCTGACCTACGCAACTCTATATGGTGAAAATAATGTCTTGTAACTTTCAAAGGAATCTTTTTTAGGCATCCAAACGTATCTACCCGGCGATTTCCCTCTCCTTGTTCGAGAGTATCACGATGGAATTTTTCCGACCCTTAGCTACTATCTGGCACGGGTTGGTTCCTGTGGTTTTTGTACATTTATGTTTTCGCTTTTAGATATTCTCTTATTTGCCGTTTTTCTCACTCGACGGAATAATTTTCATATCAATCACCTACTGGATGATCGGCTTAACTGTAAATGCTGGAACCTTCTTCCTCACGTTGCTCATCGCATTGCTCGTCGAGTTGAGCTCTGCAAGTCTTGGAGTGATGATCTGTTCGGTAAAACATTTGATTTTTAAATTAACTTTCTTTTGTTTAGATTACGCCATCTTATTCAATCGCTGTATCGATTTCGGGCCCCATTTTGACCTTGTTCTCCATCACTGGTGGAATCTTCACAAACGTGGCCGCAATGCCCGGATGGATTTCCTGGACTCAATATCTGTCTTGGTATATCTTTTGTATTAAAAGTAAAATACATTTCGCGTTTTAGGTTCCGCTATGGCTACGAGTCTTTCATCATAAACGAGTTCGGCCGCAACAACTCTCGATATGCTGAAGGAGAAATACTGTGCAGGATTGGCACGGCTAATTGGACTAAATCGATTGTGGCGCAAGATCAATGCCTCAAAACCGGAACAGAAGTAACTTTACTTTACCTAGTTGTATTTCTATATTAACTTTCTTTTTCAGGTCGTCGAATCATTGAATTTCCACGAAAAGAATTGGTACTTCAACCTCGGAATCATGCCCATCTACGTACTCGTTGTTTATTCGATTGGTTACATTGGTCTGCTGTTCCGAGTTCAACGCGCAAGATAGGCTCAACGACTGCAAAGACGACTCTAGATTCTTTATGATTTATCTCAACTGTCCATGAATTTTGGGTAAAAAGATCTTGTGCTTGTATTTATTATTATTGCCGTGCTAAATAAAGCTTTGTAAAACAAATATTTAATATCATCGTATAACTGGAAATATACACGTGGAAAGTTATAGAAGTCGCAATAGCACATGAACATAAATAATAAACACATACTTTTGAAAACCGGTGTGTGTGAGTTGGTGGACCACGGTATTATCCCTGATCGTTAGGTGCTTTCATGATGACTTAGGATGATGCGTATAGTCGTGTCCATTCTTTAGCTGTTCGCAAAGCTTCAACCTCGTTCGTCTTCCATTGCTCAGCTACATCGGTTGCAAGAGGATCCTAAACATGAAAACATGGACGATATTTCAGAGCTGCAATTCAAAAGAAATTATGCTTAGCTAAAATGCTTCTCACTTTTAATTTGTTTCTGTTAATTAATAAGAAACCTCAGGATTTGGTGCTGACAAAAGAGCCTGAATTGAGAGCAAAACCGTTCGAATTTGAAGAGCAGGCGACCACTTATCTAAACACGCAATATTCAATCGAGTTCAAATTGAAATTGAAATTGGACTTGTCACTTTTCAAGATGAACTGGGTAACAAACATTAATGTTTACCGTTTAATGGCATAATCCAATTAATTCAATAAATTAAAATAAATCTTTACCTTTCAAAATATCCAAGCAAATTCTCCCCAATTTGTCTATGTTTGGATGATAAATTTTGGTCATAAATCGCACCTAAATGTAAAAACAAATAATATTATTTGCCCATTAAAAACAACCTTTGGCGCTGCCATAGGGTATTCTTCCGGTAAAAATAGCTCAAGTTTGAAGTCACCACCAGCAAATGGAGAATCATCGGGACCCGTAATACTAACGTGAAAATACCTAAAATTTTAACATGGAAAGGAACAACTCAAACAAGCTCACCTAGCATTGTTGTCATCAGGAGTTGCAGCAATTCCGGGTACAGGATCCTGCATCAATCGCTGTGTTTCCTTGATGATACGACGAGGCAATGCGCTCGCCATTCCTCGTTTGAGATTTTCTTGTGCAGCTTCTCTAAATATAAAACTGTTGCTTGAGAAAAGACGAAAAAACAACAAGTAAAAAGATTCTAAAAGGAAAGCCAAATATTTGCAAGCTCTTGCCACAGGTTATAATTCCTTGCAAAATAAAAACTGCAAGAAATGCTGGTCAGAAGGATAGTCAAATAGCTAACGATAGATAAAAATTAATAAAATAAATTCTTTCAAGATGTAAAAAGTTTTTTCTTAAAAAGGCCTAAGGGTGCGAAAAAAGGAGAGCGTTTCTAACCTTTATTTCAAAGGATATCGATTGAGTGGACAGGGTGAAGGAGAGAGCAGAGAAAAAGAAGGGAAAACGGGAAGAGAGAGGACAAAAGCACACACGGAACAGATACTCACACTCGCACACCCATACGTAACACAAAATCCCCCTCCATCACGTCTTCTACAAGGGTCCAAATTGAACTATTCGGAAAAAAGGATTGAGTGACGAATTATAGACACTTTTTTCGACTGTGTAGTTATATAAATGACTTAGAGCAATGAAACTCAATATTTTCGAGGCAAGAAGGCAGATTTTGGTTAGAAAAGAAGTAGTGATGGCAAAATTGCAAATGATTTCTCGAGAGATTTCAAATGATTTCCACAAATGACCCCAAGTTTATATACAATTTTTCGTAGGCAAGATTTGCGAATATTCAGCCTATTAACTGAATAGTGTTGCTTTTATTTATATAAATATAAATCAAAAAATCTGTCGGATTACGATAAATTTATGTATCCAACAAATGAGAAAACTGTGCTAATGAGCTATACTTATGGGTGAGTCACTGCGCAAAGTTTCCGCTAATAGGTCTAGGAGAGAAATCGGCGCAAATAGAGTTGAGGGAAATCGGGGCGGAGAGGGAAACAGATGCCTCTTAGGTCGAATTCTGGGACAATTTCCGAATTGATTCCACACTGCACTTATAATTTCTAGAAATTACCGTTTTCTTTTTGCAAAACGCTTAATGACCGGTATTTTTTTTTGGCTAAAAGTGCTACAAAATAGCTAAAATTGCACAAATTCTACGTCCAGACGTTATTTTTGTGCTATTCTCATTTCTAAGGCAATGGTTGCATCAATTTTTTTCCTATTCGATGCTAGACCATCATTCATGTAGACTAAACAAGAAAATAAAGGCATTTTTGCTTATTTAAATCCAATTTTGTTAGATTTTTTTCTTTAGATCAGTCTACTTTTGTCTACTGACCAGTCTTTTCTCTTTTTACCCTTGAGAAATCATTTCTTGAATGCCGAGTCGCTTATCAGCTAGCCGATTTCAAAAAAGAATTCAAGAATCTCTCGCGAGGTGCTAAGAAGTTATCGGACGATTCGTGAAAAAAAATCAGTTTTAATGGACGGGGAGTTCTCAGTCCATTGGAGAGAGAAGTGTGAAAGAATGGAAAGGAAAAGAGGACCTTTGCCCCCCTCTCTCCCCACAATGAGAGACAGAGAGTCCCCTCAAGTGCCCCCTCCCTTTCTTTCTGTTCCCCCCGTCTCCCTCCGCTGGGTCCGCCTCTGTGCCTGCAAAATGGCGTGAGCTGAGCGCTGCTTTTGAACTGCGCGCGATCACCCTTTCCCATTCTCACTAACTGCCACCCACAACTCTCGGTATCAAACGATCGTTTTTTGGAGCCTCCCCTTTCCTGACTATTTATTGGTCTTGTTTTATTTATGAACATTTTCATCGGATGTTTTGTCTTGTAACTTGCTTCTTGGACTATCTAATGTTGGCTTGTCAAAGATTTCTTAATCCAAAGCATAGGATATGGCTATTACCGTTTAGAAGTCTTGCCTTTCATGTTATGTATATCAGTTTTAGAGATAACTTTTTAACTTTTTATAATAGTAAACCTTGGAAATGTATCCAATATTGCTCTCCTCTTTCTAACTTTGCTCTATCTCTTTTGAAAACTCGAAATTCCTGAAATCACGCCTCACTTCCACAAATGTTTATCTTCTTTTTCCGAATTTTGATCAGACAGATTCCCCAAAAGATAATCTTTTCAAGAAGACTCTATTTTTAGGGCAAATTTTGGGGAATCCTCCCTCCCAATCACTCGATTCGAATCAAAATGTCGACCGATGTCGGCTTCACGGATATTTTCTTCGGTGAATGGGATGTGGAAAAAACAAAAATTTACATGAGCTACTTCCTGCCACTCACATATAAGGTAAAAGAATTTCGAGGGAAATTTTACAAAAACAAATCCTCCAGATCACAATCGGCTATTTGTTGGCCATCTATTTCGGGCAGAAATTGATGAAAAATAGGAAAGAATTCAAGTTGGATAATACATTGACCGTGTGGAATTTTGTGAGTTTTTGATAAAGTGCTAAAAGCTATAGTGTTTTCAATAGCAAAGTCTAAAATTTCAGCTGTTTGCCTTATTCTCGGGCATTGCCGCCTATAAATTGACGCCCGAGTTGGCGGGAGTTTGGAAAAATCATGGATTTGTTGGTGAGTGGACAAAATTTGTTGAAAGATATCAAGATATAGTAATAACTAAGCTATAATCAATTAAAGATTGAAAGTTTTAAGAAAAACTGCAATTTCTGATATCAATGAACTTTCGGTGCGGAAAAATGCGCGAAAAGAATCACGAGTGCCGAGTTATATATAACTCCTTTTCAAGATATTCAGCTGTTTAATTGATTTGGTGGGAAATTCCCTTCAAATTAAAGATATTCAATTTATTCAACGTGTAAAGAGGATTACTCGTAGTTGCTCGACCAAAAACGTTGATTAATCGAGTAAAAATTACTCATGCGAATTTTACTCGAGTATTTACTTACTCGGAAAGAACAAACTCTAGTTTGTAAAGCTTAATGCTTAATGCATAAAGCTTAATGCTTAATGCGTAAAGCTTAATGCTTAATGCGTAAAGCTTGATATTCAAAGTTCTATCAAATAACCGATTTTCGATATCAAAGCTCTTTTTTAACTTTTATTTCTAGCTAAAGTTGTTATCAAAGAATTGCTTAACGCCTTTCACAAAGGCTAACTTATAATATGTTTATCGTAATTATTCGAAAGAGCCCAATTTCAGCAACTCGCTTAGGCTTCCTAAAAGGTGGATACTTTGGAAAACTACCGTAATTCAACCGTCAGCTTTATATTCGATCAGCCAAATTTTGACATCATTGCCTGAGCCCTGTGATTCCTCGTCGAATAACACTAAAATCGGGCTGGACAGATGAAAACTAACAGTTTGATTATGGTAGTTTTCCCACTTTCTAGAAAACGCATTGCTCGTTAGGGACCCAGCCAAGACTCAAATAACTCAACTTCTTCATTTTTAGCATCATATTGTGATAATCACGACTACTACACCGATCCGTCGACGGGTTTTTGGGGCTGGATGTTCGTGATGAGTAAATTGCCCGAATTGGGAGACACCGCTTTCCTTGTGTTGAGGTTTGAATTGATGGATTTTGAATGATAAAAAAAAATGATTTCCAGAAAACGACCAGTCATTTTCATGCATTGGGCTCATCATGCGATCACCTACGTTTACGCCATTTTAACATATAGGTTTGTTTGCTTGATTTGAGAATAATAGCTATAAACAAAAATTTTAGTGAGATGCAAGCATGGGCAAGATGGTCTCTTGTATTGAATTTGATTGTACACACCATCATGTACACGTAGGTTTTTGAGGAAATTATTTAAAAAGAAGCTTTACTTTCATTTTATTTGTCTTTTAGATATTTCGGTCTTCGTGCTATGAAGATCGAATTGCCGAGACCGTTGGCCAAATTTATCACAACCATTCAAATTGTTCAGGTTTGGGGAAAGAT
Source organism: Mesorhabditis belari (assembly GCA_958450365.1). NCBI lineage: Eukaryota > Metazoa > Nematoda > Chromadorea > Rhabditida > Rhabditidae > Mesorhabditis > Mesorhabditis belari. The sequence goes on along the minus strand of CAUEEP010000727.1, from coordinate 1,314,065 downwards.
GATGAGTAATGAGAAAACTATTCAGATGAGAAATGAGAAAGCTATTCAGTTAAGGTTATAATTGGATAGTTTTAAGAGTTCGAAAGACTAGCTAGAGATTTTTAAAACCTATAAATCGAGAGCGATTGGTAGAACGCTTATTGGTAGATCTAGGTTAAGGATATTGATTTGATTTGTTCTCTCTTGCTTTAAAAGCTCTCTCAATTTCAGTTCGTGATCAGTTTGTGGATATTCGGACACGTGATCTTCATGAAATACTTCAACACTCGTTCATGTGCAGCCAGGTAAACGAATGAATGAAATAGAGAAAAGGAGGAATGGCACCACCCAGCTGTAGACATCACAGAGATCTTTTAAAGATCGAACCATTTTCTCTGTCTTTTTGTGCCCTTCAAATCTCCTCTTATCAATGTCATTTTCAAGGGAAAGACCGTAAAAACCGTAAAAATCTCTTGAAGGTTGCTTTTGAAGAAAACTGCTCGATATGACATTAATTATCAAGCAAAAAGGCAGTTTGAAATAAAAATAGAAAAATTCGTTATTAGATTTGTAGATAAGATTTTGAACTCAGATTGGGTTCAAAAAGTTGATCTAAGGGTAAAGCTGGGCAATAGAATGGCAGGGTGATCACACAAGCAATAGACTTGAACTACTAAGTGTACTACTATAAAACTTCGCCATACTATTGATATTTACCGTAATCATCTCGAAATCATTCGTAATCTCAACGAAATTTCAGCTGGAATGTGCTTTCATTGGGCGGAGTGATGTATTTGATGTATTTGTATTTGTTCTGTGAATTCTTCTACAAAGCCTACATCAAAAAGCGATCTCCAACAAAAGTGACTAAAGCCGAATAAAGAAAAAAAAAACAATATATGAACGAGTAATAAATAGTTTAAATTTTGAATAAAATATATAAGAAATAAAGGGAATGGCAAAATCAGTAAAAACATAGTAAAAACATAGTAAAAACATAGTAAAAACGGGGGTAGTCAAAACAGCGCCATAATAGAAAACGTTCAAAACAGCGCCGTCAAATTTCTCGAAATCCAAAAAACCAAGCCGGTTCAAGTTTTATACCAAAAAATTCCTTGCGTTCTTGGCTACATGATGGGTGAAACAGTTTTTAAAAAAAGTTAATATTTTATAGATAAAAAGAGCACTCAAAATGTGTGTCGAGTGATACTTAGTTGGTTAACTGAATATCTTTAACTGAAACGCAAGGAATTTTTTGGTATAAAACTTGAACCGGCTTGGTTTTTTGGATTTTGAGAAATTTGACCGAGCTGTTTTGAACGTTTTCTATTATGGCGCTGTTTTGACTACCCCCCGTTATTTAATCGTAATCTTTCATCTTTCATGGTCTTTAAACCCTTACAAAATCAGAAAATGAAATAGAAAGACAAGCTTAAGACAGAAAACAATATATGAACGAGTAATAAATAGTTTAAATTTTGAATGAAATGTATAAGACATAAAGGGAATGGCAAAATCAGTAAAAACATAGCAAAAACACAGTAAAAACACATTAAAAACACAGTAAAAACTAGACCATGATTACGATAGGTTTTGAAAGTTTACATGTTTTAGAAAACAATTTAGTTGAAAGGGATACATTGAAAGAAACAATACTAACAATAAGATTTCGATCTAAAGTACTCTTCTTGGCTACAGTCCATGGGAAGTGGCAAGAGCTAAATCAAACATTAAGTGTAGATTCTGGGTTTGATTTTTTTCTCTGTTTGTTGCTTGTTTCTCTAAAAGGTGCCCTTCTCCCTTTCTGACTCTTCCCTTTCCCCTCGTTCTTTACCTAGTTTCTTTTCAATAAGATAGCCTAAGCATTGCTAGTCTATTGTGTAGTCCAGTGCCAGACCTTTCCACCTTTACTTTTCCTAGAGTTTCACCGGTCCTTTTATGGGTTGAGGCGCATGATCGACGCCGGGATTCAAGCCCGCGACCTCTCGCTTACCGGGTGAACACTCTGCCAATGTGCTATACCGTTAGGTATCCCATTGCCGCCAGGATAAGGTGTTATGCCCCTTACTCTAGTGTATCTTCCTTCTTTTGTATCGATTTCGAAATACCAAATCTCCCTTCTGATTCTCCGTTTTTGCATAGTAATCCCTTTAAAATATTAAATTTTCTTTGCACATTCCCCACTAGAAATCTTTTCTTTTCACTTTTCAAGATCTAAATCTTGTGTTTATTTAAATTTGGGTTACCTTGTAAAACTTGAGATGTATTATTCCAGATTTCAAATGAATTCTCGATACTCTCCACCCCTAAAAACATGGAGAGTCAAAGCAATAATCGTAAATCAACACGACCGCTTACATTTCCTTCGAACACCAAAAGGAAGCGCTGTTCTGAATGATTCAAGTAAAAATGAAGAGCAAAATGGTGGTGGGAAAATGATTGGACATAATGTGACGTGTGGGGATTTTCTGGAAGTGACACTTAGGTAAGATGAAAAAAATTTCAAGATTTTAGAGATAATTTCTAAATTTCTAGAGAAAGTGGCTCAGTGCGCTGGTCGGAAAGCAATCCGTATCTCGTTCTCTCGTACAGGAAAATCCCACCACCACCCGGGATTTCTGTGACAGGTTATGGAAAGGATATAAAGGTTGGGGAAGATCTTATTAAATTATCTCATCGATTTTTTAGATTGAATGCATTACCCACTATTCTGGCTTTCTTCGAAACGATGTAGGTGACGGTTTGGACATTTTCACGACCTCTTTCGTTGACAGGATATATGATTTCGATTGTGTAACAACAAGAGTAAAATGGATATGGAAATATACATTATAAATCCTTTCAGATCCTAAAGAATGATCATTATGAAGATGCAGAGTATTTGATGGAGTTGAAAATTGGAAAAGTTCGCCAGAGAAATGGAGAAGAATTAATCGTTTCTCGGCTTATCGATTTTTGGTTTCCCGAGCGAAGAAATGTAAAAAGCTTTGATATTTAAGAAGATCAAATTTTAGTATCAGAGCCAACGAAATGAGGATTCAACTGGATTTTTGAATAAAAGACTTAGAGAGTTTGAAAAGATTGGGAAATTAAATGACAAATCGTTTTAGAGAGATGAATTATGAGAGAAGAGAGAGAAGAGAGAGAAGAGAAGAGAATGAGAACGGTTACAATAGTACCTATTCGTCAGCGAACAGCATCAGAAATGAATCACAATATTTGAGTGAGTTGGGAAATGATCAGCTGATAAAAGCTTCTCAGGTTCTCGCGGAAGTTTCGATGATGGAGAATCGACGCGAAATGAAATCTCACCACCACCACCAAGAGATACGATGGATGAGAGTAGTAAAGAAGAGGTTGGAGAAGGAAGTTGTATCCAGTAATAGTAAGACTGAGCAAGTACAGACTTCTAATATCTCTAGGAGCCAATTGTTATAGCAAAAATCCCAGGCTTTTCAATTAGAAAGCAATATCTTTGCATTTTCAAGAGCCACACAATCATTTCTAGGAAGCGAAGCGATTGTTCCTTCGTTGGTGGTCTAATCCCGAGATGCGTCGAGTTCTTCACGCAAAGGACTCCAAACTCGTTGAAGAGATTCAGAGAACCATGGCTCATAATTCATAAGCAAATTCATATTCTTCTGCCAAATTTTTGCAATTGAATGTACAAAGTACGGTAATATTTATTGTGATATGAAAATTTTCAACGTTATAGTCAAAATTTTGCCAAATTGCCCTATAAACTTTGTTCGTTTATCAGATTTTTAAACTGAATCTTACTAGGGAAAAGCTTCCCGTGGGCTTTCTTTTCCGGACCACATCCTTTTCCGGATCTTACTAAATCGAGTATGGAGATTCATAATCTGAAATCAAAATCTGCCAGATATCAGCAAACGCGTAAAAACTGAATTGAAATTTCGAAGATAAGCTTTAAACGACGCTTTTTAATCACTAGTATATGGACACCGGCGGGCTAGTAGTTAGTGGGACGGCCTCTCGGGAGTAAGATCGAGGTTCGGTCTTGGTTTTTGGTTTTTTTTCTTGAAATGTAATACTTTACAAGTTTTGACCCATTCATTGCTCATTGTGATGTAAATCGTAATTTGAAACAAACGCAGGCACTTTGCGTTTATTAGATGTTTGTGAAAATTTTTATTGTTTTGAATGCTTCGTAATCTCGTTTCATATATGTTAACATTTCACCTTTTGCTTTATTATATTTAATAGTTACAAGGTAAAGTATTACATCTAAAGAAGAAAGAACCAAAAACGAAGAGCGGGACCGAACGCCGATCCTACTACCGACAGGCCGTCCCACTATCCACTAGGCCACCTGGCCACCTGCCCATATTTCAGCGATTGAAAAGCGCCTTTTAAAGCTTCAATTTCATTTTCTTCAATTCTTTAAAGTCGTTTAAAGCTTTGAAATTTCAATTAGATTTTTACGCGTTTGGCAGATTTTGATTTCAGATTATGAATCTCCATACTCGTTTTAGTAAGATGTATGTGGTCCGGAAAAGAAAGCTCACGAGAAGTTCGTGCCTTTCCCTAGTTAGAAATCCCTTCATTTATATTTTTCGGGTGTTTTTATTTATTTTCCAATCACCAATAAAACTTTTATAACCTCGTGAAAAAATGGTCTAGTAATGAGATTTAAATTTTACTTATGCAAATTGTATTTGACATTTTTTATTTCGTCCATCGTCAAAAGCGGAATTGAGGCTTTATTGCTCGAAATCGTCAGTTTCTCCTTTTCTGTCCGATGGTCAACAATCCAGATGAGATACACGTGGAGGGACTTGTCGTGTATCGTCTACAGCGCCTTCGCTACCTTCGAACACTCCATGGGCCGGCGGTGATCAATGATTTGAGTCGCCCTCTTTACCGGGGCGGCTTATCTGTGCAAGAGCTTGATGTTGGCGACTTTGTAGAAGCTATTATGATGCAAGTTTGAATTTTTATTACTTTATTTTATGTTTCTTTAGACCAACGGAGCCGATTTACAATTGGAGGCGTGAGAATCCGTATCGAGTGATCAAATTTGCGAAAATCGACCCGCCAAATGGAGTTGAAGTGACTGGGGAAGGCTACAGCACCGAGGTAAAGGCTCTTGTTTGACTCATTGCATAAATCTTTTAGATAATATGCGATATCATTTATAGTACCATTCAATTAAATTCGAAGGGCGACTATTGTGATATCTACAAAGCGCCGTTCATCGATATGATCTTCGATTTAAACAAGAAAATAAACGTACGTGTTCTAAACAAAATACTGTTTATAATTAGTTTAGAAGTCAAGCGACAAAGATGCGATCTACAAGTGCCGAATGTCCATCGATATGGTGCGAAAGAAAGCTGGTTCGGAGCTCGTCATCAGAAGTCATATCAGCACCAGACTCCCAGATAAAGTTTGTTTATTTGCATTTTATATCAAAAATCACATTTAAGGATGTCTCAACTTATGAACCACCTTTTCGTCGGGCAAATAACTCCCCATCGATGAGAGAGTATCAAGAAGCGTCTTCGTCATTTTGTTCTCTCACACCGACGCCTCCTATACAGAAGCAAAAGTTTTTAGGTAATCGTTTAAGCTTTATATTACTTGTAGTTCACCAACGCGTTTTTTTAATTTTAGATTCTGATGTTCCTCGTAGAAACACTTATCAGCCAGAACCTAGACAAGTACTTTCACCGAGGATTGTCGATGGAGAACCGAATCCTCATCCACATGTCATTGATGATCGAGAAGAGGTTTCCTTATTTACGCAAACATACTTATGACTTTATTTTTAGAGATGCAAAAAGGTACGTGATGAATTGCAGGCACAAATGGTGGTTAAACTGATCGGAGAGGGTTTTATTAAATTCAATCTTTTTAAAACCACAATTAATTTTTTTTAGTTCTTCTTTCAACTATGGCGTCATAAAGAAATTCGAGAAGCAATTGAAGAGCAAGGAGGCGATTTGTTTGACGACATCATTCATCGATTGTCCATTGACGTTTGAAGCGTCTATAAACTTAACTTATTTTTTGAAATGTCCAATTGTTTTAAAAAATTATTTACAATTTTTATTATCATTTAATGACATTAGATTAGTTGAACTTTTTTATCGTGCTAAAATTGATCCTTGCACTTTTTCGTGTCTTTTTTGGGGGTTTGTGATTCGTTCGCTATGCTGCCTTTGCTCACAAATAAACCTTTTGTCTCACTTCAATTTTTAAAGACGATTTTACAAACAGCGGACTGCGAATGACAACAAAATCGGGTGAGAATAAACAAAAGTGAGCGCAATGAAAGTGTTGTATTTATAAGGAAGACAAGAGTACAGAATACCGGCACTGTCTGTTTCTATTTTGCGCCCAGAGCTTTGGACTTGGAAAACCAAAAAATTAATTCATACTTGTCAGTTGAGCTCGTTTTTTACCCGTATAGTACGTACAAATTTGCGCAGAAGTTTTGGGACCTGGTCAAAACAGCGCCGGCCAAAATAATGATGCGTTTGCGGTTAAGTTTATTTGTGTTTCTTATTTTCATTGGATGTAGAAAAATATTAGCTATCTGCTGAATTTTTTGGAGCCGTTTAGAACAAATCTGGGATGAGAAAATGCCAAAAAAAACGAAAAAGGGTTCAAAAAGAGGTTAACTGGGCTTTTCTCGACACCAATCCTGTTTTAAGTGATCCCAAAGTATGCAAAATGTAGATAATTTTATTCTGCCTCCAATAAGAATAAGAAACGCATAAAAACTTAACCGCGGAGGGGCTATTTTTGCTATGGCGCTGTTTTGACCAGCTCCCGAACCTTTAGAAACTTACTAATGAGGCTATCATATTTCACTTCACTGGCTTGGAGCTGTTACTATCCAAATTACAAAAAGACTCTTCTGTTTATTGTTTTGCGTTCCCTTGTCTTTTTAAATTTTATAATACTTTTTATTTTTAGAAACGATGAGCCCGCCATATGAAACGAGACGCTGCGTCGGATTCGTCGCCCATCGTCTGGAACGTCTACGCTACTGCCGCACGCCATTCGGGAATGCTGTCATCAACGACATGAGCTGGCCTGAGGGTGGTCTGATCTCCGACATCGACATCGGGGATTTTGTGATCGTGACAATTCGGTACTCAATTTTTTTTTGAAAAAGATAATTTAGAAACTTTAGAGAAACCGAGCCGCATTTTCACTGGCGAAAGAACAACCCATTTCGTGTTGTTTCATTTTTGAAGACTGCCCCACCTGAGGGTGTTGACCGAGTCGAAAAAGGTGATAACGTCAGGGTGAGTTTCATTTTACTGCATAGCTTTTAGTTAATTATTGTTTTAGTTGGTGTGTAACGTCATTTATTGGGGTAAGAACGCTCACGGCTTGCCAACTTATCGATCAACTTTTGCTAGTTCTATCCAAGACGTCTATCATCGGATCGAAGTAATTTTTCGATGTTTTTTATTTGATCTTTTAGAATCCTGAGCCAGAGCCGGTCGAATACAAAGTTTGCATCAGATTGCTTGCGCTAGTCAACCAGCCTGGAAAAGAGCTTATCATTTCTGCTCTGATCAACACAATAAGACCAAAGGTAATTGAAAACAATAATGAGCTCATTTCTACCTACTTTTAGCCATCGGAGCGAGGATTTTTGGGAGCCACTTCACCTGCTGAATTAAGCGAAGAATTGGAAAAGGTCGCACTTTCGACATCGCTTCCGTTAGATGACAGCTTCGATCAACCATTAGAGGACAGTAAACCAATTTCTCTAGGAGGTAACCTTTGACACTTGTCCACTTTAATCTTGCTATGATTTAGTTTACCCATCGGAGCAGCAGCAAAAAAATAACGTTGAGCAAAGTCAATGGGCAATCCATTTCGACAACGAGGATTTGCTTGCATCGAGACCGATCGTTAAGACAAAGGAAGAGGTAACAACTTTATTCTTATTAGTTGATTTATCTTTTTTAGAAAGGTCGAGAGATTTTGATGCAGATATGGAACAACACTAAAATTCGCAGGGTCATTCACAAAAGCAAGCCGGAAATCTCCGAATTGATCAATCAGCACTTTCCCGCTTTCTAATTTGGTTTAGTCATAAGTTCACTTGACATTTGCTTTGCAATTCTTGTTTTTACTATATTATCGAATTTATGTTTGTTATTCTCATCGGCATTTGTTATCAGTTATCTTAGTTGTTGTTCTAATAAAACTTTTTTTTGAGGTGTAAAAAAACAGGCACCGATTCGATGATTTCGATGAGACTGAGCAGCAATTAGTGGTGTCTGATCGGAGGCAAAAAAGGCGGATAGAAATTCTCTCATTGAGGTGGCACCTTTTTTGTGCATTGACCCACTGCTTGGCATTCTGGAAAAAAACGGGGGGGGGGACTGGCGTTAGGGGAAAAGCTTGACTTCGTCACCATCGAGTTCACCGATCTGTGTCTGCTTTCACACACACGCGCGCACATAAAGAAAGAAAAACGAAGAGTCAATCGGAATCTCTGTAGCAATCAGGAGAAATCGGTTCTTTGTTTCTCTCCAAATTGACGGTCATATGTTGTCAAACTGGCACACACACTTGCCTTCATCTCTCTTCTTTTCTTTCCCATAGCTTTATCGCCGAGAGAAGAGAAAATTGTGCAAGGACGCTCGAACACCATCGCTTCCTCTCTTTCTTTCCAATTTCCCTCCCCTCGCACGGGCACATTTTCAGTTCTGCCACAAAAACTATCTACGCCCTTGTCTCCGCCCTGAGGGGAGTACAGACCGGTCTCCAAGTGGCTTCCCCTATAAAAGCATGGAAAGAAAAGAGAATCCCCAGAGTCGTCTCCTTCTCCCAAAGTAGCGCCTCCCAAACTAATCATGGACCTCGAAACTCGGATCAAAGCCTACCGCTTTGTGGCCTATTCGGCTGTGACCTTCTCGGTGGTGGCTGTCCTCTCCGTTTGTGTCACCCTTCCAATGGTGTACAACTATGTGCATCATGTGAAGCGATCGATGCAAAATGAGATCACTTTCTGCAAAGGATCCGCCAAGGATATCTGGAGCGAGGTAACGAAAAAAAAATGATGGATACTTATAATTCTCGAATTTCCAGGTTAACCACTTGAAGAACTTGCCAACTGGAAACCGTACTGCCCGTCAATCCGGATACGGAGATGCCGGAGTTGGAGGATCAGGAGGCTCAAGCGGTGGCGGAAGCTGTGACTCGTGCTGCCTTCCCGGACCAGCTGGAGCCGCTGGAGCCCCCGGAAAGCCTGGACGCCCCGGAAAGGTGAAAAGTTGACTCGTGAAGAGTTTTTAACCTTGAAGAATTCAGCCCGGAGCTCCTGGACTCCCCGGAAATCCCGGACGCCCACCACAGCAGCCATGTGAGCCAGTCACCCCACCACCATGCAAACCATGCCCACAAGGTGAAAAGTTGATCTGATAATGAAATTTCTAAAGAACCCAAAATATCTAAAAGAAAACTTTTCAGGACCACCCGGACCACCCGGACCCCCTGGACCACCAGGAGATGCTGGAGCCCCAGGACAGCCAGGACAACCCGGAAACGACGCCGCCCCCGGACAACCCGGACCCAAGGGACCACCTGGACCACCCGGAAACCCTGGAGCTCCCGGAGCCCCTGGAGAGCCTGGAGCACCAGCTGTCAGCGAGCCACTCGTCCCCGGAGAGCCTGGACAGCCCGGAGAGCCCGGACCACAAGGACCACCCGGACCACCTGGACAACCCGGGCAAGATGGAGCCCCAGGACAACCCGGACCCAAGGGACCATCCGGACCCGACGGACAGCCCGGACAAGACGGAAACCCTGGTAAGTTCTAAGAAAAGGATTTCAGAGGGTCAGGTACTGGTTGTATCGCAGTAGTGAAGCTGATTAGTTACCAACAATATCAACATTCAAAAATTGAATTTTAAGGAGCTCCCGGACAGCCTGGACAACCAGGAGCCGCCGGAGAGAAGGGAATCTGCCCCAAGTACTGCGCCATCGATGGAGGAGTCTTCTTCGAGGACGGAACTCGTCGTTAAATTTATCATTACTATGCTCATTCAAAAAGCCACGAAAAACATCCACAACGTGGCATAGGCATAAAATCTCTAGCATCATTTCTTTCTCAAAATGCATCCAAAAACACAACACATACTTTTTCAAAGCCTGAAATGTTTTTGAAACAATGCAGATGATAACAATTTTATTACCCTAAAATAAAACTAGAACCTTTTGAACTATAAACAAAGAATGCGTCTAAAAAGAAGTGCTTACATAGACAACCGTTAGACAAAAAATGACAAAATGAGTGCCAAAACTGGAAACACTTTAATGGCAGTTTTGCTGAACTGCAAAAAGAGGAGACTATGCCACCGGGTTCGTTTAAAATGCACACCGAAAACTATAATGCACAATCATCGGAGAGATAGAATAACAACCGGTTCGATACCAGATAAAAATCTAATTGTCATAAAACCAAAGAAATTATGTCAAAACACAAAAACACATTGAGCAAAAATTGCTTTAAAAAACCTGTATGGGTTTAGAAGTAAAGTACTAATGTTTCGAGTAACAGCAACAATCTTCAACGGCTTTTCCACTAATCAGACATTGGAGTGACGGTGCGGGTGGCTAAAGAGAGGGATAAAAACAGACTCAGAGAAGAATTTTTACCTGAGATTCCGAAGTCTGCCAAGCGTTTGAGCACTGGTCGATAAACCTGTTAAAATAGGGTTAACTGTTGGTAAAAGATAAAGCCAAACCTCTTTGATGACTGGGCGAAGAACGCCTCCCTTTTGGATTTCACCTAAAATTTGATACATATGATAAAATTGTAATATTTTAGCTTTCATTTAAAATCCATACCCTCAAGAATCATGTGCGAAACGATGGCACAAGTGTATCCAACGGTGCGAGCCATTGCCGAAAATCCATTCTCTCCACCATATGCAACAAGGCTGATTCTAAAGCAAAAGGTATACGCATTTAAACAAAGCAACAAAACATATATACCTATGTCTTTCTTTTGCACCATTGCGAAGCTGCACACCGATGTCGTGATTAAGAAGAACCAAATCACGTTCTTTTTCACGGAAAGAAAGGACCTATTTCAACTGATTTAATTTTGCTCGTAGAAACTAAAAACCTTGGCCAAGTAGGGCGCTAGAGTATCAATAGCCGATCCATGGCGCTCTCCAACAATATCCGAGAAGAAACCAAGTTCGATAAGAGCGCGCATACCAACCTGAAGCTCATAATTAATAGTTTAAAAATGTAATCAAGTAATTACCGGATTTTCTTTTCCAACACGCTCGGTAGCAATATTAATCAAAGATTCGGGGAAAATATCCGGTTGTTGGTTTAGCAGACTAGCCATAAGTTCTTTCTAAACTTCTACTTTAACGAATAGAAAAAGCTATATTTACCCAAGTGAGATCTGGTCCGACGGTAGAATTAAAGATCTCCGAGCGATTCGAGTTGAGTAAACCAACCGCTTCCAGAGCCTTCACCGTTTCAACAAAGCCCTAAAATAGATTCCATATTATACTTGATAAAAACTAGCATACCCTGTAGCGAAGTGTTCCACGTAAAAGTGTCTTACATTCAGAGCCCAGTCCATAGATGTCAGCATACCTAAACCAAAATAGTAGTGCTTAAAGAACAGTAAGACTAACTTTGTTGAGTCACGGTTTGGATAGCCGATGAGGTTGAAGCCTGGCATGAAATCGATCGGGTAGAGACTGTCGACAACTTTTCCGGCTGGAATGTCCACAATCTAGAATGCGTGATTTAACTCGGAGCAGAGCAAAAAAATACTTTGCCATCCATCAGATAACGTGCGGGATTTAAAAGCGCCATGAGGACTCCTTTTGGTGACCAGCTGAACTTGTAACGAAGGGGATTTTCCGAAACTTCTGGTGCAGGAAGACCTCCGCAGAAGGAAACAAACGAGGTGACCTAAAGTGTTTCACGATTAAAAAGAGAATAATAAATTTAAGACTAACCTTTCCTCCATGTTCTTGCACTTTGTCGAAACAGTCAACGGCAAGCATGTGGTCAATGCCGGGATCGAGACCTAAATAAATCAAATCTACTCAGTATCCTGCTTTATTGATTCTAGGTAAATGAGGAGGATACCTGATTCATTCATAATTGTCACTCCAGCATCACGGGCCCTAAATTATAAAAATTAAGGATAAAAGAAATGGTTTCCAACGCTTTGTGAAGTTCTTGTAGTTCGGGCGACACGTAGCTAGAGGTGCACATATCCGTTCTAAACAATCTTTTTGTTCCAAACCACCAAATGAATGCTTACCCGTGTTTAATGCACATCTTCGCAACCGCTGTGTGGAAAGTGAAAGGAAGAAGCGAGACTACCAAATCGTGTTCCCTAAAGTTGGCATAAATTTGAGATAAATACAACAAATTACTTGATAAGATCAGAAAGGGTTCCTTGTTCTTTATTGACATCCAAAACAATGTTTGAGATGTTCGGTGATGTGCAAAGCTTTTGACCATCAGCCAACGATTCTGTAGCTACCGTTAATGAAACCTAGGAATCAAGTTGAAAATGAATAGTTCATAACAGATACATTGCTTTGTCGGGAATAGAAATCAGCCACCGGACCTGAGACCATACCAGCACCTAGAAGAAGGACCTAAAGTAAGTAGTTAGATAGGTAATTCCACGTTTTTAAAAACTGACCTTTTTCTCGTTGACACCCGTGGCTCTTGTTTTATGCGAAGAGCTAAAGGTTTAAAAATTTAAAAAGCAAAGAAGCTAGAACCTCAAAGCTTTTTGTTTTCGCAAGTCAGCGATGTATTCAAAATCGGGCGTCAACCCGCCATTGTTTGTAATGATGGCTCGTTTGACTTCGGGGGCGCATTGAAGACGATCAAACGGCAAATCTGTTGAGCAATTCAACTAGAAACAAATAAAAAGGGTTTTGATCAATTACAAAACCATGTCGATAACGTATGGAAACAGTAGGTTTCCGAATTGTTCAGTCGCTTCGACAGGCATTTGAGCCGGCATGTTGTCAATCGAACATACAAGGCAGCCCGATTTGGAATCAAAACTAAAACAAACGATGAGTTCTAGATAAAAGTTAACCAAATTACCCATCCTTGCTCGTGTTGAAGTCAGCATCGTAAATCGTGAAGGGCTTATCGATCGTTGTGCATTCGGTCATAAATTCAATAGAACCACCAGGGTCGGCCGAAATATCACATAGCGCAATCAAACGATGAGGGAGAGAGGGGCAACCAGGCATGTCATACTAAAAATATGCAAAGTATTAACTAGTCAACTCGAAGTCACCTTATTTACAGGTGTCAGCAAATTCTTTGCGTCGGGGATAGTCAGCAATCGAGGAGTATTGACACCCCAATAAACACCGTTTATGATCACCGAAGCATATGGAGCAATCTGAACGCCAAATGATTTAGACGCTTTACAAAGTGTATAATACCTCCGTGGCGAATTTAGACCGGAAATTCTCTGGGTGTTCTTCGAATTCTTGCTTATTGTAAACACCTTCATTTGATTTGGGAACCATATGGTCAGCTCTTGTCACCACGCACCCGTATACCTTGTTCAACTCTAAAATGAAACTTTTACACGCACCAAACTTTCAAACGCACGTCCTTTTTGCGCAACTTTAGGCAATGTTGCGACGTCAACAAATTCATGGGGCAGATGCTCGAAAAGCTCTTGGGCTCCTTGCGATACATTTCCAGAGCCGGTAAATACAAACACGAGTGGACCAAGAGACCTAAAGTGATGCTTTTTATATAAAAAACCTTGCTTTTGTAAGCTTACCGAGGCATTTTATTCAAGGCGATTTCATATCCAATATCACGAATTGCGTTGATTGCCTAAATTCATTATAATAAACAAAACAGTATAAACCAATAACTCACCATATGACTATCCGAATAGTTATGCGCCAAGCCAAGATGCAAAAATGGTGTGTGGTGCCCTAGAATTTTATCATTAACCCCTTTTTTTAAACCTTGCTAACATACCAAGTGCAAGCAATCGAAGACCAAGTCCATGAAGAATATCAATGAAACCAGCATGGCCAGCCCACTTTCCAAACATAACTTTTCGCTTCCCCTTCTCATCGACGATTTTCTCGTAATCGATAAGCCGAATTTTCTAAAAAGCATTTTACAATAAGTTATATTCACAAATGTACCCTTTGCAAAATGGTGTCAAGCATGGCCATATTGTCCTGTTGAGCTTTGATCGTGTGCGAAAAGAAAGCATAGGCTTTCTCGGGAATCAGTTGATCAATGGGAACCTGATTTTTTTATTAAAATCATTAGTAGTACAAGTGTTAATACCTGTTTGACGGAAATAATCAATTGCGCCTCGCTCAAATCCTCCTTCACTAAAGCTCCAGCGGCCACATAGTCCTAAAGTTACATTAAATGAAAGGTGATTTTAATCTGTCGAACCTGAATAGGAAAAGCTCTTCTGTTGCTTGGTTGAATCAGCACTCGTACGCCTTTCTTTGTCAACTTCTTCACATGTACTGGTGCCAATGGTGCACGCCTTTCCCACGCATTAATCGTTTCGCGTCGAATGCCCAGAGTTGGGACACCTTTTCCAACATAACTAAAACAAAAACATCAAAAACTAGAAGAATTATTCACATCCTTAATGTTTTATAGATATGGTCAAAACATTACAGTAGACTTTCCTAAGAGTCTTATCATTTCCCAAAAAGGAACAAAGAAAAGTGCTTACTGGGAGTGATAACGAGAGATCTCTTTTGACAGTCGGCCGAGAGAAAGATATCGCAACATTCTCTCTAAAAATACGTACTCTTTAAAACCGATAACATTTTCTTAAAAGAAACACAAGAATTTTAGCAAAGTTGCGAACGTTTTTTCACCGCCACAACGTTAAGGAGGAAAGCGTAACGTTAGGCCATTAAAAATGAACAAATGTTTACCCAAAGCGAGCGTTTAGAATTGTCACGTGTATGTCTTATTTTTCTCTGGGTCTCTGCCCTCATGATGCTCACCAAAACGTTCATCCCACGGGTTTTTCGGTCGAAAAATAGCACATTTGTCGCCCAAAACTTTGAAAAGAGCATACGTCAATGAAGTTTTTAAAATATTTTGTTAGTTTAAAAAGCGCATTTTACTACACAAAAACATCATCTTTTCTAAAGTAGGTAACTTCAAGTAAAATAAAACCGAAAAATGTCTGAAATCTGTCTGAAAAATGAATATTTATTGAGAACGAGAAATAACAAATTAACAAACAAAAATGGCGGAAAATCTAAAGCTAAAAATCTAAATACATGTGTCTAATTTCTACGTACACTAGTTCTAATAATTTTTTCTTGGTCGTGTTCATTGAGCATTTGGTAGTCGTGGACCTAAAATACGAAATCAAGGATTTCGATCGTCAGTACCTGAACATGTAGTGAAGCGTATCCAGATGACAAAGTTCTTATGGTCGAGGCTAAATCGGGCATCTCCGCTAATGGAATAATACCAGATATTGTCGTCGAGTTACCTTTAAAAAACGTGAAGAGTCAAATAATGCCAAAGCTTACCGATCGGAGTGACCCCACTAATTTGAGTCCTTCGTTTGCTAAGTTCTTGCAGAATTGGTTGAAGACCAGGTGTCGAAGAGTCAAGATTCTAAAAGGATTTATTTCCTGCCGCATCATCTCCAATCGTTTAGATTTTGTAATTAATCGTTCCTATTATGGAATCTATGAGGGTTGCCCACTTGTACAGTGATATCCAATTTCATCACAGGTTCCGCAAGTCGAACACCACTTTCGTCCAACGCTTCGCTGACACAACGATTTGCACATGCGGATACTAAATGATTTATGATAAATAACACCCATTTAAAACTAACTTAAAGCTGTATTAATTTTTCCACCACTGACTGTGTATCCATCAAGCGAGATCGAAACGTTGGAAATCTTAATCAGGAATCATGTGTATAGATTTAATAAATAAAACTGGAAATCCAAGTAGTGGTCCATTTTGAAGAGCATTCATGCAACCCTCGTTTATGGCTTGAATCCATTCAGCTCTCGGAGGAAGGGGTGGTGGATCTTTCGGCAAATTTAACGAAACCTAAAACAAAAAAACATATAGCTAAAATTCATTGCATACTTGTTTAAACTTTGCGTCACTCGGAGATATCGATAAATTTAGTGACGCCGCATGTATTCTGCCATTCAAAGTTTCTTCAACTGACGTCGAGCGTGACGCCGCATTTAAAATCACTTCTCGATATGCAATCTAAATTGTAATCACATATTATCGTAAAGAGTCATACAAACCTGCAATGGGCCCAAGAAAACTTTTAGACCATAGTTCGTCAAGAACCTATCTTTAATCACCTCCAGATGCAATTCTCCCATGGCCTCGATGATCTAAAGTTGGGAGTTGAGAGACACAAGATACTATCTTACCATTTGTCCAGTTTCTTGACTGACTCGAAATCTCATAGACGGATCTTCGACACAAAGTTCAGAGAGCGCTTTTTCGAATTCATGTTGTGAGCTGGTTGAAGGTGGCTCAACACTGCAATAATACACGGGCTCTGGAGTCTCAATACCTAAAGAATATTGCGCACAAATGTTTAAAAAAGATAACCTGTCATTGTTAGCACGTTCTTGTCACTTTTCACATTTTTTACAACCGATAATCTAAAGAGAATTTGCTATTTTTGCCGACGACAAAATTACCTATGGAGTCCAACATTGTGAGCTTGTTTTCGGTGACTGTCATGCGAAATTGTTTGTGAAATTTTTCGGTTGGTATGATGTTTCTTTGCTGCTTCATACCCAAGTAAATCGCTTAAAAAAATTGTGAATTATGATAGAAACAGTCTCAAATTTACGTGGCTAATAGTGTATCTCCGGTGATCGTTTTCTTCAAACCAGATACTACGGCAATATTACCCGCTGTTATAACATCAACGGACGTAAGTTCATCGCTATACGGTAGAAATACCTATGTAGTGGATGTTTGAGTAATGCAATAACAAAAACCTACTTTGGCCGGACCTTCGTTTTGCCCGCGGGTTGCGTTAAAAATAGTTGCGTTGTTTTTTAAACTGCCGGTGTAAACACGCAGATAACTAAGCGGGCCTTTTCGTTTATCGTGCGTAACCTAAATTTGTTACTATGCATTTATTTAAACTTTCAAACCTTAAAAACAAGAGCGCTCAATTGATCCTCGAAGTATTCGGAAAGGTTTAGCTCCTCTTCAGGGTTTGGTAAAAAGCTCGCCACCGCATCCAAAGCTGTGCTAACGCTTGCATTCCATCTGAAATAAAAGACTTTTAGTCAATAAAGCTTATAATAACCTCAACGCACTACCACAAGACACGGCACTGCCCATTCTCTTCAAAGTGACACGAAGAATTGCTAAAAAGCAAATTATACGTTTTAGCTTTTGGAAAAGTCTTACCTTCATAAATTGTGTTCGCTTTAATATTTTGAAAGTTATTATCAAGAAATTCGTCCGAGAACTCCTTGTCACAATCAGCTAATGAATATAACATTTCTTCATGACCTCGTAGATAGGCTTCTTCAATTCTCGTGTTTTTCTAAATACACTAGTAAGCTGAGTTTCACCAAAATAAGTACATCAATCGCAATCCATCGTGGAGATTCACTTGTCACATCAAGCCATGACTTCTTCAATAAGTCAACTATACCAGTAACTTTTCCCCCATCTCTCACTAGGCTTGATGTCAGAATTGCTGAAGAAAGCTTTAATAAATAAAAAAAAACAAGCTCACTTTTTACTCCCAATTTCTGCTCTATCGAATCAATTGCTTTCTTTTCATCAGCTCCTTTCTTATCCATTTTGTTCAGAAAGAAAACGGATGGAAGATTAAATTTTGACGCTTGGTTATAGACGGTAAGTGTTTGGGCCTAAAATCACAAAGATTCGAGCAAGACGTTCAAGGAGCCAACTTGAACACCGACTGATCCATCTAAAACGACAACAACTCCGTCCATAACTCTCAAAGACCTGAATTAAAGTAATAATAAAACAAGAACACTTTAGATTTAACATATAATAGGATCCAAACTCGACCTTTCAACTTCCATCGTAAAATCGACATGACCAGGAGTATCAATTAAATTGATCTTATGGCCATGCCAGTCAAAGTGAACAACCGCCGATTGTACAGTAATGCCTAGACGTTCATTTCAAAAGGTGAATTTGATACAAAAAACTCACCCCTTTCCCTTTCAATGTCAAGATAATCTGTTACAGTTGTTCCTGAATCAACATTCCCTACCGATTTTATCATCCCTTAAGCAAATCGTATAAATATTTATCAAGGAAAAGTGTTACCTGCCAAATAAAGAAATTTTTCTGTGATCGTAGTTTTTCCCGAGTCAATATGTGCAATTATTCCAATGTTTCGTATATTTGAAGGTTTCTTTTTTGTTGTCTAAATGTAAGCTTTAAAACAATCTAATTTGTAACCTACTAAAAGCCGGAGTGCCTGTTTTCTAAAAATCCTTTGAAGTAAATATGTGCGTACTTGACTCATTTCCTAAAGAAGACTAATAAATTGTGAAACTTCAGCACAACTGAACAAAGATGTGAATCAAATGTTTAAACGTCTTTCAGCCAAAAATAAAACTTTTAAATAAAGCATTTATTCAATTTGAGATTTATTGTTAAAACGCGTACAAGAGATCAAAAATAGAAGTGTCAACTAACCGTACAAGTACTCATTTACATGAAATTGAATGCACAAAAAAGCAGCGTATAACAAACAACAAAATAACAATAAAAAATAAAGAACTCAAATTAATGATGGAGAAATTGACCCAAACTGACTTTCGTTTTGACTGCATTCAAGGGAGTTAGCTTGTAAGCAAATGATACTCCTTTCGTTTTATTGGCGGATGAAATCGACTTCTAAAAAACGATAACTTAGAAAAAGATATTCAGATTTAGTCTCAATCTACATAAGCACGCTAAACTTACAATCATTTTTGGTGTCGTTTCAGTCGCAAAATCCCTCCATTTTCTTTTACGTATTTCCTTACTGATAGACGGTGTTTCTAGGTTTTCTTTATCCATTATCATTGCACTCTCAGCGTCCAGCTCATCCAAACGAACGTGTTTTTGTTTCACCTGAACTAGTTTTACAAGTGTAATTCAAAGAAAAGTACCAATCGAGCGATTTCTTCTCTATATGCGTTGTTCAACACAACTTTCGATTTATTTGAAAGTTCAAATAAGCATATGCTGTCGATCAAACTAAAACTCTTTAATGATACAAACAGTAAAGTAGCTTACGGGTCATATAGCCATTGAATTTGATCACGAACTGAGAAGGCTTTGAATGTGATTCCAAATTGAACCAATATCTGGGAAATATTTGAAAGCGCTCGTCGCTCAGTGTGTGATATCAGCGAAACGTTTGCCTAAAAACACAAGTTAATGATCAATGAAAAGCACTTTACCTGTTTGAATGTCGGTTGCGTTATAACGAGAACTAACGGCAATACTTCAAGAATGAGTGGCAGCCGATATGTCTCAAGGATATTTGCACGAATTGAACGAAGACACTCCTTAAAATTTATATGATTTTTAGTTTGGATAGTTATTTTCACCTCATTTGCTTTCATTTTAGCAGCTGCGTCAATTTGTGGATAAAGAAGTTGAATTTTCGAATGAGTAGTCAATAACAGATGTAGCGGGGAATAAAAGCTGTAGAAATATCGAGACAGTCCATAATTTTGTTTTTCCTAAAAGTTGAAAGTAACATCCTTAAAATTGATAGCTTGAATAACCTGGATAACTCGATTGATTGAATCGTAAAACACGAAGCAATTACTGGCTTGTGAGATTTTGCTGAACGAATTCGCCGGATGGTGCCTAAAATTTAAGAATTATTCAAAATATACCCAAAAAACCTTGTGTAGTTATGATGGAGACCTAAAACGAAGCGTTCGCGTTGATCACCGGCCATCATCCAAGCCTTTTCCACGGTGATCAATCTCGTTGACTCGGACATGAGAATTCCTCGCCTAAAAACGATACAATCAAAGTGACTTTAAAATTCTTACTTGTCATAGTGTCGATTCAAGTCCAAAAATTTTGCCCATTGTTCAAAGAGGTTAGAATTTCCAAGTGAATTTTGTTGGCATGCCTAAAATAGTATCATAGATTTTGTATTCGCCAATCACAAAGCCTACCTTTATCACATCGTCTTCACCAATGAACTCATCCCGATTTGTGATTCGACTCAAAAATTGTAGAGTATTAATCTAAAATGCACATAAATCACATTGAAACTTCATCAAAAACCGATAATCGAATGTCGCCTTCCGTGCACTCAATTAATTTTTCAATACAATGACGATCTATCAACACATCTTCTTGGTCCGCAATCTGAATTAACGATTACAAAGTTGGCAAAGGGAAAAAGAAAAGTTACCTTCTCAAGTCGACCAGCTAGAATGGTTTCATGAGGATGATTCACTAAAATAACCGCCGCATGCTGCCGTAACTCTCGCAAGTTAGATGAATAACTAGGACAAATAACTGTTGAACTATATCAAAAAGATTTACAGAGTGTTGCAAATAGCAATGATTGGTCTACGCAACGCCTTCTTGCCTATTGCAGTTATCGCTTTAGACAACCAATTAATTGCATCAGCAGGAGCACCGTCAATCTAAAACAACGTTTGCTTTTAAATCGCCTGAACGAGTCTAACTTCATCGAGTAGCAAAATTTGTGGTCGTTTTGTTCCATTGATAGTCCTTTTTGTTTCTGCCACTGATCGTAAAAGCTTCTCTAAGTCAGAAACGTTTCTAAATAAGATTTTCTAAGATAAAAGAGTTTCCTTAACCTTGAATCACTGGCATTAACATGAACAATGTCATAGCCAGTTTGTTGAGCGATGACGGTGGCTAGTGTTGTTTTACCAACACCGGCAGATCCCGCTAACAAAAGTATCTAAATTTGAGGTTTGGACAAGCACTAAATTTTTCTGACCTTATGCTTTGGACGATGAGGCTTTTCAGCTTCTGTTTCTAATAAAACTTTTTCCTTGTCGCGAATATGGGTGAGATGAGATAAGGCTGATCGATTAAAGACACATTCATCCCACAGCTTGACCCAAGTTAGAACATTCCGATTTACACTCTAAAAACTTCAAAAATATAAAAATAAAAATGAACTAAACCCACATCTTCGGAAAGAAGGTCCAAAAAGGTTTTGGGTCGATATCTATCAACCCATAAGCTGCCTTCAGGCGTTTTGTTATTACTTTGAGGCGAAGATTCCGGAAGAATGCTGTGGGAAGGTTCACTTGGCAACTTTTTTGCTCTAAATTTCATTTAATTTTTGACTTTATAAAGCACTACCTCAAAGCATTTGCCTCCAGAATTAGCTTATTCAAGGTATTGGTTTCGAAAATTCCAGTGTTTCTCCGATTGATTGACTTTTCTTTAAGTGAGTTCTTTGGAATTTTGCGTATATACAATCTAGAAATGTAAAATTTGACTAGACAACAAAATTTTCAGACCTGCGAGTATTACAAGCTGTGCTGACACCAATCCAAGGTGTCCCATCAGACGGAGGCTCGTATAATATCTAGAAAAGGCATGTTCGTCCAGCTCAATCGGATTCTAACGTAATCTCCAACTGCTAACTCATCAACAAATTAACCAACCTCCGACTTACAGATACTGTCCACGTCCGACACCATTGGTTCAAAGTGAATGTCCGAATTGATCCCGTCATGATCTCTGTTTTTCTGAGTTTCTTTCCTAGTTCGTAGCTAAAAAATACCATAAAAAGTCTTTAATTAAAACAACTTCTTCAATCTTATTGGCCAATCGATCAACAGCTTCTTCACGTGCGCGTTGTTTCGCTCTATGTAGCGCCGAGAGTTCCGAATAATCGGGGAAACGCATATGCCAATCTAATAAAATTATTACACCTTTCAATAACAATCATATACCAATTGGATGAACAAAAACGTTATCTGGTGGAAAATCTTCAGGCTTCCGGATAACAACAGAATTTGAATTTCTTCCGTCAATTCGATTTAGCGCATTGATAGCTGATGTTGGTGGTATCTAGAAAATGCTCGTTCTTTACAACTAATTATTTCACGATTAACTTACAGTAGCCCTATTTTCATTAATCTCCATTTGTTCCTCTTCATCTTGATCACTAAAGAGTACGCTTACAATCGCGGACAGAGCAAAATGACTCACTAGCGGAGGTCAGATCCGGGATCAAGATCAAAATCGTCGATGTCTGGTAAAACGTCCATTCTAAACTTATCGAAGTAACATTTGTTTTTAGCCCGTATTTAAAAACCCGTTTGATAATGAACATTTTTTTGCGTCTATTTCAAGCATAAACTTCGTATCCGAATAAATCCGTAAAACAAGCGTAAATTCCAACCATTCAAATCCAAACGCCGTTTTAGTACCAGGA
The DNA here is from genome assembly GCA_958450365.1 of Mesorhabditis belari. Lineage (NCBI taxonomy): Eukaryota > Metazoa > Nematoda > Chromadorea > Rhabditida > Rhabditidae > Mesorhabditis > Mesorhabditis belari. The sequence goes on along the minus strand of CAUEEP010000727.1, from coordinate 1,291,630 downwards.
ATTGGCATAACTTTTGTACAAATAGTGTTTAGAGTTAGACTGCAAACTTTGCAACTGACGAAACAATATAACTTTATTAAACACAACAACACTGCTTGCGGAGCTAATAGGGCAACGAGATCATTATCCGTACTTTAGAAATCAACAGATTGACGGACCAGAAAACATAAAATAACCGGATAGCCAACCTGACAAATAATCAAGCTAAGAGGAAATAAAAATCTTTCAAAGAACAACAAATGAAAAGTAGAGAAAATAAGCCTCATAGTTTCACTCCAACAATGCAGCGTTGATTTAAAAACAAATGCTCCTTCCAAGCTTGTGCAATCTCTAAAATGTGAATATAAACCTACTGTTTTGACAAAAAAGTACCAATTGTGGCTCTGTTGACCTCCGCGTCCTCCTCGGCGTTCAAATCCACCACGAAATCCTCCTACACCGCCACGATTGCCAAAGCCTCGATTGTTGTTTTGAAATCCACCGCGTTTTGGAAATCCTCCATTACGTTGAGATTGGTATTGCTGCGGGTCCTTTTGCTCTGATACATTGACAACGTCGTCAAATCCAAATGATGGCACGGAGATCTTCAAAGTCTTGTAGCCACCTTCATCCTAAATTTGATTGAATAAATCAATACTTTTCTAACATTTCATCCTCCATTGAGGGAAGGCGATAATCCCATAATACCAATTTCGTTGATAAAAATTCGCTTAAATTTCCAAATTAAACATACTTCCACAGCGGCGTCGATCACTTTTTTGGCATCTCTCGAGGTTTTCATTGTCAAGAAAGCGTACGCAGCTTGATTTTCGGACTTATCAAGAATTTTGCTTGGAATGTGGACACTGTCGACCTCGCCAATGGCTAAATAAGTTTGAATTTGCATGATGAAAAAAGCTTACTAGAAAAGAATTTTTTCAATTCTTCAGCGGGTGCCCGAGTATCACTTGGATTTGTGTGACGAATGATGTTGGAGACAAAGATTTTTCGATTTCCCGCATCTTGCTGCTGTGACGAGTCTCGCTGACTTGGCTGTTGTCGGGGGTTTCTGTAATAATTGAAATCTATCGTTGGTAGTTAAAACGAAAAACTACCTTTACCAGGAATTATTGCAGAAACTTGCGGCTTGGGTGGTGCAACTGGAACCGGATCTGGCTTTGGCGCAGCCCCGCCAACCAACGTTGCCCATGTTTTTGGGGCAGATGGAACTTGTGGGGCCGGTGGCTTTGGTGCTTCAGCTGGTTGTTCCACTTTTGGCTTCTCAGGTTTTGGTTTTTCTTCCTCGACGACTTCAATGCGCTCTTTTTGTGGAATTTTCACGTAAGAGGCCGTATCTAAAATCATTATTTTTAAATAACAATAAAAACCACATACCGTCAAAACTCTTTAATGGAGCATTGGCTAGTAGATCTTTCTTGGGTGATGGCTAAAAAAGATCGTAAATAATTGCTGAAAGACTGGAAGCGTTACTTCATTTTGTTGTGAAAGATGGCCATTCAGTTTCGTTGATTGAATTTGCTCAGTGACAGCTCCTTGTGATTCGCCATCATTTTCAAAAGCCTTAAGGAGACATTTTTTTGTTGTAAATTAACAAAACCTTATCGTGATACATAAAGATGTCGTTCTGGACATAGAATTTCTTCGCTTGTTGTTGTCCCAACACAAAAGTTTGCGCAAATTTTCGTCTTGGTGCATTGTGAAGGCTAATCTCTCCAATCACTTGAAGAACGATTCCATCAGCAAGCGTTGATGAACCCTAAAGCATTTAATGTAAACTGTTATGTGTTCATATTAAAGAAAAAAACAACCAAGACTCACCTGAATAGAGTAGATTCGAAACTTGCTATCGTGGAAAGCAATCTCGTCAATGGTCTTTTGAATGTCCTAAAAAAGAAAAAAATGTTATACCCCCAAAACAACTTTAATCTACTTTGTCAAATTGATTGTAGTTTATAAAAGATAAACCTCTGGTCCAAGGGCAGTTCCTCCGTCATGGCTTAAAACCGATTCCTTTCCATAATAACGAAAGGCTTCTTCCGGACGCTCAGAAAGCATCGTGTAGTATTGGCGCACAAAGGCACGACCAATGTCTAAAATTAACAAGTTAATTTTCGCTTAAACGAAAGTGAAGATTTCGTAAACTGGAAACTAGTCAAGAAGACACTTACCCACACTTGATGGTACAGAGCCAGACAGAGTTCCGTCCATAGCTACTTGATACCTAAAAACAAATTAGATGTAAAGTTTTGCAAACAAATCTCAAAAGTTATACTTGCTAACGAAACAGAAAGTTAATAGAAAGAGGGTCAAGATGGAAAAGACTAGGTTATCAACAATTCAAAATCTAGTGGTTCTGAATAAATTGCGCAAATTTCTAAAGTGAAGTAAATAGCAATCTTTCAACTAAAGAGGTTTTGCTATTTAGTTGCGGTTTAGTGGTCAACAAAATGGTATGGTAAGCGTTGGTACATTGATCTAAAACTTGTAAGCTTATGAACAATAGTAAAAATCCATGGGAACCCGGAAATTTTTGAAGAAATTATCAGTGCTACTCTTCAGCATTCAAATACGAGAGCAAATTGACGAATGGTCCATTTTTTAGCAAACAACGATGTGATAAGAATGCGGTCCCAACGCGCTTGGAGGCGAGCCAATTTGATGGTGAGTGAAGGGAACTTGAACACAGAGAAATCGACACAAAGTTCCGCGCGAAGAAAAGGCAGATGGGGTTGTTGGGGTTGACCATATACATAAACCAGAAAACGTTAAATCAATAACTGAAGAAATTTTTGGCAAAAAGTCCTTTATACTCGATAAATCAAGTCTTTTACTTGAATAGATATTCTATTCTTTCTCTTGCAATCTTTTCAAAATAGAATGAATATAAAGCTTCCAAAATTTAAACAGTTTATGTGAAGTTCTTTTGATTCGTCTTTATTGCCTTTCTTTCTTTTTCACGTTCTGATTCTATATTTTCTTTTCCAGATCATCGAAAGGTACAAAACCGGAATCAATGCTAAAATGTTTCCTGTGACACAACAAAATCAGCAAGAGGTAGCATTTGTTAAAATTTTTCAATCACTTTTTATTCAGGTTGCACCTCCGCCAAACGACGGGATGACGCAAGAAGTGATGAGACTGGACAATCTGATTGGGAACATCGAAGAACAAAATTTGACGCAAGATTCTCGATATGCTTCTGCCTTGCAATTGAGAGCCAGGTTAACAGGTTAATTTTTTGAAGCTGGTTTTTTCCTTCAAATCGAAGAAATTACATTGAAGAATTACTTGTTTTTAGGTGGCCAACCTCCGGAAATTCCCGCAGAAGCCTCTCCTTCAGTTTCTCGTGTTACCGAGTTGACCGCTGCACAGATGAATCAATTACGGGCACAGGTACTTTTTGGATCTCAAAAAGATTTAAATACTCGAAACATGTTTAATGTCATTTATTTCTTAGATCAACATTTATCGCTTACTTGCGCGAAATGAACCCGTGCCGGGTGATTTGGCGTTGCAAGCAAATCCCACGAAGCCCAAGTCAACCACACATCTACCCGATCCATTTGAGTATCCGATGGAAGGTATGTATTACCGTTTTAATTTTTTGTAAAATGAACGTTTAGGCGAAAATGGGGAGAAACTACCATACGACTTGATGAGAGTTCTCAATTTGCATCAACAAAAGGCTAGCCGTCAAACTACGTTGCCGACACCCAAAGGAATCGACCCAGTGTCTATGCAAAAAGAAAGAGAACATCGGTACTCTAGATTTTTTGCATTAAATTTCAGTTCAATTTTTTAGCATCCAAAATCGGATTGGCTTACGGATTCAAGAACTCACCAATCTTCCAGCCGACTTGCCTAATCAAATTCGAGTGAGATGTGAAATAGAGCTTCGTTCATTACGCTTAGTCAATTTGCAAGCACAGGTATCTTTCAGTGTTATATTTTTTGACCATATTCTTACTATCTTGGCACTAAATTAAACCGTTGATTTAGGTTCGAAGTGAAATAATGGGAGTTCTAAAACGAGATACCACTCTGGAAACGGCTCTGAATCCATATGCCTATCGACGAACAAAGCGTCAAACATTGCGAGAAGCCCGTGTCACAGAGAAGCTCGAAAAACAACAAAAGGTAAATTTAAAAAAAAGGTCAAATTATCTATTTTTAGATGGAAGCTGAGCGCAAGCGAAGACAAAAACACTCGGACCTCCTTGGCGCTATCATACAACACGCGAAAGATTTCAAAGAGTTTCACCGCAACAATCTTCTTAAGGTTAGACTAAATTTTAACCGATCTTAACTTTTAATTGTATTTCAGCGCAAGACCATTAAAAGAGCTGTTGAAACGTATATTGCCAACAGCGAGAAGGAAAAAAAGAAAGACGAGATCAAAAATGAAAGATTGCGTATGCAAAAGCTCATGCAAGAAGACGAAGAAGGATATCGACAACTTCTTGATGAGAAAAAGGTAGATATTTTAAAAATGTATATTTCTACATCTTTTTGTAATAGGACAAACGCCTTGTGCTGCTTTTGAAGCAAACAGATGAATATGTGGAGAGTTTGACCAGTCTTGTTCGCCAACATCAGAATGCCGAGAAGAAAAAGAAAAAAGAAGAACGGAAAATAGAAAAAACCAGTGAGTCATTTTATATTAAAAAACGCACAACGAATCGAGTTCCTTAAATAGTTATGTCTTTAGAAGAAGGCGTAATGCACGTGCACATTCGGGAAGTTGCAACAGGCAGGCTTCTGCCTCCAGAGGATTGCCCAAGTCCAGACGATGTCGATACATGGCTTGAGACTCATCCGGGATTCGAGGTAGTACTCTTATTTAGTTAGCTTTTCTAAATTGGTTATAGATTGCTGCTCGAGATCAAGTCTCTGATGAAAGTGAAGATGAAGTCGAAGTTCAGGTGCTATATTGAAAAGCTTTCTCCCTAAAGGAACTGATTTTAGCCAAAAGAAGAAAAGAAAGAGGAAGACGACGATGAAATGGAAGGATTAACAGACGACGAAAAAGCAAGGAGAATTTTGGAAAAGGTATAATTTTCACCTTCTTGATCATGTATTGGAAAGCACCTTTTAGGCACGAAACGAGGAGGATGAATATGATCCAAAGAATAAAAAGCGGATGGCGGATTGTAAGATTTTTCTATTGTTTGTGTTGAATAAATGGTAAATTGCAGATTATGCTACGGCTCATCGTATAAAAGAAGTCGTTGTTCTGCAACACTCGACAATGGGTGGAGGGGATCCTACACTCAAACTAAAACCGTATCAAATAAAAGTAAGCAAATAAACTCGATTTTTCAAAGATTGAATTTTGTTTTAGGGTTTGGAATGGATGGTCTCTCTCTACAACAACAATTTGAATGGAATTCTTGCCGATGAAATGGGTTTGGGAAAGACCATTCAAACAGTCGCCCTCATCACATATCTCATGGAAATCAAAGGCAACAATGGACCATTTCTTGTTATTGTTCCGCTTTCAACGATTTCCAATTGGGATCTCGAGTTTGAGAAATGGGCTCCAAATGTCAAGAGAATCGTCTATAAGGTTTGACCGGATTTTGAAAGTTTTAATAAAGTTTTAAATTAAAGGGAGACAAAGACGCTCGTCGGAGACTTGATAGCGTAGTTAAGAAAGCATCATTTAACGTGCTACTTACGACTTATGATTACGTACTGAGGGAAAAAGCTTCGCTTGGAAAGATTCGCTGGAAGTACATGATCATTGATGGTAAGGAAGTCTTTGTTTGTCAAAAATTCTTTTTTCCAGAGGGACATCGCATGAAGAATCACAACAACAAACTCACCTTGATTTTAAATGGTTTTTTCCATGCTCAACATCGAGTGCTCTTGACCGGAACTCCTCTTCAAAACAAGCTTCCGGAGTTGTGGGCGTTGTTGAACTTCTTGCTGCCATCAATTTTCAGGTGCGGGTTCAATCATAATTGTTAAACCCGAATCTTTCAAGTTCGTGTGGCACTTTCGAACAATGGTTCAACGCTCCATTCGCAACAACGGGAGAGAAGGTCGAACTGAATCAGGAGGAGACCATGTTGATCATTCGCCGTCTCCATAAAGTTTTGCGTCCTTTCTTGCTTCGACGATTGAAGAAAGAGGTATGCTCAAGACTTAAAGTTGTAATCTAGGTTGCTATTTAAATTTACCCTTTGCTTAAAAAAATAATTTAGGTGGAATCTCAATTGCCGGACAAAACAGAATACGTGGTCAAATGCGACATGTCGGCTCTACAGAAAGTTCTCTATCAACACATGCAGAAAGGTCTTCTCATCGACACGAAGCAACAACAAGGAGGACGTGGTAAGCTTTTTGTAAAACGAATTATCTAATGTCTATATTTGTGAAGCACAAAATATAAAAAGCGCTACAAAATTTCATTTAGCCTTGATGAACACTGTCGTGCACCTCCGAAAGTTGTGCAACCATCCCTTCCTTTTCCAGACAGTGGAAGACAGTTGCAAGAATTTTTGGAACGTGCCAGTAGTTTCAGAGTAAGCATTTATATCTGCTTTTGAATTTAACAAAAAGAATTTAGCCAAGATCTCGTCCGCGTTGCTGGAAAGTTCGAACTTCTTGATCGCATCTTGCCCAAGATGAAAGAAACTGGACATCGTGTTTTAATCTTCTGTCAAATGACTACGTTGATGACAATTCTTGAAGATTTCTTCAATTATCGCGGCTGGAAATATCTGAGACTTGATGGTAGTACCAAGCCCGATGAACGTGGAGAGCTTCTACGGGTATTATTTAGCTTCGTTGCTCACTTATTTATTATCTTTTAGTTGTTCAATGCCCCTGATTCGGACCTTTTCATCTTCATGCTTTCTACAAGAGCTGGTGGCTTGGGTCTCAACTTGCAAACTGCCGATACCGTCATTATTTTTGACTCCGATTGGAATCCTCATCAAGTAATTTAAGTAAGTAGTAATTAAACCGTGATTTTATAGGACATGCAAGCGCAAGACCGTGCACATCGTATCGGTCAGAAGAAAGAAGTTCGTGTTCTCCGCCTAATCACCGCAAACTCTGTTGAAGAAAAGATTTTAGCTGCTGCCAGGTGAAGATTTGTTTCCTTTTTATAAAGAAATCTTTTTGAATTTAGATACAAACTGAACGTCGACGAAAAGGTCATCCAAGCCGGTAAATTCAATCAAAGATCGACGGGTGCCGAACGACGAGAACTTCTCGAGCAAATTATTAGGTACTGGATAACCATTATCTGCGAAACTTGAGTTTTCAACTTTAGGCAAGAACAAGAAGAGAATGATGAAGACGAGATTCCGGATGATGAGATGGTAAACCAGCTTATTTGCAGGTGGATAAGAGTTTTAGTGCGAACTCAAAAGTATCTTTTAGATCGGAAGAGGAATTCAATAAATTCCAATGTATGGACATTGACAGGCGCAGAGAAGAGGCCAACCAATTGCACAGGTGTTTACAATGCAATACTTTCTACAATTTCCTTTTTAGAAAACCGCGTTTACTCGAACCGAATGAAATTCCGGCCGATATTTTGAAAGCTGCCGAACAGTTTGATGAGATGGAACGGCAAGAAAGGGAGGGCATTCCGACAAAAGTTGATACAAGTGAAGGAAGGCGAAAACGAAAACAAGTATACCTACTCCCATTTTGTTTGCGTAACTAACGATTTTTAAGGTTGATTACTCTATTGATTCGCTGTCCGATCGAGACTGGTTGAAACAATACGATGAAGCTGTCGAGGAAGAGGAAGACCAAGAAGATCTGCCTCGCAAGAAAGGACGTGGAAAACGGAAACGAGAAGAAGATGAAGATGAAGAAATTGGTGGAAAGAAAAGGAGAAAAGCTTCGCCCGAAGTCATTCAAGCAATGAATACGGTTAGTTATCTTGCAATTGAAAATCAATTCACAACATTTAGGCTTACAAAACAGTTGTCGAATTCGAGACTAGTGATGGAAAAGAAATAGCTGGACCGTTTGTCGAACTTCCAAGTCGTCGTGCTCTTCCAGATTACTATGAGGTTAATTATATATTTTAAAATCATTACCAATACATTTAGGTGATTGCAAAACCAATGGATTTCAAACGGATCCGTAAGAAGATTGATGAAGGGAAATACTCGACGATCGACGATATGGCCGATGATGTATTTTTGTTGTGTGAAAATGCTCGGGTAAAGCGCCACATATAATAATTTACTAATTAGCTTCAATTTAGCGCTATAACACCGACGAATCCGAGATTTACAACGACTCGATCCTTTTGGAGAATCTCTGGAAGAAACTCACGAGCACTGTTCCCAAAGTTGAGCGTACGCCGGTGAAGAAAGAGGACGACGAAGTCGGTGAAAGCCGCGATGATTCAAGAGTATGTTATCAATATTTTGCAATCGAGTCATTATTTTGTTATTTTTAGATTGATGACGATACAGGAGAGCTTAGTCGTGCTTCCGGCGACGCTTCAACATCAGCAAAAGAGGTTGTTACTCGTATAGTACTTGATGTCAACTGGACTTTTTAGGGAGAAACATCGTCTCGTCGCCGAAAAAGCAAACCGCAACGAGTACTCGACTCGGATCAAGACTCCGACTGATTCAAAAAAAATTTCTTTTGTGATTCAAGTCATGTTTTTGTCTATTTAAGTTATGTTTTTATTATTTTGTCTGTTTGCAATCATACTATTACATTGGTCTCATAACTTATTTTATATGTATTTTCATATGTCAGCATAAATAAATTCCATACTGACTCGAATTGACACAAAAGGATAGAGGGTAAAATATCAGAACACTCTTTTTGCGTTCGTAGTCAAAACAAGGCTTCATATTGCAGAAACATTGCATATTTATTTGGATGTGTTGTTGTGTTGAAAAGGATACTTGATACTCTATCATTGGAGTTTCTCGAATAAAAAATGGATCCCGGAGATGCATGAGTTGAGGGAAAGAGTGGTGTCTGTCTGTGTGTGATGATGGGGATCGATCTCACCCAAAAGGCCCCTTTCTCCCCATCTCTCTTCTACTTCTTCACCTCAATGAATGGGATCTCTTCAATCTGTTATCCATCAATCCTCCCCGTTTCTCTTCATCTCTCCTCTTTCTTTTTTCTTTTCTTACGATCTCTTCGGGCGAGTATTTTTGTTGTAAATTGGACCTGGGGTGAAAGAGAAGATATCCCTCTCGTTCTCTTCTTTATGGCCTATTTGAACTCTTCTCTCTTCATTTCTTCTTTGCCTTCAAATCTCATCTCTTTCCAATACAATGATGTTATCTCTTCTTGTGCAGAGCTTCTTCTTTTCTTTTCTTTCAACTCCATCGAGAACTCCTCGAAGTGATCTTCTTTCATTTCCCGGTTCATCTTCGAGTTTTTTTTTATTAGATCTTTAAAGTGATAATCAAATGATAAGCGAAATTCTATGAATGCTATTATTCTATGGATACTATATCTGCCTATATCTCCCCTTTGCTTCACTTTTAACTGGATTTAAGCTGCGGTTTTAGAACAATGTTAAATTGAAATGAGCCTAAGCCATAAAAAAAAAGTTATTACTGATTTAAATGAATCAGCTGGATCTTTCAAATCTGGAGATAAAATCGGATATGAACTTCTTGTTATCGAATCGTTTACTCTAGATAATCTTATCCAAGACTCATTTCTTTCCACTCCACTTTCGTTTTTTTGTCTTTTGTTGACAGCTTCTCCCTCTCTTTCTCCGCGTTCATTTCTTCAGCTCATTCACGTGCAGATCTCGACCGCTTTTCTCTTTTCAGGTGGACAACTACGGGAAAATAAATAGTGCACAGATTTTCAAATATTTTCATGTACTTCATCTGTACTTATCGAGTTTTTGCTTGATTGATAAGTGCTCAACGCGTTTTTTGACCGTTTTGTTGGCAGTTCAATCGTTCTTGGACTTCTTCAAAACTCTCGTCGACTGTCAAACTTGGAATTATAGCTAATCTTTATAATGGAATTATAGCTAATCTCGATTTTCTTAATCAATTTCAATTTAAAGACTAAACTTTCGCTAAAGTTTATAAAACAACTACCGTATTTCTTCGAATAGAATACCGGGTAAAGAGTATCATCGCGTACTCCTACGTAGCAGCTCTTTTTAAAATTTCTGCATAAAAGCTTTCAATGAAGAATTTCAATCAATAGGGCTGGAAAATGGCTCAAAAATACCACATGAGCTAACAGATTTTTGAGCCATTTTCCAGCTCTATAGCACTTCATTGAACATTGAAAGCTTTTATGCAGAAAAGAAATTTTAAAAAGAGCTGCTACGTAGGAGTACGCGATGATACTCTTTACCCAGTCTTCTATTCGAAGAAATACGGTATTTTCTAGTGTAGATGAGCACATAAAAATCTAGATATAAAAAAAAAGAAATTATCAGAAATTCATAGCGAATTTCAATCATAAAACCCTGGGAAAAACGGGCATGCGATTCAAATTTTTACCAGTCAATAAAAATCGGGCAGAAGGAAGCAATCGACGGAATTCCAAGTGAGGAGACAGGTATTTCGCGGGGATCAACGAGAAATCTAATTTCATCATAGATTTCAGAGAATATATGGGCAAATTTCAAATGCTACCGTAACCCGTTCACAGAAAAGAGAAGGGGTTATTTTGGGGAATTTATTTTCTTTCCCCTCCCCCCTCTCGCGCCGTTGCGCTGCTTATTTTTTTGTGTGTTCCACAGCACTTCTTTTCTTCTGTTCTTCGTGTGGGGAAAGGGGAGGCTGAATGAGGGTTTTTGAATTCAGAGAGGGGAAAGGGGGGCTGAGGGGCCTTGTCCCCGACATTTCGCAATTTCGGTCCCCGCCGGCTTTTCCTCTTTTCTTCACTTCTTCAGCCTTTCTCCTTTCACAAGGGACATTCGCCCTTTCACTTCTTTTCGGTTTCTTTTCCTTTCCCCCAAGCCCCTCCCCAGGACTCCAGCCCTCTATTTCATCCATTTTTATCCATTTACTTATTTTTTTTCCCTTGCTCTCAATTTTTTCAGCTCTTTTCATAATCTATTAAATTGAGATAGTTTTTGATAAAAATATTCTAAAGAATAAATAATGAAATTATTTATTCTTTAGAATTGATCAAAATTAATTGTTTTAATGCTTTTCAACTCTTAAATCGCTTTTACTTGAATACCCAATAAATTGTAATCAATTTTGATTGATTATTTAAAAAAATTCCTTCAATTCCCTCAATTCCCTCAATGACTCCTCTACTCAACTATTCGGTATTACTGATTTCTTTGGTTTTCCATGAAAAAAGTGTACCCGACAGCTGCTTCTTGGCAAAAAAAGAAAACGAAAACCGAGAAAGAGACCTTGAAAAGTTCAGTTAGAATAATCACATGGATGAGAAGGGGGGAAATACTTCCGCAAACATCAACCATTTGAGGCAATTTTTAATGATTTAAGCTCTTTGATTGATCTTTCCATAGTAAAATCTTTTAAGTAAAAGCTTTAGAATTAAACGGTATTAACTTTGTTCTGAATACCTATATTTTGTATTGTTAGATTTGGCTTAAAGTGACAACATAATAATAATAATGTATACCGGGGTTACCGGTGATTTGATTTTGCACACACATAAGCACAATTTACACATTAAAACCTAGGGAATATTCTATGGTTTGTGAGGATGGGACGATGTAGGAGGAGAAGGAGGGGGAGGGGAGGGAGGAGAAGGAGGAGAAGGAAGAGGAGGAGAAGAAGGACGAGAAGGAGGAGAGGGAGGAGAGGGAGGAGAGGGAGGGGAACCGGTCCTGGGAACCGGTCCTGGGAACCGGTCCTGGGAACCGGTCCTGGGAACCGGTCCTGGGAACCGGTCCTGGGAACCGGTCCTGGGAACCCGGTCCTGGGAACCCGGTCCTGGGAACCGGTCCTGGGAACCGGTCCTGGGAACCGGTCCTGGGAACCGGTCCTGGGAACCGGTCCTGGGAACCGGTCCTGGGAACCGGTCCTGGGAACCGGTCCTGGGAACCGGTCCTGGGAACCGGTCCTGGGAACCGGTCCTGGGAACCGGTCCTGGGAACCAGTTCACCATATGCGGTTACCTACAGCACTCGGTTGATATCCCTGACCTATCTACTGGATTCAGAACCAGAGACTAACCGAGCTTGCTTAACTTGCCCAACTAACCGAGCCCAGATCTGACGGGATACCGTGTTTCAACATGGCGAGGCCATAATAGCAATAACAATGACAATGATGACAAGGTTTGTTGGGATTTCGAACTGAATTTAAAAAATAATCGATATTTGTTGAATTAGTTTTGTTTTGGCTAGTTGAATTGTACAAAAATCACCATAATTTAAAGAAAAAAAGAATAAAGGCAATAAATGCCTAGTGTTTTCTTTTATTTTGTCTGCCTTTTTCCTGTTTCGTAAAAAAGAAATTCGAATTCTTTTATGATTCTCTCATTTCCGTTTTCCTTTCCCACCAATATTCATCCAGATGTTCATCCCTTTTTCTTTCCTTTTTCTTTTTTCAAACTTTCCCTCCAAAACAAATTTATCATTTTTTTTGTCTTTTTGTGCTTTTTTCATTCATTGAATCTTTGAATCTTTCAATTTTTTCAAGAATTTTTTAAGAATTTTGTCCTTCTTAGCCACTCTCGAAATTTTCGCTCTTTCTCTTCCTATCTTTTGATTGATCATTGAACGCAATGGTTTGCAAGACGAGAAATTTACAGACTGTTGACAAATATCATTAAGTTAAGCAACTCTACTTCACTTTTCATTTATCAATGTTCACTATTCCAGTTTCATTTAGCTTAACAGTGAAGTGAACATTGATAAATGAAAAGTGAAGTAGAGTTGCTTAGCTTAATGATATTTGTCAACAATCTGTAAATTTCTCGTCTTGCAAACCATTGCGTTCAATGATCAATCAAAAGATAGGAAGAGAAAGAGCGAAAATTTCGAGAGTATCGAGAGAAGGACAAATTTCGAAGAAGGACAAAATTCTTGAAAATTCTTAAAAAAATTCTTGAAAAAATTGAAAGATTCAAAGATTCAATGAATGAAAAAAGCACAAAAAGACAAAAAAAAATGATAAATTTGTTTTGGAGGGAAAGTTTGAACCAAAATTGCAGATTAAATGTTTAGCTTTCCAAAAAGTAGTTATCAAAATTTTTCAAACTAAACCGTAAGCTGGCTACAGTGACCAATAGTATCCAACTCCAGTACTCTATTACAATGTACTCTACATGGTTCTTAATTACAATTTTGCCGAAACACTAGGTTCTTAATTACATTTTTGACAATAGGCCAATGAGAAGTAACCTTTTTCTGCTTTCCTGCTTTACAGTAATCATTTACGATACTACTAATACTACTTCATTTTGAACATTAACTTAATTACCTTCTATGAAAAACTTTACGCATCAGATTCATAATTGCATTCTATTTTTAAGTAAATGAGCAAGAATGAGTTGAATGTCAGTTAACAAGAGAGTGTTTCTCAAAATTTCGAGCGTCATCAGTTGAGAGAGGGAGAGATGGGTCTAAATTGTGCCAAGTTCTTTTTCATCTCTTTCATTCTTCTCTTTGGGGTGATCCAAAGTGAAAGACCATAGGGATCATTGATGGGAAATGGGGATGTCGATCAGAGGGGAAGGATTCGATGGAGGAGATGGAGATGGAGGAGATGGAGGAGATGGAGGAGATGGAGGAGATGGAGGAGATGGAGGAGATGGAGGAGATGGAAGAGATCAAAGAGATGGAAGAGATGGGGAAGGCTGTCTGGTGTGTTCCCTGTGATGGGAGGGGGGAAGGGCCGCTGTGTGAATGGGGGAATGGCTGGGGACTGGCGGAGGGGAAAGATCTGTCGTCGACACGGGCCCAAATATCACGTCCATTCGCTTTCCCCCCGCGCTTTTTCACCGCTTTTTTCACCGCAAAGAGCTCTCCTTTTCACATGAAAGACAATGAAAAGCAGGAAAGCTCTTTCACACCTCGGAGACAATTCTTTCTTTTGTTTGAAAAAAATTCGATTAAATTTTATATTGACTGATATTGTTTAGAGAAATTCAGTGTTCTGTATAGTTTTAGAGAAGAATTGACTCTCGATTGACTGTACTGATATTGTAGACAGATGATATTGTAGATGAGTCTAGTCTATTGTAGATGAGTCTAGTCTATTGTAGATGAGTCTAGTCTATTGTAGATGAGTCTAGTCTATTGTAGATGAGTCTAGTCTATTGTAGACAGACAGTCTATTGTAGACAGACAGTCTATTGTAGACAGACAGTCTATTGTAGACAGACAGTCTATTGTAGACCAATTGTACTATAGTGGAACGTTAGTTTTTCAAGCCTTTAAACACATATTTAGCTTTTAATCTCTTAAAGTATTATAGGGTTTGAAAAAGTTCTCAACTATAGCACTAAGCTCGATTTAGTATCTTTTAAAGTTAGAGTTTAGTATCTTTTAAATTCTAAGTAATCATAAGTATTTTAAATCATGAGTATCATCATAAGTCATCTTTGAAATTTCAACTTTTCTATTTATAAGTTCTACTTTTTTTTCAAATAAACCATTAGTTCAACATATTTGTGTAACTTTTTTAACACCATATTTCAAAATTTCATAATCTTTATCATGTTTATTATGATTTTCTAAAAAAAAAACATTCCCATTCGGTGAACATTTTCATCCGTTTTCTTTAATGATTCAATTTTAATCAACTTTTTCTAACTCTTTGCCGGATTTTCCCCAAAAAAACAAAGTCTCACACCTTTTTCGTAATGAAAATCAAGTTTTCTTTTCAACAATCTGATCGTCATTTGAGAAATAAGCGAACAGCAAAATATTGGGTTGATGGAAAAGTCCTTTCGGATTTTTTGGGAGAGTACCTTAAATTTGTCGAATTTTGACGTTTTATAGCTCATCCTAAAGCTGAATTCAAGACGGATCGATTGGTAAAAACCGTTTTGAGATATCTCTTTTCTAAAAGTTTTTACAGCTACTTTAGTAAAGGGCGGCAGAGCCAAAAAAAATGGCTGTTTTCACGTTTCGTTAGTTTTCCGTGCAGAAACCTATAGATAAATAGATCCAATGATCTACAGCTCTAAGTATAAAACGGATTTTGATAAAATAACTATCGTAATCATTTATCTTTTTATATTTATTTTTAATCTATTATCTTGATAAAGATCTGATAAATTTGATCTATGAAAGAGTATTCAGTCTATTCTTTATAAGAATATTCAGTCTATTCAGTCTAAATCTAAATTCAGTTAGTGAAGAAGAACGGAATGAGCTGAGAGTCTTTCGAAAACTCCTTTGAATTACCGTATTTTCTGTAATAGTAGTGCACCCCGAGCTGGTGACTATTTAACGGTTTCCAAGCTTTCGCAGAAGCTCAACACTCAAATCCCCCACTGGATCTAAATTTAGATAAATCTAAATTCCTTTTTTTCATCTATTTCATCTATTTAAATCCTTTTCGTCTTCTCCAAAAATTTGAAATCTTTATAAAAGCAAAACATTTTGTGAATATTTGGAGAGGTTTGTCGATGAAAGAAAACGGAGAATTGTTGAAAGACTTTTTAAAAAAAAAAAGCATCTATTTTGATAAAGATGAATCAGAAAGAAATCGAAAATAAAGAACAAAAAGGAAAGCAAAAAATGAGGAGAGAGGTTTGTCTTGGAAATCGGGGAAACGGGAGGAGATGGAGAGGATGAGTCATGGCACATTCAAAACTACGATTTAAACCAAAAACATAGCCAATAGTCTTGTCTGCGATTTGAAATCTTTTCAATTTTCTTTCCATTTTCTTTCCATTTGCTTTCTTGATGTTATTCTCGAAGCTGAACCCTGCTTTGTCTTCTTTTTGAGAGTTTGAGAGTTCATTTCGATCGGTTTTTCTCTTAAACAATTTTATTTTACAGACTTAAAGAAGATTGAAAATAGTGAAAGATTTTAAATGAAACTTTTCCAAATTTACCTCAGTTTTCTGAGAATTTTTAGCAAATTGATCAATGATTTTTTAACCTTTTGACTTATTTTATTTCTAATGAATTTATTTATGTAAATTATAGCTTAAAAACTTAAAGTATACCGTAAATACTGTACTAGTACCCCACCCGCCTCGTACAGTCGCGTAGTCGCAAAAGTTTTTTTAGTTTTTTAGTATTTTAGTATTTCATTTTTTTCAAAGCGCCCATACTTTCAAAAAATGCGGCTTTGGTATCAAAAAATAGCTGAAATTCAGGGCTATTTTTTGATACCTAAGCGCGCATTGTAGCATAAATCAGTGTCGAGAAAAACGCGTTCAAAGCTTGACTACGGAACACTCCGCACCGTCATTATCGGGGTGGGGTACTATTACAGTATTTACGCTAAGTTATATATATCAAAATAGCTTCTAGAAAAGTTAAAAATAGAGAATAACATGTTACAATAGATGTACAAAATGTTTTAGATAGCTTTTTGCTGATGCTTAAATTCTTGTAACTGTTATCGATTAAATAAATGAGTAAGTAGATTGTTGATTGCGAGTTGAAGAGTTGAGTCATTTTTGGTTTCGAGCTTTCAAGTGGGTTGATGATGGGATGGAGAGGAGTGCTGTGAACTCCCCGCATCCCCGCTTGACCACATCGAGACAGGAAAACTCAACTCCTCAAGACCAAGTTTTTCAAAGTCTCTTTACTTTACCTCTTCATCCAAACCGTCTGCGAGTCAAAAAGAGGAAATGAAAGGTGAAAAAGAAGGAAAAGCTCTCGAAAGACCCGCCCATTGCTTTTCTTTCTTTCTTTCTTTCTTTCTTTCTTTCTTTCTTTCTTTCTCTTTCTTTCTTTTCACTTCTATTTCACTCCCGTGTGACCACGAACGATTTTTAAGCTTAAGCCTTCAAACCTTTCACTTCATAAACCAAAACTTTACGGGTATTTACAACTTTCCAGAACTCGTGATTTTCTCCTTTCCATTCACTGATTTTACTTTTGAAAATCTTTCCCTTTGATCTTCGTTTGATTGATTTGATTTTCTCTCTTTTCATTACTATTACATTTACTATTATGTTTGATTTTCTCTCTTTTCATTACTATTACTGGTTTTCTTGAGAATTCCCAGAATAAATTCGGAGGATTTCACATGCTGAATTGGGAATAGGAAAAAAAGCCCCAATTTACAATTTGACACATAAAATGGGAATGAGCTTAGGGAATGGGAATGGGCTTCAAGCAAAAGCAAAAGCAAAAGCAAAAGCAAAGCCAGATTAGACAGACCACGAATTTTCTTGATAAATTTAACAACTCACTTCTGTCCTCATAGATGAAAAGCTAGAGTGCTCATTTTTAAAATATTTTAGCTTTAAATTTATGAAGTTACTTGATAAATCAGTTTTGGCAAGCTGATGTAAGCTTGTTTCGCTTTGAGTTCGCTTTTTTTGAGTTGATTTGTTTTGGTTGAATTTTTTTGTATTTGGCTTTGAATTTTGGCCTGATTTAGGTCTAGTAGTTTTAAATTAGTCACCAAATTTCCCTATCCTAACTCTGCTGGTAAACTAATTACGGATCTTTGATGTCTAAATAGCAATTCAATGAGAGAAATACGTATGGCATTGAATGCGGTCATGGAAAAAAAAAGAGTTTAAAATTAGAAAACATTCATCTATTCATATAGAAATGTTGTGTATTTGGATGGGAGATTTTTGATTTCTAGATGATAATCAAAAGTAAATTCGATTTCTTTTGTTTAAAAGAAGAACAGAATGAGCTGAGAGTCTTTTGAATTACCATATTTTCTGTAGCACCCCGAGTTGGTGACTATTTTACGGTTTCTAAGCTTTCGCAGAAGCTTAACACTCAAATCCCCCACAAGATCTCATCGTCAGCTATATTTTCCGACCCCACATCGATAGGTTTTGATAAGCGGTTCTCGAGATTTCGAGGAATTTAGGCGACGATCAGGGATCTCAACCCTCAAGTCTTCCCCATTCAATTTCCCACTACTATTAGAGAAAATAGTAATACCTTATTGACATTTCTTATGCATGTATCTAATAGATGAAAATGAGAAGTAAATTGGATTTGTTTTGTTTGAAAGAAGAACGGAATGAGCTGAGAGTCTTTTGAATTAAATAGAAACCCATCCAATAGCGTCTTTCTTTTTTTCCCCAGCGAAAATTCACCCTTCCCCTTTTTCTTCGGTTCCTTAATTTCATTTAGTTTCTTCTTTTCTTTCTTGAGAATCTCAAGAACCCTCGATTTTAAGCTTTAAGCTTTAAAAACAAAAACAAAACATTCAGCAAATTCAACAAACAATTCAGCATCGATTCATCCTTGTTTATTTCATTTTTATGAACTCTTTCCCTGTTTACTACTAGAATATCTGAACTCTCAAGTCTTCCCCATTCAATTTCCCATTTTTTTTTCTTTATTATTCCCGATTTTGAAATGTATCTTATCTTTGAAGAAGTGCCAGATGCACTTAAAAGCTGAAAGCTCAAAAAAAATGAGTTTCCTGTGTGATCTCAGAATCATTTATCAATGTATCTTCCGGTCGGAAAACGGCATAAAGAAAAGAAACATTTTCTTTTTTCTTACCATTATCTTATCCAATTCTGATGCCAACACCTTGTTTTGTTTGTCCCTTTTCTTTCCTTTTCTTTCCTTTTCTTTTCAATTCAATTCAATTCCATTGAGATCTTTCTCGTGACTTCAACCTTTTTCTTATCTTTTTTTTTTTTGCTTTTTTTCAGATCAAACTCATTCCTTTATTTGTTTATTCAATCATTTTCAGTGTCTCATCGTTGAAATATCGAGTGGTTGGGTGTCTTTCAGTGGATATTTTCACCCCCTCGGGTGACCACCCATCATTGTCTTTTTGGCCATAACAAGCCCACAAAAGCACTTCACATTTGGCTCTGTGTTGAGCTAACTTCATCAATTTATCTGCAACTCTCTGAATTCAAGAAAAAAAAAGAGGAGAAATGGTGAGGAAAGTTTAAAGCTAACTGTAAAAAGACTACCGTATCCCAGTTTGGCTGAATATCTTCTTGTTTAGAAAAATATTCAGGTAAATAAGGCTCTACTATAATCGCAAGAAAGTTTTTTTAAGAAAAGCAGTCAGAAGTTTATCCAACAAAGCTCAATTGATTCGATTCGATTCACTTTTTTTTCCAGGATTCCCCTCTCGGAGCATTCCAAGCCGAAATGTTGCCATACGTTGTCGGTGGAGCGGTGATCGCTTTCATTTTGGCTTTCGCCATCGGTGCAAATGACACAGCGAACTCGTTTGGAACAAGTGTTGGAAGCAAGGTAACCATTTTTTTTTGATATCTTTTTCAAAAACTTTTGTTTTTAGGTAATCACCCTCTGGCAAGCGTATCTCTTAGCAAGTGTTTTTGAGACTCTAGGAGCGATTTTGCTTGGTTTGTTTGATGTTTAGTCTCAGAAAAGTTATGGGAAAATTTCTAGGACATAAAGTAACGGATACGATGCGGAAAGGAGTCGTCGACTTGGCTGTCTACAATGGAAGTGAAAAGGAGTTGATGTTTGGGCAAATCGCCGTGCTCACTGGTGAGAGATTAAAGTTTAAAGTTTAAAGTTAAAGTTAAAGTTAAAGATTAAAGTTAGAGATTATTTTCTAATCTAGTCTAGTATGCTTACCAGTAGACAGATTTAAAACAGTAGACAGAGTAGACAGTATTTAAACTCTCTAGGCTGTGGTGCATGGATGTTGATGGCTACCTTCTTCAAGCTTCCCGTTTCCACAACTCATTCAATTGTCGGTGCCACAATCGGTTTCTCTTTTGTCCTTCGTGGATCAAGCGGGATTCGTTGGGAGAAAATCACGAGAATTTGTTCGTTTCTTTTACTTTTAAGCAATAAATTCTCGATTTTTAGTTGCCTCTTGGGTGATTTCTCCAATTCTTTCCGGTCTCGTCTCCGTCATTTTCTACGTTTGTATCGATCATTCAGTGTTGAGAAGAGTGTGTTTTCAAATGAACTTTTCAATAAGCTATATCAAACCTCTTGAATTGTACATGTTTACCTCCATGTACATGTACATGTTACTTCAAATCCAATTCTAGAAGCCTAAGCCATTCTCATAAATCTCGATCAATTTCCAGAGCCGCCCTCTCTCATCCGGTCTCCTCGTGCTTCCCCTTATCTATTTTCTCTGCTTCGCTTTCAACATCTTCACCATCATTTTCGAGGGATCTGAATGTGGGTTTAGATGAGGATTGAATCATAATCATATCATCAATAGCTTGTCATACCAATCCACATTCATCCTCTCCATTTCAGTTCTCGGTTTCGACAAGTTGACTCTCACCATGTGCATTGCTCTTTCCTGCGGTGGTGGCCTTTCTGTAGCCATCTTGGTTTACCTCTTCCTTGTCCCATATCTCCGTAATCACATTCTCTGTAAGTTCTCTCAAAATTTTCCTCCGAAATTTCGTGGGAAACGAGCGACTTTTCAGCGAGTAGTTCATCAGCGAGACTCGTGGAAATGGCGCCCACCGTTCAACGTAGCCAAATCAAAGCATTTAACGCAAAAACAAACGATTTTTAGCGACGCAAAGCCTATTGGCGTATGAGAATGGAGTGGCCGAGAGTGGGCTCAATATGAATTCGAATGGGAATGGAGTGACGAACGGGAAGGGGGATTCGCCAACATCGCTTGTCGTTACGAATCATCAATCGCATCGTGAGTTTGAAGAGACCAAGACTTACAGACGGATTGTAAGCCGTAATACGACACTTGACAAGCTGTAAACTATTAGCATTCGCTACGAATTGGAAATGTTATCTGTGTCTATAAACTCTAGTTCTCATTTCAGCGCAAAACGTCGTCGCTCCATCAAGCTCGGTGGAGGCTTTCTTCCGAAGTTCAAAGCCAGAGGACCCGCAAGCGTCACAATTGTTCTCACTTCTCCAAGTGACAACCGCCTGCTTTGGAGGATTCGCTCACGGAGGAAACGATGTCAGGTACGAATTTTGGATGATAAAATATCTTATTCATGTTTTTATAGTAACGCAATCGCTCCACTCGTCTCATTGCACGCGATTTTCGTCGAAGGAACAGCTGATCAAGGAGGACAAACACCGTGGTGAGTTAAAAGTTAAAGTTACTGCAGTTAAAAGTTTATCATAGATATTCATCGATAAAGCTTTCACATATCTAGAATCTTTTCGCAGAACTTTTCTTCTAAAGGCCAATAAATATTTTAAGCTATCAAAATGTCTCAAAAACGATAATAACCTGAATTAAACGAATTTCTATCAAATCCTATCCCCCTTTTAGGTACATGCTCTTGTATGGCTCACTCGGTATGTGTCTTGGCTTGTGGCTGCTGGGACATCGAGTGATCTACACAGTTGGAGAGAATTTGACAAAAATCACTCCAGCTAGGTATGTTTGAAAAAGGAGAAAAAAAAGAAACTTTTTTCCCAAGAAAAACCCAAATTCCAGCGGCTTCGCAATCGAATTTGGAGCCGCGGTGACAGTGTTGGTTGCATCAAAAATGGGATTGCCGATCTCGTCCACTCAATGCAAAGTGAGTTTTGAGGAGGAGAGAAGGGGGGAGAAGAAGAGTTTTCATAAAAGAACGGGAAAATGTTCAAGGATTTTCAGTTTAAATGCACGTGAATGCACAATTTGGTTCCTTCTAGTCCAAGAGCCAGTTATTCACCAAAAAAAGTTCCAGGTTGGCTCTGTGGTTGCGGTGGGACTCGTGCAAGCGAATCACGCGGTCAAATGGCACACATTCCGGAATATCTCGTTGAGTTGGCTAGTCACATTGCCAGTTGCAGGCCAGTGATGAAAAAACATTTGAAAAAGACTCTTACTGAATAATTGAATTGATTTCAAACTATCGTTGCATACTGTAAGTGAACATGAATACAAATAGATACAAATTGCTTACAGTGCTTTTTTTCTAGGCCTCCTCTCCGCCGGGATAATCATTTTCTTCAAATTGGTTGCCTTGTGATGAACGTTCATCAAAAATCCAAATGTGCCTACAAAAATAGTCGATCAACTTTTCCCCAGTGAATGACAGCGTTTCTCTCTTTGAAAGGCATTCTTCTATAGGATATTTCAATTTCAATTAAAGATACTTCCAGTATTCCCGTAGTTTTTCGTTTTGTTTGTTGATTGATTCCAGATTGTTACATTTTTTTTCTTTCCCCACCAAAAAGACTCGGATAAATCTCCCGTTTTCTGGTGCAATTTCACTCAATCCCGTACTGAAATCAGTGAAATCTGTAAACTTGGCTTATATCGTTATACTTATAGTTGTTAGTCTAAACTTAAAATCTAAAACCCCATCGATTGCTCATTTTAACCATTTTTTTGGTGTTTTATGCTGGTAGCAAGAAAATTGTCAGGACATTCAAAAAATCTATTTAATTTGTTGAGATATTTTGTTTTCTTTTTTTGCTTTGACGAGTTTCAATCCATTTTGATACAGGTCCTCTCTTCAATGAGTGTTTTTCTTCATTTTAAAGGTTTTTAAGTTAAAGCGTTGAATTGATACGAGTTTAATAAAATTTCCGCATGCGGTATACATGCTAAAGAACAAATCACTGTAACCCAACAACAAATCAACAATAAAGCTGAAAAACAATCATACAACTTATGCTAACTATAAAACCTAAGTATTTACAAAAGTGAACAAAAGTTAAGCAGTAAATCCAGGTGACACATTCTCTTTCGACTGCATGTTTTTCATTATTTCACCCGCCTTTTCTGCGAATTCTTTTCCCTTCGTCTCATCTTTTTCGATACCGTCTCCGATTTTGTACATCCTAAAGCATCAATAAAACTTGAAACAAATATTATCTTTTACCTTGCTACATTTGCACAACTATAGGGAATATTTAGTTCACAAGCTTTAATTCCATAGTATAGAGCCTTCGACATGTTACGAGCAAGTGTTCCGAGATCGGCTTTTGAATCCTAAACCAAAAATTTTAAAAAGACAATAAATAACCTTATTGAATATTTATTGAAGTACCAAAATAAAATAACCTCTTTTCCTTTCTTTGCGTTGACGAATTTTTCTTCCCTGCCCATGTACCACGTTGACAATAACCAGCAAGCCTCCCCGTCTTCCAATTCGCAAGCCCTGTATATTACGGTGATCATTAATTCTATTTCTTAAAATTACTACTTAGCCATAAACTTTTCAGCCAATTTGCTATTCGCAGGTCGATCTTTTTCTCCATTCCAGTGCACCAAAGATAAATATCTTAACAAATACAATAATATTTTTACCACGTGACTTATAAACCTGCATCCTTTGTTGATATTGGCATCACAGGCTATTTCAAGTGGACGAATCATCTTTTTCAAATCGGGTTCACATTCTAAAAAGAGT
The DNA here is from genome assembly GCA_958450365.1 of Mesorhabditis belari. Classification (NCBI taxonomy): domain Eukaryota; kingdom Metazoa; phylum Nematoda; class Chromadorea; order Rhabditida; family Rhabditidae; genus Mesorhabditis; species Mesorhabditis belari. Next base: position 1,268,269 of record CAUEEP010000727.1, on the reverse strand, counting down.
ATTAAAGTAAATATTATTAAAACGAATAAAATACTTACCTTTTCCTGCTAATAAATACATTGCATATTTGTAGCAGCTTTTTGGATATTTTCGTTCTTCGCAATTTTGCCGAAAAAGAGATAGCGCTGACTAAAAAGCATATTAGCTATGAAATCAAAAAAAAAATGCTAACCTTAAAATTTTGTTCAATGGCCTCCATATATTCACCTAGCAATTGACAAGAATCGGGTCGTTTTTCCTAAATTAAAATATTAATTAAATATTATTCATTTAAAATTAAATTTAAAAAAAACTACAACTAACCTCGTAGCATCCAAATCTATACTCGATTCCAATATTCTTCACATATTCCCGTCTTTCCTCTTGCTCGTTTTGTAGCTCATCGGATAGCTCTGTTGACATAGGTGACCGAACTCTGAAAATTTAAACGTTTTAACTTTTCACTTCAAAATTTTTTACCATAATTGTAGAAATATTAACGAGAAAAATACTATAGAGTCACGTGAAGTCGGCCCAATTTACCGAGAGCAACTTGCTCAAAAATGCAGAAAAAACATTGCCATGACGACGCAAAAAAGAATCCAGAGAATGGCTGTCAGGAAAAAAGACGAAAAGACAAGAAGCAATTAGGATTATCCACTGAAATCCCCCTTAAGCCTTCTTATTTCTGTATTTTGCTTGCCGCGAGTGCTAAAGCCACAAAATGGAAGAAAAAGGTAAGCGATAAATCGGATCATCTTATAAAGAACAATTTAGCTAAGCCAACGTACTCTATTTTTCGGACCGCCATTATAAAGGCGACACCCGACGATCTCAAATGCAAATTTTATTGTAATGGAAGTACCTGTAAATACTGTATCCCAAGAACTTCATCTCAAGATCATCAAGCTATAGAGGCATTGTATTCTGATTGGTAAATATTATGTATAACCCCTCTTTAAAAGGGCTGTCCCGTCCCACACAAAAATAGGCTGGGACTTTTATATACTAGCGGCAGTTTCACAAAACTGAATATCTTCACAAAATGGCCTTTCGCGGGGTATTTAAAGGTTCCATAGAATCAAAAACACCCTTGAACTTGCGTTTTTCTTTAAAACTGTAACGGCAACTTTAATTTCTAATGTCATATTCATAGTCAGGAAGTCAAAATACGTATGTTAAGTGCCATAGAAACCTGATTTGAGACAATTTCTATGTGGGACGGCCCCTTTAACTAGATTCAAGGGTTGCGCCAAATATCCTCGCCATGGCACGTCCATTAGCGGATCATTTCCAGCGCTTTGACCTGGAACATCATTTCAAGAGGTACCTTTAAATGCTAAACACTTCTAAATGAACACAGGGCCGGAATTCGAGCTGTCTTAAACCTTGAAGAACCAGGAGAGCACGCGCAATGTGGGCCCGGTCTTCTCCCATCGGGTTTCACATACGAGCCTGAATGGTTTATGAAAGCTGGAAGTGAGGCAAACATTTCAACTAAAAGCCTTAATATATTCAGTATATTACTACAATTTTCCGTTGCCTGATTTTGCGGCTTGCAGCACTACAACCATACAAGACATTGTCAAAGTTGCCTCTTTCCATCTCAACGAAGGTGAGCGCCACGTGAGTGCAAAACAATGGAACTATCTAGGGAAAATAGCTGTTCACTGTCACGCAGGACATGGAAGAACTGGAATGGTTATTGCTGCAATTTTCGTCTACCGGGAAGGAATGAGACCATCAAGTGCCGTTAGAAGGGTGCGAAAAATTAGGTACACTCTTGCTAAAAGCTTGATAAATTCCATTCTAGACCACAATCGGTCCAAAGTCATCCCCAAGTTTCACTACTGAACACCATGAAGCCGACCTTAACAAACGAAACTCTCAATAAAGTGGTACAACCCGAATATTGTGGAGTTGAGGAAGCAATCGAATTCCAACGAAATCTTCTCAACCCTTGTGAAGCTAGAAAGTTTGCTCACATTCCAAAGGTGTAGCCTTTTCAACCGACTAATAGTATGCTGTCTAAAAACTCGTTTAGATCGTTTGGACAACCTGCTATGAGCTACTCTCGCGATACTATGAAACTGTCAATATCCGAACAAAGCACTATGCTTCTACAAAAAGCTGGGCCGTCGATTTTGAGCTCAAAGACGAACATTGCATACCGTATGCAACGAAAAATCATATAACAAAAACAAACTTTCAGAGGTGACGACGACTTGATTTCTCCAGCATTCATCATCGGACTCCTAGATCGAAAAGAATGTAAAGATTTCACCAAATGGCTAGCCAAAGAGGAGAAGAGCTTGAACCTCGAAAATCTTGATCAAAAATTAAAAGTAATCAATTCAATTCGTGACAAGGAAGAACCTTTTTTCTAGACTCTGCCCATTGGACAACTTTTGTACCTACTTGGTGAGATCGAAACAAAAATAACTTTGAAATGAGCCATAAAAAGTTTAAAAGCACCTGTATCTCCACTTACAGATTTGCATATGCGTGAATACAAAAAGCTGTTGACCGAAAGTGATCTAATCGAAGTTTTGAGACGGAATCACTCAACGAAGACGATGAAGATTCTGAACGTATGTACCAAACAAAAATCAACTCATCTTTTTCAGGCCAACGAGTTTTTGTTTCTATTTTTACTGAAAACGTTCGGCCGCATTCTCAACAACTATCGCCCAGAATTGGCCTTTATCACTTGTCTATGGTGTACATGGTAAGTCCCACTAATCAAAATAGTTTATTTGAAAATTTCACGTTATTAAGAAATTTAAGAAATGATTTAAAACATTTATTCCTGCAAAATGTGCATAATCTCTGAAAGATTTAACGTTCTTTATTCATTGTTAACTCAAAGAACTCACACGAAAAAAATGACTCAATTTGGCACAAATAAAGGCTAAGAGGTCGTGGAAACAAAAAAAGAGAGATCACCCGAAATTAGCACATCACCGGTCACAAAAGAAAGAAAAAGACCAAATAGTGCTTGGATCTAATTTGAAAGGCTAGCAATGAGTTAGGTAAAAAGCTAGATGACGATGGTTTTTAAGCGGCTCCAGCGGCGCGTTCTTTCCTTAAGTGCTCGACAAAATTGTCCAGCAGCGTTGGCCATGCACCATCATCATCGTAGTTTGAAAGATTTGGGTTGATCTTCTCGAAGAATTCAAAAACGAGATTCCAAACATCTTTGGTGATAGCTTTGCTTTCCTTTTCTCGGAGGAAGCTTTCCCATTTGTCCAAGAGCACATAACGATCTTTGAAGAGAATTTGCCAATAGGTGATCGCGATTTCACAGTCCATGTTTCGTTGTCGCTCTGGCTTTCCGTAAAGGAAGGAGAATTGGTAGAGCTCTCGGAACTTGGCTCGATTGTTTTCCAGCTCTTTCTCCCAATTCTCCAGAGTCCCTCGGAGTTCGTCGATTGTGTTCACTCCAAGATCTTTGAATCCATTGTTCCACTCCTCAGTGCTGAACTCACATTGGGTCTTTGCCTTCATGAGCCAAGCCAATATCAGAACTCGCCGATCAGTAGCCTCAAGTCGAAGATCACTGAGCAGCTCGCTGACTCCCCATGGTCCAATCCTGTCCGGTCCAAGACCATCTTCTCGCTTGTTTGCGTAGCGCTTGAACAAGTCCCGTGCAGCAGAGGTCCGACGTGCATTGACCTTCTGTGGATTTTTTTGAAAATTGGTGACGTTTTGATAATAGTAGTCAGCCGCTCGTTCCAAATTCCAATTCGCCCTTGAGAGGCACACCCTGGCCGTTGACTCGTCAGTATTCGTGAAGCTAATAAAGTTGTTGATTTGCTCATGTTGTTGCCTGCTGGTTCGATCCATTTTTGGCACACCTAAATAAAACATTTAATGTTGTGATACAACTTAATATAGCTTATTTAGGCCGTGTGGTGCTATACGGATCGGGGGGCGCAAAAATTTTATATGCTAATTTTGCTTTTTGTATGCTAAAATTTGCAAGAGCTATGAAGATTTATGGAGCCCGCTTAAGCTTCAGACTAAGTGGCAAAACGGATTAAAGGGTGAGCTTTGGGACGACCACTACTCTGAAGTCTTGTGGAAGTGGCAGCATAATACTCAAAGCTTGATGTAAGAGTTCTGAGAACCTGTTGTTGATCGTTATCCTCTGATTTAAGTTGTCTTGTTGTTGCTAATGTTAATTTTAATTCATAGATGTTGTTAGAAAAGAAGGAAAAAAAGCAATTTTTTGATGTAGAACATAACCAGAAATAAAAATTAGCATATAAAATCCTAGGGCCCCCGATTCGCATCGCACCGGCCGTGTTTATAATAATTACAACCTTTTCAAAATTTTTCTTATGGAAACCAAAAGCTTTCATTTTTGCACAATGAGTAGGTTGGGTACTTTGATGGTTGGGAGGGGCCACTTTTATCCTGGCTTAGCTGGATCTAATGTTTTGAGTAGCTGTATTGATACCTTTTATCTACCTATTCTAGGGTAATCAAATATGCTTACACTTTTAGAGCCTTTACAACATGTTTCAAGTTTCATATTGCCACTTTTCTTTGATTTTCAAGTGTAAGCAGCTTTGAGGTGGCATTTGGTGGTTAAAGTACATGAGACTAGGCTAGAATTACCAGAAACTTGCTAAAATAGTCACCGATTTATTAACCATATTTGATTTCCATAGAGCAGATAAAATGTATGAATACTTTCAGAGTACCGCCCTAAAAAAACTTCTGTATCCCTGGAGCTCTCTAAGGTGCGGAGCCAAAGCCTGAGAAAACAGGCGAATATATTTAGAAAGTAAAACCTAATACACTAAAAAAATTACTCCAATGCATAAGTTTTTTAATTGAAAACATGTTAAAAATGTTTTTTTTTGTGGCCAGCGCCATCAATCACCGTAGATAAACTACATTTGGGAAAATTTTAAGTGCCCCTGCCCCCCAACTGCCTTAGCACCGAAACTTTTATATCATTTACTTTTACGCCAATTTGTATCCATATTTCTACATTTAAAAATAACGTCAAATGCAATTCCCCAGTTAAATTACGTCCAACGCTTCTCATTATAAATTAGCTTATAAAGCACAAAATAGTTTACCTTTAAAGCTTCAATCCAATCCGAATTCGTTAGTGTTCGCGTACGAAAGAGGGCAAGCTTCTTCGCGAGGTTGAAGCCTGAAATAAAACAGAGATTAACAATCGCCAATAGATAACGAGATTCAAAAAAAGAAAAAAGTGTTAAGACGTTTTTCCGGGGGAAGACAGAGGGAAAATTATAGGAATTGATGTCACCAAAAAGAAACGAGTCACTTTTCAAACGTCTGCTTGAACACCATCGGATTCCAGTAGCGTTTATCTAATTTTCCAGGAATTAGTCAAGCCCTGATCAATCAATAGACGCTTGATGAAGAGTGTGTGTGAAAAAATACGGGGAAACGGAGAGAAATAAAGAAATTGAACTGGGTGATTGTTGCAGGAAAGAGAGAAAGGGGTATATTGCGACCAAAAATGATGTGACCATTATTTCTTAACTCACACTTCAAAGAAACCTAATTTTTTTGAAATCAATAAGGATTTAAAGCTATTGAAGTTTTACTCCTGCAAAACCTTGGGTAATTAAAATGGTCACAAAATTTCGGTCCGGTGGAAATGAAAATAAGGAAAAAAGATTAACTTGGGATTATATAGTAGTGAAAGATTTAAAGATATTCAGCTAAGTGAAGGAGAATTTAATGGGATGATTTTTAGAATTTCTCTCTCAAACTATTAAATTTAGTTCCTCTCCTATCTCCGATGGAACAGCGGCCGAAGCGTTGAGTTATATGAGACAAATGGATCATTCAACCGGATAATAATCAAAGGATAATAATTTTTCCAATATCAACTATGGTTTTCCCAAAGAAAAGAAAGATTTCGTCTTTTTTTTTTCAGAAAACAATTTATTTACGCAAGAAAACAAACAAAAATCACGTTTAATTCGAAGAAAAATCGGAGTGCGGACACGTTTTGGCACCCGTATCTCAACGATAAAGGTTAGGGTGGATGTTTACAAGAATGATATTGGTGATATTCAGAATGGGATTATTTTGTTTGTTTATCAGGGCTATGGAAAGAGAACAGCTCGTGCACTTTTACAATACTAGATTAAATCCACATTTTAGTGTCCTCATTTCGACAGCATGTTAAAGGATCATCATTTAAAATTGTCACAAATTGAATCGACTTGCTTATCGACAAAGTTAGGAATTATTGAGCTTTAAAATCAACCAAAAGAACAGCTCGTGCACTTTTACAGTACTAGATAAAATCCACTATCAATATCGATAAGCAAGCCAATAAACCGATAAGATTAACCGATTAAAAAATCTCATGAAATCTCAAAGCCGAAATATCGAAAAGCTTGGCACCGATAGAGAAAAAAGGAATAAACATGTAAACAGACAATTCGCGAAAGACCCAAACAAATCTTCATCACCTTTGAATCAGTTGGGATTGAGGGAAAAAGGGAAGAGAGCGAGAGAGAAATAGAAAAAAAATCCCGTGATATTTTGGGGAGTGAGCAGAGTAAAATGATTTCTTAGAAAAGATCCAAACAATGTAAAAAAAATGGGATAACACGCGAGAATATTGACCTAGAAAGGGAGATTATATTTGGAAATTTGGGTAATTCTGACTGACTGACCCTACAAATTCATTTTCATTGAAAACAAGCTTGTTCAGACTATCAATATCGATGGTATCAATTGAAAAGAAGTTTGCTCAAGGGTTCAATCAGTGTAACCACGATTCCGAGAATCGCCTCCCTTCTCAAGTCACAAATAACACCGAGATAAATCTATAATTCCCTGTTAGTTAGCAAAAGAAAGCAATATAGAGAATGGCTTAAATAACGACTTTTTAGTGTGTGTTTTGAAAGCCTTTTAATCGATTTTGAAAGCTCTGAATCACAGAGAATCACCCGTCTGAACGTTTCGATCGGTTTTGTTTTGAATGGAAGAGATTGAAAGAGTCTCGAGCTATTCAGGACGAATTCGAGAAGTCTCGGTGATTCGAGATGTTGGCATATGAACAGCATAAACCTAAATACGATTATGAAAAGATTTCAAAGTTTTTGGATACTTGTTGAGGTCGAATATCAATAGGTATTGTTTGCTGGAGGGGCTCGAAAGCTGGCTCCCATCCCTCGCCCGGGTATTGGTGCGGGAATGCGTCATGGCTTCGGATAACTGAAATTCTTGTTTTATTTATTACTTGACTACTGTAAGCTTTTGTAACAGCTGATCTATATACCGTATTGAAAATTTTCATGTTCTCATTTGAAATTCTCACTATCAAAAAACTTACACAAATAAGGTGATTGCTCAATGGGTGCAGGTTGGGGTGTTGGTTGTAATATTTGTTGAACGGGTTGAATGAGTTGTGGTTGATTGAGATGTGGAGTATGACCAAGTTGAGATGGACCTGCTGAGTGGCCTGGTTGTAGGTGAACCTGAGAAAATATTGATTTTGTAATGTAAACTATCTTTTACTCATCAAAACAGGCATGTAATGGCATGGCTCTTTTTTGGTCCGTTTGCCGTTGGCAATTTGCTCGTACCTTAGCTGGGTTTGTTTGAAAAACGTTGAATTTGCTTTCATTTGACTTCAAATCAAATTTTCTATTGAATAAAGCAAATTCAACGTTTTTTCAAATAAAACTGACCAAGATACGAACAAAATTCGTAGATTGCCAACGGCAAATGGGCTGAAAAAAGGGGCGGAGTTAACATGATTGCTTCGAAATAATTATGGACTAATGGATTTTACCAAGTGTGGCGATTGAAGAGCGATGTAGCTGGTCATTCTGAAATATTATTTATTAGAGGGGTCTTGTTATTGATTTTAATGCTCAAGTTTCGAGAACCATAGATCACATACCGTGGTCGAACCGGTTGTGAAGCGTATCGATATTCTGTTCCATCCGCGCCGATCACTCGAATATCAGCCGTGAAAGCGATTGGAGCAGCCGCTGCTGTGGGTCGCGTTGTGTATGGGTACGCAGTTGGGCCTGGAAAAAAGGTTATTGCCTCAAATATTCTAGTTCTTAACATATTTCATACCGATCAACATATATGCCTTTGTAGGGTTTTCGGGGACGGGGAATCTATAGTCCTACTATAGTCTAGAATTAGTATTAGTTAGAGCTAGCTGGACCTCTAATTGGTAGATTCCAATTGTTAACTTAACAAAATAAATAGCACCAATCGATTCCCCGTCCCCGAAAACCCTACAAATTTACGGCTTAATGTCTTCTACAAAGCAAAGAAATCCCTGTAAATGACTGGGGAAATGTTCTCTGTGCGGCCGTGTAATCGCTCGCCTTCTGGCAAAGACCTCTGGTATAGGGTGCTTTCCAGTCAACTAGCCTTGAGCTAGAAACTACTGTGACTTCATTTCCCACCCTGCAACGACGAAGCAACAGCAGCCTGCGCAATTGGAGCCATTCCATTGGACGGTAAACCAGCATTCGCCCACTCCTGCTCTCTTCCAACAACCTAGAACATTTATGCGTTTCATTTTCTTTTCAATTCCCACTTGAAATTGTTGTTGCGAATAAATGGATGATGGTGGATGAACCAAAACAACGGCTGTTGATCTCTGAGATTTGTTTTCTTTGAAATTGCTTGCATTTGTTACCGGTAATTGCGGCTGTTGGAAGTATAATTTTCTGGGTTGGCCACCAGGTCTAAAATTGTAATTTGAAAAGTGAAATAATATAAAAGTAGAGTTGAGTCAAATGAAAACTCACGCAGCAGTGATGAGCGGGACTTGCGGTTGTTGGGGAGTGTTGGTGGAAGAAGATGGAAGCTGTGGATGAGCGGTCATTGGACGAGCGAGTAATTGTGGAGATTGCCCGGTTTGCGAGAGATGAGATGCATGCTGGATGCCCGGATGAACCAATTGAAATGATGTCTAAGAAACGCATGATTTGATACAGTTTTTTCAATTAAAATGATAAACTATAGACTCACCGATGGTTGCGAAAAAGTGTGAAACGTTTGAAGCGGTGATTGATGAAGAGGTTGAGGGAGAATTTTGGGAAGTGGACGGGAGTGTTGAGTGGTTGATGAAGTAGACGGGGCATCGAACGGAGTAAGTTCAATCCCATCCAAGTCAGCCAAATCCACCATCTCATCCTCAAGAGCATAGGCATCGATTTGTGGGAAGAGCACTGGTGGCCCATCATCGACATCATCTGAAAAAGGATTATTAGAGATCACTTTTTTTGACAAACCAGCTGGTCCCGACGACGATGTTGCCTCTTCTTTTTCCTCATTTTCTGGTTTTTCAAGGATTGGAGCCGATCCCTCGCGTCTTTCCTCACATGTTCGCTCTGAATACATTGGCTCAGTGTGATTACTGTCCATCGAGTTTCCATCCTGAAATTGTATTAGTGAATAGATTAAGGTTATAAATCTTACATCAAAATTCGGTGATATAGCGGTGATGACTCTCGACGTGGAAACACTTGACGTCTCTTTCTTCTCTTTCTTCGGAATCTCTTTGAGTTCAGCTTTTGATCGAAAAGTGTGTGATGGTTGTTGTTGTGCTGGTGGGACTGACTCTTGAGCTGGTATTGCTGGTGTCGGTATCAGAGATGGCTGTCCCTTCATACCCTGTGATGATTGTGGCCTTCTATTCTCTCCATCATCATCATCTTCATTTCCCTCATTTCCTCTATTCCCCTCTTCCTCTTCATCATCATCGACCGTCACAATTTCCATGGGTTTCTCCACAAAATGCTCATTGATTGGTGAATTGGTTGTCACGTCGATCATCTCATCTTCACTCATTTCTCGTCGTCTTTTTACCACTGGACCCAAATCGACTGAATGCATTGGGGAGCTGTTTCGACTCATCGACGATCTGAAAATTGATTGATAGAACAAGAAAACTAACTAGGGAACTAGGGAACTAGGGAACTAGATTAACTAGATTAAATAGATTAAATAGATTAAATAGATTTCCGAACAAAAGCTATTAAATTGATTGAGCAACTTGCGCAAGTTATACAGCTTTGGTTCAGATTCGCGCTGACCGTTCCCTAATAAGACTTGGACTTGTTTTCTACATTGAATTGGTTTAATTGCATAGTTCAGCGCCTTATAAGTACCTAGATTTATATTGAAACCCTTCTAGACCTAGATCACCTACTTAACGAACTCAACTGTACTTGTTCTAAACTCTTCAAAGTCATCCAGTGTGCCAGAACTAATTCAAACTTTCAACAAAGGCTTTCATCCGCTTATTTTGAGCTGTCGAAATAAAAGTGTTAAGTATTTTGAAGTTCAATGTATTAACAACTTGCCCACATTTGATAGACCTTCAAGAAATAATCTCAAGAATGACACTCACTTCTGCATCTCCAATTGACATTGTTGCGGAATCTCAGGCATTCGACTCGCTTTCTCAACTTTCTCAGCGATCGACGGTCTATCAAAGAAACGATTTCTCATCGGGAATTTCTCAGATTGTTCTTGATTTATTTGATTCATTTTGAATGTCGGCGATTTTCTTTCAATCATTTCGTCTAATGAATCGATTTTCGGCTCAATCCGGAAATGTCTAAAATCAAAATATTATCATGAGAGCATGTAACAGTTATCAAAATGTTCCAAAACCTCACCTCCTCGGTTCCTTGATCAACTCCACTTCTTCAATATCAAGCAAAGATCGCATACTAGAGTTTCTGAAAGTTAAAGATGTTTTCAAAATTTCCCAGTACACATGCCTGGTTCTTCTAATGAATTTCTCCATTTTCTTGCTTCTCACAGGATCTCTCTGTTCGAGATTTGGCACAGGTAATGGTTTTACTCGTATTGGAACCTGGAATAAAGATATTTAGATTTAAAAAATTTATATTTTAACCGGTGATCGAGATTTCGCGCGACTTGACGAAGTCGACGCAATCAGATAACAGCCAAGCATTTTCTGTTTTTGAAATAAATTTTGTAACTGTTTTAATTCTTACAGCGGTTCTTGGCGATCGACTTTCTTGTGGGGGAGGTGGAACTGAAGAAGATTGAGTAGTTGTGGTAGTTGAAGAAGTTGGTCGAGGGATTGTTGGGGGTGATGGGGGACGAGGTGGGAGGACAACTGGTGGCTCTACAATAGCTGATGATGAGGCTGGTGGCTGGGAGTCCGTGAAACTCGTCTCTCTGTAATATATTTGTAGAACTACACCATTGAGATTTCTAATCCATTCCATTTCTTTACCTGCTCCGAGCGGCTCGCTTTTGCTTCTGTCCTTGCAGTCGAACTTTCAACTTCAGCAATGACTCTTGTTCTGAAAGAATTACAATCACAAATGATAACATTTCAGAAAAAAAATACCAAGAATATCCGATGAATTCGAGTTATCGGTTGGTGAAGAAGAGGATGGATGATCGGAGTGATTTGAAGTTGATGGAGAAGCCGAACAAGCGGATGAAGTTGAAGCTGATGATGATGTAGGCTTGGGAAGAGATATCATCGAGGGGAGATGGCTGGAATTTTGAAGGGTTGGGTAATTGAACCGAAATGACTTCAAAAGGGGACACCTATCTAGCGAGAATGTGTGCCAGACGGCAAGCGATTACGAGACCGCACAGAGAACACCAAGCACTTTACAGTGAATTTCTACTATAGGGGTCGAACCCGGGTCGTGTGCGCGTGAGGCGAGCGCCCTATTCACTGCAGCACGGGTGCAATTTGTACTCTAGCTGAAATTTCCATGGTGAGGTTTTCTCACACAGGGATTTCGTCTCTGGCAATCATTATTAGAGTGTGTTCCTCACAAGTAATAGCTTTCTATAACGCGCTCTCTATAATATTCAAAGGCAAAATTTCAAGATATTCAATATTGTTAAATGAATATCTTGAAATTTTGCCTTTGAATATTATAGAGGGCGCGTTATAGAAAGCTATTACTTGAGAGGAACACACTAATCATTACGATTTCTAAAGCAGCCCGCCGTTAAGCAGGCTGTTCTACTGGTAAGATTTAATGTTAAAAATTTGTGCCTGAGGGTTTTCAGGGTCACAGAATCTATTGACAAAGTTTATTTTAATCCTTTGTCTCAAGAAAAGTCTCAAGAAAATCGAATTGGCTTTGGGTTTTGCATATGATAGCTTGAAAAGATTCGTATTTTATTTAAAAGACCTAGATTTTCGAGAAGAACTGAAAGATCTAGTACACCAGAAAGTATGCGTTTAGATTTCTAGCTCAGTAGTTGATCATGAATCATGTTGATCATGTTGATGATGATCAGTAGTTGATCATGATCATGATCTTGTTCATGATCTTGTTCATGATCTTGTTCATGATTTTGTTCATGATCTTGTTCATGATCTTGTTCATGATCTTGTTCATGATCTTGTTCATGATCTTGTTCATGATTTTGTTCATGATCTTGTTCATGAGCTTGTTCATGAGCCCGTTCATGATCATGTTCATGATCTTGTTCATGATCTTGTTCATGAGCCTGTTCATGAGCCCGTTCATGATCTTGTTTATGATCTTGTTCATGATCACTTACATGAATCGCTCCATTGACTGTTGAATGTCTTCTTCGCATATGTATAGCAACGGCTTCTTTCTTCAGAAAACGTTTGCACTTCTAAACATTTTCTCGTTAATTTGATTACTTTTTAGCATAATGTAACATTTAAATATTCACCGGACACTTGTAGATGGGGAAATTGTCATGACTCGGACGTCGAGAGAAGAAATGAACATCTGAAAGATTGAAAGAATATTATTGAAAGTCTTTCACTGACAAACCCGGTCCAGTAATCACTCCAGAATATATTTGCACTTTCTCGATTTCTCTGAATATTTTTACAGTTACAAATTTTCCTTTTTCATTCAAAAACTTCTCATTTTTTGACGGCTTTATCTCATCTAATCGAGCAAAAATCTCCGTCCAGCTGGCACCCTGGAAATTGTTTGATAATTTTGATAAAAATTATTGTTTAACAAACTCATCTCATCACTTCTTTTTCAAAATCTATCACTAACCGGCACTAAAATCTTCTTGATTTCATTGAGTAATCCATTTTCCTTCATTGTCAATGTTGACAAGAGTACATTGCAAAATTTGTGATGATCCTTAATAAAAAAAAATAGAGAATAATGACAATTGAAAGAATCAATTACATAGAAATGAAAAAACAATGAAGAGTCTAAAAGATTTTAAGAAAAATTGGTGTTTTTTTCTGGGACGTCGGTTGATTCATAAGTGATCAAAGAGAAAAAAAGAAGAAGAAGAGAGGAAAGGCGCCAATTTAAAGATGATAGGGAAGAGGGGAAATGATGAAAAGAAAGGGAAAGAGGTGGATAGAGAAGAGAAGAGGAGAACCCTCGCACTGATCTTTTCTCTGTCTTCTCTTCACTTTCCTCTATCCATCTCGCTTCATGGTGGGCCTATTTCTGAAAAAAAAAGAGGGACACAAGACTCAGCTGACAGAAAAGACGAGAGTGCAGATGGGAAAAGAGAAGAACACTCGATAGTAAGCATCAACGTGTGCGGGCTGTAGAAATCTCTTCATTTGAGATGATCTATCAATGGTTCTGACTTGGGAAAAGGAGATGAGAAAGCGAGAGAAAAGAGGAAAAGAGAAAGAAATAACCAGACAACAGCTATCCCTCTGCGTGGCTGACACGCGATGCGGCCTCGCATAGACACTTTAAGAGGCAATGGAGGGAGAGAGTAAAGGGAATGGAGAGACATAGAAGAAGAGAGCTCGAGAAACAAACTACCCGCTAAATTCTCCAAGGGTTATTAATTTTTCGAGGAAAAGGGGTGAAAAATATGTTGAATAAGATGAAATAAGGAAATGGTTTGATTTGGGGAAAGATGGAAGATTCGGAAGAAGTTTGTTGAAAGGGAAATGAATGAGAAAATGGAGGCAGAGAGGGACACAGATACAGATAGCACACCGTGAGCACAGCACAAATCAGAAAGAGGGAGGAATTGGAGGGATTGGAAGGGTGAAGGGGAGAACAAGGGCTTCCTCTCCCACTTGTTTCCCCTTTCTTTCATGCTCAGCTGATTGCAATCCCCTCACGGGAATCCTGAAAAGAGACATTTAAAGAAATGAGCCAACAAACACCCCATAGATCGCGTAAACAACTCTGTTGTGTTTTTCACACAACAAAACAAGCAAGAAGAGGAAATGCCATGGAAAGAAGAAGATTGAATCGCCTAACGGGTAAAAAGAAAACCTTTAGAAAATTAAGTTTTGCTTACTTAGGATTTTTCGGGATTCCTTTCAAATCATGCGTTTTTTGAAAACGCGCCAAAACTTTTATAACTGCTGTAATTTTTTGTTTAGCTTTTATAACTGCTGTAATATTTATAACTACTGTAATTTAATCTCGATTGTTCACTGATTACCTGATTTCTGTAAGAGAAATTAAAAGTTGTCAAAAGAAATCAAAAGTTGATAGATAGTTTGAATAAAATAGAGACAAAAATTACGGTAACTTGCGAGGGTTACGATAGCTTTTGCGAAAGAAATGTGGGAAATTAAGATTTTGCTGTAAATATGTATATGTTTATTTTTATAATTTTACCCAATGATCCATCGATTCACGGCCGGGTAACTCATTTTACGCCTTCTCAATGAGAGATTTGCTTTGGTGGTGGAGAAATGGTGGAGAATCGAAGAATGTCTAGGTTTATGGCTGCCCCACTGAAAAAAAAGCCTGACTGACGACTGACGGACTGACTGACTGACTATGTATGACTGACTGACTGACAAAAAAGACTGACTGACGCTTAGAAGATATTCAAGCAACGAATTGAAAACTTTAAAATAATTGAGCATTTTAATAGCAATTTTCGAATCGGCTATTCTGTTGAAAACATTTGTTCGCTAACCTGCGTTTTTTTTAATTACCTAGCACTATTGCTCTCCTTTTTCATACTTTAACCCAGTACCTGCTCTAAAATGATTCGTAACTTTGAACCAGATTCGAGGAAAGTTTCCGGCTTTACTAGTAAACTTTTACTGCTCTTTCGTTGATAATAGCCGATTTTGTTGGCGATGAGTTTGATCTAAACAACGTAGAATTGCCATTTATTTTCTCGCTTGTTAAATCTTTTTAACTTTCTGTTATCAATGTTTTTATTTTTCGAGCAAACAGAACTTATTGCTTCTCTTTTTTAGATGCCGAAACGAACTAACGAGCCGACGTTTGATCAAGAACATGGGTGGCTGTACAAGAAACAAAAAAGCGACGATGTTGATCCACGCGCCCCTGATCCCTCGAAAGTCATCCACATACGTAACCTCCGTCCTCAGGTGCTGAAACATTAAACTTATTTCAATAACATTTTTTCTAGGCGACCGAAGGAGATCTCGTTGAAGCATTCAATCATTTTGGCACCGTTGCTTATTGCATCTTAGTCCCTCATAAACGACAAGGATTGGTGGAATTTCTGGTTTTTTTGTTTAGCTTACTATCATTTATTCTTTACAGGAAATTGAAAGCGCGATCAAGACCATGGATTATTTACATACGGGTGGCCAAGTTGTTGTTCTTAATTCTCCAGTTCTCGCCAATTACTCGTTAGTTTTGTGGCAAATATTAAAAATATATGTTTAGGACAAGCGCAGCAATCGAGCGAATTGGCTTTGAAAGTGCCACTCCTAGTCACGTGCTTGTGTTGAATGTGAAGAACATCCAAGATAATCATATTGATGCCGACATCATCCACAAAATTACTCATCCCCATGGAGCCGTTCAAAGAATTGCAGTTGTTCGTCGTAATTTCGGAGTCTTGGTAATTTTTTAATGCAATTTGTACCAGCCTTGAAAGTCTTATTAAAAGTCGGTTTCTAGGCTTTGGTCGAATTTGCAACTGTTGAAGAAGCCACACGAGCAAAGTATGCACTCAATGGAGCGGACATTTACTCGGGCTCTTGTACCCTGAAAATTGAATATTCAAAGGTATTGTTTGTCCTCACGTATTCTATTAAAGTTTCTATTTAGGAAGAAAGTGTAAAAGTTAGGGCTAATGACGCTGATCATCGAGATTATGTAAATCCAGGTGCTCCTAGCTCATAGAATAACTCGAGATTTGACTATTTAGAAGTCCCACGGCAAAAACCGCCTTTACTAGATTCAACCAATTTCTTCAACACTTCTGGGTTTGTTCATTTTTAATTTTTGTATTCTATCCACTTCTTTAGACCCTTTCAAGCACTGGATGCTGTTGGATATCAAAATATGCAAAGGAGATTTAATATACCAACAAAGCGTGGGTGAAACCTAAAGTGTCTGGATTAATTTTGCTTTCATATTGGGAATTTTCTCATGATCCGCATATGAACAATGATAGAAATAATTAGCACAATTTTTTTCCGGCTTATTCAAAAATGAATGGAAATCAGACTAGTCCAGGCTTATCCTTATATTTTCCAAAAGTCTCCGTATCAAGTTGCTTTTTTCAAGAACGCTTCGGCTTTTACTACCCGATTGGAGACAGGACCAATGACTACTCGGCATCCTCCTCGGAGACATGGAGACAGGATACTCGGTCCGACTACGCACATTCTCCTCCAACTCTCGTTGATAGAGGATCAGTTGTTATGGTTAGCTAATTGCAGCCTATATGCTAAATAGTTTTATTTAGGTATATGGACTTGATCATACACAATTCACTTGCCAAATTCTATTCAATCTTTTCTGTCTTTATGGAAATGTAAACAAAATTCGCTTCATGAGGCGAAAGACAGATACTGCTATGGTTCAAATGGAAAATAGTGTACAAGTAAGTTACCTAGTTTCGATTTTTGAATTCGATTTGCTTTAGGCATTGACTTTGGTACGAAACATGGATGAGGTCGACTTATTTGGAAAGACATTACAAATTCGTATAGCAAAGCAGAATGAGGTTATTTTTATTTTTTTGCATTGATCTTGCTAAAAAAATTTAGGTGATTCCCGATCCCGATCCTTTTCAGTTGGAAAAAGATCTTAGTCTCTCGTTTGTCGATTTTACCGGCTCTCGTTTGCAAGTTTGTCTTTTTTTTTAATTTTACGACGCAACGATAAGTTTAGCGATATCTAACACCTGAATTTGCAAGCCGAAATCATCCAATACGCCCTACAGATACATTGCACTTCTTCAACGCACCACCTACAATCACAGAAGAAAAGCTTTATGCGGTATGTCACCTTGATAGTACTAGATTACTACATATTTCCTTTTTAGATCTGGAATGATGCGGCTGCTCCATGCCCACAAGTGGTTCACATAAATGCGGGAACGAGTAGAAAAAGTATTTTCGAATGTAGTTATTCCATTATTAATGGATTCCTTTAGGTGTAAGCGGATTCATCAAATTTGAGCAAGTGACGCAGGCTACCGAATCGTTGGCTCTCGTGAACCACACTCCTATTCACACCGATCACAAACTTCCGTGGATCTTGAAGCTCGGTTTTTATGACGGCGATTTCTCAAAGTTTCGCCCCATCAAGGATAAAGAAGTTTGAGGTTTCATTGCAGACTGCTAACGACCAGACTAGATGCATGGATTCAGAAATTTCGGTATTTACATTAATTTTGTCAATTATAGTGTCCACGCCTGGGTTATATTTGGCCCTATTAGATTTGTGTTCGTTTTATTTATACTTTCTCTAAGCTTGGATGCTTTTAATCGCCTTAATAGGATGAGAATTACGCCTGTTGAATTTGAGGCAATATTTTGATGATTTTGTCAGTTTATATGTACCTACCTAGTTGAATTTACTCAAAGTTGTTATAATAAAGTTGTTGATCTTTTCCAGTTTAATGCGACAGTGAATGTATACAGAACATTTAATTACGGCTGAAATTCGTTACTGCAACAGAAAAATGAGGGCAATTGGTGTATCATGTAGTTTCTAAAGAGTTCATAAAGAGCTGCTTTCATAAGAAAAATCTAATTTTACTTTTGACAACGTCTCTACTAAAAAAGTTTTATTGCTATTTTGATTTCCGTATTTATAGATCGCTCCCTCACCAATGTTGGCAAGACGATCAGTACAGAGAGCGTTATGTTACCAAAAGGCTGCTACTTTGGAAGCTTCTCATTCGAAGGGCTCTGAAGAGCGACCAAGCACTACTCAATTGATAAACGAAGTCAAGTCCTTGAACGTAAACACAGGAACCAAATCTATTGTGCAAGTGGAAATTGCATCAACAAGAAAAATTCCACGGATTAAACAGTTATGGAAACTTCCTCAACAAGCAGCAAATGGGCTACGAGAGGCGCTTCTGGCCACAAATCATGAGCCGAAAATGCTACAAAATGAAGCCGATCAATTGGCAGAAAAGTTGAAGAATCGTCATTTTCCTCTGCCGACCGAAGTTCTTCGCGATATTCGATATGAGTTTCGACGATCTCTCCAAAGCAAGAGTAAAGACGAACGAGTCACGGGTGATGATCTTAATGTGTCGGATGAAAAGAAAAGTATGCGCAAAAGGGTTGAAAAAATGATGAAACGAGCCGATTTCAACTGGAAACCACTTGACATTCAAGATAATCAGTCTGCCGTTGTCTATGCCCTGGCTCGTCTCACACCAAACTTTGCTGAGATCTCTCGGATCTTGGCCGAATTCTCGAGAATACCCGATTTTCATCCCGAAACAGTGCTCGATTTTGGGTGCGGGGCGGGTTCAGCTTTTTGGGCTCTTCATGAACGATTTGGCATGCAAATCAAGGAATACACTTTGATCGACTCGAGCGATGCCATGACGAAGATCGCTCTTGATATTATGCGAGATGAAGAATCAAAATATCCAAACAAGCTTGTTCATCCAAACGTCAACTTTAGACGTCATTTTCTTCCATCATCCAGCACGAAATATGACATTGTTATTGCGCATCGTTCTCTTGTTGAAATTGGATCTCAAGAAGCAAGAATGGAATTGCTACTCCAACTTTGGAATCGCACAAATCGTTTTCTGATTTTAATTGATGATGCAAAAGAGGATGGGTTTTCTGCGATTTTGAACGCCAGAGATTACCTTTTATCTGAAGGGCAACGACTTCATCTCAATGAAACTATGAAAATTTTGAATGAACATGGCTTGTGGAATGAAGATTTGGGCAAAATCCTCTTCGACAAAAACATTTCAGAGTACGAGAGATGGGAGCTGATTTGTGAAAGACTTCCGAATGGAATGATCCCACCAACAGCTCTTCCACCGGCTACAGTTTTTGCTCCTTGCCCACATGACCTGGGATGTCCAAAAGCGGATAAGGGCGTATGCTCACTCAAAATTAAATGGGAAATTTTGCGTGCCGATGAGCGACAGAAAAGCAAACAACGAGACGGGCTTGAAAATGGCGCAATTTCGTATGTGATTATGGAAAAAGCAATCCGGGCTGTATCGCCAAAAGCGCCAGCTCTTGGACGTATTATGACGAATGTTCACGGATCCGGTCATTCAACTTGTGAATTGTGCACAGCATACGATGGATTACAACGCTTTACGTTATCGAAAAAACACGGCGAGGTTTATCAGAAGCTGAAGGTTCGAAATTCTGGTGACCTATTACCGCTCACATTTACCAAGCTCTCCAGCGAGGATCCGATTCCAAAATTTGAATGATTTCCTTTGTTTCTAGTTGTTACTATACTTTTTTGCAATAATTTATTGTTATTGTTTGTTTTTGTTTCAATGTTTTGATTCTTGTTCAATTTTTCATAGAGAACTTTAGACAACCGAGATGGGGAAGACCATTACAAATGCAACGCCCCTCGTTCAATATCTACTGGATCTAAACGCAAGAAAATTGTTGGCAGGATCGTTCCCTGGGCGTATTCTTGAAGATAAAAATCATTTCACAGCGCTCAGGTTGGTTATTTTTTGAGACTCTGCAACAAGTTTCATGTCATAAACCATTGCACTAATTTTGAATTTTTAGCTCGCTACCTTCTGTGCTTTATGCTGGATTTGATCCCACCGCGAAGAGCCTTCATATTGGAAACCTACTTGTGATCAACAATTTATTGCGTTCGACGAAGTTTGGTTGTAAAGCCCTTATGCTCGTTGGTGAAGCCACTGCATCAGTTGGAGATCCAAGTGGTCGCGCAAAAGGTATAAAGATATTCCTTTTTAAAAGTCTAACTAACACTATTCAGAACGACCGATGGCTGATCAAAATATAACTCGAGATCAAGCCGGATTTATATCAACGACGTTATCAAAGATCGCTGATAATTGTATGGTACTTTCAAAATCGCCTGGTTCTATTTCATTGCATAATAATGCAGAATGGCTCACAAAGGTGTCTCATAATTTTATAACTATAATCCGGGAAATTCAGATGAATGCAATCGATTTTCTTCGAAAGTGCAAACCATTTCGCGTCGGAGCGATGCTGAGGACTGGTGCTGTAAAGAGTCGAATGGAAGGCGAAATCGACAATGACGGGATCTCGTTCACAGAATTCAGTTATCAAACCCTACAAAGTATTGATTGGCTTCATCTGACAGAGCGCCATGATTGCTTTTTTCAGGTCCGAACTTGTTGTTCCGAATTATTTAAACCAGCAGTTAACGCCGCGGTTAACTGCTGATTTGAGCCGACGCACAGTTCACATGAGTCAAACTTTAGTATTAATTGTTGGCACATTTACTACTAAAGATGAATTTCAATAACTAAACTGACAAGGGGTCCGAAGTTAAGGTGACCGTTTGGGATGAGTGATACCTCATTCGATAAATGCCATGATGAACATTGATGACCAAAAAAATTAGCTGCCGAAAGCAACTCTACAACGTTTTTCCAACCTTACTCGAAAACTGTTAAAGATTTTTCAATTCTGATTTGATAGGCCAAACCGCTGCGGTCAATTACATATTGTCCCCAAAAATCAGCACAAAACCTTTATTGGGTCTTGAGTTATGAAGTGAGCGGACGCACACACACAGACACACCTCTTATAATAAGTAAGATTGATTTTCATTTAGATAGGAGGTTCAGATCAGTTGGGACATCTTGACCTTGGGGCTCATTATATTCGAAAACAAACTGGAAAGTTTGCCGCCGGAATAACGTTACCTTTGATAACAGATGCAAGTGGGAACAAATTGGGAAAATCGACCGGAGCATCCGTATGGCTTTCTGATCAAATGTGCGTTTTTTCTGTTAAATCTCAGAAACATTTGTAGTTAAGGACGACGGCTTTCCACTTTTACCAGTTTTGGAAACAATTGCCCGATGTTGACGCCGAACGTTTATTGCCAATGTTTACACTAAAATCAATGCCAGAGGCAGGTATAAATCATTATAAATCTCTTAAGTATTAGTTTTATTACAGGCTGAAGTCGTTTTAAAGGAACACAAGGAGAAACTCGGTAAATGGATAGCTCAAGAAGCACTAGCAAATGAGATGACAATGTTGGTACATGGACAAGAAGGACTCGATAAAGCACTTGCATGTTCGCGAGCATTATTTCAAAGTAATTATGACTCCAGAATAAAAAAAGACAGTGTTTATCATATTCTAGATTCGACTTCAGATCTTCATTCGCTTACACAAAATGAGATCCTAGCACTTTTTGGTGAAAGCTTGAAAATCCAAAAAGAGCGGGCAAAGACTATCGGCGAGTTTGCAGCACAAACAAGGAATGATGGCAAACCGACTGAAAATCTAGTGAAAAGTGGAGCCTTTAAGGTTTGCGTTGCGCAATGAACTTAAACCTTTAAAGTTATTTAAAGGTTAACGGAGTGCGACGAGGTGACCCTGAAGAGAAAATCGACCATGGAAGTTTAATTTTGGGAAAAACGAAGAATCTTACGCTGATATGTTGGGGGAAAAGAAAATTCCAGCTAATCGAATGGACGTAAACTGTGTATTGTGTATATTGTTTTATCATCAGGTTATTATTACTATTATTGTTTTGCTTGTTGAATAGGATAAATACTTTATTTAGGAAACATTAATGGCATAAAACACAATGAAATATCAATTCTACACTAGTCATTTACAATTGACTGTTTTTACTTGAGATCCTCGTAAAAGTTAAAACAAAACAGAAATTATTCAATTGATTCCACTTTCAAGCACTCGTTGATCGATACAAATTATAGGTTCAAAGCTTAAACAACCAGTATACACATGTTGCCACGTTATAAACTACCTGTGCGTGCCTCGTCGGCAAAATAGCGTACATCAAAATCAGTGTCACCACCAAGTTGACTCAGAATTGGTTTGATTTCACTTTGAAGCACACTAAAACCGATAACTAAAGTTAGAGGAGATTAAGGTTTACCTGGGGCTGACAATTTTTCCAATTCTGACCAGAGACTTTGCTACGTTGAAGCGGACATTTGGAACGTTGTCGTTAGCCAACTAAAGTTTGAATATAGCATGAAGTCTTGCCAAAAGCTTTACCTGCTTGACAATAGGCAAAACATCAGCAACAGTTTGATCATTTCCAACAGCTTCACTCAATCCAGTTAACATCGATAGGGCAGTCTGTCGATGGAGATAATTGTTGTCCTTGGACAATTGAACCGCCTGAAAATAACGTAAAAGAGGGCCGTAAGCTTTTTTTAAACCTTTGGGACGAGAGTTCGCGTTGCCCATTCACCACCAAACTTCTGGGTCAATTGCTTGAGCGTGTTCGTCGCGGCCTCACGAATGGCATGAACTAAAAATAAGTAACAAGTTGGGTATGCAATGGTTTATTTACCATGATCTGTGAGCCAAGTCATACACAATGGAAGCAGTTTCTCGTCAAAGAATTCGCGTCCCTAAAATGACACTTGTAATGTATGCAATGGAGGTATGAATTACCAATTGTTGTGCAAGTAGTGGCATCAGCGTAACAAGAGCCAAACGAACACGCCATTTTCCATCTTCACCAAGCTCGATTACAGCAGGAAGTACTTCATCTCGCATCATCGAAGCTCCAATCACATCGCTCACCTAAATATTCACAATACATAGCAAGATAGATGGGTGGCAAACCTTCTCCAAGCTTGAGATGATATTGAGACGAACTTCAGCAGTCGAGTCGCGCAACATGGCAGTGTAAATAGGCAGAAGATGAGTCTCAGTGACTTGCTTGCCAACAATTGGTCCCAATCCTGAAAATTTACGCATTGTAATAAGTAGCGGACAAATTAAACGCACCCATGATCACCGAGGCGAGTTCCCCTTTCACATGTTGATTTTGATCGGAGACCAACTCTTTAATGACGGGAAGAATGTGGTTGATGATTGCTTGCTCCCGAAAGGCTTCTGGGAGTGTCTTGCAGAAACCTAAACATTTCTTTGATGGAGCAATTATAAAATCATTCCAAACCTTCGATGCGTTGAGCAGCAGCTCCGCGAACTTCGCCTTCAGCATCTTTCAAGAGATTCGTAAAGTAGCCGACCAATTCGTTGACCGTGCTTTCATCCATTCCACCCAATGCGTTTTGTAACTAAACGCTACCATAGACTCGATAAGAATAAAAAAATTACCTCGACAAATTTCTCTGCAACCATGTAGCGAACACGCCAGCTTTTATCTTCAATCAAAGCAACAAGGGCTGGTTTCACATGTTTAACCATGTCGGCTTTTGGAATAACTGACGACATTGCGATACAAGCCTCGACCATCAAAAGACGAACAGAATCCTAAACAAAATGTTTCAGTAGCCGGTTATTACACAAAGTACTTGTTCATCGATGACCAAATCGAGGAACATTTGATTGTATTCTTCAACAATTGCGTCTTTTTCAAGAACCTAAATCAGATGTTCTTGCTGAACATTATAAAAATCAAACTTTGGCAAATTCGCCCATTTTAGCAGCCGCAGCTCGGCGCACCATTGGTGTGTCATCACGGCAAAGTTGACGATACATGCTAAGCAGAATGCTTGTCTTGAAAACGTTTTAAATTTTACTTTCTTAATTCAGCTTTGACGGCAGGTCCAACTCTGGGGTAACAGACACTGAAAAGCCCACAAGCTGATGAACGAGAAGTAAACCAGTCACCTAAATATTTGAATTTTGCTTGACAAAAATATATTTTCTACCAGTAGCCAGACGTTTAACCATCGGGATAAAATGCTCTTCAAGGGCAGCAGAGCTATGTTTCTCGGCAATTTTTCGAAGTGATTCCACAGCCTGGATTAAAAAATATCCGTGAAAAAACATTTAAAAACAACCTTATCTCGAACAACAGTCTCTTCAACAGTAGCCAGATTTTCCAGTGGAGGAAGTAAACAGTGGACGAAATCAGCGCCGCCGACCTATAGATAATAATTTATCTTGGAAAAATATAAAGACAACTCACGAGTGGTGTAAAGTTTCCAAGCTGTTCGGCCAAAACGAGCAAAACTTCATCTTCATCATAAATCGTATCTAAAAGTAAATGGATGAAGTGAAATGTATGCAATGAAAGCGAAAAGTTTGCGTAACCAGAATTTCATCATTGTTATGCCCTCGTTTAAAAAGCAAGAAGAAAAACTGCTCACCTGTGAGAAAATGTATGAGCTCATTGCGCGTTCGCTCAACACCGAGTGCAAGAGCGATCGTGCTCAGCTTTCGAATCGAATTGAGACGCAGTTGCACATCTTCATTACGCAATTCGTCAATCAAGACGGCGATTGGATACAAGCTTCCGTTCTCCGTTTCTTCCACGTTCGTGTCCATAACGGCAGCCATGCTAAACTACAAAAATTTTCAAAAATCGATAAATTAATTGGCATGAAAACAAAAGAAAAACACCTATAAACAGCGCCCATAAGATCGAGGGAAAAAATGAGACAAAGACACAAGCTAGCCTTTCTCTTATAAGCAAAAGATGCTATGCTAATTTTTCTATCAAGAAAAGATTGTTAAAAGAGTGATGAAGAAACTGTTTTTTGTAAAATCGTTAAGTGAGTGTTCTTTTTTTGGATTTTGAGAGGAATTCTCTGGTTGACCGCAACGCAGGAGCAACGCGGCATGGCTCAAAAGCGCGCGATATTGATAGCCAGTGGAGGAAGGGATGGGAGGAAAAGAAAAGGCCCGCAATGGGATACGCTGGGGTGAAAAGGCAAAAAAGACGTGAATTAATCCGATCCTGGGCATCGAAGGAGCAGATTTTGATGCTTTAATGCGTAAATGGGTGGAGAACAAAATTGAAATGAACTTTTCGGAAATTAGAAACTTTAGATCATTTGTAGCACGAAACTGAATATGCAGTTGTTCAACTGAATAGCTTTTATAAAAATGGTAAATTAGCTTATTTAAGAAACTTTTGACTTCTTTCATTTCAAATTCATTTCTCACTTTAACTACACAGTTTCTAATGAAAAGACTTGCTGGTTTGTTGTTTTTTTGTATTTTAAGATAAAATTGATTAGATTTTGTTTTTAGGTGGCACAAGTCGAAAAGGAAGCCAAAAGAGCACGAGTAAAAAAAGCAGCATTAAGTCAATCACTCAAAATGGAAGCCAGAAAGGCAGCGTGAAAGCCTCGCTAAGTGCAAAACTTGAATACAAAAGGTTTGTTCTTTAGTTTCTGGTTGCTAACGCTGAAAACGGTACGAATGACTTAACGTGTTCTCAAGGAGCAATCGAAGTGAACTCAAGAAAGGTCTCAGCCCTCCGAAAGCTTTTGATCTGATCAAGATTAACGAGGCTCCACAAGAAGTAAAGCCGACATCATTGGTAAGTTATGGGTGTTTTTGTTAGTAAACTTTATTAATTGCTTTACTATATTTTTAAGAGGTGCCAGCTAATAGATTCTAAATGGCTACATATTAATAACTTTCCTTCTAGTTTATGGTTTTCTTTTTAGAGCGCATCTTTGTTACCAGCTGATGAATTTGATAAAACACAGTGGGAGAACACAAAATGGAAAGACTCACATCAACGTGCTATCGACCAAGAAGAAAGCAAAAGTGAGAAGTTTGGATTTTCAATTTTTAAAAAACGACAATCCTCTAATTATGATACATTTTAGGCTTGCAGGGCCCCGCGGAAGCAGTGACAGCTGGTGCGGTGCCAGGGGAGAAACATCAACGTGAACGTGTGCGAGGACAGTACTTACGAGTTATTGCATGGGTTTCCATAATTCTGCTCATTGCTGAACTGGTGCGTTTATACCATTTATTTCCTTACCTTTATCAGCGACGAGCATTAGGGTTTTATTTTCAGGAATATCGGTATTGTTTTGCTTTTCAGTGCTTACTACTTTTGTGGGCAGCAATCTCCTATGGACTTGTCTACACTTGCCCCGATCCTCATGGACTCGTGCTTAATTCGTGCAATATTGTCCTGATGCTGGTGTCGATTGGATTCCTTCTTATCACAATTGTAAGTTTAAAAGTTTTCATTGCTTCTTTGTTGTATTAATAAGTTTAATTTTTTGATTTTCGTAGATTGCTCGATGTCACGTGAGACGAAGAACGCATGGAGAACAAAAGGTTTACTACATCTCTTACTGGTGGAAAATCGTTGTGGGTTTTTAAAGTTTTATTTTTCAAACAAACAAAAAAGTATAAACATTTCAACCGGTTTAATTTTAAATTTGAAGTTCTTTTTTAGTTTTTCTCTTTTCAATGGCTTCGCGTTTGTTTGGGTTTTCTGATCGTCATGCAGCATGGACTTCAATGGCATCTCATTCCTAAACCTAATCCTGTTGTATTTATCCGGTTAGGACTTGTCATTCTTCTCGTATGTTTGCAGGTACGGTCTTTCATTTAAAACATTGAACTGTGTTTTTTAGTTGATCCTGTCAATTGTGTTGACCGTGTGCACTTCATGCTGCCGCTTTACGATCATCAAGCCCCACGACGAATGAATATCGAAAAAAGAAGGCAAGACTCGATTTTGAAGGATTACAATTTTTAACGAGTTCTGTTTTAAAAGTTAGTATGGCTTTATAAATCGTGAGCTATAAAATAAACGTCATTTCTATTGAAGTGCAAAAACAAAAGAAACAATAGAGCTGTCTCCTTTGAATAGGTAAAACCTTCTAATAAACGCGTAATTCCTTTCCCATAGCATTAATCTGGATCAATTTATGAAAAAGCTTCCTTTTCTAAACTATCAGTGCTCACCTTTCCTTTTTTCACAATCTCTAATATGTTCAATATGGAAAGATCGACACAGAGCCTCGATTTGCATTCAGCGACGATTCCGCAAATTTTCTCACCTTCAACAACCGAGCGCCCGTCAACTTTGTCATCGCCCGAATAGATCGATTTTCTTTCCCCTTTTCTGCTATATTAAAGCTCTTTTTGCCATTCAAACCGCTAACCAAATAAATGACAGATCGCCGCACTTCGGTGAGCGCTCAAATATCACGGACTGCCCGGTAAATTTTGTTTCAAATTTGAATACATATCAACTCTATTAATTGTCTGGCCTTGTTTGATTTTAAAAACTGATACAATTGCGTAATATATAGACGATTATCAGCAGCGATTGCCCCCCATTTGGCTCGTTTGGAAAACATTGGATCACTCGATCATGTATCTGAGTTAAGAAAACTTAGCCAATCAAAAAAAATATTCAGGTAGAAGGAATTCAAGTGAGACTTGTCAATATTCAACAGGTAACAGACAGTGGGGTTAAAAACCAAGTGAGGTTTCAGGTAGAAGAAGCAATGGAAAAATACATTTTACGCAACGCTGTCCATTTTTCGCCAATTGACTTTGATGTGACCGATTTGAATGGACACAAAGTAGATTAATATCTAGAATTAAGCAAAATTTCTTCAGATTTTACGTGCCATTCTATCACCTGAAGAAATTGTGATTTTCGAGGGATCGAGACGGATATTGTCTGTACATTCGGATGAAAATGAACAATCATATTCGGCGAAAGTGAAACATCCAATATCGGGTAATCTTAATTTGAATTTGAATCCAATGTTTCAGGAATGAAAGTCTATGAATTCTCGGATCTGGGATCTCGGGTTGAAGTTCACTCAAATGGAGATCTTCTTGATAAATGCAGGTGATTGGAATAAATAAACATTGGAGAAATCATTAGAAAAGCTCAGTTTATCATCAGAACAAACTCCTTGTAGTTCACTTTTACTTGGAGCTGGATGTATTTTCACGAAGGTAGACTCGGATAGGTATTTAATATAGTAAATCGTTTCCAGGAGGAATGGTCGATTCGACGAGAGGAAGAACCGGTGGCCACGGTGACTCCCGTTCGATCGTTTTTCCAGCAAAACTCTTTCAGGGTATGTGAAAAGGGAAAAGTTGCAGATTTAGACGAATTCAAAGTCAAAATGCTAAGGAATTCTCAAGTGTTTGGATACTCAGTTGTGCACAGGATGGGGTCTGCTTCCGAAGTGAGCTCCTCGAGTACTTAACTTTATGCTCTCAAACATCGAAACGAACCCCCTTCTGGCGCACTGAGCCTCAGCAGCAAAGCCAAACGCAATTTTAGGCGACTTGGCATCCATCGACGGAGAATGAGATCCGTCTCTTGGCCGTCATTTGGACTTTACTAGTGACAATTCGTGAAGCTTTTCCCTCACTACACACAATCCTCAAAGAATACCAAATACGAAATTCATAAAATGATATTCATTTGAATAAATGATTTTTGAAAGTGTCGAAGAAAAACATGGCAATTCATTTCCTATTTGTGTCGACTTGGCGGATGGCGCGGGAAGATGAAAAGTAGAAGTGGATCGCTCTCATCGAGGTAAGCATTTTTTCGAATAGAGTTTTCTAAAATGTGGAAACTTTCGGAAACTATCGTAACTTTTAGTTTTTATCCACATGGTTAATTTTTTCGTTTTCAGGAGATCATGATGTGGAATTTGCTTCGAGGCGAAACCAGCACACGAAATGCAGGTTATTTCCATCATCATTTACATTTTTTATTCGTTTTTCTCTAGGAAATGCCCTGTAAACATTCTTTTTGCACACAATGCCGTGCCACCTGTCAGAGCAAGTCTTTTCATTTGAATAAAACGTTTTTCTTTTTCTAGATTCGCTGTGTTCTCAACTAAAGCGCAAGAATAGCCGAACAATGGATATTCTCATCGACGAAAGTAAGCATTTTTAGTTGGATTTGATTATATGCCTTGTAAAAAGTGTAAAAAATTTAATTTAAGCTTGTTCTTTTTTCAGCCATGGACAAGTTGAATGTCGATGAATGTCACTTTTGGTGGCAAAATGCCGGCCATACTCGATATTGAGGAGAAATTTCGGTGAGTTGACCTATTTTCATTGTAAATATCGAGCCCCAGACATTTGTTCAACTATTTTATTTAAGTTTGTCATCTTTTTTAGATGTAAGTCATATCGTCATGGCGCCTTCCTTTGTTTAGGACTTGCTCGAGTTGCGATGCAAGATTGCCAGTAAGTTTCATTTTTGCATTTTCCAATAATTAACGCTTTAGTCACCGCATTTGTTTCGCCTGCTTGGCGCAACGGGTTCAATATGCCAATCAACAAAGTAAGTTTACATAATTAAAATGCTCGTTTTCTTTTAATTCAGATGAAGTGCCAAATTGTGCTCATTCCCAGTGCGCCAACAGGCTCACGCGCTCCAAAATGATGCGCATCGCTGAAAAGGTGGGTTTTATTTAAAATTTGATTTTTTCTATTTATGGATTTATAGTACCCAAATATGGGCAACGAATGCAAATAGATTATGGCCAGAATGATACACGAAAACGATTATGGAGAGCACAGCGTTTGCCTTTTGGTTTGAATTTTTAGATAAGTTTTTATACTTATTTTTAGAAAAAGGCGAGATCGTTGCAAGGTGCGGTGTTTGGGGTCGAGTGTACACTCTTCGCCATTTCAACATTCCCACAAATCGTCTTGTCGGTGAGTGTTTATTAGTAAATTAGCTATAATTTAAATAACTTCGCATGCCTCTCCTTTTTCCATCAATTTACATCAAAATTCCAACATCAAATTGACTTCTAACCTTTAAAATCAGGTGATATGGTGAGCGCAATTCTGCAAATTTAACGCCTTCCCCGTAATCGATCCATTTCTTCCTTTGGCGTCTATGTTATGCGCGATAAGCAAAATGGTTTGTTGAGCCTTTGAAAGAATTTAATTGCGAAGTTGTTCCAGGCCATGCCAAATACGAACGAGTGAATCTGAAAGAAAATGGGCGCAAGAAAGTTTATGTAAGTGATGTAATGATTGGATTTTCTTAGCCAACTCATTTTTTAGCAAATGGCCTACCCGGAGAAAGTGCACTTTGTGGTTGACTTGGACAATGTTCTTGCAAAAAGTCGTTAATCTTTGAAATGATAGGCATTTTTGTAGTCTTTGATTAATTCCTATATGATTTGTGATCAGTTTTCTAACACCACTTTAGTGAAAGAATGAATTTTGTGTTTTAGAATCGATTTGGTGATCAGGCTACCGTATTGAATGTCATTTTCTTCCTAAATACCCCATCTTTAACACTCAAAAGGAAAGCGGTTCACCTGTGAAGAAAATAGAAGAGTTGATAATTGGAGACTCGTTTTTTGAGCCATCGGCAAACATAGTAAGTGTTTATGATTGACAGCCTTGGCCTGTGATGGATTGGTGCATCACCACCATTTTTTTTTTTGCTTTGAGCGTAAAGAGTGTTCCTCTCGTCCTCTTGACACTTTTCTAAAGTATGTCGCCTTTCGAAAGCTACCGTAATCGGGTGGCTTAGTTGGGTATTCTGTTGCAATACTCATTAACTCAATATAAGTTAAATTTGATTAATTAATTCAAATGTTTTGAAAAGTCAGTTCTACTTGTCTTTTTTCTGTTTCCGATCCGAAAAATCCATAAAAATCCAGCTCTGAACACTCATTTTGTTGAGGTCATAAAAAAGGGTTGTTCCATGGAATACTGAAAGTGAAAGAGAAAGAGAATACTGTACTTTACCGATGGTGATAGATTTGAAATTTGGGGGGGTGGGACAAAAGTGCACCTTTTTTTCGCTGGAAAAGGCCGTAGAGCTTTAAAAATGTTTCCACATAGGGGAATCATATACGTAGATTCCGAATTTCGAGAAATTATAACTGGCTGACAGGTCAAATTTGGGCTAAGAGGAAAAAACTGCGGAAAAGCGTTAAGTTGCGTAGTTTTTGCCTCTTAGCCCAAATTTGACGTGTCAGCGAGTTATAATTTGTCGAAATTCGGAATCTACGTATATGATTCCCCTATGTGGAAACATTTTTAAAGCTCTACGGCCTTTTCCAGCGAAAAAAAGGTGCGCTTTTGGTCGGGTGCGCAAAAAAAAGGTGCACCTTTGTCCTACCCCCGAAATTTGCTTACTTTCAAACGAATTTCAGAGGACTTACAACGAAATCTGTAGTACAGATCAATTTTTGGAGTAATTTAGATGATTTGACTTTCAGTAAAACTTCATTATTATATCATTCCCCATCATAAAACGATCATCTTTCAATATCTCTCATTCCAAATCTGCATCCAAGTGAGATTGTTTGGTCAAATGATTGACCATAAATCGCTTTATAACTCAAACTTTTGATTTCTCAAGAGATAATTACGAGGAGACAACGTTGCCAATGGGGTTTTTTTTGAGCTGTACAATGAGAGCTGTACAATTGCACAAAGAAAAAAAGATACTATGATATCTAGACTAATGTTTTACATTTTTACATGTTTAACCTTAAATTTACCTACTTTATTTGACGATTTAGATAGAGGTTTACACGTTAACAACTCACGATTACATCAACAAGCAAATCCATAGTGCGGTTAAAGTCAATTTCTTTTCTTTTAAGAACATTATTTATCGTTGTTTCCCCTGATCTTCAAAGAGCTATGAGCTATTGAAACGATGTGAGAATTGGTGTCAAGGGAAAAGAGGAAAGAAAGAGTTGACACTTTAAGCCCCAACGAAAGGATCGACGATTTGTGGATGGGCTGGCCTCTAGGGACATTCATGAAGGGAAAGGGATAGCTGAGATTCGAGCTAGGATTTGCATTCACACATTCAACTCCCAAAAATCCCCCTCTTTTCTTTTTATATGTGGTGACAGCCACACAGCTGCCCCTCTTCCAATCCACAATTCATTCTTGGGGAATAGCTGAAGAAGCTTGCCAAGTTTCGTCAGTTAAGTTGAAACTCAATCGGCTTTCTCTACTAATTTCTACAGTGTACAGCATTGTTTAGACAGAAATATCTTGGGGAATAGCTGAAGAAGGCATACAAACTGTTGTGATTGAGTTTTCTTTGATACAAACATGTAAAAGCTTTCAATGATAAGATAAATCAATTTGCAAGTCAATTCTAAGAAAATTCAAACCAAAAAACTGTTGTGATTGAGTTTTCTTTGAGAAAAGTGTTTCCGAAAAGTTGTGATTAAGAAAAAGCTATTGTATTCCGGTTGTAAGCATTTTCCTCGTTTTTTTTTCCAAAGAATTACGGTAGCTTTCCTCTAAAGGACACCTTTTAGAAGTAGCTTTAATCAAGCGGAGATCTATCTCAGAACTGTCACTTCAATATTTCTCTTCTCATTCACCTCATTGCTTAAGAGTTGAGGAATGGTTGAGTGAATGAATGAATGAATGAAAAGAAAGAAGGGAAGAAAGAAAGGAAGAAAGAAAGAAAGAAAGAAAGAAAGAAAGAAAAGAGAGAAGAGTCCCGAAATGTGGTCATTTCTGTGTGTTGTCTGTCTTCTTGTCTTCTTGTTTTGTGTCCCCGTTCGATCGTATCTCCGATGATCCACTTCTTTCCAAAAAAGGAATCAGTGTTCTTCATTTTCTTTTTTCTTTTCATGACACCGAGAGCTTCAAAATGAGGAATGAAATGGTTGAGGTTGTAAAGA
This sequence comes from Mesorhabditis belari, assembly GCA_958450365.1. NCBI lineage: Eukaryota > Metazoa > Nematoda > Chromadorea > Rhabditida > Rhabditidae > Mesorhabditis > Mesorhabditis belari. The sequence goes on along the minus strand of CAUEEP010000727.1, from coordinate 1,235,521 downwards.
AGAAAAAACACTTTTACCGAAAAAGTCGAAACATAACTATTTACCGTAATCCCTGAGGTATTGTGATAAGTTCAAAGATCGCAAATCCAATTTATCTATCATAGCTTATCAATAAGGCTGCCGTATTTACCATAATGCCTCTCCTCTCCTCGAACGTAATGCATTACGTAGTCCTGCTTTTAGTTTAGCCAGATCTACTTTAAGATCTCCTCCTTTACAGAGTTAGACAAAATAATAGATTAGCAAATTAGGGTCAAGACTACTCGATTATAGTAGTTGGAGAACTAAAGACAGAAATAAGGTTACGGTAGTTTCCTCGAAAGTTCACGTTTTTAAAAAAAACACATATCGAAAACTGACTTTCTGAAATATTTCTCTGAAAAAGATTCCAGTTTTGGCCATTTCCCCATTTGATCAATAGAGAAAGGACCAACTGTTCGGTGGAATCGAGACTTTGGCCAGTCAAAACCGTATCCCCTCAATCCCCTCAATTTTGGCCATTTCCCCATTTGATCAATAGACAAAGGACCAACCCTCAATCCCCTGAATCCCCTCAATTCCACCGTATCCCCTCAAATTCTTTGTTCTTTTTCAAACACCAAACTCTTCTAATTAAAGATCACTCAACTGGAAAGAAATTCTTTCGATTTCATTTTCGGTTTAGTTTTTTTAAAGCTCAACATAAGAAAAGAATCGAGATTCCAGTTTTGGCCATTTCCCCATTTCATCAATAGAGAAAGGACCAACTGTTCGGTGGAATCAAGACTCAATGAGGCGGTGAATATGATGAGAGATGAAGCTTTTCCCTGAAGAAAAGAGAGAAACTATAAATCTGGGTAGGCTTCAGTTTTGACGAGAAATTGATGAGAGAAATGCGAGAGAAAAAGGCAATAGATGGCCCATCGACAGACGATATGCTAATTTTTCGCTTTATCGACCTTTTGTGAGCACTTTTAGGGTGGATTTTGAAGTAAACTGAGTATTAAATGGAGATTTTCTTGAATCGTGAAGAATGGGGATGATGGGTTTTACTGTTTTGTTTTGTCAATAGCTTGTTTTGATTGAGAATTTGATAGAGATTGTGCAGCTTAACAAGGTGATTTTCTTTCTTGATCTGGTCTGGAAATTGGTCAAAATAGATGATTGTTTAGCTGAAATAAGTCTTTGTTCATCTTTGTTCATCAGAAATCTGAAATCTTTATCCATCTTTCTACATCAAATTCTTTTCTTATATTGAGCTTTAAAAAAACTAAACCGAAAATGAAATCGAGAGAATTTCTTTCCAGTTGAGTGATCTTTAATTAGAAGAGTTTGGTGTTTGAAAAAGAACAAAGAATTTGAGGGGATACGGTGGAATTGAGGGGATTCAGGGGATTGATGGAGTCTTGATCGAGAAATTGAAGCGAAAGGGATGATGGGAAAGGGGAAATCCCTGGGGGAACCTTATCGAAACGGGGCAATGACTCTCTTCAATTCAAACTTTATATAGGATACCTAGAAGTGAAAGAGGAACTCAATTACCCGGAGAATCGACAAAAAGATTCTGATTCCCAAGGGAAACATTGAGCTTTTCCTGGATAAACAAACCAGTTTCCAGTTTCATACGGTGCTCAACACCTACCTATTCGTCTCTTTATGCGTTACTGTAACTTTACTTACTGATTTCACTGATTTCGACCGTAATCGTTTCTTATTTAGCACCTAAGTTGTCTACGATAGCTATGCGGAATGGTACATTCAAAGTTATGCGGAATGGTACATTCAAAGCTATGTGGAATGGTACATTCAAACTCGAGCCATTTGTCGGCTTTTTTTAAAGCACTTTCAAAGATTTCCGTTAACGCCTTTTAGCAGAAGGGAATTTGGTGAGAGGAAGTGCCCTGAAGGCTTGGAAATGAAGAAAGAGAAAGAGAGAGAGAGACACGCTTAGAATATCGAGGCAATGGATACCCTCAGGCATTCCCTCTCTCAACCTTTGATCTATCAAACGGTCAATTAGTGTAGATGAAACGTGGCCGACTATCACCTTAGGGATGAAAAGGGTGAAAGGAATTGGGTGTCAAGGTCTTCAGGTAGATGGGATTTCTTGAAAAACACCTCCACTGATCTTGACGGCTTTTGCACACTATTTGATGGATTACATGAGTCAAGAGATTTGAATTTGAGAAAGGATATGGAGAGCTGATCTTGAGAAGACTTTCGTAGATAAATATTATATCAATGTTGAATAAATAGATAAATATTTAGTCATTTTTACACTTCTACACTTCTTTAGACCAAGATCTACAACTGCAATATGTCTATTTTCTTCACATATCTTTTTCTTGTTCAAAAACATCTTATATCTGGCATTGGCGTCGCTCTATATCTTTGTTCTAAATCTATAACCTTTCTAACAATTGTAAGCTTATTCTAAAGTCGAAGTATTAAGTCTAAAGTCTTTCTAAAGTTTATTCTAAAGAGATTCTCAACTAGCCAAGTGTTACCAAAATCTCTATGTCAGATTTTGATAGCTTTGGCTTTAGCTTTAGCTTTGGCTTTGCCTTTGCCTTTGGTGTTGAGCTTTATCCAAGCTCCTTTCAGATCATATCATCCTATCAAAAACGCATTTTGCCTCATCGATCTGTACAAATCGTGTGATTTCTTTTGTAAATGAAAATGAGCTTTGCGATGGGGCTCTTCCTTTCCCTTTTCCCCCCTTCAAAATGTTTTGCCTCTTTTCCTCCTTTTCATTTTCCACTTTACAGCCGTTCCTTTTTCTCCCCCCTTTTTTTCTCTTTTTTCAAAAACGGTTCCCTCAAGAGATTCGTTCTTTTCTTTTCCAATACATTTTCGAAAAAAAAGATTTGCCCCAACAAAAAGGAGACTACAGTAGAGATGACAGAGGGAGAAGAGAGTTTCAAAAGTTTGTGAAAGTTTGAAATTTGAAACTAATTTGTGTAAAGACTTTAGTCAGGTCAAGGATCAACAAGATCATCTAGAGAATACTTTGGTTTACAAGTAGATGGATTACTCGATTACTCGACTAACCAATTGCTTAAGTTAGATACGGTACTTATGCATTGAATATAGGACTTAAGAATTCAACTAGTCCAGCATTTTTTGTAGAAGCAACTAGTCCAGCATTCATTCCAGCAGTTAGACGCGGTACTTTTCTGTTCCCCCTGTTCAGTTTTGCCTTACATAGCTCTAGAAAAATCTACAAGATATAAGGCTTGCCATTGAGCTTTTCCTTTGAGAGAATAGTTTCAAAATATAATTTGGTTCCTTATCTCTCTAAATTTGGTTTATCGTACTTGAGCCTGAGCTTGAGCATCACAAATTCAACTATAAGCCACTCAATTGCAACTTTGTTAACTTTAAAACTTCTCAAGTACATAAATCTGTTCTATTTCTGAATGTCAATGTTTATGGGACACAAATTAATCCGATATGATCTTGTTTTTTGTGGAATCAGATAGGGATCGATGGGATGAGTGAGTTGGCTAATAAAACCCAGTCTCAGTCTCAGGTCTAGGTAGTAAATTTTGGGGAAAAGGGTGATGTACTGCAAGATTCGCAGATTTAATCACCGATGCCATTTCACAATTCATCATACAACAAGATATTGTTTGGAGGTGAAAGGCTCCTATTGGCTGAGGGAGGAGGCGTGACCGAGCACTGCCCCTCCCGCAGCCCCTCCCTCAACCCTCCCTCAGCCCCTCCCCTTCCCCCTCTTCCCTACTCATCCCTCTTGTATTATCGAGGCTGATTATCGTGTTCTCCCTTCAGTTTCCCTTTTCAAATCTCATCTCCAAATCAAATCTCTCCCTTTTCTCTTCTTTTTTCACCAAAAATTGCCATCGAAATGTGCTTCTCCTTGTATATCTTGATCTCCCCTTTCCCCCCATTCGTCTTATCGCTTTTTTTCATCATTATTGGCCCATTGATAGCTTGCAATTGATCCTTTCAACAGTTTCTCTATTCTTTTATTTCTCTTCAAAATGTTGTGTGTCCAACTTCGAATTTGGTGACTTTGTATTCAAATTTTTTTAATGATAAAATCTTTCCAGAATGACAAACACATATGATACGAAAGAATCGTATGGAGATAGCCTCCTCCAACAGTCACAACAAACCCCTCTTGAGCCTGGCGCTTTTCTTTATCCGGGAGTTGGGGTAAGCAGATTGTAATATCTAATAGTAAAATCTAGTAGAGTCTAGTAGTAGTAATCTAGTAGTATTTTCATCTTTCATCTTTCATCTATAAACTAGTATCCATTGTACAGTAATCAGAGCTTTATATTGGATTTAAGATGGGCTCTCAAATGGAGGTCGAGGATTCGCTGAGTGCTGATGAAGAACATCAGAGTTTGAATCCACAAGATGTGGTTGGTTTTTTTTGAAAAGAAAATATTGAAAAGACTTCAGAGTGAGTACTTGTCAGCTTTTCTAGATTTCATAATAGATATAAGACTAGATTTAATCACAAAACCTCGAAAGAATTGCTTTAAAAACAAATAGAATGCTATAATGCAATGGCTCGTTGTCGAGGTACTACTCAAATCATTAAAAGTAACCTAGCCTATAGTTACTCTACAGTTATAGAATCACTTTACGGTACTTTTACAAGTTTACGAAGTTAAACAACTTCTTTAGGCTCCTCCACGAATCGATCTTCCTGATGGAATCCATCAAACACCAGAATTGGCAAATCTCACCTTAACTGATGAGGTGAGTGGCTAGCTTTGGCTAGCTAGCTTTGGCTTTGGCTAGCTAGCTTTGGCTTTGGCTAGCTAGCTTTGGCTTTGGCTTTGGCTAGCTAGCTTTGGCTTTGGTTTTGGCTAGCTAGCTTTGGCTTTGGCTTTGGCTAGCTAGCTTTGGCTTTGGCTTTGGCTTGCTAGCTTTTAAACTTCTTGAACTTGATCAACGATCACTATGTAAACATTTGTTTATCTCTTTTGTTTCCTTTCTGCCGATCTTCACCTTGATCTTTTCACTTTTATCTCGAAATATCCTTATCAATTTCCCCTTTTCTTTTTCCACCGTATCCCTATCAACTTTCACTATTCGAATCTTTTTGTTTCTCTCTTTGTTTCTCTCTTTAAAGAACCCACATTGAAACTTGAACTTAACCAAAAACTCACAAATCTTGTGAATACATTTTCTGAATTCTTTAATCTGTTGGTTTATTTAAAAACCAGTCCTAAACCTAGACTTCAAGGTCCAGCTCAAGGTCCAGCTCAAGGTCCAAGACTAATCCTGTCCTGACTTGATCTAGCTTAGTCCCTGGGACCCAGTTGAAACCACCCCACAGCTACTAGGCTTCGTCTCTCCAGGCTCAATGACTTTTCATTGAGTTCATTGAGTTCATTGAATTTCATTTGCTATAAACAAATCAGGGTAACAGTTTTGTCTTTTTTAAAAGCCAATAGCTTGTCTCAAATACTCATTCGCTGTAGGTTTTTGATGGAGCCGAATTGAAAGGAAGTTTCTTTAAGCAAAGCAAAAGCTTTTGCCAATTGAATGGACTCTGCAATGAATATGTTTTCTTCTTTTCACTGATCTTCTTTTGGGTGGTCCTCTATCGGCTTTCCCTTGATTTCCTTCATTTAGTGCAAATCGTTTCTCTTTCTTTTCAAATGGTTCTTTTTGACATTCCCCATTTCTTCACCATTTTTTCTGATTCATCTTCATTGACAGAAAATTTGCAATCCTCGTTTTCCAGAAAAATTTGCAAAAATCGATAGTGAGAATGGATTAAAATGATTCATTTGATAAAATCTAAAGCAATTGGAAAAAAGCAATTGAATTACTGACCAGTAGAAAACTGTAACCCTGAAGGAGTGATAGTTGTTTAATCTTTGCTCGGAGAAGAGTGATAGTTGTTTTGTGATTGTTTAATCTAAAATCTCCTCAATCTTTACACATTGCTGAAGATATTCTTTTGATTTCTCTCTGATCTGGCATGCAGTTTACAAGATCGTTGACGCAGTTAACAAATTTTTGCAAAAAATCTATTAGAACATGAGACTGAGAGTGAGATTTCTTACAATTAGACTCCGATTGACTGAGCCGATTGACTGGGCTTTGAATTTTTATCTAGACTACTAAATGTTTGACAATTTTCAGTTATTCTCTCCGATGAAGGTGAATCCATTCACCTATTCATCAGCAGCTTATCCAACAGCCTACACAGCAGCTTCCGGAAAAATGCTCGATCCTTACAGTAAGTTGAAGAAAAAGGCTTTCTGTTCGGGATGTTTTCGAATTTCTAAAAGTTGAAATTTGAAACTAATTTGTGTAAAGACTTTAGTCAGTTCAAGGATCAACAAGACGATCTAAAGAATAAGATCTAGAGAATATAAGATCTAGAGAACCTAGGTTTACAAGAAGATAAATGGATTACTCGATTAACCAATTGCTTAAGTTAGATACGGTATTTATGCATTGAATATAGGACTTAAGAATTCAACTAGTCCAGTATTCTTTGTACTGCAGTTAGACGCGGTACTTTTCTGCCCAAAAAGGCAAAACTGAACAAGGGGAGGCCCCTTGTTCATTTTTGCCTTTTTGCCTTTTTGCTCTTTTGCCAAGTTAGATAGGGTACTTAAATTGAATATAAGACTATCCAACAGCCTACACAACAGCCTACACAACAGCTTTCGGTAAAATGCTTGATCCTTATAGAAAGTTTAAGAAAAACGCTTTAAAAACGGTACTTATGCATTGTGTCATCATATTGAAGATCTAAGACTATCCAACAGCCTACACAACAGCTTTCGGTAAAATGCTTGATCCTTATCAAAATTGAAAATAGAAAAACGCTTTCTATTAGGTATCTTTAGGTAAAAGAAAATGCAAATTTTAAATTATAAATTACCATTGATTGATTGAAATCTCTAGTGATGTGGACGATTGTTTCTCACGCTGCCATAGAGAAAGGAGATAGATAACATCAAAATTAATCATAGAGAAAGGCTTGATGAAGACAAACGATTAAAGAGAAATTTTCAATAATTTCAATGATGACACATTTTTTTTTGCGGGGGTTGAACGAGAATTCATTAGATCTTTAAAGGGGAAAAAATGAATTTAACGAAATGCATCTATGGACTGCTTTGTGCTCCAGATAGGGGACGTTTTTTAGAGAGCACAGAGTACTCATGGAAAGCCTTTTAGAAAATGCGTTTTTGTTTAAGAAAAAGCTTGTCTTTAGTCGTGCTTTGGGCTTTCTTTGTAAACACAACCTTTCTGGTGCACTCACTAGTGCGCTAGAGAGATTTTTAGCCGCAAAATACACATTCGAAATGTTTAATATGCAAATTGAATCATAAAATGGTATCCTTTTCGAGATTTTCTTTGATTCTCGAAGACTGAGCATTCAATTTCCGTTTAGCATCCGTTAAACGGCTGGGGATAGGGTACTCCTTTTCTCTTTTCAACCCATTCACACCACATGACGCTTCAAAACAAACCCAATCTCACCAACCAGAAAAAGATAGATTAGTGAATGGAAATATCGAGTAAAGTTATGATTCGATGAATTGATTAAGCCATTCTTAATCAATTATTTCTTTACCTATTTGTTTAAGAAGATAAAGATAAAGATAAAGATTTGATAAAGCAAAAGAAAGAAACTAGTTTAATATAGATAAAGCAAAAGAAACAAAGTAAAAGCAAACTCTTCGGTCCGAGGCGGGATTGAACCCTCAACGCCGGCCTCGTCTTCAGCCTACCGGGCTGATGCTTTACCACTGAGCTATTGCGGATTTTTTCACTGAGAAGAGCTAGGAAACAAAACGAGGGGTAATGAAGATTTTCCTTTCAGGCAGCACTCCATTCTTCTGGAGCTCATACGCAATGCCGGATCCAAACAATCCGATCTCTCCACATATGTTCACTTCTTCAGCTGAGCATGTATTTGGTAAGTCAAACAAAAACTCGATTAGACTTTCCAGAGCAAAAAAAAAACAAAGCTAAAGGTTCAAATGGTCAAATTTAGGTGATAAGGTCAACTGAAATTACTGTGAAATCGTGAACTTTAATGTTTTAACTATAGAAAAGATCAATTTCCACCCTTTTTCAAGCTTTTTTTTAAATGTAAAGGATTGGTGTGAATATCTATAGCTTGGGGTGTGAAATGTCCGCGAAATATCATCACTGATTCACTGTGTTTTTATTTGATTAGGAAGAGCAGGAGAAAAACTGTAGGAAGAAGGAAAAGAAGGAAAAGAAAGAAAAGAAGCCCAATGCTTTCCCCGTTTTCCCCTTTCTTTCTCTTTCAATTTCCCCTCCCACAAAGTGCCCTTTTCCATTTGGATTCTTCGTTTTCTGGAAACACTCGGCAAAAACGGCAAAAACCGTGTCTCCATTGCATTCTATTTCCTCGTGAAAAAAAACTATGGAATGTCAAAATATTGAACTTTACACAGCAATGAAAAACTTGTACGATTGATTGCAATAAACTAGCTGCATTCCAGATAGAAGAATAAAAAAGAAAATTGACGCTAAATAGGTTAAAATTAACTAGAAATAGCTGAGAAAAGCTTTAGACCAATAAATCTCAATAGATCTTAGTGCTTTTAGAGATTTATTCTTTGTTTTCTTACTATCTGGAATGCACTTTAGATAATCCAATGGAGAAAGATCTTAAATTTGAAAATCAAGACCCTACAGTACTAAGGCTACTATGTTAAGGCTTACAGTACCCTATGGTACTATTAAAGCTTACAGTAACCTTTTGAAAACGTCAAGAATAAGCAACGATTCAATTTTCTTGGCAAAGCAGACTTTACGGCCAATCAATTTCAGGTGCCCAAGCCACCGCGCCAACCCTGATGCCCACCTATGCGGGTTACACGAGCGCCGACGCGTACAGCGGCTATTCGATGCTGTCCACCCGTGTCCCCCATTATCCAATCAACGCCGCTCCATCAACGCCATCCTCCACCGAGTCTTCCAATTCTTCAAATTCCCTATCAGCGTCTTCTCATTCAGCAAACAGTTCCTCTTCTACAAATGATTCCACGTTGACAATCACCCCATTGAATGTGAATCGAAACAATAAGAATCGAGCCTCAGGTGAGAGTTTGGATTAAATATAAAAGCTAAAGCTAATCAAGACCAGAGCTAAGCAAGCACAAAGTAAAGTATCTTATAGTAAGGCTTTGTAAGCTGTAAGCTTTGTAAGCTGAATGAATTTAAAGCTTGAAATTTACTATAGACAGTAAGTTATTCAATTAACGTCTTACTGTAGATACAATTGAGTTTCCCTATCTACAGCAAGACTTTTCTTACAATTTAAGTAAGCAACGTGGTTAGATATCCATTTGAAGTTTTCCCCAAACATGCTAAAGAATTGGTAATAGAAAATAGCAGAAAAGCTAGATTCATACAAACCTCAAATACTTTTCTCTCAAAATTTCAGCGATCACCGAGGGTCGAGAGTGTGCGAATTGTGCAGCTCGGCATACTCCATTGTGGCGAAGAGATAACACGGGACATTATCTGTGTAATGCGTGTGGATTGTACCAAAAGATGAACAACACCGCGAGACCGTTGCAGAAACCGAAAAAGAGACAGGTGGGTGCGAGAAGAATGGATGATTCGAAGGAAAATTGAATACTAGACCGATTTTTGTGATAATCAGATTTGATCCGAGTTCAAGACTTTAGTGTGTACTGTAGAGTGGCACTTAAGGCACTTAAAAAGAGTAGCACAGTTAGTGATTGTCAGCTTAGGCTTGGCTTCCCTAGTGCCTTGCTTAGTTCGATCAAAAACTTCAAAATCAACCAATTTTTATTTTAATTGCCCGTTTACTCAACAAATCTCATCAAAATTGAAAGAATTGTGGGGAAAAAAAGAAATCGGCTTACATGAAAGAAAGTAAAAAGGAAATTGTGTAAAAAGGACATCAATTTTCCATTCAGAAAATCGCGCAAAGTCCCCCTCACTTTGGAGTGTGCCAAGGGGTAAAAAGAAACCGCAAAAGTGTTTGTTTCTTTCTTCTTTTCTTCAATGAAATCATTTGTTAATGGGTGAAGCGGCTGTTACTCAATTTTTCACTTCACTTCTCAGCTTAACTTTTTTTTTTCGACCCACCAGTTTTTCATCGGCTAATGAGGGATTTTGTACAACCATATCGTAAGATTCAAAAATTTCAGCTATCAACAAATAGGTAGAGAAGTAATTGATTAAGAATGGCTTAATCAATTCATCAATTCATTGAATCACCATCATCTTTAAATTTATCAAATGAAAGCAATTAGCAAGAAAAGGGTAAAGAATTATAAACTGATTTCATTCGATCTATTCCATTCCATCTATTCCTTCTTCTTTCTTTCCTTTTCAACTTCTCGATGGACACCTTGTTTATGAATGAAAAGAAAAGATCCTTTTGCCTATATTTTTACGGTTCACTCTCGACAATTTATGATTTCTACGAGTCGCCAATGGGAGGGAAAAGGGAGGAGAACGGGTACGGTAAGGGTCCATGATCGGGGAAAAGGTCTAGAGATGGGAAAACTTAAACTTTGATGATTAGCTAAATAACTAATCATCAAGCTTACTGTTTGCTCTATAGTTACCGTATTTCTTCATTAGAATCTACATAGATTTGAAGCGAGGTTCACTGTAACGAAGATCACGAAGTGGTATCCTAATAGAAGGGATACAATTTAAAATAAACCCTAATAGAAGGGTTTATTTCTCAAATGGTTTAGTGTGTAAGCAATTCTCGATACTTTAAATACTTGAGCTTTCTGTTAAACACTTTTAATCCCTTTTCCTTTAACATCACATTTGTTTACATGTTTACATTCCTAATTTCCAAAAGTTATCGTCTACAAAACGTTAGTGGAGAGAGCAATTTGAGCATTACGTGAGTGAAAATATGAAGGATCACCGCTCAATTAGACTTGCATGGCGCAAGAAGAGATTGAGGAGGGACAGGAGAAGACAGGAGAAGGACAGGAGAAGACAGAAGGACAGGAGAAGGACAGGAGAAGACAAGAGAGGAGAGGAGACCCGGCAGGGTCACAGGTCAGGGACACGATCTCCTCCATCAAACCGATCCCCCTACACAACAAACACCGGCCTCATCTCTGATTTATGAAGGGGACAACTTTCTGGGATATTTGATGGCTTTTTGATTTGGAGATAAGATGGGATTTCTACAGCTAGCACTTGCTTTCCTGAAAAGTAACAAGAACAAGAAAATCTCGCTTATCTGTTTGAGTAGCAAGATTTCAGTTTGAAAAGTTTGAGTAACAGTTGGATAAGAATCGGAATCAGTTTGTGCCTTACCTCAAAACATCAAACAATCTCTAATCCTTAATTTCAATCCCTTATAATCCATTTTCCAATCTCTTTTCTCATAAATCAATTCGGGTACTCGTGAAATCGGAGAAAAAAAAAATGGTCGGGCTACTTTGTCCTCTCAATTTGTCATTGCTCTTTTCTCTTTCAATGAATTTTCGGCGATTTTTTTTGGGGAAAAGATCAACCTCCACGATACAGTAATTCTTCATCTAAATCTAGTAAAGAAAAGAGATTGAGGGAGCCTTATTGACTTGGGTTTTAGAGATCGAGAAGTCAAAGATCAATGAGTTGGTTCCTATTTGGCTAAAATAGCTAACTGACTGAACTAAAGAATGACAAATAACTTTTAAACTGTTCACAACACTTCATCAGCTCTAATCCAACCTCTTTAGAATGCGCAAAAGCGAACGGGAGTGCTCTGTGTGAATTGCAATACGTGCACGACGACGTTGTGGCGGAGAAATGGAAATGGGGAGCCTGTGTGCAACGCGTGTGGACTTTACTATAAATTGCATCAAGTGAGTGTTGAATACTGTAGATGAACATGGAGATTACTGTAGTTGAACAGACGAATACAGAAGAGCTTTTCCCTTGTAATCGTTTGAAGACCTAATGATCATTTGAAGCTTACTTTACTTAAAGTATATAAACTATTCAGCTAATTGATCTTTTGAAATTCCTTTCACTTTCAGGTCCCTCGGCCGATCACAATGAAGAAAGACGGGATTCAAACGAGAAATCGAAAGATCACTGGAAAAGGGAAAAAGCGAAGTGATGAAAATCCATGGGCAAAGGAGTTTGATGTAAGGATTTGATTTTTAGCTCTACACTACTCTGCTAATGCTTTTTCTAAATGGCACCTAATTTAGAAAACTATCGTTTACAAAACAATCGTTTATTAAAACCAGTTTTCAAATACGTATTTTGATTTCTGTGAACATTGAGATTACTGTAGTTGAACAGACGAATACAGAAGAGCTTTTTCCTTGTAATCATTTGAAAACCTAATGAATACTATAGCTGTACAGTCACTATATGCAAGACAACACTTACTAGAGTGATTCTAATGTCTTGTAGCTACAGTAACTCTATTTAGATACTGTAACCTTCTAGCCAAATTGAATGAAAATCTTTTCCAAATGAATAGAACAATACAGAAGAGCTTTTCCCTTGTAATCATTTGAAAACCTAATGAATACTATAGCTGTACAGTCACTATATGCAAGACAACACTTACTAGAGTGATTCTAATGTCTTGTAGCTACAATAACTCTATTTGAATACTATAACCTTCTAGCCAAATTGAACGAAAATCTTTTCCAAATGAATAGAACAATTCCGATTTCAGATGCGATCCTCTTACTCGACAATGTTCGGCTCTTCTTTAATGAATCCCGCCTATCACACTTCGTTCATTTATCCTGGACAATAAATTTTTTCCAAAAATCTTCTCGACAGATCCCTAAAAATTTGAAATAAATCTCTCTGTGATATAAAGATAAGAAACCAGTTCCCATTCTTGGCCAATTGCCCCCTCTCCCCCAGAGATTGTGATTCTTTACAGAGCTATTTTCTCGTATTCTCCTCTTTCTCAAATGTTAGGTGCAATTAAAATTTTTTTATTAAAAGTTTACAGTTTTTCTTTTTTTTAACTCTTAACTCTTTTCTAATCTTTGTGTGTAAATTTCCATATTTTAACGGGTCTTCTTTCAGAATTTTGAGATCCATCCCTCATCGATGCAATATTTTCGCCAATTGGATCAATTTCTTCAATTTTCCATTTCTATGCTTTTTGCCCGTGTGTTTGTGCCAAAATTGCCTTTTTTGTGATGATCAAGAAAAAGAAGAAGAGGAATAAGTTGAATAATAAAAAGACAAAGAGTTTTTGTGTTTGTTTCTGAGAATTTGATATACTTTCTTTGATTTGCTGTGAAAATAAATGTTGATATAGGTATTTAGTGGAATTGAATACGAAATATAGACAGACAGACAGACAGAAAGATAGACAGACAGAAAGACCGACAGACAGACAGACAGAAAGACAGACAGACAGAAAGAAAGACAGACAGATAGACAGACAGGGAGTTACCGTAAGACCTGTCACGATCTGATCCAGTTCTAGCATTGTTTAGGATATTGTAAAATGGATCAGAAATATCTAGCCTAACCTTCTAGTATAGGTATTACTGATATCAAGGCTTATAGTTAGTCATAGATCTTAGTCAAGGGCTTGGTGGAACTATGCCATAATATATGTTAGTAACCCCTGGAATTGCTTGTTTAGGACTCACCATGATACTGTAAACTATTGTTAGCCTCTTCTAGACAAGTACAAATGTTCCTGTATCTCTGGGAACTCTCGTTGATTCAAAAATCATGTACTTTTTCTTTTTCAAAACATAAACATCTCCCCGTCAAGAACTGGATATGTGAAATGAAAGAATGAATGTTTTCGATATGAATGAATGTTTTCGCACAGTTTTCCTCGTCACATATCTCCTCATTTCGTAGATACAGTACTCACCTCGAAATGTCCTTAAACGGGTGGAAAAGGAGGCACAAATTGTCGTTTGACACCTAAGACTAAAGAGAAAGGAGGTACAAGGTTTTGAAATGAGAAAGATTCGAAAAAGAGAAGGAGTCTCACATCAAACAGACACCCCTTGCTTGGTCTTCTTCTTCTTCTTCTTCTTCTCCTTGATCATTCCCTTTTTCTTTCCCTTCATTCCTCTTTATACCCCGCTATCTACCTGTTGATCTTCAATTCTCAGCCGTTTTACCCTCGATCCTTATCTCCTTTCTCTTCTTTTTCCTCTTTTTGGCCAGTCCTTCTTCATTCTTTCAAGTTTCTGCACAACGAGGTGCTGAAAAGCGTGAAAAATCAACAAGTGATTTGCAACAAAAAAACAAAATGGTTATTTTATTGTCTGTTGGGGATGTTAATGGTTAATGAAAAATGTAAAATTTGAATATTTTAAATCGCACATACGACGTAACGTCGCGTAGTGTCTCGAAAAGCAAATAAAGTTTATTCATTTATTCATTTTTATTCATCTTTCTCAATGAATTCGTGCGGTGGTTGCAAGCGATTTATCGGAAATGAGCCAGCCGTTTACGCCAATAGACAGGTTTGTTTGGCTGGGTTTTGTGTATTTTTATCGTTTCTTTTTGTTAAAAAGAGTTTGTTACTAAAGTGTGTTAAGTTGTTGTTAAGTAAGTTTAAGTTTTGAGTGTGTTGCTACTAAACTTAGATGAGCAGCTTGGCAATAGTTGCTTAGGCTTTGCTATTTTTGTTTAGTTGCTTAGGCTTTGCTATTTTTATTTAGTTGCTTTAGAAGTTCTTGGGGTGATTGATTGAGTTTCGTTTAGGAAAACTTTGCCACTTTCGAAAGCTTTCCGAGTATCGACGCCTGCAAATCATTATTGAATGTGGCATATATAAAAATTGAAAAACTATGTGAAAAAGAAAAGAAAAGGCAAAGTTATCAGGCCAATAATGATTTTTGACACCCCTGATATTGGGAAAACACCTCAAGTTCTTGCGTAAAAGATTGCTTAAAAATCTTTAGTAAAGTTAATCTATCCTTTACTTTAGTGCATAGAGTTTACTTGAGTTAAAGCTCATCTATTCAATGTAACTTTTGTTTTTCAGCTTTATCATCCACCTCACCTGCAATGCAAAGTGTGTAATCATCGTATCGAGGCTGGCCAAACGTGAGAGCTTTTAGTTTTTAGCTAAACCCTGCAGTATTGGCTAGTTATAATGCAGTTATATCTAATCTTAACTTTATTTTTAGATACGCAATTAATGAGGGAATAATTGAATGTCGTCAATGCCTTCTTGAGCGACATGCACCCAAATGTTATGGTGACTTTTAAACTTATGAACGTTATGCTTAAAAAATTTTTTTAGGTTGTAATGGAGTGATCGAGAGTCGCTTTGTAAAGGCAATGCATCGTCGTTGGCATCCAAATTGCTTCAAATGTGTCGGGTGAGAGTTTACAAATATATTTACCTAACTATAAGCTAAATTGTGTTAAATGAATAACTTTTTTTATTGTTTTAGATGTGGATGCACGATTGAGAGCGATTGGTTGAACGAGGCATCAATGGGATCAATGCATCGTCTCTGCTATTGGGCTTTCGTACGCGACACACAGGTTAGAAGTTTTTGTTCATTAGATAGCTCTAGCTGTGTTCAAAGCTCTATTCTCATAACTACTTTCATTGCGCGTTGAATAATTGTTGAAATTAGGAAAATTGGCTCTTAAATAAAGTTTAAAAATTTGTGTTTTTTTTTTTTAAAACAGTTCAAAGCATTGTTTAGATTGTGCAAACGAGTGCCATTAAATGAATCTCTTCCATCACATCGATCGGACCAAATCAACAATTGTCTTCTCCTTTTCTTTTTGCAGCCTTATTCGTGTATCACTGCAAAGAAACTCTTGAAATAAAGCTAATATGACTTATTTTAATAAAATGATCAATTAGAGTTACGGGTTACGGTAATCAACTAAGGGTTGCAGTTTGGCTTTAAGGCGCGTAAACCTTTGGTCGATGCTCGTAAAAAGTTTGCAAGTGAATTCACAAGTTTAAAAGTGGAAAAGCTTTAAATCTGATCTGTTTGTTCGCATCTCAAAAAAATTTTATCAGAATGGCGATGAGAAATATCCACGCAGTTTGGTTGATTTCAATTTGTGGTGCCGAAATGTTACCAGTATTACATAAATCTTCTGCACAACACGAACCACATCTGAAAATGTTGATTTAATGTTTTAGGTTTCCTGTGACAAACGCGACAAATCGATGCTCCATGTCAGCAATGTGTGTACAACTGGAAATGGGATTGAAATCGATGAAATATCCAAAGCTCTCACCCTTCTTTGCACACTTCAGAACATGATCGCTCGAAAATATACACATCACCAGAGATTTCGGATTGAACTTTCCAAACCTGTCTCATTTGGAATTTGGAATTTCATATAGACTAATACCTGACACTCTCCATCACAGCTTTTCATGCCGTGACTTCCATGAAAAGGAGTAGTAAAACAAGAAGAATTTAGAGAATCTCCGATACAATTAATACACGTTTTTGAAACAACTAGAATTCTCGAAGAAATAAAAAACAAAGCAAAAGTTCGTATCAACATTTTGATATGTATGTCATTCTTTATCCTCTTTCAGCTCTCGCAAATCAGCCGCTATTGTTGTCGGAGTGTTCAGAGCAGAAAAAGTTTAATGTGTAGGCTTTCTCCAATACATTTATTTCAAATACTAATATTACATGACAAAGGAGAATTGGCAAAATCCTATGTGCTAATTTAGCGTTCTACTTCCAAAATTACGAAATCTACAAGCTAGTACTCTAAATGTAAAAAATGAGGCGGTACGAGCGCATAAATTTGTTTGCCTTTTTCGGCTTTCTAGACTTTCGCGGGGTACTGTACTTTGGTCTCTTCGGGAAGCGGACGGAACAGGCTAAAAGTATATGTAAAGCAATAAAAGAAAATCAATACTTGTTTAAGCAGATCGATTTCGGAGGCATTAAAACTGTGGCAGCTGGAGTCTTGGCGGTGACAGAGCGAGGCGTTTCTAAAATAGGCACCGTAAAAACTCTAATAGAATGGCTGGCCGTTCTATTTTTTAACAATTTTTATCCATGAGTTTTTTGGAATTCAACCAATCTCAAAGTGTCTAACTTTTTCATTATAACTTTATTATGCAACAACCAACTAAGCAATTACCCAAAGGAAAGATAATGAAAACATCATAAAAAGTTAGCAATTTATTCCCTTAAAAGCCGTCGTAGCCGACCGGATAGGAGTCTTGTCTCCTAGTCGGGGAGTCAAAGGTTCGATCCCAGCGACCAGAAAAATTGGTTCCTTTTCCCCTCATTATGGGTCTTTTCTTAACAACATTTGGGTAATAGGGGTAACTAAGGGTAAAAGTTTCCTCCGTTGTGTTGTAATTCATTATTCGCGTCGAATAAATATAATTTTGTCGTTCCTCCAGGCACCACATATGCGTTTTTAAAAGCTCGCAATACTTACCGGCACCAAAATCTGGAGGCACGGCGGTAATCAGGTCTTCAGTTTTACTCTCCTCAAAAATTTGTGAAATCGAAGTGGAAAGTAAATCGGGATCCTGAAGGAAATTTTAGAGCAGAGAAAGTGCAATTTTTACCATAAATTTCGTAGTCGAGCCGTTAAAGCGTTTGGGTGAACCGATAGATTCTGTTGCCTGTTCCTCGTAAAAATCCTCAAGTTCTCCTTTTGGCACACCAACACAAGCTTCTCCAAGCTAAAACCTCTGGCCATTTATTCGACAAAACTAGAAATAACCTTGCTTTTAAGTTTATTCAGAAAGCTGTTCAATGAGGAGCGAACATCGTGAATTTCATTTACACTCTTTTCCAAGCCTAAATACTAGTGTAAACTAAAAGCCAAGCAAGCTCACCAAAAAGTTGTGGAATCTCAGAAGCAAGTTGCAGAGTATCTACAGCAGCACCAATAAAGAAAATCGACTAAATTTAAACGGTTAGCTTCTAAATATTTAATAAAAATAAACCCGTGAAAAATTGGCTAAAATGTGTCCTGAAGGATAATGCTCGTCATCGATCGTTGCCACAACTCTCAAAGCCTTGCGCTCTTTTGCTTCAAACTAAAAGGATACAAATTCTTAGTTGGAAAATGTTCAGCAAAATATACCTGTTTGCTTACATGCTCGACCACACGGGTAATTTCACCAAGTTTTGTGCGTTGTTCAGTAGCATGACGTCCTTGTTTGTAGAGATGATGATCCAACTAAAAACAGTTAAACCATCAAGCATTCACAGTCACTTACCATCGCGAGATTTCGGGTTTGCATGGCCAACTTGGCAAGACGGCGCTCGACATCTGTAGCTTTTTCTTCTTTGTTGGAACTAAATTATGCGTGCAAAAGAATAATAAAATCAAAGTTACTTCATGGGTTCAATAACCTCGCAGTTGGGTAAATTTAGGAGTTGTTTCTCGGCTATGTGAATGTCCCGACGCCACATCTCTTCAGTAATTGGAATCGTGGATAAAAGCTAAAAAAAAACATAAAAATAAAGAGTTAGTCGGAAAAGGGTTACTTCTCTATAGCGTTTAGCGGTAAGCAGCCGCAATCTCGCAACACGGGTGCACAAGTTGCTGATCTGTTCTGTAATCTCGTCCGTACACCTAAAAGGATTCATAATCAGATGTAAAAGTAAAGATGTTAAACTTGAAAAACTTTATATGAACCACCATCTAACTTTGAACACATCTAACTATTGCTTGCTTTACATGTTAAATAAAACAAACTTCAACACACCGGGACTTAGGTCTGCCCTTCACATATCACAATTTTAAAAAACTCACTTGAGTTCCAGTTCGAGAAGTTGCTTTTGATATTGAGCCTTGCTCAACTTTTCTTCGAACGCGGTTTTAGGCACAACAAAAGATGGAGCAAGAGCCATGGCCTAAATTAAAAAGTAAGTTATAGACAAAACAGACATGGGTAATGAAGAAGTAAAAATTTACCGGCGGTTCGGCAGCGGGAAGACCGGTAGAAGAAGAAAACATTGACAAGAACGATGTGAAAATATTTCCACCAGAAAAGAAACGACAACGACAAATGCATATTTGTTGTAATTAAACCAGTTTAAATATATTTAAATATATATGTCGTGACTGCAAATCTACAGTACATTCCATTACTGTCGCGATCATTCGCGCAAAATTTTTCATTTTCATTTTTTGTTTTTGTTGGCCCGCGAGTTATTGTGAAATATCAACGCTCGTTAAATCTATGAGTTTATAGCTTTCCCGGTGATACTGTGAAAGAAACCTATGCATCATCATTACCTGCTGCGCATAACTTTTATTAACCAGGCAGGGCTAAGTCAAATGTACGTTCTTTCCACCTTTTCTTTTTGTTTTTATCCAATTTGTTACCGCTTTTATCTTTTTAGAGTTTGTCATTGTTCGTGCTAACATGGAACAACATCTGGAAGCCAACACTCGTACGCGCGAAGTGCCATCTTTGGCTTTGGTTGAGCGCTCGCCTGATGGGGGTTACATCATTCCACAACTTTACGATGAAGGTTATGGCTCAAACAAGACCAGCCCTGCCAAGGTAAAAATGCTTTCATTTTTTAGTACTTTATCTGTCCCAGGATATGCAAGCTGTGAGAAAATGTTGGCCTGAATCGCCAACTTTTGTGCCACGACATGAAGAGCTCCCAATGGGTCCAATGCTTAAAAGCCACTATGGTTTCAACGCTTTCAATCAGGTCCAACTCAACGAGGGGCCAATCATGGATCATCGTGGGTAAAAAAACACTATGTGTAATGTTCAATGTTTAGAGCGCGCAAGTTTCAACAACCACTATTACGCTCTTCTTGGAGGTGGTGATTCGCTTAGTCCACAAATGCCAATTCCATGTGGAGCCGAAATCTACGCTCGCAAAGTTTTTATCGGAGGGTTGCCTATCGATGTCAAAGAAGGTTGGAGATTTTGTATATACAATAAAGTTAGTGTTTTATCTTTAAGCCGACATTTACAACACCTTTCGTCACTTCGGCAAGATGATTATCGATTGGCCAAGGCGTTCGGAGAAGGAAACTGTGGCGGCCGCAACAAGTGCTCGAACGATGTAGGCATTTTTAAAATACTCTTTTTCAAATAAAATGTTATTTGACAATGATTTAGGTCAGGATATGTTTTCCTTGTTTACGAGAGTGAGGCTAGTGTGCAGATGTTGGTCAACAAGTGCTACAAAGACAATGATAAGTAAGTTTGTTTGTGTTTTTCGAAGATGCCTTTTTTTTTAGGCTTTTTCTCCTTGTTTCATCACTAACAATGCGCAACAAGCCTGTTCAAGTTAGACCATGGAAGTTGTCTGACACGGATTACATTGTTGACAAAAATGCAAAGATGTGGGCTCGGCGCACAGTCTTCATTGGAGGATTACCTCGTCCAACGCGTGCTTGTAAGTATTCACTCAGTGGAACTATTGGAATTGTTACTTCTAGGTGATTTGGCGGCAGCAATCGAGGATCTCTACGGACATGTGGCTTATGTGGGAATCGACATCGATCCCGAACTAAAGTACCCAAAAGGAGCAGCTCGTGTTGTCTTCTTCACGTCGGAATCGCTTGTGGCTGCTATCAGTGGAAAATATGTGCACATTCCACATTCAGAAGTTCAAAAACGAGTGAGTAGTTCT
This sequence comes from Mesorhabditis belari, assembly GCA_958450365.1. Taxonomy (NCBI): domain Eukaryota; kingdom Metazoa; phylum Nematoda; class Chromadorea; order Rhabditida; family Rhabditidae; genus Mesorhabditis; species Mesorhabditis belari. Next base: position 1,214,984 of record CAUEEP010000727.1, on the reverse strand, counting down.
TTTGAGGCTTAGTAGTGTTATTTGCTAAAATAGGCTACAAAACAAGTTTTGTTGTCACTAATTATGAAATAATTTAGCTCGAAATCAAGCCCTATGTGATGGATGAACAAATGTGCGACGAATGCGAGGGGCGTCGTTGCGCAGGACGCTATGCTCCATATTTCTGCGGTGATTTTGATTGCATGCAGGTAGAATGTTGATTAAAGGCTGACCTTTATAGTTTTATTCAGTACTTTTGCGAGATTTGTTGGGACATGGTTCACACGGACGAAGATCACAAGTTCGACCACAAACCATTGGTTCGCTGTGGTGAGCAGACTAAGGTTGGTGTCAGCTTTTACTATTAGCTCGCTGGCAAATCATCTAGTATAACGTACGTCTTTAGCAATTGGCTCGCCCACCTCATCATGGACCTCAACACGGTGCTGCTCGCAATGGATCTGTGGGACATCATAGCCTTCGCTCGCGCCATGGCCACTATTTCTAATTCCCTTCTGGTATCTTACCCCGGGTTAAATTTGATAGCTTTGTATATTTTCCTCGTTTCGGTTTTTGGTGTTTGTAATCCTTTTGTGATCCATCCTTGCCTGATTGTCGCCCATTCCCATACTGTGATTTTTGGTCATCATCTAGGACCATTGTTGTTTTAACACTATTTTTTTATGTTTATTGTGGATTTATGAGTCTTGTAAATAGATTTTTTGGAGTATTCGTTTTCCGGCAAAGTTGCAATGGAAGTCGCCATCAGCACTAACCGCCACAGCAGAGTTCGTATGCTACGCTCCGGGGAAAGTTCCTGCGGCGCCTCTGATCTTTCCGGCAAAACGCCCGTAGTTTTCCCACTGTGCGGACTTTTCCTCGGAGCGTAGCATACGGGCTCAGGCTATCAATAGTAGTACTTGATAATAGTTTCAAAGTGAAAAGAATGACGGTGTTATATTGAAACACGCTAGGCTTTGTTTGTTATCCTGTTGGGCAAACCGAGAAAACATTTTCAAAATGGATTCTAATAGATTAAAACTGGAGAAACGTGTAAGACCGCGATGGAAGAGGAGGGGGTGCTTGCTAATTTTACATATTGTCTGAATTCGAGCCAATTTGCATGCAAAAACTCGACCGTTCTTCACAAGAAAGGCAAGTGTTTTTCTCGTTTTTTTATAACATTTCTTTTACCTAACTTCTATTAATTTTATAAACTCTACCTTAAATTACATAGCGTTCTGTTAACTGTTTTTTTTTCGCGTGTTACTGAGACCGTTAATATTTTAAACTGACCCATAAATTTGGGACCATGACGATTGCGCCGCGAACATTGCGCCGCAAGCCAAAAACGAAAATTGCGCCGACGAATTTTGCGTCGAAAGACCAATTTTCGCCTCTAGTCTTGCGGGGCAAATTTCGCAGCGCTATTTTCCCGGTGCAATTTCGCTTCTGGTCTTTCGGCGCAAAATTCGTTTTTGGCTTACGGTGCAATTTTCGCGGCACAACCGTGATGGTCCCATAAATTTTATCTTTATCTATTCTGTACTTGATTTAGCGTAGCAATGTCTTCAAAGCCGATCTTCATTCTTCTCGGATGTCTGGTCACGCTGAGTGTCTCTATCAAGCATGAAGCGGATGTTAGTTTCTTTTGTACATAGCATTAATCTATCATTAGTTCATTAGCTAATCTATCATTTTGTTTATGTGTAATTAAGATATTGCATACTTATTTTAATTTTAGGGTAGTATGACGCACGATCACAAAGGGCTTCGCTCTTACCGCAGTGCTCAAATGAATGAGATTGAAGAGCTCAGGTTCACACATTTTTTTGGTACTTCTTTATTTATGCTTTTAGAAGAGAAGTTCGCGATCTTGTCGAGTCTATCCGTGGTCAATGGAAGAACAATTCAGAAACAGATGTTGGAGTGAGTTGTTTACAGTTCTGCCACTAAATGCTCTTGTTTAGGTTAACTCAAGGAACGAACCACACGACGTTGGCAAGAACGAAAAGAGGCAATTCCCTTCAACCCTCAGTCATTTCGACGAGACTTCAACGCCAACTGTTCCTTCGAAAACCCCATCCGTTTGGCCTTGGCCTGCCGAAGACATGCTCGACCACCCAGCACCGACTATCAAGGATCCTCCAGCATCATCGCCTCTACACACCTATCCCCTTCCTCGTTCAAATGAAAGTGCAGCTGAATGGAATAAGGTTTAGTATCAATTTATTTACAAGCATAATTTCATTCTTTAGGTGTTGCTTCAAGCCAAATCCCACGATATTTTCGATCAAACAATGCAGCCGATTCCCAAGGACTTTGTGGACTGGCAGAATCAGTAGTAGGTAAGTGTTTTCGTGTCTTTGGCTTTAATAGAAAATTTCCTTTTGTCACTTTAGTTTTATTTTAGATCAACGAATGATACTCATCTGTTCATCCGGGCAATTTCTACACGACCCCATAAAAAAGCTTTTTGTATCATTGTCGTGAAATAAATATTTGAAAAAATATGCAATGATGCTAGACCATCAATATACATAGTTTAGAAAACATTCATTACTAAATTAGTGTAGCATTAGTTTTAAAGCAATTAAATGGGGTTCTTTTTAATGATTCAGTGAATTGAGACATGAACCAGCAACCACATGCATTTTTGAGCAAGAGGCTTCTAGAAGAATCTTCCAACCATTTTGGGCTTTTATCGGCTTTTATTTCGTATAGAATCCAATCATTATTCTTTGACTATTTTAGTTTTAGTTTAGTTGTTTTTAGTTAACTTTATCGTGGGATTCATTTCTTCGTCTTTTTGGCGTTTATGTTTTTGGTCCGTCTTTAAAAACGCTAAAAAAAGTTAAACCAGTCAAAAAGAGTCAAAAGGAAAAAGTTTACTAATGTTTTATATTCCGTAATCAACGAGTACTATGACAAAATCTAACGTAACCTTTGCTTTAGATTTTGTTCATTTTAATTTTGATCCTAATTAATTCACAGTTTGATTCCTCATCGAGTGAGATTATAATTAGGTCAGTTAGTTGGGCAAAAATTGCAGAAAAGATTACGCTAGTCTCCTAAATTATCTACCTTTTACCTTTGAGAAAGCGTAAAGCGGGAATAGACTCTGGCTTAAGCTTTGCATTCAACTCGTGTTCCCCGTCCTCTTTCCCTTCTCTTTGCCATTCTCTATTCTCAGCTGGTGGGTCTCCTCTTCCCTTCCCTTTATCCTTTCTCCATCTTTTCCCCTTTTCCATTTCGGTCTGCCATCGATTTGCTCGAGGGGTTCTCCCCCCTTTTCCCCTTTCCCCTAAAGCTACTTTTCATAAACCTTTAACTTTTAAAAAACCAAACACTTAGATCTCTTTCCTGGCAATTTCACTGAACTAAACACTTTTCAACAATCAACTCAACGAATGCTTCATGAATGACGGTTTCTTCGGTTCGCTACAGTGCTTTGAAACAAGAGGAACCAGGTAGGGAAACGGTGAATGCAGATCTGTAGAAAGCTGCTTTTTATCAGGCACCTCTGAATCGGTGGAGATGCAATTTGGCACCGATCCCGATTATTTCAAATCAGCTTTCACTTATGCCAATTACAATGATCTTGATAGGATGGGATATCAAGCACCGCCTAGGTGAGTTGATGAATGAAAATTGAACCGAAATTTTTTCAAGATACGGCCGTTGGACAGGCCGGAGTGCCGGCCGATTCACGTGGAAAATCCGCGAGACTTGGGATGAAGAGGATGAACAAGTTGAGCAACGGCCATTGTCACCGATAGGTTTCAAAGGAATATAGACCAGTTGCAAAAAGAACATTCAGAAATGATCCTAGTGGCTCTGGCTTTTATTTTGACGATAGCAACACTGCCATTCTCGTTGATTTTCACGTTAAAGGTGAGAAGGTTTGCTGAAATTCTGGAAAAATCTTTCAGTTGGTCGGCTCAACCGAAAAGTTGGTTGTGCTGCGCTTGGGGCGAGCGCTGAAACCCCGAGGTCCAGGACCGTCTTTCGTTTTGCCTTGTGTCGATTCAGTTCATCAAATTGACACGAGATTGGCCGCATTCTCGGTCCCACCATTGAAGGTAAAAAAAAAAGAAATCAAAAGTTATCAGTATGACGATTTCAGGTGATTACCCACGATCGTGGATTGCTTGAACTAGGCGCTACGGTCTATTTGAGAGTTCGAGATGTTATAGCGTCTGTTTGTGAAATCCAGGTGGCTTAGAATTCTCTCAAAATGAGCACAAACGGGTTTTCCAGGATCGAGATTCGTCGACGAGAACGCTCGCCTCGACATTGCTCTATCGACACGTGAGAGAAACGAGTTTCAAACACACAAAATGCTTTACCATTTCAGGTTCAGAAAAAACGAGTTTGTGACATGAGCCACGCCCATCAAAAGAGAGAACTCGCTGCAACGGTAAAAGTAAGGAAATAAATGGATTTTATCACAAAAGTCATACTCATATCCAGGATGAATTGTCTGCTTTCACACAACAATTCGGCGTCGAGATCACAGAGGTTGAACTGTCTGAGATAAAGGTTTCCTATTTATTGTTCAAAGTTAATCTTTTCAAATGAAAATTTCAGGTTTTAAAAGTTGGAGAGAATATGGGAATGGCAGCACTTTCTGCAGTAGCAAAATCTGAAGTAGGTCAACAAATTTGGAGCGTCATTGGTCCCACATTGGAAGAAATAGCCAAAGAGACACGAGATCAGCCAGAGGTGAGATTGATTACAAGTCACCTCGATATGCAATAGGGTTTAGCCAGAAGAATACACATCTATTTCTCTCATTGATGTCGGCGATATCAATGAAACGGAGAGACCCATTGCTACCGAGAAACCCATTGCTACCGAAAAACCCACTGCACCAGCCGTTGATCTAAATCATTTAATCACAATCATCAATATGGGTATTGATGATTCCCTGACAAACACCATCGGCAAAGTCAGAACCAAGAATTGAACCCAATAAAAAAAGGTTTTAGGTTTATCAAATTTATTGCAAAGGATATGATCCGTTTTACATTGATCTCAAACATGGAAGTGGAAAAGCCGAGAAAGGGAAATGCCACAATCCGTAAGTCCAAAAACGTATAATTTTAAGCTAGAGTATTTCAGAGATGTTGTTTTACATGTCGAAAGCTCGGCGTTGACCGGACTTTTATCCGGAAACATCTCACCGCTTTCGGCATACATGAATGGTTCACTAAGGATAGAAGGTTCAGTCCAAGATGCCACTTCCCTCTCTCATCTCGCTCAAAGAGTGGCTCATCTTCTTTAGAGCCGTCTGTGTCATTTGTGTCATTAACAATTGTGTCTTCGTGTGCAAACAATAAATTGGACAAAAAATTTCATTGCAAGAGAATAATAATTATGAACCGCAACAACATTCACCAAAAGCAAGAGAATGTTTCTCCCAATATTTTATGTTCCGGGGCACGCCACATCATCGTAATACCGTAAAAGACACCAGTACAAGTTTTAGCTAGAGAAAAAAGAATTTGTATCTGATTACGATAAACGAAATGTGTTGATTGATATTTGGGAAAGACGAAATACAGCATGGAGTAACGTGCACGGAAGGCTATATCACAAGTAATCAAAGGCATTTTAGAGCCTTGTAAAGAACATGCGTACACAATGAAGAACAAAAGAAAATATTTAGTGGATAAATTAGTCGCCAACCATTCCTTAGACCTTAGCCAATTGATTGGATAGCCAGTCAAGACCCTCATAGAGACCATGTCCTTGAGTTGCGCAGGTTGCTTGGATGTACCACTAAAATTGTAAAAATTATCTACGCACAACCTATAATCTACATAAATCTATATAATTGGACCTAGAGTGGTAAAAAGGATTTTTGTTCCTTATCACTAATCTTCGTTTTCAGGGATCAGCTTCGCTAAAATGAAACAAGAACTCTCGACCGCAAGAATTTTGTTTACCAACTGCGAGAATAGCATAAAATAGGAAATATGTATATTACCTGACGGGAACGAAGGTTGTGGAGACCAAGCTTGTCGGTCAATTCAGCAGCTGACATGGCATTCGGAAGATCCTAAAAATATTGATTGAAAATGACAAGCTTTCAAAAACATCTTTCACAGTCTCCATAGTAGCAGAGCGCAAATCTGCGCTTTGTCTCTCGTTAATGTAGCAAATTAGCATACCTGTTTGTTGGCAAAGACAAGAAGTGTAGCATCTCTCAATTCGTCTTCATTGAGCATTTTATGCAATTCCTCTCGTGACTCCTCAATACGCTCTCGATCATTTGAGTCAACCTAAACAATCCATGAGTCATCCATACCAAAATCAATGCTCGCATACAGAAAAATCTCCAAATTAACTTACAACAAAAATCAAGCCTTGTGTGTTTTGGAAATAGTGTCGCCAGAGAGGACGAATCTTGTCTTGACCTCCGACGTCCCAGACAGTAAAGGAAATGTTCTTGTATTCGACAGTCTCAACATTGAAGCCTAAATAAATCAATACTTAGACCTTTAAAAAGTAACTCTAACCAATTGTAGGAATCGTGGTGACAATCTCGCCAAGCTTCAATTTGTACAGAATCGTCGTTTTACCCGCAGCATCCAAACCGACCATCAAGATTCGGACCTAAACCAATACTTACAAAGACAAAACAAAAAATTTAACTTGTTTTTTGCCAAAAAGGCGGTTGAAAAGTCCCGAGATTGTCAATCCCATTCAAGCTGGCCTTGTTTCACCTGAAATACACAGTATAAGTAATGGATAATTACTGAATCAAAAGAAATCCAAGAATGGAAACGAAATGAATGAACTGGACATTAGCTTGTCACGTCGCAAGCGAACGTCACACGTGTATGGAAGCAATTTCGTTTCGAGACAATCCGGCAGACAGAGAAGGTGCAAAACTACGGTCAATGGAGCAAAAGAAAGAATGGAATTTCGTTGGGAATCGTTGAAAAGAGGCATGCATTATGAAACAACAAGGCCATTCATTAGTCAGCGAGTTTTAAAGTTTGTGAAAGATGTACGCGAGGCTTTATAGCAACTAGTGTGGCAAAAAGATAACGTCCTGACTTTTCTTTCGAAATAAAAAAGACGTTGTGTGAGGAAGAGAATAAAAAATCGCGGAAGAAAGAAATGATAGTTATGGCGACAAAGTAGTACAAAAACAACCTTATAGTAAAATAGCTTGAACAATAAGCAAGCTTTAAAATGAGTATCTATATCAAAACAAATATTACCTAATATTGTTGCAACAGAGTTGAAAGCTCACTTTTAAAAACCTGTCCTAGGCAGATTTTAACGGGCGTTTGATGACAGTGCTCTTTCTTTTTAGGTCGCTTAATCTTTTCTGGCATTTAATTTTGTATTTATTTTAGACAGACGATGCACAAGCTGACGCTGACGGAAGAGCTTCAAAAAATGTACAATGTGGCCCAATTTTCTAGCCCGGATTACCCCGCCGTCTTTGCGATAATTGCAGGTACTTTTTGCTTTATTTAATGAAAGTAGCTTAATTTTTTGAGACTGGTGTTATCAGATAGGTATTCTTTTTTGAAGTGTACACGACTTAGAAACTTGACGGAATTCTTATTGAGAAGATTAATACAGTGACTTTTGCTTTAACTATAAAAGCGTTTTATTCTATTCAATGCTGACTTTTGGTTCCAGTGACCGTTTTTATATAAAAAGCGTACGATTTAATGGTGCCAGATTCTAGACTTTTTGATTCGTTAAATCAGTAAATTAAGGCAAACTGCATTGATAATCTTTTTAAATGAGAGGCGTGTAAATTTATCAAAAAAACTTACTCATGTGTGATTTAGCAGTTTTAACTACTTGTTTTGAAACTTTTTACTTGTTTTACTTGTTTCAGGTACGACAATTGTTTTGACGTTAGCTCTAATCTATATCGCGGTCTTCTTTTGGAACATCGACTCTAGACATGACTCAATAATTTATCGATTAACGGGAATTCGAGCGAAAAAGGAGTAAACTGTTTTTTTTAAAATTCCATCTGTGCAAAACTCATTTTTATTTTTGTATTACTTAAGGCTATTTTAATAAAACGTTCTTATTTTTCGTTGTCAAGGCCCTCGGTTGCGGATACGCCTTTTACCTTGTACATGTTTATTGGTCGCTTTTGTTTGCTATCAGAAACGGGGTTTTGGGCTAAACTTACTTTCACACCTTTTTGCTTACACAATAATATCTAATTTTGTTAAAAAAATTTTTTTAATTTAACTTTTAGTCATGGGTAAATTTTTATCAAAAATTTTTGGAAAGAAGGAGATGCGAATATTAATGTTAGGTTTGGATGCAGCGGGAAAGACAAGTAAGCTCTTTCTTTTGTTTTAATCTTTTTATTTTAGCAATACTCTACAAACTGAAACTTGGGCAATCTGTGACGACGATTCCGACTGTTGGATTTAATGTCGAAACAGTTACCTACAAAAATGTCAAATTTAACGTTTGGGTAAGTTTTAATGTAACGCGAAATAAACACATTATTGTTTAGGATGTTGGTGGTCAAGACAAGATTCGTCCTCTTTGGAGGCATTATTACACAGGTTGGTCTTTTGAATAATTATAACCTAAAGTTTTAAAGTTGTTTAATAATTTAAATGGTGAATTTTATGGCATAGTAGTGTGCCTTTATCAAAAGTATCTTACTAAAACTTTAGGCAGTCAGGCACTCATTTTTGTTATGGATGCAGCTGATCGCGAGCGGTAATTTTTTTGCAAAATGTTTGGCTAATTTTTGTTTTGTTTAGAGTTGATGAAGCTCGACAAGAATTGCATCGAATAATCAATGATCGGGAGATGAAAACAGCCATAATTTTGGTATTCGCTAATAAACAGGATTTGGCGGAAGGTATTTGTCTCTTACTTTCACTCCCGTTTTAACAACAAGTTTTAGCGATGAAGCCTCACGAGATTCAAGACAAACTTGGGTTGACACGTATTCGTGATCGAAATTGGTAAGATTTTCAATATTTGTTTAATCTTTCAACTCGTAAAAATTTAAGTTAGGTACAACTTTATCATAAATTCGTTGAAGTGTTGTTGTGTACAATGTACTTATAGCCTAAATTTAGGTATGTTCAACCGTCATGTGCTTCATCAGGAGAAGGTCTCTATGAAGGATTGACGTGGCTCTCCGATAACTACAAGCCATGAAAGTAATACCCATCAAAACTTTTCTAAGCCCAGATAAGTGAACAGCCCATATTTCTAAGCGTTTACCTCACTTCGAGTTTCAAGATATGCGCTGATCCATGCAATATCTTTGCCTTAATTCACCAAGTTGATATCGTGAAACATTCTAAACTTACCTGTGATATAATATCTATTTCCTTTTCTTGAAGAACTGTAATGCACTTCATCTACCTAAGTTTTGCCATAGTCTTTGTTTTGCCCTTCCAATACTAGGTGCTTTTTATGATAATTGCCGTACTTGTTATATTTTTTTGGGTGTCTGAAATAGCTGCCGAAATTTGACTATTTATGAAGTGAATTTGCGATAAAGTTTTGTACATATTTAATCTTTGTAAAGAAATCATTTAATAATATAAACCGGAGAAAAATTTACAGGCTGAGATTACTATTAGGCTGCCCAGAAAGTCTTTTCGTCTCTCTCTCGCTATGTCTCTGGGAGTCGAGGGATCTAAGTGATCGTGGGTTCTCTTTCTTCGCTTCTCTACTATTGATTACTGAAAATCCCAAATGAAATACTATTTTATTCTTTTTTATTTTTGATTTCTTTGAAAACTGCCGAAAATTGATCCAAAACTCGTATTCGGCATGTGATACTATTTTGCTTCAAAAAATTTTATTCAAACGCTGCCTGCGAAACCGAAATCAACAATGTTTATGGGGATGTATTAGTGAGTCCGTGTACAATTCAAAAGTGATACCATCGCTTTAAAATGAATGATTTTTGGCTTGAAGACGAGCCGAGGCCAAGGCGTTCGAGTGATTTTGATGAAACGGCTCTCGTTAATCTCATTAAAGAGGACAACAAACAAACACAAACATTTGACTATTTAACTTGAGTGTGATCATGTTACAGTCATGACCATCTCCATGCATTCCGCTACACTTCCAAATTTGAGACTTTGGTTCCACATGAGCTGTCTGATCGCATGAAATAGCAGCTTCTCTCAAACTCGTCGCTCTCTTTACAAGATATCTTTACAAAGTCTTTTTTCCCATCTGATTACAGGCGATGAAAAATGGGTGCTTTATGTCAACTACCGAAGGCATAAGCAGTGGATTAATTCTGGAGAAAAACAAACCCCGAGCTCCACCAGAAGAAGATCATGCTATCAATTTGATGGGATACTGAAGGACTGCAAGACTATTGGAAGTTGCTATCTAAAGGGATAACTATTACAGCATTATTATACCCCAATCAACTAGATCGGCTCGCTGATGAAGTTATTAAAAAGAGCCCAAGAAGGGGAAGGTCATTTTGCAACACGACAATGCCAGTCCTCATATTGCAAAGTTGAGCAAGGGAAAAGCTGAAGGCTTTGGGCTGGGAGGTTTTCCCTAGGAGGATTTTCATTTTTTTCGGAAGATGGCCGCTGAATTGGAGAATGAGCACTTCGATGAAGAGGAAGTTGAAAAATGGCTGAGCTGCTTTGCTCACCAAACTCACACGTTTTGGGAGAAAGGCATCCATGCTCTGCCGTATAAATGAAAACAAGTGATACTTAATAATGGTGAATATATAGCATGTATAAATGTTTTGGTTTTCAAGAGATTACAATTCAAAAACTAAGAAAAGAATCTCTGAGCAGCCTAATATTAGAATTAATTAATTAAAATAAAAACTAAAATTTGGTTATGAATGTCAGCTCCAGAGTCAGTCAGTTTTCATTTTCTATTATTCTCGATCGTTGAATGGGATGGCGTGTGAGAAATGGTTGCTGAAAATACTCGTGCTGCTCATCTTGGTGCCTCCCGTTGCCGCCAAAGTGCCCGCATGGGTTATGTTCATTTTTCTTTGTTGTAAGTGCTTTTGAAAATAATAACATTAGACGTTAATGAAATATTTGTCTTTAGTTCTCTTGTTTCTCTTCTGTTGTTGCCTTTGTCTACCGTGTTGCATCATTTGCTTATGTTGTAGATAGGTGAGTGTATTCAATTTCCATTTTCCTTTTTACAGCTTCTAGATGATCAAACCTTTGCCAATCTCAAAGGATTTCTCAACTTTTTGAACGAAAGCATTTTCTCATTTAAAAAAACGATTTCAACCTTTTTAATAAATACGTTTTATCAACTTTTAGTTGTACAAATTTATTCTTATCAAAAAAAAATCGACAATTTGAAACACTTGAGTGAATCTTCAAAGGGTGATAAATACAATGGAAATATATAGGAAGAAATGCAGTCTGAACAAAAGAAAACACATTGACTATCGGCAAAAAAACGGTTATTTGGCAACTTTTTGCGTTTATTTTTGTGTATATGGGTGTCTTCCTATGGAAAAATCGACCCGCAACATCGAGGGAAAAAGAAGAAAATCGGTGAAAATGATGAGAAAAGGCTTGAGCCAATTAGATTTCTTGAGTTCTACCAAATTTCAGAAAAACGTCATTATCAAACGGAAACGGAGCCTCGTAACGACTAGCGACTACGCAACTTTATGATTCCATTGATAATGGCGTTTTTCTGAAATGAACTAGAGTAATTTCTTGAAAATTATCCAGAAAACCAGGCTAAGATTTAGAAAGTTCAGCACCATGAGAAAGGGCAATTTTTTTTTGTGTTGACAAATATTTGAACAAGATGAAAATAGACAAAACAGATAAAATAGAAAAAAACAATAGAAAACAATAGAAAACAATAGAATAGAAAAAATAGATTTCTTCGGGGACACATGCAGATCACAGTTTCAGCGTGAACACAGAAAGAATGAATAATTCTTTGGAAGAAATTGAAAAATGGAGGATTACGGTGGTTTGTCTGACTGTCTGGGTTACGGTATTTCGACTGTCTGTGTTACGGTAACTTGTCTTCCAGCCCATTTTTTCAATTTCCTCTTCTTTACCAAAAATATCATATTGATTTCATTTCATTTCTTTTCTTTTTTTAAATTTTTTTATTTATTTCCATCTCATTGAGTGAGCACAACACCTCGATATGGGCCTTGCATTTTGAGATACTGTAAAGTGGATTCATTCAATAGTCTTTATTATATTCTTACTTGAATGACGAGTGACGGTCCGCCGGCGGTGATTTCCGGGGGAATTTGCGAGAGTGGACAATTCTCGATACTCATTATTTCGAGAGAAGAACACAAAGCCAATTCAAAGGGAAGATTGTGCAAAGAGGAATTGTCATTTAAATAGAGACTCTTCAAACAATCGAGATGACCTGCAATTGCTGGGGTTTAGCTCTTTCTTATGAAATACAGTCGACATACAACGATTTTGAAATTCTAAAGCACGTTTCTTGGGCTACAAAGTAATGTTTTCAACTTTTCAGCTCATATTCTATGAAATTGTCAACATTTCCCAGCTACCGTAACCCGTCCGAAACGTCCGTGGTTTGACCATAGATCTACCGTAGAAGCTATTTGGACCACGGGCTACGCTATCGATGTTTTTTATCTATTCTTATTCTAGTTGATGTCACAGTAATCTTTACGAGTACGGTAGAAACTAGCTGGTTTACTGTAACACCTTTAATTCGGTTACGAGTTACGGTAGCCGGATCATGCTTTAAAGTTCCTGCTAATTGGAAAAGTTTGCAAGTGTTTATTGCACCAAATTGTAGTTTACTTTAACTTAACTTTAATTTTCAATTTTTCAATATCTAGATATTTTGCTTCTTTTGTCAACTCACCAATTTCTTCAGGAATTGACGCCAAATTGTTCTCGCCGACGCGGAGATCCTGGAGGGCGGACATATTACTGAAAATATGGAAAAGGTATACTATAATTAGAGCAATTATAGCAATTATAGCAATTATAGCAATTATTCAATATCTAACGAAAATCTCGATTCACTCACCCAATCGTCCTCGGCAAATTGACGAGTTTATTCGATTGCACCCACAATTTCGTGACGTTTACGAGGAAACCTAAAAAAACACTATACAATATACTAATTTCTATAGTAGATGCCGTAAATACTGTAATAGTACCCCACCCTTCCCTCGTACAGTCGCGTAGTCGCAAAAGTTTTTTGGTATTTCATTTTTTTCAAAGCGCCCGTACTTTCAAAAAATGCGTCTTTGGTATCAAAAAATAGCTGAAATGCAGGGCTATTTTTTGATACCTAAGCGCGCATTGTAGCATAAACCAGTGTCGAGAAAAACTCGTTCAAAACTAGACTACGCAACACTCCGCACCGTCATTATGGGGATGGGGTACTATTACAGTATTTACGGTAGTTTAAAATAGCATTTTCTTATCGAATCACTCACCAATTTCACTCGGTATCGTGTCCAATTCGTTTTCCTCCAAATCCAACTCTCGCAACTTTTTCAAATTCCCAATTTGCGAGGGCAATTTTCGGAGTTGATTATTGCTCAAGACAAGCACCTGAAAGAAATCAAATTTCATCATTTCACGGGAATTCTTTACTTCTAAATTAATGAGCTTTTCAATGTCCTCCGGCAAAACTTTTAGCTGATTCGTTGAAAGATTCAATTCGGTTATCGATGTCCAGGTGCCCATATCTGAAATGGATTTCGTTTAAAAGGAAATACTTTTATTCACACGTGGTACAAACAAGACAAAAGCACAATCCCTTAGCCGAATATATTGGGGGAAAAGAACCCATTTATGAGAAAAGAAGAGGCAATAAGGTGGCTGGTGGGATTGAACCCTAGCGACGGGATTGATCTACCGACTAAGATACAGGGCTCTTAGCCAGTTGGCCATGGCGACGGTGTCAAGGGCAAGAATTACCGTATTCTCTCTAATAGTAGTCCACCCCCGGCGAGCCGTGTTGATCACTATTTTAGTAGTTGATTTTTCTAAGTTTTTACAGAAGCTCAACACTCAAATCCCCCACAAGATCTAATGCTAAAGATTTATGTTATAGCTCGAAAAATTCCCCTATCTTTCTACTTTAATTCCTACTCCCTATTCCTATTCCTATTCCTACTCTTTCTACTTTAATTCCCACTACTTTAATTCCTACTGCCCTACCTAAGCACTTAGAATCAAACGTACTGGTGTTGAGATATGAGCATCCCATCGAGCCGAGTGGATGACTATTTACGGTTTACGGTTTCTAAGTTTTCACAGAAGCTGAACACTCAAATCCCCCACAAGATCTCATCGTCAGCTCCATTTTCCGACCCCACATCGATAGGTTCTGACAAGCGCTTTTCGAGATTTCGAGCAATTTAGGCAACGCTCAGGGTGCACTACTATTAGAGAGAATAAATGCTCTAATCACTCACCCAATGGCAATGAGGTCAACTCGTTCTCTTTCAAATTTAGCTTCATCAACCCGGTCGCCTTGGCGAAGATGCCGATTGGGATTTTTGAGATTTGATTGTGCTCCATGTTGATTGTCTGAAAATTCTTTGCTTTGAAAAGAATTCTTTTTCTATTAGACTCTTTTTTTTTTGATTTGATAATGAGAATTTAAAATGTTTTTCTTTGTTTTTTGCTCACCACAGCTGCCGCAAATTGTTGCGGTCCACCGCCGGGAAACGCGGACAATTCATTCCGTGAAACATTCACGATACGAACTGATGGAAGAGAGGTCAACATACCGTCCTGAATACAGTATAATGAGACAATTAAGAGTACTGTAAAGTGTCTTAAAAACAAATCCATTCTCTTAGCGATGATCTGGATTCAGCACTTTGTTCTATATTTATCTTTTGAATACTTGTTAGCTTCGATTTCCCGATGAGCCTGTGTAATAGCTCTGAATAATAGTGGGACTTTGTGTGAAAAACCATCCAGCGTTGATGGCCGTAGCTCTTCCCTTTCTATTCCACTAACCGGCAACGATGCTAAATGATTTCCTTCAACGATAAACTCCTCCAAATGAACACAACGCTCGATCGAGACAGGCAATTGGCGTAAACGATTATATCTGAAAAGAGCAATAAATTGAGTCGAAGAAAATAACGATCAAGCCTTTTACAATCAAGAACAAAACCTCAATCCAAGTCGAATCAGACTCGTCAATCTGCCCATCGACTCAGGCAGTGCGTCGAGCTCGTTGTGCTGTAGATCGAGTTGGGTCAGAGAATGACAGGAACCGATTTCTAAAAAGGTTTAAGTAGTTGATTCTAAAAATTAGCTAAAGAAAAACTATAGTTAAACAAATAACAAAGAAATAAAAGTCTCTTACTATCCAATGAAGCTCGACTTTTAGCTAACAAAAAAGCATAAATTTGTTTTTTTATTTCTTTTTTTTCTGCAAGGCTAGTTAAAGGATCATTGACTTGTTGGAAATATAAAAGAAGTCAAATTTCTTTTTTATAAACAAACCTTCAGGTATCGATTTGAGATGATTATAGGAGAGAAGACAGACAGCTGAAATTTAGCGTTTATTTTTTATGTATATGTCGTAGCCGTTTAACGAAATTCAGTCGCTAATGAATCATTCGTTAACGGCTAGCCGTTTACGAATGAAAGTTTTCACTAGCCGCTAACGAATGAAAGTTTTCACTAGCCGTTTACGAATGAAAGTTTTCACTAGCCATTTACGAATGAAAGTTTTCGCTAGCCGTTTACGAATGATTCGTAATCGGCTAGCCGCTAACGAATTTGTTTGTTATAAACGTTATTATATTATACATGTTAAATGTTATAAATTTTATTTCACTTATTGTGATTAGTTGATTAGTTTGCGTTTTGCATAAATAGCTTGAAATCAAAAATTCATTTGAATCGAGCCATGTTCGCAGAAGGGGATTACAAATTGTACACGGCTAACGAAAAAATTTCATTTTTAATCGGCTAGCCGTTAACAAATGATTTGTAATCGGCTATCCGTTAACGAATCATTCGTTAACGGCTGAATTTCATAAACGACTACGACATTAAGATTTATTAAAGTTTATTAAAGAACAAACAAAGTGATGGAAGAAGACCGATTGATGAGGGAAGGGAACGGATTTTGTTCTCGCGGAGATCGATCATCTCAAAGATTTCATTCGATTATCGTTTAATAGGATTCTTTTGATCTTTTAAGCCATCGATCCCCTTTTAGCATTCTTTTTCTTGCTCATTTCTTTTCTTTTTTCTCTTACTCACTTTTAATCTCGATAACTTCCCGATATCCTCCCCAATGGCCACAATTCGGTTGTATCTCAACCAGAGCGTTTCAAGTGAGCTTATTTGATAGATAACCGGTGGAATCTGAAAAAAAAATGATAATTTAAACGTTATTTTCCCCCACCTCAGTCAATTTATTGTGTCGGAGATCAAGGGTTTCCAATTGAGTCAAACAACTCAATGAATCTGGCAACGAGCAAAGCGCATTCTCGCTGACACCCAGCTTCTGAAAAAGAGATTATAGTTTTCTTATTGATCTTGATCTTGATCTTGATATTGATCTTGATCTTGATATTGATCTTGATCTTGATCTTGATATTGATCTTGATATTGATCTTGATATTGATCTTGATCTTGATATTGATCTTCATAGTTTTAAGTCATAGATGATTATTGTAATTGTAAAAAGATGATATTAAGCTGTTTTAATATCAGCTTTCTATCTTCTATCTTCTATCTTCTTAAGTTTAGCGCTAGATCGATCTCTGTACAAATCATTACCAGGAATTTGTCTAGGACTATGGATCTTCAACTACTCCAGAACAGGCTAAAGCTTCCAGAATTCAATTTTGGTCTAGAGTTGCTTACAAAAAACGTGGAAATAGATCGACCCGGCCTAGCTTCTCTTCCATTCCCATCGTCTATTCAAGCCTTATCCCCCGTTTAGCTCATAAAATTATTATATAATCTAGTTGTGAGCCTGGACCAGGCCTATTTCACATTATCTATAATCCAGTTTCAATATTTCAATACTATCTGATATTCGATCCATCTGTCAGTTATTCTTTATTTTATTTTCTGACTCAATCAACTCAGTATCTAGTCTTTGTAAAGTTTTTGCTTATTTTCATACCTTCAAATTGACGAGTGCTCCAATCTCATTCGGCAACGCGGTCAGTTTATTCTTGTAGAGGAAAAGCTCGGTGATTTGGGTGAGTTCTCGGATAGTCACTGGGATCGTTGTGATCTGGAAAAGAGAGTTGAAACAATCATTACACCATTTGGCCGTCATAGCTAGATGGTCGCCATGGCCGACTGGCTAAGAGTCCAGCATCTTAGTCGAGAGGTCATGGGTTCAATCCCGTCTACTTTTTTCTTATTGCTTTTTTCTCTAGATATGGACTCTTTTTTTCTTTTCTACATTGTTAGTTGTAGTTTTGCATTGTTTGTATCAAATGGTTTGTATCAATTCGTGTGAATAAATGTATTTGGCACAATTTAGTGTTCGTACTGGTACTGGTAATTGTTCGAATATAATTTCTTTTCAAGAATGCTTAAAATGATCTGAATGATCTTTCTGATTAAACAGATTTCACAAAAAAGAACCCACATCATTTTGACTTAAATCCAATCGGGTCGAGGCGTTGTCTCGACACTTTTGAAGCTCGCGATGAATGTCCTAAATATAGAAATCGTTAAAAATATTCAAATTTTATTGTAAAGACTTGGGCAGTCAATTTTTGACGATTTAAAGCTAGAAGAAAAGTTTTGTTTGGTCTTGTTTTTAGCTGAATACCTGAAGAACCCAAAAAATTCTCTAATTCTCACAAAATCTTAAGCAGATCACTTTGAATTTGCTCTCAAAATAGACCTTAGACGGTCGTCCGTCAGCCTCTTTCCCCGATCCCTTCTCATTCATCGAATGCCGGTGTTTCCCTCTCGCAAAACTCGACAATCTGCCGATCACTCCCGGACTTTTCGAGCGACTTTCTTTTGATGATGGTCGAAATTCGAATTCCGATTGATGCGAGTGTGCCCCTTGGCCTCCTCCATTTCCTTTTCCAATAGCATCGCCCATTCCTCTTAAACAAGCAGCGAGTAGAGCGTCGGCAACTCTCGCCGCCCCAACTCCTCCGCCACCCCCGATACCCGCCAGAACAGAATACACACTCTTGAGGGGTACGAGCCCTGAATGCCATCGGATTTTGAGATTTAAAAATTGCTTTGATAATGACAGAGTTGAAAAACAGAAGTTGAAAAATAGAAGTTGAAAGAGCTAAATAGAAATTGTGTCTGTATAAAAATACAATCAGTCCTACAGTAGTCTTTTATCATATTTAAGGGAAAAGTAAAAGTAAGGAGATTTTTGGATAACTTCCTTGAATATCTTCAAGCAATTAAGAGTCGCTTGAAGATATTCAAGGACTCGACTCTTTAAGTCGATAGTTAAAGTACAATCAACTCTTTAAGTCGATAGTTAAAGTACAATCGACTCTTTAAGTCGATAGTACTTTTTAAATAAGCCATTTTTAAGATTCAAACTCTTTTTCAAAGATTTTACTATCATTAAAAAGATTTTTTTTTTAAATTCTTTACCATTTTATTATCTTTTATAGTTTTTTCTATATAATATTTAAACTTTTCAATACTTTTAAAGTCTTCATTTCTATTGATTTGAGTTCAACAATGAAATTTATTTCCTCAAAAATGATTGATTCTATTTTTAGCAAACTCAAAAGATAAAAGGTGAAAGTCTGAGTTTAAGTGATTTTTTTTTAGAAGAAAAATGAAGGGATTCACTGAAAAGTGATAACAATAAGACAGAAAGACAAAATAGAAAGGGTTTAGAAAGGGTTTAAGAAGGGCAAACATTGGAAATTCAAGAGATAAATGGAGCTTGAAATGGATGGAAATTCGAGAAAAAAGGGAAAGATCAATACAATCAAGAAATGGATGGGGAAAAGATTGAGATTTGTAAATGAGAGAAAAGCTTGAAGGGGGAAATGTTCAAGGGGGGAAATGTTGATAAATGAGGGATCTGATTGAAGTGAGAGAAGATGGGCTATCGATAGAAAGTAAAGCGTTTAAACAAAGTCTAGTACATGTACATGATAAGTAGTACATGATAATTTGATATTAATCTTTGTTTAACGAGCACTCAATGTTCTAGCTACTTCTAATAGTTTCTAGTAAGTTTTGTAGCGGGAGTCGAGCCAAATTTAGGTCAAAAATCTTTGCAAATGATAAAGATTAGTTTAGATTTATTATTTATCGATTTATCGATCTATTATCAATAGTAAAAACAATGAAAGTCAACCAATAGACAAGAGAGAAAAAAATGGGGAAAATGGATGGAGTGGATGGGATGAGTCAAATCGACTTTGGAAATGAGCGGAAATCTGTTGGAGAGGGAAAAGGGAGATCTAGTCAAAAAAGAAGGAAAAGAAAGGAAAAGAATGGATGATCAACGGGTGAAGGGGAGGGGATCACTGCCCATTGATCCCCATTTCAAGGTGGATGAGATGGATAGACGAGAGGATGAGAGACAATGATTGTCTCTCATCCTCTTGGCTATCCCTGTCTATCTTTTCCCCACTTCTCTTTTATCTCGAATTCTTCTCAATTCCTCTAATGATCTCATTCTTTTCCTTTCACCTAAACAATCACCTTTTGGAACACCCAATAAACCTTGAGATCATCCCTGGGAAATGTCTTTCTTTTTTTTTTTTGCTTTCCTTGCTTTTGAGTAAACTTTCGGAAGTTGATTGGAGGTATTGATCTAACATTGAGAGGCTTCACTCAAGCTTTTAGATATATTTTCTGAAAAAATGACATCATCATCTGGGTCTAGAATCAAGGCAGCTAGATAAATCCGATAATCAATTTATCTATTTTTATTTATCTGAGCCACTTTAAAATAAATATTTTTTATGAGTGGCACTCATAAATTAGGAACCAAATTTAGGCAAGGAGGCAAGGAACCAAATTTAGAGAGGCAAGGAACCAAATTTGTTGGAATCATGAACCAAATTTAGATAGATAAGGAACCAAATTTAGAGAGATAAGGAACCAAATTTAGCGAGATAAGGAACCAAATTTAGATAGATAAGGAACCAAATTGACCTATATTCAAATTATGGACCTGGAATCAAGGAAAGTACTTAAATGAAAGATGCTTTCCAAGATTGAAATGAATAATACATTTTTGACAGGTAACATTTGAAAACTCGAGTCTTGAGACCTTTCTGAAGTTCACTAAAGCTGATAAACGCAGCCAGTCTTCAGAAGTAATAGCATATATTTATTTTAAAGCGACACAAAGTTATTGACCCTCTAGGTAAAGGAGAAATAACGGTTAAAACGTGCTTCAAGAATTTTGAAAATAATCTAAACAATATTTTATCTTCAAACCATTACAATGACGTCACCAGTTCTTTAGAAAAAACTTGTAAATAGAAAAAATTTGTAAATGAAGAAAATTGTGAAATTCTCGTAGTTGAGCCTGTTAGTGAAGGGGAATGAATTGGGAAAAGAGAGAGAAAGTGATCACCTTGAATGGGGAATGATAAAAAAAATGGGAAAACAGCGAGAAAAGGGGTAAAAAAGAAACAAAAAAAAGGGAAGTTTTGATCAGAAAATCGATGGAGAAAGACATTTTTTTGTGAGGGTGAGAAGAAAAAAGGAGTGAGTCATTTGGGGAAAAGAAAAGAAATTAAACAAATGCTAGATGGAACAAGGTGTTAGGTACCAAAAATGTCAACGATGCAATTTCCCTGTTTGCCTGGTATTCACGATTTTCTAGATCTGCCAGGCTTAAAGATCAATATAACCGATTACTAAACCATCTTTTACTCTGATACTAATAGTCTTTTACTATTAGTATCAGAGCTGCAGAGTTGACTCATAAAAAACTGATTTAAAAGATTTCACAAAGGCTAACTCTCAATATGTTTATCGTAATTATTCTAGAGAGCCTAAGCCCAATTTCAGCAACTCACTTTCTATTCTAGCAATAACTTTCTTTGTAGTTGACCGATTTAGAAGATTTACATACAATTTTGTTGCAACAAATCGAAAGCAACAAATCGAAAGCAACAAAATCGTACTAAAATCATTGCAATAGGTCAAAAACTAGGAAAGTTGCGAAAGAAAAACCCCAATTTCCTAGTTTTTTTTACCTATTGCAATGATGATTTTGTTGCTCTAGTTGAGTGCAACAAAATTGTGTGTGAATCTTCTAAATCGATCAACTACAAAAAAAAATATTGCTAGAATAGAAAGCGAGTTGCTGAAATTGGGCTCTCTCGAATAATTACGATAAACATATTATAAGTTAGCCTTTGTGAAAGGCGTTAAGCAATTCTTTGATAACAACTTTAGCTAGAAATACAAGTTAAAAAAGAGCTTTGATAACGAAAATCGGTTATTTGATAGGACTTTGAATATCAAGCTTTATGGATTAAGCATTAAGCATTAAGCCTTATGGATTAAGCATTAAGCCTTACAAACTAGAGTGTGTTCTTTGCGAGTAAGTAAATACTCGAGTAAAATTCGCATGAGTAATTTTTACTCGATTAATCAACGCTTTTGGTCAAATAACTACGAGTAATCCTCTTTACACGGTGAATAAATTGAATATCTTTAATTTGAAGGGAATTTGCCACCAAATCAGTTAAACAGCTGAATATCTTTGAAAGGAGTCATATATAAGTGGGCGCTTGTGATTTTTTGGGAGTGGGACAAATGCGACCTTTTTTGCGACAAATGCGACCTGCTTAATGCTTAATCCATAAAGCTTGATATTCAAAGTTCTATCAAATGCGACCCGGACATTTGCGCACCTTTTTTTCCGCACTTAGACCATTAGCGCACCTTTTTTCGCGTTTTAAAAAAGCTCTAAAAAGCTAATATTAACCAATTTCTATTCCAAAAGTTGTTTTTCTAGGTAATTTGAGGGCGTAGAATCGAAATTTTGGCATATCAGAGCTTGTGGAAACAAACGGACGGAGTTATACAAAGAGGAAAATCAACAATTTTCTGTAATTTGACCTAGCCGTTTTGTCTTTCACAATTGGCTCCACACGCTCTGTTATGTCAAAATTTGAATTCGACACCCTCAAATTACCTAGAAAAACAACTTTTGGAATAGAAATTGGTTAATATTAGCTTTTTAGAGCTTTTTTAAAACGCGAAAAAAGGTGCGCTAATGGGCAAGGTGCGGAAAAAAAGGTGCGCAAATGTCCGGGTGCGCAAAAAAAGGTCGCATTTGTCCCACTCCCATTTTTTTTTGCAATAATTTCGCTAAAAGTATTTTTCCCAAGTGTGCACTTTAAAAAAAAACGCATTACCCGGATGAAACACTCTATAACGAACTAAAGGGATGCTAAAGAGTACAATGCTAGCCTTTAATAATAATAATACAAATAAATAATACATACATACATAATAATTCAATACTTGAATACTTTCCAGAAGTTTGACCTTTCTCGGTGCTATGCATATCCGAAAATTAATCTTTTGTACAAAAAAGAAAAAGAGAGAGAGAAGCTGCAGGTGATAAAAACCGGAAATGAGACCACAATGAGAGCTTGCGTAAAAAACAAAAAAAAAAGGATCCTTTCAGTTCGCATTATCAGCAATTTTTGTGTCAATTGAGTGCTTTTCAGCTTTCCCCAAGGTCAACGGAAATCGTTCAAATTTCGGCAACTTTTTTTTTTGCCCATTTCAAAATTTCTTTTGAAGAGTGAGCCTTGGGGAAAATTTTGTCGTTTACGCTGATTTTTGTTGTTTAAAATAAACTTTCGAGTTCAATGCTTGGTCGAGTTATAGTTATAGCTAAAAGTAGAGTCAGGTTTTTAGGTTTTTTTTTTAAATTTTAAAATATCTAATTTGTACTTTGTATATTTGAAAATAAATCCAAGAAAACGTTTGCATTTTTGTTTTCCATTTGCATTTCCATTTGCAAGCGAAGGAAAGAAATTGGCTCAATTTTGCGGGTTCGAGATCTTTTCCGAGATGCAAAAATATAAAATTTTCTTTTCAAAAGAAAAGATCAAAAGATTTTTTGATGTTATCAATAAATAAGATGGATCTAAATTACAAGAAGATAAAGATAATGGAGTTATCAAAAAGAGATCTAAACTTTCTTTGATTCAAAACGGTTATGGAGCTGTTATGGAGCAATCTTTGATTTGTTTCAATGAGCTAAAGGTTGTAAAGAGTATCATAACAAAAAGTTTAGAAAATTTTCAAATTTTAGTTTATATTAAGTCTCGAAATATGAATTTTAGATAAATTTAACGAAAATCAATAACCAAGTTATCGCTATTTTTGAGAGAAAATCAACAATTTCATAGATTTTGCAGCTCTATGAAGCACAGCTTCCAAGTAAGCTTGGAAGTACAGCTTCCAAGAAGCACAGCTTCCAAGTAAGCTTGGAAGTACAGCTTCCAAGAAGCACAGCTTCCAAGTAAGCTGGGAAGTACAGCTTCCAAGAAGCACAGCTTCCAAGTAAGCTGGAAGTACAGCTTCCAAGAAGCACAGCTTCCAAGTAAGCTTGGAAGTACAGCTTCCAAGAAGCACAGCTTCCAAGTAAGCTTGGAAGTACAGCTTCCAAGAAGCACAATTCTTAGAAAAATTGCGAAATTTTGAAAAGCTATTGCCAATGATCATATCAATTTATACCATCGACAATTTTCGGAACAAAAATATGAGTGTGGGAAGAAAAGCAAAAAAAGACAAGTGTTTGAGGCGAATTTTTCTGTTTTTGGTGAGAAGTTTCTCGCGTTTCTTCACCCAAAAAAAAGTCAAAAAAAAGAGAAAAGAACAAGCAACACGATGAGAAAAAGGAAAAGAAATATGGGTAATTCGAAAAAAATACGAGAAAGGAAAAGGACCAAGCCATCAAGGAAAAAGAAAGAAAATGGCCGGTTGACATGAAGAGGGAAAGGGGAGAAAGGCCAGTTAGGCCCCATAAAGTGTGTGTGTGTGTGTGAAAGCTAAAATATTTGGAGAAGAGAGAAAAGGGGAAAGACATGTGTTTGAAGGGAATCGAAAGGGGAAAGAAAGGAGAAAAGAAGGGAAAAGTCAGCCAAAGTTGGAAGAAGAAAGGAAAGGGGGAAGCTGGAGAGGCTGTTACTGCTCCTTTTGGCCCTTTTGGCCTTGTTGGCCCTTTGGGACCTGGAGTTGGGTTGGAGCAAGAGACAGACTTGCGGCGAGACCCTGGAAGGGATCCCCCAACCCAAGTCAGCTCTCCATCTTATTGAATTCCAATTCAATCTAGAGCTTAGAGTTCTTTTTAGCGCTACTTTACCGCAACTCTTAACCTTTCCTCTGGACTAGCTACTGTACTACTGTACAGTACTGTACAGTAACTACTGTACTACCTAGTGTAATAGTACCAAAGCTAAAGCAGGGTCTCCTTTGGTTTAGTTTAATGCTTAGCTCATTGGCTTTTAGCTTTTTTGGGATTTGAATTTGAATGGAATAAAAAGAAATGGAAAAATTAGAAATAACTAACACTTGAAAACCATCTCTCGAACGATAAGGATACTTGGTGCTTGTACGCTTGTTGAACCAAGTTATCACCGCTTGTTGAACTCATTCCAAGTCAGACAAACTTTTTCATGTCAATAAGCTCAATGAAGTTAAGGATTTAAATGCAATTAAACAATGGAACTGGGCTAGACAAAATTAAACTGTAACTTAGGCAAGTTTTGAGATTGCGACCTGGCTTGGAGCTAAGCTGCTAGGCTTGAAGCTAAGCTGCTATCATTGGTTTTTTTTGTTTAAAATCTAAAAGAATCAAATAATCAATATTTTTGCAAGCCTTAAAAGCCAAATGTTTGAAAATATCTCAAATTTAGAGGCTGAGAAAAGGGCAAAATTTTCGAACAAGGGGTCGTCTTTCTTCTCTTCAGATCTCCATTTAAAGCCCAATACAAACATTTGAGACTTTGTCAAGAGAAGGGTTTAAGGATAGAAATTGAGAAGAAATGCAAAAAGAATGAGAATGGCAATCATAAACAAAACGCTTTATGTGAAGAGATTGAAATTTGGGACAGAGAAGGGATGATAGACTGTCATTGATTGTCATTAGACTTTTGAATTCTTTTAGAATTATAATGATCTTACCGTAAATACTGTAATAGTACCCTACCCCCATAATGACGGTGCGGAGTGTTGCGTAGTCTAGCTTTGAACGAGTTTTTCTCGACACTGGTTTATGCTACAATGTTCGCTTGGGTATCAAAAAATAGCCCTGAATTTCAGGGCTATTTTTTGATACCAAAGACGCATTTTTTGAAAGTACGGGCGCTTTGAAAAAAATGAAATACTAAAAAACTTTTGCGACTACGCGACTGTACGAGGGGGTGGGGTACTATTACAGTATTTACGGTAATTAGATTCTAGATTCTAATGCAATTGCAGGGTTAGAACAAATGAATCGACTTTGGAAAGAAGAAGTCAAATCAGTGAGGAGACTGAGTAGATAAATATCCAGTACATAGCCAGATCTTAAGAAGAATTGAAATCAAAAAAAGCAACAGAAGGAAATAGTCGCCGATTAACAAAAAACGGGTGATTGAATTAGATTCACGTAGAAATAGAGGAGGGAATTAATGGAAAAATTTACGAAAACGCCCAACAGATATCGAGAGGCCATGAAAGGGAAAAACGAGAAGGAGAAACGGGAGGAGGAATCGAACGACCACCAACCAGCCAACCAACAGCAGTCAAATGGATGTGGATAGGGGAAAGAAGTGGAGAAGTGAAGAAAAGAGACCAAGAGGGGCCATTGGGGCCTTCTCGACCTCACCCTTGCCCCTTCTAAATTCCCCTTCCCCTTCCCCTTCCCCCCAATCCCGTTGACCTCCACTCCTCATTCTTTCTCTTTCTTTCTCTTTCTTTCTCTTTCTTTCTCTTTCTTTCCCTCTCCTTTTTCTATATCCGATCCCCTAACTGTTCCTATTCATGGGAATTATTTTTTTTCTTCTTCGTTTTTGTCTATTCTTTTTTTCGTAGTTTCGTATCATGTCAAAAGCCTTGTGCCAACAATCATTTCTAGATTTCTGAAGGGATCTTGCTTTCTAGAAACTTTCGAACAATTGTACAACATAAATTAGACCCACTTTAGAGTAGAGTTAGGCTTTGTGAATGCATAACTTCTCTTGTACTTGAGAGATTTCGATAAATGATCCTCAAAGCTCATGATAGCTTATGATATCAAAATTGAGTGAATCGATTGAAAACTTTTTACTTTAAAAAAAAACGATCTAAACCTAGTTTTCTACCATAAACGTAATCTACACGGTCTTCTGTATTTAACGCGACTTCTTTTTAGTAAATTAGCTCCCAAATTCAACCCTAATTTATTAAGTATTATATAAAATATTGAAGCCCTTAATCTTGGCTACATTTATCTATTAAAAGTTTCCCAATTGAAAATATAGAAATCGTTTTACAAGCCTTTGAATGAGTACTAGTTGATCTCTCTCCATTTTTGGCGATTTTTTTCATAAATTTATGAATTCAAGCTTCAAGTTCCCCAAAAATTGACTCCAAAAAGGCTTTTACTAATAAAAATCAAACGTTTCGAACTTACTGTGAGATTTTTCTTGCGTTGTTTCGTTGTCCCAATCAAATGTGGCCTTTCTTTATCAGCTTCCATAACAGAAACTCTTTTTGTCATACCCGGTGATCGACCTGGGTGATAGCCTTTCTGAAATTGAATGCTGAATTGAATCCTAATCATTATCTACAGTAGTTTTTCTCAAAACATTGTAATCTTTAAGTCTTTATATTATAAACTGACACGATGTGTTTCAAAAATGTCGGGTAGAGAGCTTTTCGCGGATCCTCTTGATGATTGACTTCGAGATGAGCTGGGTGGGGGATCGTGGGGTTGAAGGGAAAATCTTCAAATCTTTTTTTAAATCTTTTTAAAGACAAATCGGAATCGATTCTATACGAAATCTTTGACAGTTTATGCTACAAAGTTGAGCCCGGTCCTATATGATTTTCTTATCTCACCTCCTTCGAGCGCTTTCAAATCCAGCTTGCAATCGTGCCAATCTCGTGGTTCCTTTTATCTCCCGCCCATTTCCACTATCACCACCGACACTTCTCGCTGAGCTGCTACCCTAAAATATTCAACTATGAGCTCGGATCTTTGGTTATCGATCTAAATAATAACGACTACCATCAACTAATCAAGCTGCTGCTCATCAACTAATCAAGCTGCTGCTCACCAACTAATCAAGCTGCTGCTCATCAGCTGCTCATCAGCTGCTCATCAGCTAATCAGCTAATCAAGCTTTACATTAGATGAGCTCAATTTAAATTGACTGTATCTTTACTTTCTTATCAAAATAAAGGGCAAATTTCAGAAAATTTCAGAAAACGGAGAAAGCAATCGTTCAAATAGCGTTCTAGATAGCTCAAATTCTTTGAAATCTTCTCTAATTTAAATTAAGATTAAGTTAGACTTGAAAGCTTTACTTTTAACCCTAAACCTTAACTAAATCTTATCCCATTTACCCACCTCACTTTCCACGGATCTTCTCCTTAAGATCGAGGAGGCCATCCTCGATGAGGGACTCGTTTGTAACACCAGTTTTGCAAGAATATGAGAAGGGTAATCTGTAAAGATGAAAAAAAATAGGTAAACAAATTCACACAGGAAAAGAGAATGGTTAGAAATGAAAAGAAAACGGCTGATGGGGCAATGGTTGGTCGTTTCCCTGCCTACCCCTTTTCTCCAATTTTTCTCTTTTTCAGGACTCGTTTATGGGGCACACAAAAAATGAGGTTGAGAAAGAGAATGAAGATTCAGTTGAAATCCCAATGGATTCTTTCGAATTTGATGCATTTAAGGAAATAGGAGAATAGGGGAATTTGAAAGTTTAATTAGAAGCTTACTTTAATGAAAGTTTAATTAGAAGCTTACTTTAATGAAAGTAAAAGCTTGAAAGCTTACTTTAATTTTAGAGTGTGACTGGTTTGGTTTACAGATAGGATTTTACCTTTTAAGAAACAAGTTCTACTTGAGAAACAAGAAACAAGAACGAGAAAACAATGTTTGAGCACAAATTAGTCAACAGAAATTGTTTCCTAAAACGTGACATTCAGTCAGCAGATCATGCTTGATCTTTGACCTGACATTGGCTCAAGTTTAGTCTACTCTGAGGATGCTGAACTTGAAACTAATTTAGCCGGGAATCCGTTTGGATCATCTCTGTCAAATACTGCCTTGTAAAATGATTGGCTTAAACAAAGTTGCACTCTTGTAAGCCATAAAATAAGAACAACAAGCTGAACAGAAACAAATCAATTTACAGTAGATAATCAATTGGTATAAGACAGAAGATTGATCCAAAAGGAATGGTCCAAAATGGTCCAAAAGCATTTGTTTACTGTATAAAAGACATAGCTTTCACATAATTCAAATGAAAGAAAGCCCGAGAAAAGTTTGAAACTTTTCACCCATCAACCCTCAACTCCTCCAGATGTGGAAAAGAGATTATGAGTGAAAGAGAAAGAGAAAAGGGAAGGAAATCTCCTCAAATCCCGACAATGATTCACAATTTTCTCAAAAAAAAAAGCAAAGAAAACAAATTCGAAAAATCCCACCCAGAAACTTATGAATCAAGAGAGAAAAATTCGTTACTTTAGAATTTTTCAACGCTGAAATCGAATGCCAACAGGGAAACTTGATATTTTGCCCTTTTTTGCGAGCAAAGAAAGAAAAAAGTCGTCGAAGTCAAAGTCAAAGTCGAGCATGAACCTAGAAATTTCAGTGATCAGATTGGATTCAGTCATACTCCAAGTTCACGGATAGCAAACTTGTTCAGGGTTGGCTAGGCTAGGCTAGGCTAGGCAAAGCTTGGATTAAGCCAGACCCTAACCTGCTTTTACTGAAGGTTTGAATGGTTATGTATCTGGAAGATCTGGCCCAGATCTGGCTTGTGTTGCAGACTCTGGCCTGGATCGGTTGGAAAATCCCCGAACTTGTAAATTAGCTATGTACTGTATTAAGATTAGATTGTATTAAAGTGGGATAGTAAAGTAAAAAGGTAAATTGAATAAGTAGTTGAATTTTATCAGAAGAATGAAAAACTGAAAACTTTCGAGGTAAAGCTTTGAGAAGTGAGAAGTGGAAAGCTTTACTGGGACAGTACTTAGAAATTAACGGATGGAATGGGAAAAGGATGAGAGGAGGAAGGAGAATCTATCGTTGAAAAAAAAAGGATGAGGAGAGAAAAGAAGAGATTGAGGGGATTTCTTGAAAAGCTGATGAAAAGGGGAAGGGGGTTTTTTCCTTGAAAGGAAGAAGAGATAGGAAGAGAGGAGGGGATCCCCTGGAGCCCTGGAGGGCCTGAAGAAGTGGAGCGGAGATCTCAACAAGTACGTGTCTCGTTTAAGTGACCAGATGTACATGGATCCTTACGGAAATTGAGAAACACGACTTTTCAGGGGTAAACACGGTTGAGTCAAACGGGATGAAGAGAAAATACCCTCCTTTTACGTGATCTTTCTCAGAATTCTTTTGAAGCTAATGGTCAATAAAAATATCATTTATTTCGGTTAAACTCTTTTAAAATTTAATTACAAATTCAAATTTAGATAGATACCGTAAATACTGTAATAGTACCCCACCCCCATAATGACGGAGCGGAGCGTTACGTAGTCTAGCTTTGAGCTAGTTTTTCTCGACACTGGTTTATGCTACAATAGCAATACAATTATCAAAAAATAGCCCTGAATTTCAGCTATTTTTTGATACCAAAGACGCATTTTTTGAAACTACGGACCCTATAAAAAAAATGAAATACTAAAAAACTTTTGCGACTACGCGACTGTACGAGGGGGGTGGGGTAGACTTGTGTTTCGGTTGAACCGGAAACGTTCTTTCTCGGTTCGGTTTCGGTTTCGGTTTCGGTTAACCGAACCGAACCGAAAAAAAATATTTTTCGGTTGAACCGAAACCGAACCGAACCGAAAAAATCATCTTTTCGGTTTAACCGAAACCGAAACAAACCGAAAAACTAATCTTTTCGGTTCAACCGAACCGAACCGAACCGAAATTCGATAACGTGCGATAAAGTGAAACAATGCAAAACGCAATAAATTTATGCGAATTACGCCAAACTCTCTTTATATTATTGCATTTTTGTTGATAAATTTGTTAAGAAATTAATTAGCTTTTCAAATTACAATCGCTAAAAATAATTTGAGTCAACCGAAACCGAACCGAACCGACAAACTCAGTTTTCGGTTGAACCGAAACTGAACCGAACCGAAAAATTCATCTTTTCGGTTGAACCGAACCGAACCGAGCCGAAAGACTCATGTTTTCGGTTGAACCGAACCGAACCGAACCGAACCGGAAGATTTCGGTTGACTTCGGTTGAACCGAAACCGAAACCGAACCGAAAAGAGCCAACCGAAACACAAGTCTAGGGTGGGGTACTATTACAGTATTTACGGCATGTACTATAGAAATTAGTATATTGTATAGTATTTTTTTAGGTTTCCTCGTAAACGTCACGAAATTGTGGGTGCAATCGAATAACCGAATACTATTACAGTATTTACGGTAACAACATTCATCTTTCTAATTTTTTGCTAAATAAGAAAGCAAGTTGTTGTTGAAGTAGAAAATCTAAAGTAAAGTCTCTAAAGGAGTGCGTGTGTCACTCAGAAAGAAAAAAAAAATTTCCTTTTTCTAACCTTTTTTCTCATTTTTCAACATCGATATTTCAAAGTGGCTTCAATGATAAATTGTCACCCGCCTTGAAGACCAAAGTCGATGAAAAAACAAGAAAACAACCATGAAAATAACTTTGAAAACTTTCTCACAGAGAATTAAGCACCCTACATTGTGTTTTCTAAAAGGTGAACAATTTGAAAAAACTACTGTACTCTTGCTTTCAGTTTTGAATATGAGGAATCAAACTGTGAAAGAATGGAATGAGACAAAATCTGAAGAAAAGATTACGATACTTTTCCAAATTATCCACTTTTTAAAAAGAAATGATGAAGTACTTGAAAAAGTGCCCAAAAACGCGTAAAGCTAGTGGTCTCCATCAAAATCAAATGGCAACATCAAAAACAGGTAAACGTCAAAAATTCCAGTTCTGAAAGCTTTAACAGGTGCTTTTACTCAAGTAATGAGTTCTCTAAAACTCAGAATATTGAAAATCGGTAAAAAATTGGGAAACTAAACAGTTCACACATTTGGAAGGGGAAAAGGAAAAGGGAAAGAGGTGCGACAGGAAATTGGAATTTCCTCTTCTCATTTTTCACGATGGCAACAAGAATTTAGCGGTTGGTTGGCAAAATTTGGTTTTTTCTACGAGTTTTTTCGATCAATATTGAATCTCAGGCTTTGTTTTTCGAGTAGAATTGGTTGAAATTCGTTGAAACTGCTTGAGTGCCAAAAAGAGTGATAAGAGGTAAAAAGGGGAACTTTTGACAGAAAAATGGAAAAAATGGAAAAAGCGCAACCCAGCTCGTTGTAATTTATCAACTGTGATGTAATAGAGACATTTTTGTTGGGAAATAAAAAGTGGGAAAGGTTGATTTTCGAAATAAATATAATTGGTAATAGACTTGTTTTCTAAGATGGGCTTAGGGAAAAAGTACCGTAATCCATTGAGAACAGTAATCAAGCTGGTTTTTACTCGATAAAAATTAAAATGCTACAAAAAAAGAGTACGGTAGCTTTATCCCAAGCGCACTTTTTAGAGAACACCGAATAAAGAAAAGCAGGTACCTAAGCCAAAGTTCAAAAAGCCTGCTTGTTAGTAGGGGTTTATTCGGGAGATTTCCATTTATAGAAAAAGATGGATGAGAAGGGGCACCCTCACACACGCACGAACTACTCATTCATTCTATCCAGAAAAAGAGAAGGATGGAGTGGAAAAGGGGATCGATTAGAAAGAGAAAAGAGTCGTGAAATGAGCACTCCATGAAATAAGAAGAGATGAGGAGGGGTGGATGGGGGAGGGGAGGGAAGGGGTGCGGGTCCTCAGGAAACAACCTCAATCCCCCTTTCCCTTTTTGTTTCGGAGATTTTCCTCCTGCCAGAAGGCATTCTTCCACCTTTCCAATCATCACATTCATCTTAATGCCGGGGATTAACCGACCCGGTCAATTTCCCCTCCCAATACCAATCCTCTCCTTTTCGCGCTGAAATGAATTCTGTGTAACTCTAATTTGTGTTTAGTGTGACTTTAGGTGTTTAATTGCCAGTTAAGTTTCCATCAAAATCCTTCACATTAAGTTAATTTTGTTGCACTTAAGACACGACCTTATTGGTTATTTATTTCACTTAAAAACGTATAGAACTTTATAAATCCAAACGTAGACACTATTTGTATCGTTCATTCACATCGGATTGCTTCCTTTCTTCCGCTTCATTTTGATCCCTTTTTCGACAACATGTACAACAGCAAACTAGGCACGTCATTCTAAATCAGAGAAGAATTAAGAAGATCCATTTAAAAAAACGTACCACGATGCAAAGCCACGATGAGAAAGGTTGTCCACAAAGTCAAAAACAAATTGTCGTGATTCGGGTATCTTGATTACTTCAATTGCTTGGTGTTGGTTTATTTCTTGCATTTATGCTAAAAACGTCCTATCGGTATACGTTTTGTAATGATAAAAATTACCGTCATTTCAACAATTTCAAAATCACACGAAGTATCCAGTGATACGCAGCCTTTTGCGCCCCAAGGCTTCTTCTTCAGTGAGTGCCGTACATGCTAAAGAATAAAATGATCAAAGATAAACGTTAAATTCGCTTTCGAAGTACAAACGTTTAAAAAAATCTCACCTTGGCGCTGTTCATCTCACAAAATGGCTTCTTTATGCAAATAGGATTCGACTAAAAATACAAACTGAAGTGATCCCACAACGTCAGGTACCAACCCGGTGCTTATCGTTTTTGACGAACGTATCTTTCTTGCTACATCATGGACGACATTTGGGAATCTGAACAAAAATATATTTACAAATTAACAATAAAACTATACTTCAAATTCATTCAAATCTGGATCGCTTACAATCTATCCTTCCAAGTACGGTGGAAGTGGCCGACAAGTTCTAAAATTTAAAAATATAATTGAAGATTCTGATCGATTAATAGGGAATCCTGTCTTGGGTTACGAAAAGTCGTCTAATGTCTAATAATATGACTAAAAAACGTACAACTGTTTAGGCTTTTTGTCCTTTTTGTGTTCTTCGTCCTCGTCAAGTGAGCAACGGTAATCCCTCACTCTTTCCATTCACACGATCAATCACAAAAGTAGAGGTTAACCTGAACGAAAATAACGGAATCTTTTCCGGAAAAAAAGGAAAGAAGCGAGGGAAAGATTTAATCTTTTAAATACAAATTAAGCAATGTAATGATAATGCTAATAACAAGAGAGATGTAACCGTTACTAGCTGAACAAGAGGTATTCAGCCAATAGTAGTTACATTTATCATCAGCGAAAGAGCCAGCTATCACAGAAACCCAAAAACTCCTCAAATATAGCAACACCTGGTACTACCCATGTTGACTTTTGAATTTGTCATTAGAAATGTTGGAAGTAGTGCTTTGTGCTTTCTTGCAGTGCTAAAACAAAACAGATAGCTGTCGAAATCTCAACCCTATTTACTGCTTAATCATTTTTTCCTTTGTTCTAAGCCGACTGTTTGTGCTTCTAGTCTACTCTAGTTGCGTGTTTTCTATACATGGCTAATATTGAGAATTTAGATGAGATATCGGGTTCTTCTGCTAAAACGATGGCTCGATCCTGAAGATGTGCAATTTTGGCATGGACTTGGAGTGGCAGATCGTATAGTTTTTTTTTATTAGCAAAGATCAATTAAGGTCAATTTGGTATAATAGAGATCTTGTCGGAACCGAAAATCTTATCATTTTGGTCTTTTAGTATGATTATTTAGATGAGTACGACGACGAAATGCCATTGAAGGCTCAGTTGAAGAGAAGAATAACCGTAACGTTCCCAATCGATTTTCCACTAAAGGTTCTTTTTATTTTTTGGGTTGTTTCATAGCAGCATCGTATAATTATCTAGCCAGATCGTTCTTTTGGTGTTTTTCAGGTTGGAGATGTGGTCTACGCGGAGAAAATGGGGGAAATGAAGTTTTGTGAGGGATATTGTCAAGTAATAGATTCGTTTCCAACGGCGCAATTTCAGGGAGAACAACGTGTTACGGTAAAATTTTAAAATTGATATCAAAGTAAAAAATGGTTTAGATCAATTTGGTGCCAGTGGTGTTTTCAATAAACTTTTTGAATCATCAATCGGGAGAGGCATTCATCGGTTGGAGTCCCGAAGTTGGAGTTGTCATCGCCCCATCACTCGATTTGCGTCCTTTGAATAAGTTTTCTCCATACGAAGTTTACTACTGTCGTCTAATTTGCAGGTGGGTTCTATCAAATGTTTTTGTAAAATGTTAATTTAGTTTATTTTCGGATAACGAAGCCCTCAAACTTCAAATGAGCAAGGATCATGGCGCTTATTGGTGTGCAACAACAATCGAAAGATGTAGCGCACGATGTGAAGTTGATGAGGCAGAAAAAATTGCAAAGGTAATATTTTCTATTGCCCAAAACTTCTGTTAAGCGTCATCTATTTAGATCGAAATATTATTTTTCTTTCAGGCTTACAATCAACCACCAAACGACGGTCGATATCACTTTTACTTAAAGTCGGAGCCGTTTTGGATGACTCCACGTGTTTCATATAGCGCAGAGCCACCGCAAATTGAGGTTTGGGATTTTTTTGTACTTTTGACAATCTGGTAGTTTAGCATACCAAGACTACGTCAAATCAACCGAGCATAGAGCTAATGAAGAGTAGCCTTTACACAGCTTCGTTTGAAAAAGTTATTTTTTACTTTTGTTAAAATAATAAAACAAACATTTAGTGTTTAATTTCTTGTGCAACACTTCACGATCTTAAAATCGTTACCGATGTTGGAGTTCTGGTCGATGTAAGCCTTGGGGGTCATGTTTACACGGCAACAGGCTTGAAACAGGTTTTTTTTAAGTATTTGTAAATATAATACAGTTGTAAATTAAATCGTCTCTCTAAATTTATTTTGAATAAACGAGATGAGATATTTCGATCTAGCTCCGCTCGCACAATCCGATGCACCTTGGAAAATTTGTCGAAATTCGTGGTGTTGAGGGTCCAAGCAATATAAATACAACAATGAGAGTTGCAAGAAACCCAGATAAAAGATCTATAGAGGTAAATCAATTTTTTATTTAAAACGCTACTAGCTTTAGTGGATTAATTGTCGGCTGGCAGCCCCAACAGACTTACCGATACCACAGGGAATGTTTGACTTGAATTGTGTAACACTACGACCAAACGTACAACCTCAAGTTTTGGTAAAAGTTTGTACTTTTAGCGAAAAAATTTCCGTTTTAGATGACAACGATTTTTGCTATCGATTTGAATCAAAGAAAGCTGCTCCCATTTCACCCATTTCTCCGAGCGGATCTCATCAAACTGTCAGAAGCAATGCTGACGATCGACTTACTTCAAACGCCCGATGAACCGGTAAGTATCTATTTTTTTAATAACTTTGATATACTTTAGGTTGTCGCTGACTTGTTATATGATGGAATTAACGGATGGACGGTTGTTGCTATTCGTAACTACAATGCAAAGGAAAGGCCGATCGTAGCTAAAGTAATCGCTTGTTTATTGGTAAAATGGTTTATTGGTTCTAGTGTTTGAATCGTGAGATGACTTGTGATTATGGCCCCATTGTACACAAGGCATGGCATCCAATCAAGGACAAGCAAGCTATCGAAATCTCGGGATGGGTGATTGCTTTACAAAGGGAATTCGCCTTCATATGGCCGTGTTTACCAGCCAAACATTCGAAAGGATGGGTTGTGATTAAGCGAAGGTAAAGTTTATACATAAGTTTTAGTTTGGAGTAGTGTCATGTGTTTAGTTGCGTGCCGATGTTGGCTAGTCTCGGAGACTTCGTACATTTGAGTGCCGTCGAGATCGAATATACAGCTGCTAAGCCGGCACCAATTGAACTGCAATATAGCAGCGATCAGGTACTTATTTTGTTCTACAGGGTGCGACAAAAGGCCTTTATTTATCAATCATTTACGGGCATAAAGTTTGAATCTCTTTTTAGTAATGACAATTTAATTCGTTTAGATCCTTCGGTGGACTTATGGTTTTGAGCTTGAAATGAAAAGAATTGTATACGAGAAAACGGCAGAAGTTACGGTATATCTGAGGAAAAGCTGATTCGACTTTATGTAGTTTCATAGGTGTGGTTAGTGTTTTATTTATTGGACAATCCAGATTCTTACTGGAACCCGACCGAAATTGAAAGACCAGAGAAGGTAAGTTAAGTAGATTGGTATCATTAGTAAAGGCTATCATTTAGGGAAATTGGATTTACGATGCGACTTATCGGCATCAGGTTTTCTGCACCGATCGACAACTTAACGATATATCGGGTCGTGTAATGGAACTTGAAAGCGAGCCCGGTGCCGGTAAAGTCGAGGTTGGTTTTTTATTGTTAAGAATACTACTTTATGTTTTTATGTCCTACAGTGTTACATTTAGTATATTATTCTACCCTGCCTCTTGAACGCGAAACAAAAAGCCCCAAATTCTGAGCATAGACAAATTCTGCGCCTAGACAAAAGGATCATTCTAAAGGAGGTTTTGTTTATTCTGTTTAACTTTTACTGATACAAATTTAGGAAGTCAGGAAAACTGCAGTTTACGCAAATATGCCTACAAGATGTAACTTTCAAAATTAAACTGTAATTTTTTAGTTTTTGTGCCATGTATTTTTAGTGATTTTTGTTAATTTTTTGTTTATACATGTTTTTGTTTTCGCATTTTTTCGGTAAATCTAATCTATAGAATGAAACACACATCACATGGTGAATGGTGTAAGGAGCGACCGCCTCACTACCTAGCTTTATCACCTAAATTTTGTTATTTTTCTCTTTTAATTATTCAAGTCAAAGTTATCCTTAGTAGTCTGGACTGGGTAACTGGAAGTCTTTGTAACTCTCGTAGTGGTTGGTTAAAGTCCCTTTTTAAATCCGTTGTGACCGCCTTATCTTACTTCTTAGATAAGGATTTCATGATGAGAAAACATCACCAAGGTGTGCATAAGGGTGTGAAACGCGAAACGAAAATGACCCATCAGGACAAGGTGGCGGTGAACGAGATCCTCATCAAGTGAACTCTTCTCTCCTCACATCCAAGCAATCAATGCCCTCCGACAATTTCCCGAAAATCGTGCTGATTTATTTGTGAATAAACGGTTTTATAAAACAAATTAATACACAACTTGCTATTTAATATGAGTTGTGCAGAAAAGTAGCTCTTTTATGTGAAATCTTATTTGATGTTTTGATTTTGAATTTCTCTATTTCCCTTGTCCTTCCTCTAAAAATCGTTTGTGTGATATTTGTGATAAAAAGGGACGGAACCCACTTTGTATTGTTTTTCTTTGGCTTTGAAACAATGAAACAACGATTGATTCTATTTTATTGTATTATCGCTAAATTAGTGATTGTGCTATATTCGGAATAAATATCTAAATAATCATTGCCCCATCGGTACCCTCTCACGCACTGCACATGAGTAAAAAAAAGAGCTCATGTATATCAGACACTTTTTGAAATGGTCCAAAGGAAAGGGTTTAGTAACCTACATGTCTTGTACAGAGAACAGTGAGGGATGTGAGTGAGTGAGAGTGACCATCCATCCCGCTTCTCTCTTCCATTTTCTTTCTTCTCTAAGTCTCTTCAAATGTCTTCTTCTATCAAAAAGAGTGCCAACCATTGATCCCCGAGTAGTCATCTACTAGCCCATCTGGCTTTTTCACAAGCGTTCATTTTGCTAAACTTATCATTCAATAATTGAAATAAAGTTTCGCATCTAAACGCATGGCTTTGTTATTTTTTTTTTTAAGCTCTCTTTTAAGATTGAAATTAATGCTAAATTTGTTATATTTGTGCATGATTTTCGCATGTTGCTTGGTTTATAAATGAACAGAAAGCTTTTCACTCAATATTTTTCACCGTTATTTGTTCGGAAATTCAGCCTATAATAAGGGAAAAGTGGGAAAGAACAGATGCGCAAATAAGGTATTGTTTTCGGCAAAAATTGCGCTTTTTCGTCCCGGTACTTTATATTATTTTTGTGCCGAAGAAGGAAAGAAGCCAAGAAAGAAACGGGCTGATGCAAAGGGGGAATCAATTCATGTGCCACGTTTGGATTCGCGAAATAGTCCCCCCTTTTCTCTCCTAACTTCTCTTCCCTCCCCCGCCCCACCTTTTTGCTTATTTTGCCCTCATTTCTCTCTTCTGATGTCTCTTCTATGTTCTCTTTTCTCGTTTCCTTTGTTCTGTATATGTAGCAGAACGTTTAATAGATTCTAAACAGCCTTTAGAATCTCCATGAATCTTTTCTGCATCTTTTCTTAACTCTTCATGTTTAAACTCTAAAAATTCTTCTTCTTTCATTGACATTATCGACTATTCTCAAAGTCCCATTCTTGCAGCTTAATCTCTTATCCAAAACTAACATTTAGCCACGTGAAAATAACAACAATGAGTGAACAAAGGAATGAAAGCTCGGAGGTGATCACTTTTCTTTCCTCAAACACCTTTTCAACACTCATGAAAATTCTCAACAAGTTCACAAATGCCCAAAATTTAGAAACTTTTTGGGTTTGCGGTAAGTGGATAAGGGGAAATTTTGGGATTCGAACGACAAAGTGTTGGATTTTACTTGTTTACTTGTTTCCGTTTGCTTTTACCCTTCAAAATGTTTCACCCAATCCCTTTGTATGCTTTGATCTATTTTGTGAAAAGAGATGAATTTATAACTGATTTTTCAGGAAATCTTACATTTTGTCATTAAAATAGTTTTGTTTTACAAAAAAAAAAGTTCAAATGCTAATTTAGGGTCTCGAGGCGGTGATATCGAATCAAGTATTGATAATGGATTCGACGAAAGAAGAATTGCTGGCATTCAGGGCGAGAAAAATCGCTCTGATCACTGGAATCTCGGGACAGGTTGAGAAAATTTATATGTACAACAGTAAAGTCATAGAGTACTTGTTCATTTTTTTTAATAGTGGTGTTTTAAAGATGAATGCCTTTAGTACAAATTGATAGTGTTGAAAGAGAGCCAGCTTTACGTTGAAGACTTTTTCGTCGGTATATTGTAAAGCAACTAGTCTGTCTATCATATCTTTAAGATTACAAATGTTTTCCCAGTTTGCACGCAAGTTCAGTTTTAAGTTCTCACAATAAATAGTTGATTGTTATAGTTGATTTTTAATAGATAATAAGAGCAAAACTTGAAGTAAAGATCTTTACAGGATGGTTCCTATTTGGCTGAACTATTACTGCAGAAAGGCTACGCAGTGCATGGAGTTATTCGAAGATCCTCTTCATTCAACACATCTCGAATTGAGCATCTTTATTCGAATCCGGTCACACATGATGGTAAATAAATAAATGAACTAAATGAGCTAAATGGACTAAATGAGCTAAATGAGCTAAATGAGCTAAATGAACATAAATCAATTGAATATAAGTCAATTGAATATAAGTCAATTGAATATAAGTCAATTGAACTTAAATCAGTTAAACATAAGTCAATAGAACATAAGTCAATAGAATATAAATCAATTGAACATAAATCAATAGAACATAACATAAATCAATTAAACATAAATGAAACTTAGGTGGCTCAAAGTTCTTCCTTCACTATGGTGATATGACCGATTCGTCGTGTCTCATCAAATTAATCTCAACGATTCAACCGACTGAAGTCTATCATTTAGCTGCTCAATCTCACGTAAAGGTAAATAATAAGTAAAATTAACAATATCAATGTTTATTATAAGGTTTCTTTCGATCTTCCCGAGTACACGGCTGAAGTGGATGCTGTAGGAACGCTGAGACTTTTAGATGCGATTCACGCATGTGGATTGACGAATAAGGTTTGGAAATAACAAAGAGATAATCGCTTAAAGAACAAATAATATTTAATAGACACATTTTGTTAATATTTACGTAATTTTAAAGCCCTTTATAGGTCCGTTTCTATCAAGCTTCCACCTCTGAGTTATACGGGAAAGTGCAAGAAGTACCGCAAAAAGAAACCACGCCATTCTATCCACGATCACCATATGGTACAATATACATTTAAAAAAAAACAAGAAAATGAATATTCAGCTGTCGCCAAATTGTACGCTTATTGGATTGTAGTGAACTATCGAGAGGCCTACAGTATGTTTGCTTGTAATGGAATCCTTTTCAATCACGAGTCGCCGAGGAGAGGTGAGTTGAATGATGGAGAGGAGGGCTTTGATCCGA
Organism: Mesorhabditis belari; assembly: GCA_958450365.1. Classification (NCBI taxonomy): domain Eukaryota; kingdom Metazoa; phylum Nematoda; class Chromadorea; order Rhabditida; family Rhabditidae; genus Mesorhabditis; species Mesorhabditis belari. The sequence continues at coordinate 1,174,616 of CAUEEP010000727.1, read as the reverse complement.
GAATGAAAAGTAAAAAGAAAGGTGACTTGTAACCGGCAGTTTCTGAGTGAAATTCAGTGATAAAACGAACTCTTTCTGCCACCCCTTAGGTAAAAATTATCATTTTTTCAGTTTTTTTCAACTACCATTCCGGGTTTCCAAGATTTTTCTAGATGTTTGAAATCGTTTTAAGTGATAGATAAACCTTGAAAACCTTAATGGACTTGAAAAGCTTGAAAACCTTAATGGACATCATAACCTATAGAAAATTTCGTTCTAAACACTCATTTTTAAGCTTTTGAAAATCTGGAGAAAATCTGGTAGGTAGCCGATTCAAAAATGGAAAATTTTCAAGAAATTGAAAAATAGATGGCCATGATCGTCGTCTATTGAAATAATTACGGTCACTAAAATCAAAACACAGCTAAAGCTTAACTCATTCAGGAGAGACTTTCGTTACGCGAAAGATCACTCGCGGTGTCGCCAAGATCTCGTTGGGACAACAAGAAACAATCGAATTGGGTAATTTGGACGCGAGAAGAGATTGGGGACATGCAAAAGAATATGTTGAGGTAGGAAAGAATCATGCAAAAGAATAATGGAAATGAATAATGGAATAGAATAATGGAAATGAAAGCAAATCAAATTTAGGCAATGTGGCGGATCTTGCAACACGATGTGGCCGAGGATTTCGTGATCGCCACCGGGGAATACACGAAAGTTCGAACTTTCGTTGAGATGGCTTTCTTGGAAATCAACAAGGAAATTGTGTAGGTTTTTGGAATAAGGAACATAAATATTGCAGCATTATAGCGCATATTGTAGCATTGTAGCGCATATTGTAGCATTATAGCGCATATTGCAGCATTATAGCGCATACTGCAGCATTATAGCGCATATTGCAGCATTATAGCGCATATTGTAGCATTATAGCGCATATTGCAAAGTCTCAATCTTTTAACTCGCTACAGTACCCTAGAATAGCAGAAGAGAAGTAAAGAAGTACAGTAAAGAAGAAAAGATATTCAGTCTTAATGCCTGAATACTGTCCTTTTGCATACTGTGGTGAGGTTACTGTACTTTAAGCATTCAAATTCCAGCTGGGAAGGCGAAGGTGTGAATGAAGTTGGACGAGAGAAAGACACGGGAGTGATTCGTGTAAAGGTAAGAAGAATAAGTCAAGTTTGCTTTGAGAGTTTGCTTAAGTTTGAGAGTTTTCTATAGAATACTAAAAGAACGAATCTAGGTAAACCCTAAATACTACCGTCCAACAGAGGTCGAGCAATTGCTTGGCGATGCCACGAAGGCTCGCGAGAAACTTGGATGGCAACCAAAAGTGACTCTAAAGGTTTGCAAAAGAAAGCCTCTTTTCAGGAGCTTCTTTTCGAAGTCCAAATCCAAATCCAAATCCAAATCCAAAGCCAAATCCAAATCTTTTCAGGAACTTGTTTCCGAAATGATGAAATGTGATATCGATTTGATGAAAGCGAACCCTAGGGCCTAACAATTGAAAAACCCATGAGTCTCAATTAAAATTTGTGATATTTTGTGAATTTTATTGGGTATTTTCCTGCTTTACAATTGTCTATTCATATATTAAAGCGTTTAAAGAATAGTGGAAAGAAAGATGTTGAGATAATTTTATGCACACACAAAAAAAAAGCTCACAAAAAAAGCATCGGCAAGATTTTACCGGTTAGAAGTATGAAAAGACACTGAACTCAACACTGAAATGTCAAAGAGCTGAAAAATCTCAGTGCTAGGCTATCAAAAAGTCTCAAGTTCATCCCTTCCCTCACTTCCCTTTCATCTCTAGATCATCGACAAACAATTTCTTCAATCATTTTGTGAGCTAATGTATGTTTACCTGAACCTGAATCCTTTTCTTCAAAACCCCTCAAAAACTACTGTCAAAAAGAAAGGATCTCATTTGCACACACCTCATCATATCACTGGGATGGGTGGATCTTCCGCTTCGTCTTCTCCTTCTTTGCTTTTTTTCTTGCGGACCCCTTTTCCCGCCTCTCGCCTCTTTGACCAGTCCTGCCAAAGTGCCGATGAGACCATCGCAAACATATCACTCAATATATAACTTGCGAAAGGGATGCCATTGACACCTTCACTTCCAAGCGTTTAAGCATTTTGAGCAATCACATTTTGAGATTATTTTGTAAAGAGCACAATTTTCAAATAATCACTTTTAAACAAAAGTTCAGATGCAACGTTTTATCCTTCTCGTGGTTGTGGCTGCATTTTGCAAGCACACATGTGCTGCCTTATTCGAAGTTTGTTTCTAAAACTAGAAATCGTAATTTTTTAGTCGTGGAGCATCTCAAAGTCTCATCTCAAGCATAAATGAGATTTTACAGACGAGTCCTGCGGTAGTCAGTTCTGAGACCACCGAAGAAACTCAATCGTCAACCGCTTTGGCCCCAGTCTCCAGAGCTAAAAGACAATGCGGAGGAATGGGTGGATGTTGCGCTGGAATGTGCTCTTGTGGAGGGATGGGACAATGCGGACAGGTAATGATTAAAACAACAAAGTGTAAACTCGTGTCGAATTCCAGGTCTGCTGTTCTCCTTCACCTTGTTCGTGTATGGGACAATCTGGCTGCAGCTGTGCTCCACTTCCTTCGCCCTGCCAATGCGGTCAACCTGGATGTGCCGTTTGCACTACTAACACCCAGGTAACGATCAAATCTTTACAAAAAGTTCAGCAAAAACTGGCCTATGCTGAATCAAAAGCTTGAGATTGAGAATATTCGCCATGCCAAATGAACCCTTTCAGCTTGTCGCCGTTCAACAGACTTGCTGCACTTGCTGCCGTCCGGTTTGCACTCAAGCCTGTATTCAGGTATGCATGTTTTTCCAAGATCAGCAACGATGCTCTATGATAAAACATAAAACCTACCTAGCTAACAATTTTCAGGGAGGCGGTTGTGGATGTGGTTGTACTAGAGGCGGATGCGGTCGTAAACGTCGCTCTTTGCTCGCTATTGCCGCCGAGGAGTCATCAAAAGTTGAGTAAACTGCTCGCAAAATCCTTCCAAATCATTCTCTCATGCTAATTTATTTGTACATTTTGCGCTGTCCTACTTATTTATTTCTGAAAATAAATTATTCCTCGACCATTTTTTGAACAAATTTATCACCCGCCTCTATAATCACAACAACTAATAAAATAAAGCAAGCACCTGTGCACACGAGTAAAAAGAAAATTCGTAATCTAATATTGCAAAATGCATTTTTAAAGAGAAAGAAGAAGAAGAAAGCAACTCTAAAACCTGAGAAGCAATTCTAAAACCTTATTTACAGTTGAGTAGCTTTATATGCATAAAAGTATGCAAAGTATTTAACATTCTATAACTCACAAACACGTACGGCAAAATTTAAGAAACCCTCGGCTTTAGTTCTGCCATCACGAACGCTCGAACAACCGGATCCTTGATTTCACTTTCTATTCGAGAGATTGCATCTTTGTCCGGGTGACTCTGGTAGTAGTCAATCAAATCGTTGCCTAAAAATGCCTAAAATAAAACAAAATTATGTTCTTAAGCTTCGAAAACAACTAGCAAAAGTGAGACATAATAAAAACAACCAACCGTATTCTATCCAGACGCATTTTTGGCATCCCTGACCGCAACATTCTCCATCAACCGGCGGTCGTGGACGATTACCAAGTTCATCACTAAACATTGAGAACATCGTTACAAAAAAACACAAAACTCACTCAATATCCGTTCTTGGAGCTATTTTACTGGTGGAAACGCGTATGACATCGGTGCCCACATGAATGATCGGCGTCGATCCTGCGCTCGTCGATCCCGCACTTATCGATCCTCGATTTGCCAAACATCTCAAAGCATTGCGAATTAAGAGCATCCTTTGAATAAAGAGAAAATGTAGATGCGAAAGAAAAAAATTCAAAAAATGAAATAAATTGGCAGTGTCACTACACTGTTTTGTCTGGGAAAACTCAAGTTCAGTCGATCAAAACAATCTTTTTATTCAAAACACAACGAAATCGGTTAGCAAAGAGAGAGAGAGATTGTTTATTTATTTTGGTAACAAAATTTTCCTATTAAAACAAAAAAGTACTCAACATTTAACATTTAGTCTAATAACTGAAAACTTTTAAATTTTTATGGGGTATATTCAGCTGTGAATAGAAATTTTCGGGGTAGGCTACTTTGCGCCAAATTTTTTGCGCAACAGGGTCATTTCCGCAACTCACCATAACTTTCTTCTAAGTGGACCAATCTTTATGATTTTGGTGTTATTTTGTTGCACTTATTGAGATCTACAAAATGACACCAAAATCATAAAGATTGGTCCACTTCGAAAAAAGTTGTGGCGAGTTGCTCAAATGACCCAGTTGCGCAAAAAGTTTGGCGCAAAGTAGCCTACCCCAAACTTTCAAATTACGATTGCGTTTCGCAGTCTTTTTGTGTGTGCTTTGCTTGTTTTTCGTGTTTCTATCGAATTTAATAACAAAAAGACCGTTTTAATAAATAAGGTGGTGGTAATCGAAAATGTAGAATAGGTAACAACGAAAAAATGCCACATAGCAAAACTTTTCCACGCGTTTCATCACCGATTTAGCTTTTACAGCTAGTTTTGCTTCTTCTAGTCAAGTTTTACAACTTTTTCCCTTTTTAACTTGCCGCTTTGCTATGAGGCTTATCACCGTTATGCAAGGATATTGCAAAGGAGCCGAACCGATCATAACTTTTGAATAATCAACAGAAAGTTACAAAAAAAGTTTGTACAAATCGAGAGATAAATCTTGAAAACATGAAAACATTGAGAATAACTGAAATTAAATGCTCGTGGCAGTTTTGGAGATATGGTTCCTTTTTGTATAAAGCTTGGCGCAGTAGAAGGTGAGATATTTTTGGAATAGTAAAAAGCACCACAAAATAAATAATATTATGGATGGAATATGCAATCAAAAAAAAATCTATACATTTAGACACGAAAAGACACTAGGTCACTCAAAATTAAGATAGAGAATAAAATTCAAAAGTTTGCTCAAAAAGTCTCGATAAAAGCAAACTTTCTCCGTTTATCGCGCTTGGACTCATGATTTTGGGATACACCAAACCGAAATTCATCAATAGCCTTAAATACTAATAACAATACCAGCTACTGCTTACAGACGTTCTGCTGCTTGAATTGCACGTTCAAGTTCAGCAAAAGGTGGACTTTCGGAGTTAAGCGCTCTATGCGATGGTTCAAACTTCTTGGCACTAAATTCCTTTGTCACGCTCGCAATTTCCCTTGGTCCCAACTCGCGAACAATATCTGGCTGCTCGAATCTGAAGTTTTGTTTTATTTCTTGAAATCATTTGATCTCCACCTGAAAGGCATGCCGGTTGAAGACGAATCAATTCTGTTACCATTACCATTACCATTGTTGCTCAATTTTTCGAACGAGTCATCTTTTTCATCAGAATTATTTGATGCATTGTTGAGCATAGATAGCTTCTGCAGCTTGATTGATGTTCGTGTAATGGCATCAAATTCACTAAAATTCGTTTTTGTTTTCTTTTACGTTTATTTGACTTACGTTGGATAGATCTTATGTGGATGCGATGGAGCAGCATGCGACAACTGATCGCGAAGTGAAACAACTGGTGGTCGACTTAGAACAGCAACACTAGTCTGAAAAATTTTTTTGAAAAGTGATTGTTGGCGCCAAACCATTGGGACAGAGCTATTTGGTCTAGGAGATAAATCATCAACACGGAAATCCATATTTGAGCGAGTAGATGATCTGAGTTCAAAGGTTTTGACTTTTAACTTTTAAATTTACCGATTGCTGGTAACCGGGAAAGGTGATGAATCAATTGGCGTTTCATGTATTCCATGAACGGGTGCAGCAACATTTCCATCTTTTAGTGCGAGACTAAGTTCTTGGAAGACATCCCGAAAAGCCAAATCTCGTAGAGACGTATTCTAAAGTTCAGTGTCAGCTTTACTAATTGACTTTTTGCTCTACTTCAGAAGGCTCAATTGAAGCATGGCTAGGTCCTCGTGTTGCCTCAGATTGACGAGAAATCAAAGAGATTCGTGGTGTAAACTCTTCCTCGTTCTCGATTTCCATTTGTTTAAAACTTGTTTCAGCCATCCCATCTGTAACGCCAATACCAAGAAGCACTTCTTCGTCACCGCTTGTAAGACCATCATCTCTGTAAAATTGACTTTTATAAACTGAGAATCAAAACTAACCCCTCCATATCATCAACATAATTCATATTATGAAGCTCAAAAGCATATTTGTCGTAGACGGGCCCAGCCATCTCTTGTTCACTTGGAAAAACCTTTTCGTTATGAACAATCAGTCCACGAACGAACTCGTTGACAAAGTTGTGGTAAAACACCTATATTTTCGGTTTTGATAATTGTCGATTACGTTACTTGATCTTTTCCCTCTGGAATTGGCAGAAGAGTAGGCCCAAAGCAGATGGCAAGGTTATGTGGCTCCATCATGTTCTCATCAGCAAACTCACAAAGATGAGCTAGGAAACCGAAAAGAACTCTTAAAAGCACCAAAGAGCATGGAGGCAAAGAAACGAGAAGACGACGAGACTAAATCAATTGTTTTTAGCACTTCAGCCTTTTTTACCTTCGCAACAAATTCAGTAGCATTTTCGGCTTTTGCACAGTCTGTGAATTGTTCGAATAAATACATCGGGAATAGGGGTTCACGCAGCTCTCGCAAGTAAAGCTTAAGAACACCGGCAACACTATTAGCCTCACTAGCATCTCTCAGATCGCAAAGCGGGTCTTCGCCTAAAATGTTTGTTGGGTAGAATGCAAATAATTGCATGGTTTCTTGAGCTTCTTTGAAAGACTTACCACATTCAAAGATTTCTTTGAAACGATTGATTTCTGATTGAGAGCCCGAGATTCGGAAAAGGCCTTGATGACGTAACGCATATCTAAACTCTACTTTTATAAAATAATTTCTATTAATTTACCTTGCTAAAAAACTAATTGATGATGAGACGACTAAAGGTATTGATTCCCCGGAAGCTTCCACATATTCTTCCAAACTTCCACCAAACAATCTGTAAAAGGTTTAAAAAATGCGACTTATCATTTTCTTTACTTTGGACGAGGCCGATCCGGGTGTAAGCCAATTCTCTTGATACGCTTACGGCCAAGTTTGTCACCATCTATAGACGGACCTTCACTTCCATTTCTGCTTTCAACATTGATGCCTCTTTCGTTTAGTGATTCTCCTATAGACTCATTTTTTTCCACATTCAATGCTTTTCAAACCAATGGCAAAGTTTCTAGCTTCAAGTCGCTCGACAAGATTTCCATTGAGAAGAAAATACTCAAATTTCTAAATGAATCAATTTCTTGTAAATTCGGCATTTAAAATACCTTGAGATAATACTGATATGTCACTAGAAGATCGTTTCGCCACTTGTTAGCATCTTGAACTTCATCACGATAGAGAGCAAACAACTGTCTTTCAGCAGCTTCTAGACTTTTCCAGACCTAGAATTTATGGAGTAAACTTTTTAAGCGTTTGCAAACCTCATCACTTTCGAAACGTAACGCATCAAGCCTTTTTGTGATTTGTCTTTGTCGCTGGGCTAGTTCTCCAGCTAAAGAACGTTCAGCTGACACCGTAGAGGACAAATCACCGAATTGAGCTCTGATTTTTTAAAAAGATTAAATTACTTCTTCAAAATAATTTACTTGAATTCAAATTGTTTTGGCAACATAAAGGTGGAGTTATTTGCTTCGAAAAACCGCTGCTTATCTGCTTTGCTATCCAATGAAGATTTCACGGTTCCTAAATTTAAAAACTAAAAAATATTTTCCGTTTCTTTACCAAGTTCGCCAAGAGCTTCCATCTCTTTTTGGGTAAGTTTTTTTCGAGCCTCAATCACTTGATCTAAATTTTTGTTTTGATTTGCGTATCATTTACGAGCTTTAGCACCTATCAAATGCCGCATCCAGAATTCCATTCCCAAATCCATGCAATCAACCAAATAGCTAAGGTCTTGCCCAAAGAAGCGATTTAGAGCAGCGTTTGCTGCCTTGATGCATAACAAATACTCGTTTCTCGCTTTTGTGCATTTAATTCGGACCAGTTCCCATTTCGTTTGCCGCTAAAAAGAAAGTAAAAAAGTGTAAGGAAAATGCGATCTACTCTCTCGAGGCATTTTTGCAGAGTTTTGAATTTTCTTCCGATTGGCTTGCCACGATTTGCTTCCTCGAACCTAAAAACTCGAGATCACTTTTAGATTTGATTGGATAATTTTACTTTTTGTATTCATCTTCGGCACAATGGAGCTTTTTTTCAACGGCCGATGCCTCGGCGAAACAAATCTATGCATTTGTTATGAGATAGCCAGTGGTTTTTGTCAAAAATAGTACCTGATAGGTTTTCATTGAGGTGTGTAGCTCAGTGAGAACTCTGGTGATTTCTCCATGAGATAAGAGACCGATTTCACGACACTAAAGTAGAAATTGCGTTGAAAATTGAAAAATTATTAGGCTCAAAGCGTTAAATCAACGATTTTAAGACTATTTTAAGATTACTCACAAGGAATTGGTCTCAGCTTGAAGTTGAGGATCAACACGAGACCAAGTGCATCTCATAGAATCGGACACTAATTTCAAATCTAGAAAAATTAGCGTGTCTGATTCTATAAGAAGCACCCAATCTCGTATCGATCCTCAACTTCAAGCTGAGACCAGTTCCATGTCAGAAATTAATGAAAAAAAATTGTTGAGAAATACCCGTTTGCTTATTCTAGCCAAATCATCGCAGCGTTGGGCAATGCTAGATGTCAGCTCTTTTGCAAAAATCTCGCCCATCTTTAGACGTTCTTTTGCTTCTTCTTTTGTCGCATCAACGAGTTGCTGCCAAACATAGGACGAGGCATGTTGTTGCCAATTCTCTCTCCTAAAATTTATGGCTATTTTACGTGAAAAGAGATAAAGACTAGAGGCTTCATGCATTCTGACACACCTAGTTTTATCAGCTTTGTGTTTTTGAAGGATTCCTTTCGCCAGTTTGTCGAGTTGTTTTGACTGCTCAATTTCCAGCTCACCCCTTCGTCGAAAATAGTCTTCCAATTCCGAAAGTACATGGATCTAAAATATTCTTCAATTATATGGTTTAACAATCGCTCACCTGGGTTTCAGTTCTCTCACCGAGAGCTTTGAGTTGTTCAGTGAGTTGAGATCGAATTTCTAAATAAGATCATTTAATATTATAAAAATTATCAAAAATACCTTGAATAAATAAAACTAAGTAGTCATTATTAAGATTAACACACAGTGGAGTTTTGCGGTTCATTTCAGAATTTAGTAGTCATTCATGGGAGATATCAGATTTGTTCAATAGATTTGCAATGATTGGGGGTGATGTGAAACAAATGGAACGAAACGGGAAATGCATTTTACATCAACACGCTTTCGGGGTGGGGTGCGATACATAAGAAAAGAGAGAGCCGATGTGAGGGACACGGCTGTTCTCGAACATATAACCACCTTACACTTCACGTGCTTGATCCAAATAACGAAAGATCTCACCGCATGTCAAAATATGTTGGCTTACAACCATTAATTAAATCAATCCTCCTAATTATATGTTAATCATTTCTAAATAAGCGGCAAACATTTTGTTTTGTAAAACCACAAAATTGTGGAGTTTAATAGTCAGTCGCGCTTATATCCTCATAAAATAGGAATAAAAATTTTTTAATGTACTAAATGAGCATCTAAAATATATTGGGTTGATGCATAATTACCCGCCGTTTCTCTGACTAGTCAAGTTCGGGATTAGGTTTCTCGAGAACTATTTAAGCGATTCTCGTCTTTTTTTATTCAAAGCTAGATACATCAAAATATTTTTAAGCTACAGAAGGTTTCTGAAAATTGCGTGAAACTTTTTTTTATGAGGGTTTGAGGGAAAAATCTAATTTTTTCACAAAAGAGTCTATCAACCAAAAATTTAAAGGTAAACGCCTAGAATGGTTCAAAAGAAAATTGTAGCTGATGTAAACAACGATCCCATGAGCTATAAATGAGGGATAGGCAATGTTCCTATCTAAAAAATGAGTTCGTGGAAGTTGACCTATTTCGAAAATGGGTGGCTTCACTATTTTGGCTCTCCTAGCTTGATAGTTGAGTTTTTTGTCACGAAACTTTGCTATTAAATGCAGAATATTAAATTTTACAGAAGATTACAAAAAAAAAATTTTTGATTCCGGCAAAATTTTTTTTTGATATTTTTTCCTCAAACCCTTATAAAAAAGTCTCACGCAATTTTCAGAAACCTTCTGCAGCTTAAAAATATTTTGATGTATCTAGCTTTGAATAAAAAAGACGAGAATCGGTTAAGTAGTTCTTGAGAAACCTAATCCCGGAATTGACTAGTCAGAGAGACAGCGGTTAATTATGCAACCCAATATAAAAGAACAATGTCTGTCTGTCTGTACGGGCATTTTCTCGATCGTGTTTTGACCAATAAAGCTAAAACTTTTTAGAAAACCTTAGAATGTATTGTAGTTGTGCCATTTAAAATAAAAAATAAAAAAGTCAAAATTGAGTGGCACTACGGGGGGTCGAACCCGGGTCGTGTGGGCCGTAGACAAGCGCGCTCCCGATTGCGTCACGACGACAAAAACTATGCGTCAGCCCCAAAACATTCAGCCAAAAAACCTGCCGTTAGGCGGTTTTTTCGGCTGGTGTCAAATATATTAGTCTTGCAGAAAAGCGTTTGAGTTATTGAAGATACAGAAATTTTTTGTTAGGTTTTTAACAACTCACAGATATGTTGTCGCACTTATCAGTGTTATTATCAAAAATGACTATTTAGTATTATTTGCCTTATCAGATGGTTATTAATACCTCGAACTTGGTGATCAAATTCTTGCAAAAGCTGCTTGTCCCGTTTGACCGGTGTCATCTTTCTTTGAATCGTATCCCCCATGATCGAAGTGGTTGCTGTTGTGGGGGTTGTTGCGCATGTGTATTGTGAAGATTCCATTCATGTATCTAAATGATTTTGCTGAAAACAGTATAGTTATGAAAAGTAATGAACACGAAATGTTAAAGAGCACCTCAAAGTGTCGCTATGAAAAGAAGAAGCGAAATTTCGCTAAATGAAGATAATATCTTGTCTGGAGAATTCGATGACTAATTTTATTCGTATCTTAATGACGATCTTTGGTTGTTTTTCTTGTTTACTAGCTAAAGAGCGGTTTGGTTGTTAAAGGTGTTTTCTGGTGTGGTTGATTTGAGGGGTTTGGGTCCTGCAGCGAATGACGTGCTCGGAGAAGACAAAATATTTGTCTATTCCTCTAAATTCTTCCACATCACAATACATAGGGATGTTGGATTTCTATAAAGAGAATGTCAGTAGAAACTAAAAGATTTTACAAGAAAAGGAATTATACATCAATGGGTTTTAAATCTACTTTCATGCATTCAAAAACTTCCACTTTTATCCCCTCCTTTGAATTTATTCGCTTCTATAAAAGTTTCAAAAACTTCATTATAAATCATTAAGATTTCTTTTTAATTGAATTTCTTTTTAAAATTTTCTTTTTTTTCCTTTTTTTAATTTCTTTTTTAGGCCGCATGGCTTTTCAACCACCATTTCCACAACATGGAATGCCTGGAGGCCAATTTCCTCCACAGCCAGGAATGCAAGGAGGTGCTTTTCCGCCACAACCTTCACAAATGCCAGGCTAGTGACTCTTTATTGTGTATGTATATTTATTAAACTCTTTTAGGAATGCCTCTCCCGCAAAAATCGTCCATAGTTCCGCCACAACAAAATCCTCAATATCAGAATGGTGCTTTCAATGGGTATTATTTAATGCGCTTTTAGGGATGCTTTTTTTCTTTTAGAATTCAACCGACCAATGGTCACTCTCCATCTCCTAACATGAATGGTCACAATCAAACTGCACAACTACCACAGGCAATTAAATTTTTCAAAAAAGAATAATCCTGATTTAGGGAGCACCTCCAATGAATATGGCTCCAAAGCAGTTTATCCAACCACAAGTGAGCAAATTTTATGATACCACATTTTACTCTATGTTTAAGGCTATCAATCCGACGTTTCCAACACAATCATCGCAAATGCCAAATCTAATGCCGATGACAGCCAACACAGCACCAGGATTTCAACATAATTTGGGTCAACCAGGGATGCCACCTGGCCCACAACCTCCACAAAATCAGGTTTATTTTTTAAGACTTGAGCTATAGAAGCTGTCAATTCAAGGGTTGCACGTTAGTTTTATTTCGCATTTGGTTTGTCTGCGCTTCCCAAATGCTGCCCCTTGTTGCAAGTTTTCTTTCTCGCCAGAGCAAGAGGATCAGTAACACTTTTCTGAAGATTCCTTTCCTACTTCTAAAATTTACCGCTTTGGGGATTTCTTTTGTTTCCTTATGCTTTTGTATATATCTCATTACTTTGCCACATCTTGCGCGTAATTTCTTAGTATTTGGTACGTTTGGGATTTGGATAAATGTGTTGGGGTTGGGCTGCCTACGCCGCAACGATTGTTGTGAAATATAGTTTACCATAGGCATTTGGTAGAAGCCAGCCTTAGGTCAAGGCAATGATTGATAATTGTAAACATGTTATTTAGACCATGCCTCAAGTGTCAATGCCAAATCCAGCTCCACAAACTGCTCAATATGGTGCCCAACCCAGCTATCCAAATGTGGTAATATTTAAATATTTTGCCTAATGAAATTGTTAATTTTAGTCGGCTGCTCAACCAATTTCGGGAACTTCGTCACCGTTTCAACCCGTTGTACCGACTCAAAGTGGACACCCGAGCGTAGCACCTGGTTTCTCGAATGTTCCTACATCTGGAGCGCCAAATATGGGGCCATCAATGGGCCCGCCAAGACCACCGAATATGACTCCGACTTCGAACTTTTCCGGCATGCCAGCTCCTCATGGAATGCAACCACCTGGCCCACCTGGAATGATGGCTTCATCTGGCGCTCCAAGTATGCCCGGAATGGCACCACCCGGAATGCCCGGAATGGCACAACCTGGAATGCCTGGAATGCCCGGAATGGGACCACCTGGAATGCCTGGAATGGCACCACCCGGAATGCCTGGAATGGCACAACCTGGAATGCCTGGAATGGGACCACCTGGAATGGCACAACCCGGAATGCCTGGAATGGGACCACCTGGAATGACACAACCCGGAATGCCTGGAATGGGACCACCTGGAATGCCTGGAATGGCACCACCAGGAATGCCTGGCGCAGCTGCACCATACCCTGTAAGTTATTCATGTTCTAAACGTGACTACTTTATTTTTAGGGTGCTCCTGGAGCGGGGGCATATCCCGGTGGAATGCCTCAACAACCACAACAAAAACTCAACGCGAAATTGATGCCAAGTGCGGTAAGGAAGCCCAATAGTGTTAATGATCAACTCTTCCGGTTAGGTCCAAGTGAGAGAAGAAGACGCTGTGCGTGCCGGGCTATTTCCTACTGGTTTTCCACATGCTGAGCATCCACCACTAGTTACAACTGAGTTCTACGCGCAAGATCAAGGTTTCAACAGATCTTTTTTCGAATTTACACCTTTTATTTAGGAAATGTGAATCCACGTTTCATGCGATCAACGATGTATGTAGCTCCTCAATCTGGTGACATCCTCAAGCATTCTCAACTGCCTCTTGCCGTTGCAATTTCTCCGTTTGCTGCGTTAGATGAACGCGAAGTTTGAAACTCGCAAAAATGGACTTATTTATCTTTGTTTTAGAGACCACCTCCAGTCGTTGATCTTGGACCTCAAGGACCCATTCGTTGTCAACGTTGTAAAGCATACATGTGCCCGTTTATGGAATTCCAAGTACGTTTCTGAGTAGCCTCAACCAATAGAAACGGTTAATTAACGATAATTTAGGATGGTGGACGTCGTTTCCGTTGTCCTTATTGTCACGCCACCACTCCAGGTATTTAGTCACTCTTTATATTTAGTAAAAACGTTTCTCTTTAGTCGAAGACGCGTATTTTGCCCATCTCGATCACACAGGACGAAGAACTGACATTGAATATCGACCAGAATTGTTATGTGGTGCTTATGAATTTGTCGCTACTAAACAGTATTGCAAGGTGATTGAAAAATCCAGCTTTTTTAAAATGTTTTCAGAACGGAATTGCTCCAAAAGAACCGGCTTTCATTTTTATGATTGATGTGTCATACAATTCTGTGACAAGCGGAATGTTGCAAGTTTTGTGCAAAAATCTCGAAGCAACTTTGATGCGTCTACCCAAGTATAATTTGTGTAAAAGGCTTTCACGTTTTGATATTTTCAGAGAGCACAGTCAGCAATCTTCAAGCATTCGAGTTGGAATTGCGACATTTGATCAAGCTATTCACTTCTTTGATTTGAGCAGCAACACACCAAATATGATGGTATTCTACATTGCTTTACGCCAAAAGTTTGCTTTTCTTTAGGTAGTCGGAGATATCTCGGAAGTTTTTGTCCCATGTGTCGATGGACTACTTGTTCCTTTTGAAGAAGTAAGTCTTAGTCAAGAGTTGTTTTTTTAAAAGTCGATATCATTGTTTTTGTTTAACAACTCAAACTTCAAAATTTAGGGTTTTCACGCAATTCGAGCCGTTTTGGAGGAGATCCCGAAATTATATGCACACACTCGAGTGACCGAGGGAATTTTGGGACCAGCCGTACAAGCAGGACTTGATGCACTTAAGGTAGTGAAGGGATTTTTAAAAAATTAACAGCTATTTAGTGTGCTGATCGAGCTGGAAAAATTTTCATTTTTTCAACTTCATTGCCAACTCTGGAAGCACCGGGAAAACTAAAGAATCGAGATGACCGAAAGCTACTTGGAACCGAGAAAGAAAAGGTAAAAATAGAAACGATCTCTGTGTTTAGTTAAAGATTTTAGGCTGTGCTATTACCACAGTGCGAGTTTTACACCAAATTGGGCGAGCAATGTGTCAAGGTATTACCCAGTTGGCATAGAATGTTGCAATTTTAGTTCTTTAGGGTGGCTGCACAGTTGACGTTTTCCTATTTCCAAATTCGTACATTGACGTGGCGACAATTGGCCAGTTGACGGCTGTAACAGGAGGATCCCTCTACAAATATCAATACTTTGATGTAAAATTTCAACTTTATATCAAGCGTTTCATTATTTAAGGCTCAAAAGGATAGTCAACGCTTTTTGTCCGATTTGTCACACGATGTCTCCAGGCAAATTGCTTTCGATTGTATGGTTCGAGTGCGGAGTAGTGCTGGTGACTTTTCAAAGATAGATTTTATTTATCAAAAATTTAGGAATTCGTCCTGTAAAATTCTACGGGTCATTCTTCATGGAGAACACAACGGATATGGAAATTGCTTCAATCGATCAGGACAAAGCTTTCTTCGTTGAACTGAAACACGATGACAAACTTTCCGACCCGCTAGCTGTTATTCAAGTAGGCCTAAAGGATAATTTCTTTTAGTTAGTTGCTTTGCAGGCGGCTGTTCTCTACACATCTGTTTCTGGTCAACGACGACTACGAATTCTAAATATGTGCCTTCCTGTAACAACCGACTACAATCACATTTTCCGAGTCGCTGATCAAGATGTTCTCGCAACTTATCTGTTTAAGAATGGTATTTCTTTAAATTCAGTATTTTTAATTATATAATTGTAGGTGTTGAGATTAACAGAGAAAAGGGACAAAAGGAAGTACGTGAACAGCTGACGAATCGGTCAGTCACACTTTATTTTAAATGTATAGCTGTTCTTATTTTTTAGAGTAGCAAAGATATTGGCAGCTTATCGAGAAAAATGTTCATCTGAAGCCGCTTTGGGACAACTCATCCTTCCCGAAACACTCAAGGTTCTTCCATGTTTGGTTAACTCGATTCTCAAGCACGATGCCATTGCTGCAGGTTCTTTGAGATAATCGATTCAAAAATCAAACATTTATCTAGGCAGCGAAATGACGGTGGATGACAAAGCTTGGTTGATCGAAGCCGTACGAGGAATGAAAGTTGAAGATGCCGTGCAGCTTTTATATCCAAGAATGGTCGCAGTTTCTCAGCTTGTGGTAAATTTAATGTATCAGGATCGAACTTTATATTTTTAGATTGATGATCCCGCCGAAATTGTCACTTTACCACCTCAAGTGCGGGCTTCAATTGAGTTCATGGAAAATGATAAGGTTGGCACTTTTTGTTTTGCAATGAATGTAACCGACGGATTTCAGGCCTACGTGATCGACACTGGTATATGTCTTTTTATCTGGATTGGCCTTGGCGTGGCAGCTGAATGGGTTCAAGAAGTCTTTGGTGCACAAGCTGTTACCATGATTGATACAGAAAACGTAAGTTTCTCTCACTATTAGTTTTTGAGTTCGAATGTTTTCTAGCACGTTATTCCCGAAAAGGACAACACTCGATCGCGAGCTCTACGTCGAATCATTGAATTGGTGAATAAGGTTGGTTATTTTTAAGCGGAAAGTTTTATTGATAATTTAGGGAAGCTCTCGAAGCCGGAAGTTATTCATCATTCGTGAGAAGGATGCGTTGGAGGGTTGGATGAAGAAGTTCCTCGTTGAGGTAAAGCACGCTCTCGAAATCTTTGTTAAATCTCAAATTCAGGATAAACCGGGTGGTTCGTCGGGAATGTCGTACGTGGACTATCTCTGCCTCGTTCATCGGGAGATTCGCAATCTTCTATCCTAAATATATCGATGTTTTTTTTAATCAAACTCTGGTGCCTTTTCGATGAGATATACAAGTTGAGGATACGTGCGCGCAAAAAGTTTTGTCATTATTTATCAAGTCTACCAAACTGTGATCATCTAATTTATCGCTTTTATCTGTGCATGTATTTTTTCGTTGTATGTGTAGCTAAGGTTATTTTTTATCCGTTTTTTCCCAATTCATATACTCTATTGTAGATGCTCTGTGAATACCCCAATTTGTGGCTCGGGTTTTTAGCTCTTTTTAGGCAATCCATTTTATTTAAGTGTCAATTTTTTTGTGTTGTATTAAATGAATAATTTTACTTACGTGATAAAGAAAATAAAGATGGGATTTGTCAAAAACACAAAGTTTCGATAGAAAACAATAAATGACATTTTAAGGTCATATAGGGGAGACAAAAAAGGTGAAAGCTAGGAATGAATCATCGTGTCACAGAAGAGAGAAAAAGAAAGGAAAAGAGTGAGAGTGGCGTCCCACTTCCCACAAAGGAGAGCGAGATCTCCATTGATTTTCACCCTTCAATTTCATCCTCTCCCCTCTTTTTCCTCTTTCTAGAAAACACATCTAATGATATTGAGATATCCAATATTTGTGATTCTTTCCTATTACTCGACGACAATTATCGCCAATGAGGCATTCTCGCCATGCAATGGGAAATCGCAATTAGGTGGAGTGTGTGATATGAACGCCGATTGTGAGCATAAAGGATCGATTTGTCTCCGAGGGAGATGCAGGTTTGAAATGATGAAATTTCACAAATGCTCAAGTAAATCTAGATGTCATCCTCATTACATGGAAGCGCTTGATGAAAAGGGAAGAAATCCGAGATGTAAATCGTGTAAGTCAAAATCGAGCCCTCTAATATTTAAGTTTTCCTCTCAAAATCTTTTTATTATTTAACTGAATCTTTCTTTTGAACCAAACTGAATACCCAATTCAGCCAAGCTAGACTGAAACTAAATTCGACTCTAGATACAACGATTTTGAAATTCTAAAATACGCTCTTGGTTTCTGCGTAACTGCCCAGCCAAACGCAGTTGTTGATAGTTCAGGGCAGCTACGCAAGAAATTTCGAGCACGTTTTAGCATTATTAATTAAACTGAGAGTCAATTGTATTTAAAACCAACGAATCTAGTGCCGTCGAAAATCGGAGCTGCTTGTGTTGCGAAGTGCCGAGAGCCGTTATTTTGTCGAAATGGCGAATGTCATTGTGTGCAACGTGGAGCAACGAGGATACAAGGATCCGAATGCACGACAAGTGAGTTGCTGGATGAACGATTGCTTCAAAGTCATTCACAACTAAATAGACTCATTCAAAGTCATAGAGATCTAGAAGTTCTTATCTTTAAACATTTAAGCTCGTTATTCTTAACATACAAAATTTTGCATCATTGTAAATCAGAAACTTTTAAAACGAGTGGTCTAAATATTTTGTGGTATTCTTATGTATGATTTACTTGCCAGGTATTCGTTTTTTTGTAAGCTCATCAATTTCTCTATCACAGATAAATATTCAACTCCATTCAGCTTCTCGTGTCGGTGATCGTTGCTCTCGTCACTATGATTGTACGGCTCCTTTCTCGGCTTGTCTCAATTCGACATGTGTCTGCATCTCGGGCACAATACAACAAGGTTTTTACTTAATAATTGGCATTACTACAGTTGATATATTGAGAAAAACTTCAATCCCAGAGCATTCTCAGGTTCTCGTTGTGTTGCAGCAGCGAATTGTCCCCTTGGCGGATTGCCCGGACAAACGTGCGTGAGAAAGACGAGTCCATATATGGTTTGGAGATTTGAAGAACAGAATTTGAACGTTTAAATCATTTTTAGGTTCACAACTTACCACCGGATCAAGACAATTGTCCGCCTGGGCAGGTACTTTTGAATAAAAGTTTTACTAAAAAATTACTCGAAGATTTGCGTGACCCCATCAGATTCCCCGATCGGTCACTGTTGTCCAATCTCGTGCCCACTTTCCTCGCATTCAGATCCACATTACAGGTATAATTTTCACGGATTAATCTAACTAAATCCTCTAGCTGTGATCCAACAGCTTCTTCCACGGATCGATGCCCGAATGATACTCATTTCTGTCATATGTTGTCAGGTAAGGCAAAGAGAATTGAAACCTATATCTTTGGCAGATGGTGGTTTCTCGTTCGCGATTTGTTGTCGTCGTCCGTGTCATTCTATGGCTCCAAATGCTCTTTTCGCGAATAATGCCTGCATTCCGCGATCACAGCTGAATGGAGCTTGTTTCTCGGATGCACAATGCGGGGGAGCAGAGGGAATGCATTGTGTACAAGTGAGTAAATGTTGAAGATACTGTAAAGTATGCCGGTTAGAAAAGCTCCCAAACTAGAGTACGTTGGGAAAGTTGGATTTTACTCGATAGATCGTTAGATCGTTAGATCGTTAGATCAGTAGAACAAGAGCTGATTTACGGTCTATGTGAGTAATGAATTTAAACGGAACCTTCTTTTTCATTGAGCCATTTAAAAGCAAATGATGAGAGTTAAACCAGTGAAAAACTGACTATCGACTCATGTAGCGCGAAAAAGCCATGAGGAAAACACGCGAAGTGTCAAGGAGACGCTCGTCTGGTCGAGTCACATCCAGAACAAATAGACGAAGACGAGGACCGTCAAATCAATCGATTACATATAAAGTGCTCAATTTGTACAAAAGGATATTGCACTTATCGAATTGCAGGGTCAATGCGAGTGTCTATCGGGATTTCATCCATCCGTCGACACACTCACTCATCCACTGAAGAACCCGTCGAATGGATGCACACGAGATTGTACACAAGAGAGTTTGAGTAGAGATACGAGTTGTATGAAAGTGGGTTGTATGAAATTTTTGGGGGTACACGCGCCCGACTCCTTTTGCCATTGACAATCGAACTTTGCGCTCAAATTTCTTGGTGTTCGGCTGTGCAATTTCAATTATTTTTGCACCAATAGACAGAGAAAGACTTGGCGCATCTTATGATATTAAAAACATTTAAATTGAAAGGCCGAACACTAAGAAATTTGAGCTAAAAGTTAGATTGCTAATGGTAAAAGAGGCAGGCGTGTATGAAATGTTTGATAACCTTTTAAGGGTATAACTGATTTAGAGAATCAGAACATTAGATATTATATAATTGATCTAATATCTAATATCTAATGATTTAGATAGTTTAACGACTACTTAGAAGGTTTAATTTTAGACATCAACCCTCGGTGGTCAATGTTTCATTCAACAACAATGCCCTCCGAGTTCTGGATGCTACAGAGGCCGGTGTCTTTGCAGGTTTGTGACAGAAAAATGTTAGGGATCAATTAGTTTTTTCCAAGAACTCTTTTAGGTTACATTGATAAGCTTATCGAATCGAAGAGTGTTGAAAAAGTAACTAGAAAGTAACTAGAAAGTAACTAGTAACTAGTAACAAATCTATTCATTTCGACAACTCCAATACTTTTGTCGAATGCAAATTCTTCAATACGAATTCTCCAATTTACTTTTTACTATGCATGGGATAGGCTAGGTGCCTCAAAATTGGTCTACAATTATTGCTATCAATATTTTCTACCTAGATGTGGCTTTGAGCAAGTCGGTAACAAATGTGTTCCCCTTCCACCACCATCCACCACAACGGCGGCACCGAGTCGTAAGTTAAAAATCAATTTTGTAATTATTGAGTGAGAAACTCGATTCTTTTTTAGTCAATGTACCTGGACTACCGAAAGGGAATGATCTCTTGCAATTTTTCGGAGATCTTTTTGGTGCAGGAGCACCTGCTGGATGATAAACGGATTTTTGATTGGATTTACTGATAAATATTTGATTATGCGTAACTTGAAAAGTTTTTTTTGGCACCACGAGATTTCGAACAGAAAAGTTATGACAATTAAAAAGAGCAAAACAGCAAGAAAAGTTTTCAATTCTCATCTTATCCTTTCCTGTTGTTCCACGATTAAAAATGGAAAAGATCCAACAGGGATCGTTCACTAGTACACACGGAAGTGGATCTCTTGTCTGTCGACTTTAATCAAAAATTGTTTCAGTTTACACGTGGACTCACTCATTTTTCTCTATATCAAAATTGTCATTTAAAACATCTATCTATTGAGGACGTATGCCAGGAGTTATTTTTTGGCACTAAAAACATTTTGAAAAGTTTTTGTTTTTTTTGTTCGAATTGTTCGAACGGACTGTTCATCTTTTACCAATTGCCCAAAATTTACACTCAACAAGCCACAAATGGAGACTTTTGGAGACAATGGAAACAAAATGTAAAGTGTGGATGCCGCTCTTTCTGAACTGATCTTTGGCAGTAGCGCCTTGTATGTCGATTTGACTGTGACCTCAGCAACTCCGGCAATGTCGCCGATTTCTAAAAATTTTAGTATACATATCTCGTTTTGGCAATCATTTGGAATTAGTGTTTCTGTCTTAAGCGATTTTTAGCATCTTAAGACATCCACGGAAAAAAGGTGATGCTTTGTGTTTGGTGGAACAGTAAAGGCCTGGTGTACTTTGAGGTTCTGGATTCGGGTCAAACAGTTACGGCGAACCTCTACCAAGGCCAATTGGACCGCGTGGACCAGGCGCTGCGACGTCAAGGTGTGGATACGGCGTCGACAACATTCCTCCACGACAACGCTCGGCCGCATGTCGCAAAAATCACCCAGCAGAAAATTGAAGAAATGGGCTGGGAAGTCCTGCCTCATCCGCCATACAGCCCAGACTTGGCGCCTTCCGACTACCATCTGTTCCGATCAATGCACCACTCCTTGGCCGACAAAAAATTTAAGAACCGCGACGAGGTCCAAATTTGGGTGTCCAACTTCTTCGAGTCGCAGCCGGTCGAGTTCTTCAAGAAGGGCATCCATTCTCTGCGTGAACGTTGGCGACAAGTCATTGATGCAGATGGCAAATACCTTTTGGATTAATGTATTGCTATCTTCTTTTTATAATAAAATAAACTTTTAACGAAAACGCGCATTTCTTTTTTACCAACCAAATATATCTACAATGTATGCAAAATTTTTTCTTTTCATGAAATTTTATATTATAAATTAATGTTATATTTGTCCACTTGAATACGAATTTTCTTATTAAACTCGAGCGAAGGTTCATTTACTATTTATTATACGGAAATTAGATTTATATGAAGTGCTTTTAGTTGGAAAGAAGTTCGAAACAACGGTGGTATGCAAAAGGCCAGAACAAGATTTTTTGCTTTTGGAATCGGATGAGAAGCTTGCGGAAGATGCTCCATATGTTGCTCCAAATCTCATCGCTGGTAATCACTATTTGCTCATGGTTGGTTTTATTCAATAAATAAAAGCAAATCTACTGAAGTTTTAATTATACCATATTTTGCTTATTTTTGAAATGGATCCATAGAAATAACTAATTTGGAGAATCGTTTGTTCAAAATCATTTTTCAAGATAATAGCAGATAAATACAAAAGCTTTAAAGGGGGTATTAATCGCGGCCGGGTAACGATAAAAATTTTTTTACGGCAACCACCTGTTTTTTTATTTTAATATCGCTGATTTTACTATAAAAAGAATAAAAAACACCCGGCTAGAGTGATTTGATGGGTTTACAAATTTTTGGAGATGCTGCAAGGCTTGGAGAAAAAACAAGATCGTCAATCATCAGACACCTCAGCACAGTCTAGATCGATTGAGTTTTTATTGCAGATAAATTTAAAAACAAAATAAAAAGCACAAAAAACAATAAAAATAAGTTGTTAATCTATAATTCTTCCTCTTGCTCACTTTCATCTTCGCTCAAGTACAGCAGTTCCTCAAAACGGCTTCCTATCTTATCAATTTCCAGCGCATCTTCACCAGAAGTGACTGGATCTCCTCCACCGTAGGACGTCTTCAGCGCTTTGATTGACACAATTAGATCTTTTTTCCATTTGTGGTCGATTGTGGTTTTCTTTTTTTTTCGTAACATAAGCTCCCTTGGCTTTCGAAAAACAACGGTAGCTGGATTCTACTTGGTGCTCTCCTGCCATCTCGGCTTGAATCTTTGTATTATGATCCAAAACTGCCAGCATAGTCCGATATTCAAATCCTTTTCGACAAAAATATTTTCTTTTCGGACGATACTTGATGCAGAGTGAATGAAAGTTTTCAACATAGGATGTAATATTATCAATCCTCATTCGTTCAAAGTCGCTTATGAAGCAAGTCTTTGCTGCAATTTCCAGAAGCATTGAATAGATTGTAGAAATGGGAAGAATTGGGTCATGAGAAGATTGATAGTTCAAGGGGTGTGAGCACTCCGTCGATGATAAAACGATGATATAAACTTTTCCGTGTTGAATTTTGTACCCAATTTTATCTCCTGGGAATGAACAAGAAGTTTAGCGAATGAGTCATTCGCCCAGTTGTGGATGCCTTGGATATGGAAAAAGAATGAGAAAACCTTTTCCACACATTGTTTCGGATTAGCTCCAAATAGTTCAACGGCTTTGTAGCAATGTATAAGAAAACGACGTGATAAGTCTCTCATTTGCTTTTTCTCTTGATCCCCTTTTAATTTTCTCGTTGCTGCCATACATTCTTTCTTCAATGAACCCAATCGGTGCCAAGGATCAAAATAGACCTTGAATTTGCGTTTTTGGAGGTAAGATACAATCTGATTATTTTTATCTGTTGTGATACTAGCAATATCCGCCTTTGCCTCGATGAAACAAATTGACCGTTTCACTCCTTCTAATTCCATTGCAGCGCTTTTGTTTTCAGTTTCACTTTTGTGAACAATAGCAAAATCTATTACTTGCTTGGTTTCGATTTCGATAGACGTAACAGCACAAAATTCCGCTGAATATCCTGGAGAGTCGAATTGGCCATCCATTGCAATTCCAATCGCCCCTTTCCGAAAACCCTCAAAGATTTGAGCTTGTTTCTCTTTGTAAAATACTTCAATCATCGGCCACACAAAACATTTGGTCAGGCTGAGAAAGCGATCCTTTTTCAAAAACGGAATTTGTGCAATTGAAAAAAACGACGATAACTCGACAAAGCCGACGGGCGCTAGTTGCGCTGCTCCAGTCAAGGCGAGGTTACCAGTTCGCGTCTCAGTTCCCGAAATAAATGATTGCGTGGACCAACGAGTTCGGGAATAATTAGTACAACCACAACGGATGATTGCTGTCATGTTCGATCCATTTGTTGTCCATTCAATCTTTCTTTCTTGTCCTGTTTTTTGACCGCTTGGAAGTTTTCCACAATCTGGGCATCTTTGTAATAGTTTCTCCAATTGAGCGAATTCAACAATAACAAATGCTGGCTTTTCGATTAGCTCTTCTTCCGCCTCCATTTTGTTTAGAAATCCTAAAAATATATCTTATGATCGTATAATAAAATAGCAAAGGAAATAAGCTTGCAAAAAACAATCAATAGATAGGCACCTATTTGAGAAATTACCGTAGTCAAGTCGTTAGTTTACGTTCGATCAGCCAGATTTTGGTATCATTGACTGAGCCTTTTAATTCCTCATCGAATGATACAAAAATTGGGCTAACTGAATGAAAATTGGAGGTTTGACTACGGTAGTTTTCTCAAATAGGTGCCTTTTGGAAAACGCATTACTCGAGAGGAACACACTCTAGTGTTTTGGGTGTTTAGCTTAGGGTGTTTTGATGGTCTTTTGCATTATCTAAACATATCTCCATCTGGAAAAAGGCATCTAGGGATGTTAAAAGCCAGAAGTGTAGATCGAAAGTCTAAAGAAAAAAAAAGGAAACATAATGCCTGACTTTTGCTTTACTTTCGCACTTACCTTGTAGATGAGCTACGCGAGCCTTGCAGCGTCTCCAAAAATTTGTAAGCCCATCAAATCACTCTAGCCGGGTGATTTTTATTCTTTTTATAATAAAATCAGCGATATTAAAATAAAAAAACAGGTGGTTGTCGTAAAAAAATTTTTATCGTCACCCGGCCGCGATTAATACCCCCCCTTTAAGATAAATTTAATCTAGGGCTATCCAGATGAGATCAAAAAGCTCCTCCAAAACCTTCGTTTCTTATGGGCGTGATCGCAAACGAGGACTGGATGGAAACATAGATGGAAAAAGAGGACGAGTTTCTCGGATTGTGTCTTAAAGGTAGGTATATCGATGGCCATTTGGCATCGTGTAGACAGGACCTCCTGAAAAACCCGGCATTGCTCCAGATGTACCGGGAATGTGACCATGTCTGTTCTTGTCCTCGCACATCACCATACCCATCAGAAACGAAGGTGTTGGCTTTTGATTTCGCTAAAAGACTTTATGGGCCCAGTGGGATAGCCCTAAATTAAATTTTATCTTAAAACTTCTATATTTATCTGCTATTATATTAATTGATTATACGGAAAAATGATTTTGAACCAAACGATTTTCCAAATTAGTTATTTCTATGGATCCATCCCAGAAATAAGCAAAAGATGGTTATTATAAATAAATAAAACCTTAGCAAATTTACTTTTATTGATTGAATAAAACCAACCATGAGCAAATAGTGTGCACCACCAATGACACGCGAAGCAACATATGGAGGAGTCACGACAAGTTTCTTAGTCAATCTCAAAAGCAAAACATCTCGTTTTTCTTCTCGACTCTTGAATACCACCTTTGCCTCGAACTTCTTTCCAACTAAAAGCACTTTATATAAATCTAATTTCCGTATAATAAATAGTAAATGAACCTTCACTAGAGCTTAATAAAAAAATTCGTATTCAAGTGGACAAATATAACACTAACTTATAATAAAATTTCATGAAAAGGAAAAATTTTGCATACCTTCATTGTAGATATACATAGTCGAGCTTGTCTGAATGTACTGATGCGGTCCATGGCAGCAAGTGACAGCCAAATGTACATCGGGAAATACCCTACTACGGAACACACCAACTGCAACACGCAAATTGTCATCTTTGTGGATAGTCGCCTTCAAAGGGTCTCCAAGAAGCTGTGCGAATGACTTCGAATAAAAGAGAAATTTCCGCATTTCCTGAGCGAAGCTTCCTAAATAATATTATTTTAAAAGATAATTTAAACATTATTTCTTTTATTTTAAAAATTGGTGCTTTACGGATAACGGGGTGGGGCGGGGGGCTAAGTTTTTTGACCAACTTGCAGCCCGATTTTAGATAGGTCTTTGTCAATAACTTTTGATAAAACAAGGTGAATTTCTGAAAGCTACCGTTATAAGCTATCTAAATCTTATTAAAACTTTTGACTTGACAAGTTTAAGGTGCTTAAAATGAGCTGCAAGATGGCCAAAAAAACTATCGTAAAGAACCTAAAATCTAGTAATTTCAAAACTCGATATTTTTCATTAATTCGCATCTTAAATTCAAACATACCATTTTGCACATGGTCTCCCACATTTGCCATTTAATTGCGCTTTGAAATCGAAAACTCGGAACACTAAATTAATTAATTAAAGACTTCAAGCGAATTAAAGGGTTAAAAGATTTAGGATTTAGGGTAAGATTTCGACGCAGAAAGTAAATGTTTGGAACCGTAGAATTTACTAAAACTTCCTTATTGTCTAGTATTGCGGTTCCCAAAATTTACATTCTGCGTCGAAACCTTACCCAAGCTACTAAATCTTTTAACTCAAAAACACTAATTCAAAATGGTTGCCAAAATGAGAAGAATAACAAGACGATGCGCGGCTGGGTTGGATGGATTGGCTGGCGTTTATAGAGAAAGGATGTTTAGATTTTTAATAACTTTATCGGTGATATGAAAGACACGGGTCTGAAGATCAACAAAGTGGAAAGACCGAGAAAAGTACAGAAACTCTAAAAATTTAACAATTTTAAGAAGAGAACAGGGAGGGGATGGAAAAAATACAAGGAGGGGGGAACAATAAACACAAACAATATTTACAGGAGAATAGCACGAGTAGAACATGAGCGCAGAAGACAGGGCGACGATTCTTCAAAAGAATAAGGGGGATAGGGCTTGCTTTTATAGGGGAAAAAGGGAGAGGCCGTCTTGTGTACGGTAGCTTAGGTGTATCGTAGAATTTAGCTGGAAAGTTGCCAACCCGTACTCGAACTGTGGGAATGGAGGTTTTTCTTGCTCCTTGAATTGTACTATTCACCTAAAAATACAAGGAGGAGGGGAAGTTTTAACAATAAACAAAAATTACAAGAGAATTGCACGAGGAGAACATGGGCGCAGAAGACAGGGCGACGATTCTTCAAAAGAAAAATTTTTGGAGGGATGAGGCTTGCTTTTATAGAGGGAAGGGAAAAGGGAATAATAATGTTTAAATTATCTTTTAAAATAATGTTATTTAGAACACTTCGATCAGAAAATGAAGAAATTTTAGCTTCATCCAAAATCGGCCGGAAAGCCTAATGGAGACGCTACGTCTCTACCATGGGAACGTTAAGCCCTATCACACCTCATAACATTGAAGTTATTGCGAGAGTCCAAAGTAGCACATATAATAAGACGACCGGTTTTCTAGTAAAGATTGAGCACAATGAAGATATGGCTTTTTGGAGAGCAAATAAATTTGTTATGTAGCCCTAGTGCAATTGCCGTGGTCAATCTGGGCTGGTAGCATTTAGGTTTCAAGTGCAAGCTCTCCTGGAGACTGAATAAAGTAATATCGTATTTAAAATGTCAATCACGTTTATTTTTCTTTTACATATTACCTGTATGAAAAACGAAAGAGCAAAATGATTGAGGAAGAAGGAAATGAGGGAAATCACTAACAAGAAAAGAGATAAGAAATATCTTTTCAATGAATATCACAAGAAAATGAAAGGAAACAAATTTTTTGTTTAAATAAACAAATTAAAAATAAATCAACGTCTAAAATATTTCAAAAATGAAAACTGTTTGATAAATGTGGAATTGCATGAGTTGATTAGTAAAATAGACAAAATCTCGTTTTTTTTGCTTTAGAATCTCGGCGAATGACCGTCTCCTTTAAAATTTCGAATCTCATTCCAGATCAAGGCTGAAATTTTGACATTGATTATTTGGATAGGATAGATTCAAAGGAGAACGAAGAAGAATTTACTTAAAGAGTTTAATTGTTAAATTCTTTAAGTTAGACTGTTGAACTCTTTAAGTTTAACTGTTAAAATATTAAACTCTAGCAATAAGCAAAGGAATCTAATGAAACCTGACAACTTGTATGTTTTTAGCTTTCTTTCTTGCTTCACTTGCAAGGATTTATCGTATTTTCTGATACTATTAATACTTTGAAGTCTGCTTAATGAGACTTTAGCTAGCATTACAATCATTCTGTTTCTGTCAGATATTGATTGATTGATTGATTGAGTTTCAAATCCTTGTGACTCCTTGATACTTTATGGATTTATTTACTATCTCAAAAATCCTCCTTTACCTTTCCACTCGTTAATCGATCGATCTCGATCATCAAGCGAGAATGGTGCTTCGGCTGCCGGCTCATCCTCGGGTTCGGAGAATTCGGCGAGATATGGATGTTTTAAAGCATCTTCCACAGTCATTCTAAAGTTTTTCTTCAGGAATGAACTTGTTTGGATGAACCGTATTGGAACCGTATTGGAACCGTATTAGATCAAAATAGGAACCGTATTGGAACCGTTTATATTGTTGTTTACAATGTTTACTTTCAATTTTCATCTTACAAACCTTCTCTCCGGATCGAGCACGAGAATTTTGTCCAAAAAATCGGCGAAACCCGGCGGAGAGGCGCCAAAGTGTCTAAAATTGGAAACACAATGGTGTTTAGATGAAATTTTTCAGTAAAATTTTCAGTTTTTAAGTGCCATATCTGTAATTAATAGAATTTCAATGAATTTTCTTTAAAATCAAAGTTTACCTAAGAAAATCGACTCGATTGTATTTGTCGTACATCTCGAGAACGGCTCTCATGCTTGATGTGTTGTTTACTTCGATCTAAATCCAATTTTTCAAGTTTGTTTAGCATTTATAACGTTTTCAACTTGTTAGATTCAAGAAATCTTTGAGTTAACTATAAGCCTGAGCTATTTGGTGTTACAATCCAATGAAACCTTTTGCATGAGATGCTCATCGGGACTCCCGCAAAGCTTTGTGATCATCGCGTATTGAGCCTGCGCATCCTCGCCTGAACTTTATACTGTTAAATTGATTTTCTCTGTGAATTACCCGGGAATAAAGCTACTCCGTTCATCAACTCAGCCGCAATACAACCAACACTCCAAATATCGGCTTGAGTGTTGTACGAGTCGATGTTCCAGTAGATTACCTGAATTTGAGGTTGGAAAGTTGGATTTAGTGGGCTCTTTGTGCCCTTGACATTCAAAGAAAAATCTGGGAACGATTGTAACAGAAAGGTTATGTTTCCAACCTTGACTATAAAGTACATCTATGTAATGTCTACTTTACAGCGTCGAAGCTGTTTCGCGCGTTTACGGTATTTTTAGGAAATGGATTCGGGGATGGAAATGGATTGGATTGTTCTCAAAGGGATCAACTATCTATTGGGGACGTGTGCCAGACGGCGAGCGATTGTGAGCATGCACAAAGAACATCTCCACTTTACACAGTGTTTTTTCTTTTACTTTGTAGATGGTTGAAATCTTGGAGAAATATTATTATAAACAAAGTTATGAACGTTGAAAGCGCGTTTCCTTCAAGGCTGGAATTCGAAAACCTCGAGACAAACAAGAGCTCTTTATCCTTTACTCACTTCTGGACTTCTATACCATCTCGTCATCACATATTGTGTCAATGATGTATTCGTATTCTCTAACGTTCTCGCCAACCCAAAATCGAGAACTGTCAAATCGCATTGTTCGGTGAGAGCCAAATTTGATGGTTTCAGATCTCGATGCATCACCTGAAATTCTTGTTTTCGATTTAAAAAAGTTTTTCTTTACATTCGCTGAATGAATGTATTTCATCGCTCTAAGCAATTGATAGACGATAAAACGAGTGTGATCCGGATCCAAGATGCGGCGTCCTGTTTGCTTTTGAGACTAGAAATTTGTTTGTAAACCATTCAACTTTTTTTTTTGCAAACCTTCAAAATCGTCAACAAGCTATTCCCAGCGTATTCAGTGACAATATAGCTAAAAAAGTTTTTAATAAGATAGCATTTACATAGATCCCAAGCGTTTACATTTTCTAGTTCTTTAAAGTCCGTGTCGTTTAGCTAGACTATTTAAAGTTTAAATTTCAAACCACAAACATTTGCGAGAACGAATCCTCGACGGGATCCGGTGTGTACAAATCAACAGCTCGAATGATATTGTCATGTCTCATCAATTGCAGCAATCTCAACTCACGATAAACACGACAGGCCTGGAAATGGTTATTGAAGAGAATAGGGTTTTCACAAAGTCGAACAAATTATTAAAACAGTATTTAATCCTTTTGAAATGTTAAGAACTAATAGAACTTTTACTTTTTTACATCTGAGCTTGATCTCTGAACCGCAAAAAAAATTTGACGCAAAGTAGCCATCCCCCACTAAATGCAGATCTAGAACTTAACTCCCTATAGAGTAAGAGCAATAGGTGCGTTGTGGTGCAATGGTTAGCACACTTGCCCACTAGGCGAAAGGTCGCGGGTTCGAATTCCGGCGGCGCACTGGTTTCGATCCAACTTCTATCGGAGAGTTTTGATTCAGGTTTTGGTCCAACTTCTATTTTCTATTTCTACATTCTTCTTCTATTGAAGCTTTTCTCAGAGTTGAACAAATTGAATAAAAAAAATTGTTAAAACAGTGCTTAATCCTTTTGAAATGTTGAGAACTGGTAGATTTTTACACCGTGAACTTTTACTTTTCCACACCTGAGCTTGATCTCTGAACGGTTCATGCAATTTCTTGATGGCCACTTGTCTCTCTTGTCCATCGCGGGAATGGATTGACGTCTTTCTGAAGATTTTGAGGTAAGCTTACTTAGCTTCGCTACTACTATAGTCAGCAATTTAAATGATTAATGAAAACTGACACAACTGATCCATACGTGCCACCACCCAAATAGCTGAGATTTTTCTCGTAATCTTTTTCCGGGATCGCAAAACGAATGGTGTGGAGAGTGAGATTGGTGAAAGAACGTTCGGGTGGGAAATCGGAGGTGATGCTGAATGATTGAAGAATTAGATAATTGCATAGAGTTGATGCAGGATTTTCCTCAAATTTTAAGAAGCTTACAAAAAGATTTAATAGCAGTGTTGATTTTCAATTACAAAAAGAACAATTGTTAAAGCTTTAACAGGAAATTATGACCAACTCACCTATTTCCATCTTGTGCAGTCTCTTCGAGATTCACTTCGATATTCTCTTCGAGATTCTCTTCGAGATTCACTTCGATATTCTCTTCATTGGCCATTGTTCCTTTCTCTTCACTGATTACAAGTTCATCACAGAAACGAATGTTTTCTGAAAATCGAATTGAAATTGATCTTTATCGAATTGAAATTGATCTTTTCTTTTCTTTTCTTTACCGTGTCCAATTGGTGATTGTTGTGTTGATTGATGTAGAATTTGTTCTTTTTCTTCGTCTTCAATTTCTTGAATATTTCCTTGATTTGATGACAACGAATTTCTTGATGATCCGTTTTCTTTGCAACACTTTGAGCCCATAAAGCAAAAACAATAAAAGAAAGATTGTTTTGAGAAATTTATTGCCTGATTCCTGAAATGAATTGAAATAAAAGCTTTGGGAAAAGGTTTAAAATCAGGTTTCAAAAGCGGATTTGGTAATGTGTGCTCTTCAAAATTGGTGACTCAACGACTCTCTTTTTCTTTCTTTTTTCTTTCAAATTTTACTCTCTTCTCTTCAGCTTTGGTTACGGTAGTTTGAGTGCAGTTTGAGAAGAACAAAAAGAAACTCATTGTCAAAAGAAACTTTATTGCAAGGTTTACAGAAATTGCACAGAAGGTATAAGAGATTGATATATTTAATATATTTAATAGCCTGGCGGGGTTCTGGGTGGAGGGCAATGATCGCATCCACCTTGAAAAGATAATTATCTAAATATAATTTAAACTCACCATCGCGTCCCTTTGATCCAAGTGGGCCTTGTCCTCCGGCTGGTCCTTTGCGACCGCCACGTCCTGGGCGTCCAGCCTGAATACAATTATTATTATATTCTATATTTTTAAGATCCTTGTCAGTTATAGTATCCGTTTGTAGCCCTGGAAGAAAACCAGTTTTACTAGAACACTAGGACAATGGAAAACTGAAACAGACTATTCGGGTTGTGTCACGATACTTGAGCTGGCTTTAGCAAGCCAGCAAGCAAGCCAGCCAGCCAGCAAGCCAGCCAGCCAGCAAGCAAGCCAGCAAAGCCAGCCAGCCAGCAAGCCAGCAAGCCAGCCAGCAAGCCAGCAAGCCAGCAAGCCAGCCAGCAAGCCAGCAAGCCAGCCAGCCAGCAAGCCAGCAAGCCAGCAAGCCAGCCAGCAAGCCAGCTAATGCAATTTAGCTTTAAAAGAGACAATATCTATAGAATTATCAAACATTCAAAATCTTCTTTCAACTCACATCTCCTTGTGGTCCTTCTCCTCCAACGTGTGTCTTTCCCGGGATACCCTTTGGCCCACGCTCTCCTTGCTTTCCTTGTGGTCCTGGATGTCCAGTGGGTCCAGGTGGACCAGGAATAGTGACCTAAAGTGATATATAGTCATCTTCTCTTTTAAAACTATTCAATATTCATCGATCTTTATCTACTCCATTTCTTGCCCTTTCCCTTCACTTACCACTCGTCCATCGTCTCCCTTCTTTCCTTTGTTTCCGAGTGGTCCTGGCTCGCCCATTGGCCCAGCTGGTCCAACCTTAAAATCCATTTTATCTTCCCCTTTTCCTAACAAACCATTCCAGGCTCTCCACGACGTCCATCAACTCCAGGATTTCCAGGTGCTCCTCTTGGTCCTTGCGGTCCTTTGTTTCCAGCGGGTCCTGGAGCTCCAAGTGGTCCAGGTGGGCAGATGATGCAAGGCTCGGATTGAAGTCCATCTGATGGCTCGATCGATCCATCCTTTCCTTGCTTAGCATCAGCTCCCATGTCTCCATCCCGTCCCTCAGATCCATCGTCTCCGGGAGCTCCGGGGGGTCCGGGTGGTCCTAGGTTGATTTAGGTTTTTAGTTATATATATAGATATTTTCTTATAATCCTTATTAGATACCTTGTTGACAAGTGCAGCATTGGGGCTCAGGCTCAGCGTTGACAACTGGCGCGTATCCATAGTTGTTCTGCGCATTTTGCGGGGGTGGTGGCTCGTTTCCGTACGATCCGGCACCGGCACCGCCACCGATTCCTGAAAAGAATCACAGGTTTATTAATTATTCCTCATGGTTGCTAGAATAAGAGCTATTCTTAATCTAAAGCTCACCACCATCGGGCGCCCATCGTCCGAATTTCCACTCTCTTTTTGCACGTGGTTGATCCACCGAGTGCACAGAGGACCAGAGATCACGAGAACGGAGCTGAAAGGAGTCTTCAGTAATTGAAGAATCTACAAAATTTCGTACCTGACAGTATTCGGTATCGCGCATCACTTGTGATTGAAGATGCATCACGTAGTTGTACGCCAATGGGATTAACAAAGCTGCGGTAAGCATTGCTGTTGATGAGACAGCGACCGCGCAAAAGGCTAAGCGACGAGCGCGACTAGATTTTCATCTTTAAAGGAATTCATTTAAGCAAACATACTTTTGATGCTCGGTTTCCATTTTCGGGTCCATGATCATGGAGTGGTTTGGAGCTGGGTGCGAGCTCTGATGGAGAAAGGTTTATATAGGAAGGGGTGGCACCATTTTAGAGAAAAGAGATTGGTGTGATAAGGGGTGAAGGAGTGGATGGACCGGTCTCATTCTAGATGAGATCTTCTTTGATATTTGGGGGAGAGGAGATCGAGAAAGACAGGTCAAGGATGGATCTCGATCTACCATCCATTTCTATCCCGATATGCAAATGTTGCAAAGGCTTCAAGGGAATAAGATAGATCTAATGGGTGTAGACAAAGGTTTTTAGGATAAGATTTAACCAAGAACAGTTTTGATGACTTTAATTCTTTTTGAAGTTTAAAGCTTCATGAACTTTAATCATTTCCATACAGATTTCATGTCCTATAGAACTTTAGATCTAAAGTATTGTCAACTTTTGACTATTATTAGGTTGCTGAATTGAAAACTGTGGGACTTTGAACTAAAATTTATTCAACATAAAAGCATAAATTCATTCCAAATAATTTCCATTATTATTGACGACTTCTGACGACTTACAGGCAATTTGCGGATTCCTCTTTCGTAGTAGGATTTTGGTTTGTGTGCAAGACAAGTGTGAGACTCAAAAATCGAGGACTGGAGATGATCTCCAATCTCCAATCACTAGATTTCGAGGATTCTGTGGATTCCGAAGATGAGAGGTTTTTCAATCAATTCAATTCATCTACTCAAAGATTTTTAGCGTTTTTCAATCAGATTCTCGTCGATTCATCGAAACGGAAAGATTCGAAAGAGCTAGACGGTTAAATTTCAACGAATTTTGAGGACTTTAATTTTCTTTAGGCGTGGTTATCGTGGGAATCGAGGGAATTTCCGAATACGAAGTGAATACGTCTGAATACGAAGTGAGTTTTCAGAACGTATGATGCTTACATTCATTCAGGGATTTAACTATCTTATCTATTGGGTTGGTGAATTGAAAACTGCGGGACTTTGAACTAAAATTTATTCAACATTAAACCATAAATTCATTCCAAATAATTTTCATTATTATTGACGACTTCTGACGACTTACAGGCAATTTGCGGATTCCTCTTTCGTAGTAGGATTTTGGTTTGTGTGTGAGACAAGTGTGAGCCTCAAAAATGGAGGACTGGAGATGTCCCAGTTTGAGCACTTTCTTTAAAAGAAACCCATTTTGGTGTCAATAGAAAAATTGTAGAGAATCAAAAATTAGGCTTATAGCCAAATTTCCAAAAAGATATACTTAGTAGTTTCGCTTAAAAATGCAAGTTTTGTGAAAATTCGTAAATTTGGCATTTCTTGAAAACCAGTTTTTGAATCGTTCTGAAAATTTGGATATAAGCTTCATTTTTGATTCTCTACAGCTTTTCCATTGACACCAAAATGGGTTTCTTTTGAAGAAAGCGCTCAAACTGTCACATATGACAATAGCCGGCAGTTTTCAATTCACCAATCCAATACATAGCTATGCACAACTTATATTGTTATCGTTAAGCTTTATTAGGTTTAGATTTGAACATTGAAAACAAACATTGAAAGATTTATGGGAAATTATTAGAGTACTCGTATAGTTGAGAGAAATTGCACATAAGAAAAGAAAAAGGGAAAGATCTGGTTGATATGGAAATATGGATTGATTGTTAAAAGAATAGTCATCACAAAATGAATGAAATCTCATCTTTGTTTAAGTGAAGAAATTCTTTCGATAGCAACTCTCGATGAAGTGGGTGATCTCTGCACATGTGTACTGGAAATTTAAGTATTTCTTTTTGGCTGAAATTTGGCTAAAGAATTTAGCAAGCAAGTTTAGAAGCAAATTCTAAAGCTACAAGTGTTTGTTTGTTTGTTCTAAAGCTAAAGAACGGGTCTGCTATCACCAATCTTCTAATCAAATCTATAATAAAGTAAAGAATTTGGAACTGGGCAAAGTGGACACTTTGTGACCCAGAAAGGTCAGGCTTAGCTAGCTTAGCTTCTGATCTGGTCTAGATCCGGAAAAATTGGTTTTGGAGGATTGAAAACAAAGCAACAGCTCTACTATTGCAGATCTGTTGATCAAAAACACTCACATTTGGAACGAAACTCCTGAGAACACCGCAGTTTGACTTCGAGAAGCCGACAACATCCACGATTCCTGCATTTTATTTTGAGTTTTTATCTTTTGCACAATGATTTATATTCCTGAATCTCTTCTTTACCTGCTCTTGTTCTTATTTTCTTTAAAACTCACCCCAATCACCAGCCATTTGTTTCATTTTATTGCAATTCTCTGGGGTTGACTCCTCCAGACTCGGCCCGGTTCCCATTGGGATTTGCGGATTACTGTAAATATTGTTATCAATTAAATTTTTTGAAATAGTCAACTGTGTTGTTTGTCGCAATGTTGGAGTCACTCGTTGAGGACTAGGTGCTATCCTGGAAAAGAAAGAATAACAAGAGTTGGAGATTTCTTGAAGATCTTTTGAATTCTTGAATCTAATAAACTTTTGAAATTGACACTTTATGGTCTAAGAATTGAAAAGAATAAATATTTCTTGAGTTCATAAACTTACGGTATTGGCTGGATGGGTAAAGCGGTGACTTGTGGTCGAGGTGAGGGAAAGACTCGCTCACCCCGTCGAACAGATCGATGATTTGGATTGCTGAATAAGATGTTATCGTTCTTCTCAGAAATCCGGGTTATTTTAAGTACTTGGTTTTAGGTTTTGAATGGAACCCATTGCCTATTCATTAACCCATTAAAAACTTGTCTAAACCACTTAACTGATCACTTAAATAGTGACCAAGTCACTTCAGCTGAAGAAATCTCTTATTTTTTGCCTGAAGCCCGCTCTGATCTATTTTAAGTACTTGATTTTAGGTTTTGAATGGAACCCATTGCCTATTCAGGAACCTCATTAAAAACTTGTCTAAAGGCTGACCACTTAAAAAGTGAGTCAAGTCACTCCAAGTCACTTCAGCTGAAGAAATCTCTCATTTTTTTGCCTGAAATTCGATCATGTGGCTAATTAATGAAGTGAAGATATCGTAATTAAAATAACTATTTTTGTCGTAGAGTTTTATGTTTAGAATATGTAATATATCGCATTTCTGATATTTTAGCTTCTGTCCAATGAGTCGTACGAGGAGTTCTTGAAAGATTTCGATATTTACATCGCTCTAATGTGGAACCCTGATGGCTATAAATTCAGTCAAACTAAAGAAAGACCTGAAGCCCACTCTGATTTTTATTTTTGTTGAAAACTTTTTGAAATCTAGTCAAGTTTATCAAAAAATTTGGGAAGAATTCATAGCTTCGTTTTTGAGAAATCACCTTGCAAACTTTTTCCACATCCACAATATATTCTCCAACTCTGGAATATCGCAAAACTTTTTTTTACCAAATAGCGAGCGATTACGTGGCCGCACAAAGAACATATCGCGATCACTTTACCTTTTCTTTCTTTCCAACCTAATAGAACAAAAGAATCACTGGTGATCGCGATATGTTCTTTGTGCGGCCGCGTAATCGCTCGCTATTTGGTAAAAAAAGTTTTGGGATATTCCAGAGTTGGAGAATATATTGTGGATGTGGAAAGGAAACGAATTGGCTTTGGGTTTTTGCATATTTTTCCGGTTATTTTCAGTCTTGACTATCTCGACAAATTTTGGTTTATCGGGATACCGAATTTGCTGTAAAAATGCAGTCAAATTTAGGGGGAAATTTATTCCTAGTCAAGTAATAAGTTCAGAGTTTAGAACTAAATTTAGGATTCGATTTATTTTCAAACTTTTGACCTAGTCTATATTTTGACACTTACGGTGTGACTCTGACAGGTAGAGCAGGCAACGGGAATTGCTGGATTGGGAAAGGTTGTTGTTGAGGACGATGATAGATTGGGGGATTTTGATGGAGATTGATTGGTGGAAGTGGGGAAAGTTGGGAAGGAGATGGGGAGGGGAATGACGATCGGATAGGGGGAGGAGGGAGGGATCGGTGGATGTTCTCATGGGAGAGGGGTAGGGTCGAGAGATGGCGACGAGGGTCGTCGGAGGCCTGAATTGTTATTGTAATTTGAGTATATCATAATGTGCTTTAGTACTGTAGTCTCGTAGTCTTTTCTTTCAAAAAACGTGGCTAACTTTCGGAAGCTGCTGTGGTCTTACGTTTGTTTTGCTCAGGCTGTGTACAAAGTGATAATTCAATCACTTTGTACTGTTCGCGAGCTTTCTAGGGTACAATAGAGTTTCTAGAGTTTTAGAAAGTTGACATATTTTAGATCAGATTTTAGATCAGATTTTAAATCTCTCACATAGTTAGGGCCATATCGCCTTGTTGGAGCCCGACGTCGTGCGATGAATTGCTCGAAAGCAGGTACCAGAAAATCTTCTAAACAAGAAACAATGATTTTGATTTTGATTTTAAATTTGAATTCAAAATAAAATCAATTCCTTCTTCAGTCTCTCTTTCTCTTCTTTTGTTTAATAAGTTTCTTGTGTGTCCTTTTTTTTAAGGCTTAGGCTTAGGACATCTCCCGTTGTCACTTTTTAATGTTTACATGAAATTGATTTTCTCAGCAGTACTAAATATCCTAAGCCACTTAAAAATCCATTTTATTGTTTATTGCTTATTGCTTTGATCTATAAAATGAGTTTTTTTCTAGAGATTTCTAGAGATTTTTAGCGCGATTTGTTTTGTTTTGTTGTACGAACCTTGATACGGTGGATATCTTCTGCGGGATGGTGGTCGAGCTGGTTGTCGCCTCAATGGCTCCTCGTAATCGTCGTAGAAATCCTAAAAATTTACATATAAGGTTATCAGATTCAATTACGATATTAAGTTTATGCAAAAGCTTTACAACAAAGTACGATCAAGGCTCGGTAAATTGGAAAATATTATCCAAATTTTTGCATTAAATAACAATGGAATACATAAACCTAAGCTTAACTATAAAATCGATCGCATAAAATAATAGGTTGATGCATAAGTCTTTTCGTTTTTTTCGTACTTCTGTTAAAAAGTAACAAATTCACCAATTAATCTATAGTTTGCTCTATAAAAAAAGTGTTTTTTGTTCAATTTGCATCTTTTTAAATGAATTTCGGTTCACTTTCAAGCAAATTCGAGAGTGAAAAACGCCTTTTTCGTAAAAATCTATAAAAAACTCTACGGAAAAATTGGCTGAATGAATTTCTCTGAAATTTTGGCGAAATATCAAACGTTTTTTTTCTCTATCTTTTATCTATTGACACGAAGATAGGTTTTCTTTAGCTAAGGTGTCTAAACCGCATTATCGAGTTAGCCCTTTTTGACTACCCGACTTCATACTTTCAAGAAAATCCAGGCATTAAATATTTTTAAACCCGTTTTATGTTATTTTGCAGAAAATATTGGTTTTTCTAATGAATCAACCGTAGTTTAATTGGTGCATTTGTTGGCTTGAAACGGCAGACGAAAAGGAACAAAAACACTTATGCATCAACCTAATAGATAAATTACGATAAAAATAGAATAGTATATAGTTATAGATCAGATAGTTAAATCCCTGAATGAATGTAAGCATCATACGCTCTTAAAACTCACTTCGTATTCAGACGCTCGTCGGAAATTCCCTCGATTCCCACGATAACCACGCCTAAAGAAAATTAAAGTCATCAAAATTCATTTAAATTTAACCGTCTAGCTCTTTCGAATCTTTCCGTTTCGATGAATCGACGAGAATCTGATTGAAAAGCGCTGAAAATCTTTGAGTAGATGAATTGAATTGATTGAAAAACCTCTCATCATCGGAATCCACAGAATCCTCGAAATCCAGTGATTGGCGATCATCAGATTCATCTTTCTCCTCTTCATCATGATGAAGATTTCTCTGAAAAAGGTTGAATATCTTTTATCAATCACTATTTCAAACATGTTTTGTTTGTGATCGAATAGGATTTGTCGGCTTTTTGCTGAAATTTGATTCATGTCGTCGGATTTCAATTTGGGATTGATCCTCATCGAAATCACTTGATTCCTCATTTCGATTGTTAAACGATTGATGATTTTTTGAAAATTTCATTCCACCAACTTGCATTCGATTCTAGAAATCAATGAGCTATATAAATAGATATTTTTATAGATAGATCTTGTTATAAATAGATATTTTTATCAATAAGCTTATATATTTCCTTCTGTATTTCGTGCTTAAATCGAAACGCATCCTTTCTAATGCACTCTAATGATTCATTTTGTTTGTTTATAGTATAAAATCATTGCTCCAGTGTGCCAGAAAAGATGCGTTTATCTATTTCGAGCACAAAGTACAATAGGCTACTAAAATTAAGCTAATTTATGCAATCTGGCGGTTTGATTACAGTAGTTTTAAGTAATCTTTTAGAAAACGTGCTCTAAAAATAAAAACTTTAACAATAGCAACTACTTTAAACCTTGTTGGGACTTTTTGTTGGGAAAAGAAAAGTCGTAGTTGATTGAGTGCTTGGTGTTCTCGTTGATTCGAGAGATTTTATCTCATCAACATCTCTTATTGTCGAAGTTTGAGTTGTCGTCTTTGGAATGAAAAGATTCGTCGATCTTGCTGCCACTTCTGTTGTCACCTTTTCCCCAAACATCTAAACTCTTTCATTTGAAGGCAACAATTCGAACAACTTCATTAGGTATCGGTGTCTCCTTGTTTGTATTTCTTTCCGGTATTATTGTCGTTGCCAATTCTTCTTCCAGAGTTTCCAAAAGTTCTCGTTCCCATGGGCCCAATTCAGTCATTTCTTTTGGTGCTTCCTGGAATATTAAGCTTTTCAGAAAGTCTTTTAGTTTCTTTTGTTATAAAAAAACAAATTCACCAATTAACCTATAATTTCCTCTCAATAAAAAGTGTTTATTGGTCAATTTTCGAAGTAGCTGACTGAATGAATTTCTCTGAAAATTTAACGATATACTAAACTTTTTATGCTCTATCTTTTATCTATTAACATTCAACTTTTTATGCTCTATCTTTTATCTATTGAAATCCAAGAGAAACTCAGCGTAGGAAAGATTTCTCATCACTAATTCCCTATTCAACTCACAAGCATTTTCACTCCATGTTGTTGCGGTGGATGGAATTTCTTTCGGAACACTGTCTGCGTTTCTTTATTCTTCAACTGAAATGAATCTATTTTACCGTAAATCTCTCCCCATTTTACCTCTCCTTTTTGAAACTTTTGAGCTCTAATATATTCTGAAAAAAGTGATGATGGAGTGTCAGAGAATTGAGAGGATTCAAAACGGGGATTTGTTGATTGAACCTCTTTAGCTCCTTCATCAAGAATATTCCCGAATGAATCGACTGGAACCCATTCTTCAACACATCGAAATCTAGATAGAAATGAGATCAAAATGATTAGATATTCAGTCTTCAGCTTGAAGCTATTAAGAGCTAGAAGCTAGTAACAGCTTGAAGCTATTAACAGCTAGAAGTTATTAACAGCTTGAAGCTAGTAACAGCTTGAAGCTATTAACATCAGCATAAAGATGTTCAGCTATCGATATCTGGTTCACCTTCTCACTCCTCCATTCAGAATTGCACTTTTTCGATCGTAGTGAAGCTCATCAGCAATTGTTAAAGAAAAAATAAATGAAAATAGAGAAATGGAGAGCCTCGAGGGCCTCATTGAAATGAGAAGTGATTGATTTGATTGGAATGAGCTTTGATTCAAATAATCCCTCGACTGCTACTCATTTGATACTCGAAAAGAAATCTGAAAGAATTATAGAAAACTCTAGAAAAGGTCATTTTTGAAATTAAAGCTAGAGAAAAGCTTTTTTTGCATTAAACTGGCGACAAATCCTGATAGAATCGAGAGACAAAAAAAACTCTGAAATGGGATCGCATTGTTCTCTCAATTTAAATGAAGAAATGAAGCAATAAGATGTAGAATTTTTGGCAAAACTACAGGTAAAGTTGAATTACGGCTATAGAACAAAACATTATTTCAAAAAAAAAAAAAAGGTTATTCAAAGAATCATTGAGCAATAAGGATAAGGCATAAATAAGGCATAAATATACAAGGATAAGGCATAAATATTCAAGGAGATTTTCGAAAGGGGAAAACCGGTTAAATTACGAGATTGAAAAAGGAAATGACCAATGAAAAAAAAAAGAGGGAAAAGAGTGAAATTCCCCGTAAAATTGAGGGATTTGAGTGAAGATTTCCGGAAGAAGAAGAAGAAAAGAAATCATTTTCGGATTTAAACTTTCGAATACTAGAATGTTTAACTACAGGGTGATCAAGAATTACCGCAATAGCGTCATATTTTATGTTATGAGCCCCATTTCACTTTTTGCTTACCTGTTTTTATGGCTTTTGGTGTATTTTTCTTATTTTATGGTATGATTACTAACTTTGAATACATTAGTATCGTTGTTATTCATTACATACATTACATTCATTATTCATTATTTATTACATACAATACATTCAATGTATGCTTGTTTTCAGGAATGGTGAAAGCGTCTCCACATCGACAATCGATCCTTGAGCTCAAGCGGCAGCGTGTTCAGGCGAGCGAGATCTGAGATCTCAAAGCGCCTGAATGTCCACAGAAGCCTCGTTTCTCGAACCATTCAACGTTATGAAACTCTGGGCAGAGTTTCTGATCGCCCTGGAAGAGGTGCAAAACGAACAGAATGTAGAATCCATTTCGGCTAAAGAGTTTTCTAAAATACACTTTGAAAACTACTGTAATCAATCAGTTTTCGTGGGAGTGGGACAAATGCTATCTTTTTTTTTGCGCACCCGGACATTTGCGCACCTTTTTTCGCGTTTTAAAAAAGCTCTAAAAGCTAATATTAAGCAATTTCTATTCCAAATGTTGTTTTTTTAGGTAATTTGAGGGTGTCGAATTCAAATTTTGACATAACAGAGCGTGTGGAACCAATTTGAAAAACAAAACGGCTAGGTCAAATTACAGAAAATTTGTTTGATTTTTCTTGTAATTTGTATACCTGCCGTTCTGTCTTTCCCCCCGCTTCCACAAGCTCTGATATGTCAAAATTTCGATTCTACGCCCTCAAATTACCTAGAAAAAAAACTTTTGGAATAGAAATTGGTTAATATTAGCTTTTAGAGCTTTTTTAAAACGCGAAAAAAGGTGCGCTAATGGGCTAAGTGCGGAAAAAAAGGTGCGCAAATGTCCGGGTGCGCAAAAAAAAGATAGCATTTGTCCCACTCCCGTTTTCGTTGATTAAATCCATAATTTTGATCAAATTCGATCAGGAATTACAAGGCTCAATCAATGAAACGAAAAATTAGATGATTGAATGAAAATTGGTAGCTTGATAACGGTGGTTTTCTAGAATAAGTGTATTTTAGGAAAACGCATTAGTCGAGTTAAGCTAAAAGTTGAAAAGTGATCGTTTTGAATTTAGAAAAGGATTTAAGTGAGGGAACTTGCTTGCACAAAAAAAACGACTCTAATTAGCTCAGTTTTGTGGATTTGATCAGATGTGTTTCTTTCTTTTCTTTCTTTTCTTTCTTTTCTTTCAATTCTTGTTTCAATTTCGTTTTCAACTTGAATGGTGAGAAAGCCAAAAAAAAAAAGTGGTTGAAGTTTGAGGCATTTTTAGATTAAATGTATCTAGAACTATTTAACCTAATGAGATGAGATTTTAAAAAACAATATTAATATCAAAATCCACGGCTTTGTCCGAGGTTTTTCAACTTATTCTTTTTGTAGTTTCATTTGTAGAAAGTTTTATCGAAATATAGCAATTTTAGGCTTTCAAATGATGACTAAATAGAGGTTGAATCAACCGAATCGACTAAGGAATTTCGAGATTTGGAGAAAATTCAGAGAAAAGCCTCGCAAGTTAGATCATAATTTTCTATACAACACCTGTTTACATAGGGATTTTATTTTACATTGTAAATAAATGATAAGAAGATAGTCAACTATAAATTTTGTACCCCGGGATCGGGAATCGATTGGAGCTCTTGATTTTATTGAGTTTTTCGATGTAATTCAATGAAACAAATAACAAATTCTGCTT
Organism: Mesorhabditis belari; assembly: GCA_958450365.1. Lineage (NCBI taxonomy): Eukaryota > Metazoa > Nematoda > Chromadorea > Rhabditida > Rhabditidae > Mesorhabditis > Mesorhabditis belari. The sequence continues at coordinate 1,131,180 of CAUEEP010000727.1, read as the reverse complement.
TTGGAGTAAAGTAAAGAAAATCAAAAAGACATTTGAAAAAGACGTAACGGAGAAAAACTCTCAAAGCTTTAGAAATGGTGAAGAGAAATCAAAAATGAAAGCAAAAGGGTCGGCTGTCGAAGCGAAGCCGAACCCTTTCGACTTGAAGTTTAACCGACAGAAGCATAACGTATGGTTTTGGACGAGCTTTGGTTGGATTGAGGTGTTGTAAACAGGTGTTGTATAGATGGTTGGATTGAGTTTTTCGATGTCATTCAATAGTATAGTATTCAATGAAACAAATAATAAATTCTGCTTTTGGAATAAAGTAAAAAAAATCAAAATCTAGATTTAAGTGAAAGAGAATAACTTGAAATGAAAGGAATTCCACGAAAGGAAATGGGTTTTAAGAGGAAAAAAAAACCATTCTTGCATATAGGAGATGAGGATGGAATTAGAATTGGAATAATTGGAATGAAATAAAAGATTGGCGAGAAATGGGGATGAAATTCAAGGAAACTGATGTGATTTGAGGGAAAAGAAAGAAAATTTGAATGGAAAACAATTAAAGATTCGAGAGTTTATGGGGTCACCACGGAGTTTTACTTTAGACAAGGAAAAAAAAGTAACTCATTTGAAAGAAGAAAGAAGGAAAGAGTTCGATTTTACTTTGTAAAGATATTGAAAACAATCTTGAGAGTGTTTTCTACAATGTGCCAGCTTTTTGAAAGCTTTCGAAAGCTAGCTTTATCCAACCTATCTCCATTTCAACTGATTCAACTGATTACAAAGACTAAGATTGAGATTGAGACAAGATTACAGTAACTTTAACATGTTTTAGAAAACGGATTACTTGAAAGACTGTACATTTAGATCGTCACCAAATAGTGCCAAGTAATTTCGGTTTTCTCTACAGTAATCTATTCATAGCTATTAGATTTTAAAACAAGAAGAAACAAAGAATTATTTGAAAGACAATGGATAACAAGATTTAGCCAGATACAATAGTCTAGATAGGTATAAGTACTATAAGTACTACTGTGTGACATGGGTACACGGATTCTATCTCTTCATTTTGCTTGCACCCAAAACGTTCACAAAGTCGCATATTGGTTGAAATAACACGTCAAATACCCCGCCAAATAAAAATTACATGTGAAACTTGCTGGGATAGGATCTATGAGTACAGCGTGGTACAGTAATCCAGACAGACAGACAGACAGATAGAAAGACAGGCAGACAGGCAGACAGACAGACAGACAGACAGTAATCTAGACAATACGGTATGTAAGATATGTTCACAAAAGCCATCAGAATTCTATCTACAGTATTGGACAATGAAATATCATATTTGAAAAACGATCGCCACTTTCGCACGTCTGTAACTCCCTTGTCTTTGAGTTTAAACTATTAGTGTTCTACATTTTCTGAAAGCTCTTTTCAAGGGCTACACAATGGTAATATTAATATTTAGAAATACGGTAAAAAAAAGGGAGTTACAGACGCGCGAAAGTGACGATCTTTTTTTAAATATGATATTTCATTGTCCAGTAGTGTATCTATGCTTTGGTTCATTTTCCAATATAAGAAGTTCAGATCAATTTTGTGCAAGAAATTCAAGTGTTCTTTTGAAGAGTGTAGTTGCAAAGGAGAAAAAAAGTGAACGTGTTCTTTCAAATTCTCTTAAACGTCATCGATCAGATGGTTGTAAAAAAGGGAAAAAAGATTGAAGAGATCATTAGAAAAGACCGGTGTTCATCTGATGGAAAAAGGGGAAAAGAGGTGATCTCAAGTGGAGAAGAGATTGAGGAATGGACAATCAACCTCTGTTCAATATCTAGATATAGGTCAAATGATTACAATGAAATCGAAATGGAAACATTCTCAAGTACATATTCTTGGAAACTTTCACGTTTTTGTAGAACTGTGGTGTTGCCATTTAGAGAAAACGTGATTTATGACATCTTTAGACATCTTTAGACTAATTTCCATACAAATTCATATATAGAGGACTTTGAGTAGCACAATGGTTTAATAGGATGTAGAATTTGTAACAAAATACAGCTAAATTAAAGCTAAATTAAAGCTAAATTAAAGCTAAATTAAAGCTAAATTTAAGCTAAGGATTTAAGCTTTCCTCAGCTAGGAACTCGGCTTTAATTTATGCAGGGTGACCAAGAATTACCGCAACAACTTTTTGGAAGAGTATCTGGGAAATGTCTAATTTATTTCAAAAGTGGCAAGTGTTATGCAGAGAATTGTAGGCCTAATTCTCGGCAACATTTATCTACCAAAAACATCCCGATTGGACTTATACAACTCATTTAACAAGCGCTTGAATGAGCGCTAGTCGACATCTCTCCGGCGAATCTGTCATTTGGCCACTTTTCAATGTAGCAATGTAGAATTGGCAAATTAACAAAAGAATATAAAGACGAATACTTGAAGAAAAATATTTAGGAAAATGAAATAATGCTTGAATTAACGCGAATTTGGATGCAAGACGCGCAATTAATAGATTTACTTTATGGCATTGCCGACAAAAATTTGCATATGCTTCAATTTGCTCAAGCTTCAATGAACTGAAGAGTGGAAAGAAATGAAGATGGATGAGTAAGGAAAGGAGAAAAACTTGTTGTGCAAAAAAAGAAAATGACAGTGAAAGAATTGAAGATTCTTGAAAGAAATTGAATAAATTGATGGGTGAATGAACAAAATTGGGCTGTGATTCAGCAATTGCTTTGAAAGTAAGTGAAGAAGTTGGATTGGATTTTAGATCTGTAAAAGTTAAAGTTTTAAAAAACAATGCCTAAACTCTTTAAAAAGTTAACTTTTAAAAGTTATCATAATCTTGTCTGTTTTTTAATCGAGTCTAATAAAGAACGAGTTTTTGAAGAATATTAAAAAGATGAAAGTGATAAACAAACGAGTTCTAGTTGACTCTGGTAGAATAAAAGTTAAAAATTAAATCTTGTTCAAAGAGAACTAGATGGAAAATGAATACGAGAAAGAAGAGGATTGACCGGTTCATCCCTAAATCTTCCGATGGCCAAAGCTCGAAACCCTCTTTTTACTAGGGATTGTCAAAGGATGAGAGGCAAGCAATTATTGAGATGAGCTCTATTCTTTCTTTCTTCCTTTCTTTCTTTCTTTTCCTTCCAAAAGATGTCATTCATCCTTTTCTTGAACTAGTCCTCTCTTCTTTTTCTAAGACCTTTGACCGTTCCTTCTTTCAAATCCATCTTCAAAAGCAAGAGCAAAGTCTCCTCCTCGAATTTCAAAGACTTTTCTTCACTCAATTTACTTTCCTACATTTCTCAAATGAAAGATTTGAAAGAAAGACGAAAAGATCACCTAAGATCGAGTCAATTGTTGGCTCAATTTATAGTAAAGTAAATAATAGCAATGATAGATCGACAGAACTACATATTATAAGCAGATTTCCAGCTATAGACATATAGCATTGTACGGTATCAGTACTGTAGATGGAGTACAGTGTCAGTATATTGTTGTAAGCTTCATATAGTACCGTAATGATTCTAATAGAAGCTCCAGGGATTCTATTTGTCAACTCGCCTCCAAACTGGACTTCTAATAGAGAGGAGGCTTTTATTTTTCATGCAAAATTAAGAAATTAAACAAATTTTCAAATCAAACAATCAAACAAACAGAGATTCCTAGTAACAGCCTCGTTCTCCAGCGCCAAGTGTCGCCCACCTCCTTTCAAATGTTTTGTTTTCTTGCTTGGCTTTCTTGCTTGGCTTTCTTGCTTGGCTTTCTTGCTTGGCTTTCTTGCTTGTCTTTCTTGCTTGGCTTTCTTGCTGCACAAGTTTTCTTCTTGTCCGGTTCATCATCACACGATCAACCCAATTCTTCTTTCTGCCGCAAGCATAGAAAAATCTTTGACGTATTTGCTAGCTTCCAATTTGAGCTTCATAGGCCTTTAAATAGACCTTGAGCTTTCGGGAAGAGTCGAGCGGTTTTTCGTCGTTCTCTTCACTTGAACAATCGTTCTTCGAACAATTGAGCGATCGTTTCCTCTCATCCACCTCATTCTCTGACCAGATCTAATCATCTTCGAAAAATCCCTACACTAATAAAAGTGCAAAATACCTATTTTTTGTTATGGTAATTTTTGGGTTACAGTATAAGCTCAAAATAAAAAAAGAGGCTCTTGTTAGAGTTTTTATGGTACTTACTGTATTGCAGTACTATATTCATAATTGACTATGAGACCTACAGTCTGTACTATCTCAGTTTAAAAAAGCTGGAGATAGTTAGAAATTTTGCTTGACTGTTAGACTGTATTTCCCTACAGTCAGTCTATAGTCCTATCAAGTACTAAGTTCCTTTTGTCTATGAACTTACAATGGAGTACAGTATCCACTGATTATCACAAGATAAAGCTCACAAGATAAAGCTCACTGAGCTCACTCACTCACAAGATAAAGCTCACTGGAGTACAGTATCCACTGATTCTCATCAAGAGGTTGAGTAGATTCATGAAAAAGTAAACTAACATTATCTTAGATGAATGTGTTAAATCGACAAGACTGGATATGTTTTGGAGTTGTTAATTGAGTAATTTAATAAACATTAAAACCTTTAGCACAAATCGGTCGACGATCACTCCTGCAGTATATTGGATCACTCCGCCAAAATATTCTTTTACAATTCAATTCACTTTTTTCCTTTTTTCTTCCTTTTGTAGCTCTTGAATGCAAGTGATGTTAGTTGGTTTTTGCCTGTGAAATGTTGTTTTCTTTATTCATTCCTCATTCCATTCAGCCATTACCCATTCCCCAATCCCCATTGTTGCCTTCTCATGTGAATTTCCTCGTTATTTTTTCAAATAACTTTATTTTCCATTTCTCCATTTGGTTTTTCATTTCGATCCACTATGATGAGTTTCATTGAAAAGAATTTTGTCAAGCAAAGTTTTGATTTATTTCTCATCAAATAAAATCAATCACAATGGTAAGGGTTCTCCATTTCTATCGAAGAATCCACCATGATGAGTTTCATTGAGAAGCTCGATTGTTGAGGCCAGCGCGCCGACACTCTCCCCCACCTGGAAATATGGAAGACTTTTTGAGCTCAGAGCTTTACTACTTTTGACTTAGATTTGCTGTAAACAAAGGATTACTGTAGACAAAAATATTACAAGATTACGGTAGCTCGGTAGCTGCTTTCTAAGAGCACCGCAATCTCAATATTCTTGATGTTTTTTTCAAAATATCCACCGAAATATCGGCGGCATCTGTCCCCATATCAGTTGAAACCCATCCTGGATGCAAAGTCACCACCAACAACTTCTCCGCTTTCAAATCTTCCGATAGAACTCGAGAGAATTGACTCAATCCAGCCTGGAACACTTTCATTTTCCATTTTCCATTTTCCATTTACCACCAAAATCCCCACCCACCTTGCTGACTTTATGTGGTAAATGCCCCAATTCTCCGCCCGATCCATAAACTGAACATTTCGTCAAAGATCCATAATCCGAGCCAATGTTGATAATTGCTGCATGAGAGGGAAGGAAATTCGCATCGCGTGGTAGGGCTTTTCGGAGGAGTGGCAGGAAATACTGAATGGTTGAAATGGATGGAGATTACTGTTTAATGTAGTCAAAGAGAATTGGGAACACCTATCTATCGGGATTACGCCAGAAAGCAAGCGGTTACGCGGCCGCACAAAGAACACCTCCGCAGTAATTTTTCTTTTCCTTTGTAGATTGCACAAGAAGATATTCAGCTGTTAATTTGTAGCCGGGGGTTTTCGAAGTCGCCGAATCGATTAGAGCTATTCATTTTATTGAAGCTACCAATAAGAACTCGGATTTTTCTCTAAACCTTTTCAATATTCTCACATGAGTGACGATGATCGGCGCCGTGACATTCGAGCGCATCACCTCGTCGATTTTCGCCCGATTCGGTGATTCGCTTAAAATTGAAATCTATTGCTCTATTGCTCAATCTTTTTTTCAATTACTGGAAATGATATTGAACCATTATAGCAGCATTGTTCACCAAAACATTCAATCCTTTCTCACCGACAACTTTTGAAATCTGAATTTGTTTGTTTGTTTTACAGTTTTTACAGTTTATCTTTATCCAGTATCTATTAGAGTTAAATTATCTTCAAGAAAGATTTTCTTTTAGCAACACCAAGACCTTAAACTCGTTCAGTATCGGTACTGGTAAAACCATTGAGCCAAGACTGACTGCATCTTTCCAAGATTGGATAACCAAACCTCTTCAACAGCTCCTTCAATCGATTGATCCGAAAGAATATCTAGAGCGATCACTTTTAGCCTCGGATCGCTGATTGAGGCCAAATTCTGGAAAAGGATTTATACTCTAAATAATAAAATCATCTACCGGTGCCCTATTTGGATCCCTGACTCCAGCAAATACGTGTTCCACTTCGGATCTTGCCAAGAATTCCTTCACCAATCCCAGCCCGATTCCCCGACTAGCGCCAGTGATGAGAATTGAACGGGGCCACATATCTGGATAATTTCTAAGATACTTTAAATGCTCATTGCCAGATATTGTCTTCATTATAGTAAAAATATTCAGTCTACAAGAGTTATCTTTAAAACTCTTTAACCTAAGTAAAGTTATTCAGTCAGTAAAGAAAAATGGATAAAAAATGGACTTTCAAAGTTTCAAAATAATCAAGAACAAAAAAGATTAGGTAATGAAAATCAAGAAAAGAAAATAAAAATAAACGAGTACAGAGATGAACAAAGAACTGATTGGGGGGGAAAATGACTGGGAAATATTGAGAAATGAAATGATCATTGATGTTCGGCCGCTCATGGGCATTAATCCGGTCGATGGGAAGGGGAGAGGACAGGGCACCTTATCACCCCCCGAAAATTTCTCTCTCTTTCCTAAAAATTCGTGCATAGACAGAAAGGGAAAAAAAACGAGAGTCGTGCCTTTTACTCTGACAAAAAACACATAAAAAGTGCCATTGATTTGACGAAAGTTTTTCTGCTAAACTTGATCATTGGACTAGTTGCTGTTTAAAGTTCGTCTGCTTTAGCTTCGGCTTTAGCTTCTGCTTTAGCTTCGGCTTTAGCTTCTGCTTTAGCTTCGGCTTTAGCTTCGGCTTTAGCTTCTGCTTTAGCTTCGGCTTTAGCTTCTGCTTTAGCTTCGGCTTTAGCTTCTCCTTCTCCAATGACAATGAGCAGTGAACATAGAACATCTTTCTCAATAGTAAATCAATTTCTAAACAATCTTCTAGGCTTTATTTTAATGAAGTTTAACTTCTTGTTATTCAATCCTTTTCACTTCATCGTTTTCCATAGATAAATTTGACTACAAAGTCCAATTTAAACATCTTTTTGTCACATCATATCTTGGATGACCATATCTGTTTGTATTCAACAAATTCAAACTCTATCTACCCAATTTTTCTCTTTATTTTTCTCTTCATTTTCATTTACTCTCAACTCTCCCATTTCTCCACTCAATCAATCATCATCTTGCATTTCGCCAAATTGTGCAAAAATAAGAGAATGATCTTTTTCTTTTTTCTTTTTCTTTTCTTTTTCTTTTCTTTTTCTTTTTTCTTTTTCTTTTTTCTTTTTCTTTTTTTCTTTTAACTCTCACACAATTATACATTCATTATCTAGGGAAAACAACAAATATTTCGTGTATTTAAACTTATATAAAACTTTTGAAAGAATAAGTACAAAAAGGTAAATGAAATAGAGTTCAGTCTTGAAATCAGCTCTTTGAAATTTGAAAGAATAACTTGTACTTAAAAACTTATAAAGTTTGAAAGAATAGCTTATACTTTTGTACTTGTAAAGAATAAGTACAAAAAGAAAAAGCCTAAACTTTTGTACTTGTAAAGAATAAGTACAAAAAGATAATAAATGAAATAGAGTTCAGTTTTGAAATCACCTTTTTATTTAAAGCTAAATCACCTAAACTCATCTACAGTTTTGTAACCGATCAAATTTCTTAAAGCTATCATAATCTTTCATGAATTCACATAGAATGAAGCCTGAAAGCAAAATTCTTTAGTACTCTTGCTTACGATAGTTTTTGGATCTTAGAAAACGAAAAAGAATCACATTTGAGAAAGCGCCTCTTTAAAAACTAATGAGCCAGAAGGGGTTTCTTTTCAATTTTTCGAGAGTACGCTCAAGAATTTGAGTGCTTCTGTGACAATATCTTTTCCAATATCGCTCACAATGAAATACAGAAATACAATATCGCTCTTTTCTTTTCTCACAGTCTTTTCTAATCGGTATCTTTAATTGGTCAGTCATTGTATTTCTATATTCTTTTTGTAAACCTTGATCTCTAACCGGTATCTTTAATTGGCCAGTCCTTGTATTTTTATATTCTTTTTGTAAACCTTGATCTCATCACCGTTCTCCTTCGTTTTCCCATTCTTTCTCGAAATTCTCTTATCATTTCAGCACTTTTTTTCGTTCTTTTTTCTCTTTCTCTTTGAAATTTGATTTCGATTTTTCTCTTTTCCCCACTCGATAGTTTTCTAAAGAAATTTTTGACAAAGAGATTCAAGTTTGAGCTTATTCGATAATCGATCTCGATAATTGATATCGATAATCTCTAATCATTATTGTTTAACTAACATAAAACCTTATTAGTTTCATATTTTAAAGAAAAATGATCGTTTTAGAAATTAATTTACTATAACTAGAGCTTTAAGTTGTTTAACTTTGTTTTAAAAAAAAAAAGTTTATTTCACTCACTAAATCTTTACGAGATTTAAAGAGTTTTGAAAAAAAAAACAAGAAAAAAAAGAGAATTGAGTCGTAAAAGAATATGTTGGTGGCAGATTTGTGCAGAGTAAAATGAACAATCCCAGTGAACAATGAACAGTGAACAATGAACAATCCCAGATTCTTTTGCTAAAGGCTTTTTTTAAGTTAAAAATTTCATCTCTTTATTTAGATTTGACAAAATTAATCGACTTTACTGTATTCACACTTTTAGATTTCTTAGATTTCTTAGCTTTCTTAGATTTCTTAGATTTCTTAGATTTCTTAGATTTCTTAGATTTCTTAGCTTTCTTAGCTTTCTTAGCTTTCTTAGCTTTCTTAGATTTCTCTTCTTTATATTAGAATTTTCATAGCCGACTCAAAATAGCCACTCTAAAATTCATGTAATTCATGTTTTTTCATTCTCATTTCCGTTTTGATGATTTATCTAAATAAATGAAATTTTTACCCTTTACTTCTAGTCATTGAACTTCCTGATTCTTTAAATTTCCTTTTCCTCAATTCCTATGCAATATCAATTCCTCTTGCGATGATTCACTCAGTTCCTTTTTGAGTGATTTCAAAATCTTCCCTTTTCTGCAAAAGGGACACATTGAGTGCTAAGGTTGTGACGCCAAAATGAGGTCAGAAAAAAAAGAAAAGCCTTTTTTTTGTTGTTCTTTTCACGTTTTATTATCGCTCAAACTTCCGATATTTCGCAAAGGAAAGGAAGGCCTTGGTCATTTGAGAGATTCTCTTTGAGAGATTCATTTGAGAGATTCTTTTTGAGAGAGTCATTTGAGAGATTCTTTTTAAGAAATCAATCAAGAATCAAATCTATTCAGTCTTTAGTTTTCTGAATATTCTTCTAGAGATTTCTCTCTTTTGCACTATTCAGTTTGATTTTGATTTTAATGAGAAAACTTTAGCCTTTCAAATGACATCAAATAGAGGTTGATTTGACTGACGAATCTGGAGAAAATTGAGAGAAAACTCAAGTCAGAACGCATTGTTTCTCTTCCAGTTTGGCTACTGTTTAAGTGAAACAATAGTTTAACGAGATGTAGAATTTTTACTAAAAATACAAAGACATAGAATTGGGGGGGGGGAAACTGTTCCCAAAAATTTGGGCACAAAGAACACAAAGAACTTGGGCATTTGGCATTGCGTGGTGTTCTTTGGGCCCAAAAAAACACCTCGTAACAAACCTTTTACATAAAGATTTGTTTTCTATTGTAAATGGTATAGAAAGAAGATTTTGAGATGTAAATTTGTAGTCAGGGATTTTCGCAATCGGTGAATCAACTGGGATTGTTCATTGTTCACTGTTCATTTTTCACTGGGATTGTGCATTTTACTGTTCGATCTTGTTTTCCCATTCAAAAACATTCATTTAAATGTTTCTTTCCATAGATATTTCGATTTGATTTCTATCAAATCGTCAAAAACTTTTCCTTTTCACATTTCTCTTGCCTACTTCATGAAAAATTGAGCAAAATCTGTTTTCTCTTCTCTCCTTCCTTTTCTCTCATTTTTCTCCATGATTTTCTTGTTTACCTTTACCATTTATTGATGTTTTCTCCCATTCACATGCAAGACTTTCGTTTGATCAAATCGATCTCTGCCTTTTGATTCCTTTTCTTATTTGCTTTCACCACTTGATCTAGTTTCATTTACCGTAATTATTCTAATAGAAGTATTCTAATAATGATGAGGTATTGCCGCGCAGTCTAACTTTACACATTCCGTTCTGCGCGCTGCTTTATGCTATAATGCGTGCTTGGATGTCAAACGATATCCCTTCTAATCTAGTATTTGCTTTTCTTATTTGATCTAGTTTCATTTACCATAATTATTCTAAAAGAAGTTCTAATAATGACGAGGTATTGCCGCGCAGTTCACATTCCGTTCTCAGCGCTGCTTTATGCTATAATGTGCGCTTGGATGTCAAACGATAGTCCTTCTAATCTAGTACTTTTTGATATCAAAGAGGTAATTGAGAAAAATCTGGAGGCTGAGAATAAAAATGATTTCATAAAACATCGGTAGACTACATGGTGCTTATCTCTCTAAATTTGCTTCCTTATCTCTCAAAATTTGAATAGAATAGAATAATTACGGTATTTGGGTCTTTAAAGTCTGATATGAACTGTTACAAATATTAGGATTATCCTATTTATTTATTGATTTGAGACTTTTGAGACTTTTCGATCAGAAAACCCGCTACAAAAACCCCATCAACTTAATGAAGAACAACATTTTTGAAAAAACTAATCGATAAAGTTTTGGAGAAGGGTTTAGAATAAAATTAAGCTACTCTCCGGTTTACTTTTGATAGAATGATCGAGTGAGAGCTATCGATATGGATGAGAACCATGTGACAGATCACTCTCCTCTCTCACACTCAAAAAAACCCCGATTCGCTTTTCTCTCATTTTCGATGAGTATTTCTGCATAACCATGATTCTCTCGCCCTTTTTGAGCTTTGTAATGACTATTGTAGTTCGTTCGTCCTTCGTCTTCCCTCTTTTTTCTTTCTGGATCCATTTCCAGCAATAGATCTGCTTATTTCCATCTTTTATCATCTAAATTGATCTGTTAAATGTATCAGCTTTTTAAGTCTTTAAAATATACATTGTTTTTTTCCTCTGAACCCTAATATTTAAGATTGTTCAATTCTTCGACAAAGTCAAGCAAAGCTTGAATTTTAAACTTAAACTTATTGCGGCTGTCTCTATTCATCGCAATATTGTTAGACTATTGAGATATCCCTGTCAGTCGTTCAGATATCTCTGTCAGTCTTCTCTCGAACTTCTCGAATCTCGAACTTCTCTCGAATTCTATTTGAAAACTTAACCTTGTATTTTCAGAAAACCTCTCTCCACATCTCTCCACATTCCCATTTTGATGTCGCAAGTGCGACAACAATTCATTATTGGTTTGATTTTCAATTTCTCAACTATTTTTGTTTATGGTAAAACCGTAAAATGCTAAAGTTTGATGATCTCGCAAAAATGAATCTTTTTCTCAGTTATATCAAAAGATCAGGGTCAGGATTTAGCGGATAAAATATTAAAATGATATTACAAAAAGAAAAGAGATATTCTTTTTATAAAATCAAAGATATCGACTTTTTAAATTCTCAGGAAATTATCAAAAATCATTTAAGATTCATCGGAGGGTTCATCGGACGAAGGACAAGGAGGATTGGGATCGCCGAGTGGAGGAGATGGAGTCATGTGTCGTGTTTGTGGACAACCCGGCGCACAAATGCATTATGGAGCGTTGGCGTGTGTCGGATGCAAGGGGTTGATATAGATAAACATATCCTATGCTATACCCACAGTTTAAGAATATAACGATTACCTTTATTACCTAGATAGATCCGCTGTAAATACTAGTTTTAACACTCCATAGAATCTAGAAGATTTCTGGCAAAAGGAAAAAGATTTGAGGTGTAAATTACTGGTTGATATTGTAGAAATCGTTTCTATTACTGAATAAGTTGAATGAGAGTTTAAATAAGATTTCATTTTCAGAAATTGTTCATGTTAGCTAGCTCAAATGAAAGCTAAACAAGTTTTTCAGCTAAAAATTCAGATTCTTTCGTCGAGCCTTGAAGAAAATCGATCAATTGGAGTGTCTTGGCTTGGGCACATGTCATATAACGAAAGGTTTGTGGACAAGAAAGTTTCAAGATTTTTGCTTTGATACTGAATTTTCATAAAAACTCTCTTGTTCTTGATTTAGACGAATCACTTTAGATGCTCGAACAAATTGTCGTAGTTGTCGCTTGAGAGCTTGCCTTGAAGCGGGAATGAATCCAGCTGCCGTGCGACCGGATCGAGATTTCACTGGAAAACAAAGAAAAAACAAGAAAACGCCGATAAGAGTTGAACCAAATCCGGTAAAAGATTTCAAGATTCAAGATTGAAGAAGATTGAAAGCGAAGAATTCTGTTGAACCGAAGAATTCTGTTGAACCGAAGAAGTATCATCCCAAAAATCCCCTTTAAAAAACTAGAATCAAATTTTCTAGGCCTCCGAAAGAATCCCATCAACGAGCGAGGAATGGGGTAAACGGCTATCGGTTGAAATGAGAACAATGCTGATGACATTGCTTAACCTTGAGACAAAGGTCAATTAACATCAAAATCAAAATCAAAATCAAAAAAACAAATCTTTTAGATCTCACGAGGTGACACGAATCAAGAGCTCTCGAATTTGTATCCATTGAAAGCAAAAACTTTGCGAGAACTTCTAGAAGATCCAGCGATACTTAAAGGGAAACGATCGGAGGTGAAAAAGTGAAAAAAATTAATTAAAAAAGGTATTCAGATGAGATACGAAAGAGATCGTTTATGTCGAAATGGGGAACTTTCACCGATCGCTTATCGGCGTTTGATAGCGGCAATTGATTGGGTCGAGTACTTGTCAGAGTTGTTACCAGAGAAATTATCGCTTGAAGATCGGGTAAGAGATCTTTAGAGAATAGATAAGAGAATTCTAGATGAGGGATTCTGTCTAAAATTGTAATCACAGAAATGCTTGATCATTCAAAATCTGAATTCAGATCGCCTTAGTGAAAGGCTCATTCCTCCCATTGTTGGTGTTCAAAGTGTCAGTGCGGACGGCGATGAACACCCAGAATCCAAACGTTCTATGCATGTGCAATTTCACGTACATTACGCGTGATGTCAGCAAACTCTACAATGACTGCTAGTCGGTTGATTTTCAATATAAAAAACAGATTCATAACTGATTTTTCTTTTCGTATCGTAAAATTGACTATATTCAACTATATTCTGTGCACTCTACGTTTGCAAGAGAACAAAGAACACACAAAATCTACTACCCTTAAACAGTTACAATTTTGCTTCTATCTTTCTATCTTCTATCTTCTATTAAAAAGCTTATCCATTTAGTCACTGGAATAATGGATTAGTGGATCGAGTCCTAGATGAACTCGTTGAACCATATCGACGAGTGGCGCTAAGAGAAGAAGAAATTGTTTGTCTCGCGTCGATTGTCGTCCTCAATCCATGTAAGTTGAAAAGATCCACAACATTAATCTAAACAATTTTCAGTGTACAAAGATCTATCAGAGAAAGCCTCGGACATGTTGATTGAGCTAAGGAATAAGATACAGGTTGGGAATGCTTTAAAAGAAGCGCAAGTTGGCTTATATTTTGAAATGTAATTTTTGATTAAAATGAAAACACTCAATACATTGAATAATGTGAACAAAAGCTTTTCCTATAGATAGAGTTATCAACCTAAGTTATCAACTAGATTCTATAAGCTCTAGCTCAGGCCAGAAGCAAGATCTATGGCTTCTGATAGACTCTGGGGCTTCTTGTAAGTCAAGCCAAGCCAAGCAAATGCAGAAGCTTTGTAATAACCCTGTTACGAGCCATCAGTAGTTAGACACGCCGGTCCTTTTATCAGTTTATAAAAGACCGAGCTTCGAACCCGCGACCTCTCGCTTACTGTGCTAGCGCTCCATCAATGAGCTACACCGACATGTGTCCTACCCTACTCAGTAATGATCCCTTCCAGGAATGCCTCTTCGCTGTGATCCGCGAGACTCGACCGGGTCAAAGCTCTGTCCATTATGGAAACATTCTCCTCTCTTTACCAACTGTTTCTGTAAGTCAACGATTTTCATCTACAAAAGCTCCATTTAGACTCTGGCCAACGAAATGTGCGAGAATCTCGTGTTCGCTCAAACATTCTCTTCTCAACCGCACATTCCGTTGATGAGTAATCTTTTTGGTTGTTTCCCCGTTGAACCTTTTGAAGAAGAACAAACGACTGAAGGGGTTAGAACGGTAAGAAACTTCGGAAACTTTGGAAACTTTGGAAAACATTTTCATTTCAATTTTAGTTGAGTTTATCTTCAACATCTTCCTCTTCGTCGACGATCTCGCCAAAAAAGAGTCTCTATGTGGATCGAGCTGTACAAACCGATCATCCATTGGCTGTAAGGGTGAGTCTAGATAGCTCTAAACTACAGTATGACTTAATAAAGAATTTCAGAAACGCCGTTTACCCGAATCGTGTAAATCACCCGTCGAGTCGGAACCCCGTAAAATGCCATTTTCTCTCCGCGAGGCACCAACCGATTACACGTTAGCCGAAATGTTCGACGATTTGGAACAAGTGAGAGCTAAAGAATACATTTATTCACACAAATAATGTGATACAAACAACACAAAAGCACAAGCCCTAAGCCAAAATATAGGAAGAAAGCTGGCAAAAATCTAGCCCGCGGGATTGAACCCTACCAACGGGATTGAACCCTACCAACGGGATTGAACCCTACCAACGGGATTGAACCCTACCAACGGGATTGAACCCTACCAACGGGATTGAACCCTACCAACGGGATTGAACCCTACCAACGGGATTGAACCCTACCAACGGGATTGAACCCTACCAACGGGATTGAACCCTACCAACGGGATTGACCTGCCGACTATGATACAGAACTATTAGCCACTCGGCTATTATTCCAATGAAAAAAATCCATTTTAGGAAGCCGGTTTGCTACCGTCAACTTCACAATCATCGGTGAAGATGAAAAGGAGAAAATTTCTATTGAAATATTTTTTAGATTCACGAGGAAGTGCGCCCTCGAGCCTCATCCCAGCCGACACAACCGGAAAATGTCGAGAAGAAACGATCGCGCTCCTATTTGGCTGTAAGTCAACAAAACTTTATTTAGAACTTTCTACAGTAGTGCCCTTTTCAGTTGTCCACTGTTCCGGGGATTTCTAAACGTCAAGATTTGCCAGTATACCCGGGGTATCCGCTCGACAATCGCTCTTGTCTTTACCGTACCTCGTCTCATCCGAATGCCCCGCTTTTGCTTCAGAATTCTGCACAATACCCGGTGATGGTGAGTATCTGTAATGTTTTTTGAAAAATTGGCTTGTTTGCCGAAAAGCCGTACTTGTTTGTTAGCCGTACTTGTTTGCTAGCCGTACTGTCAATTCTGAAAAACTTTATCTGATCATCGACTTGGTTAAGGACTTTAAAGTTTGATTTAGCTACCGTAATCGGTTAGTAAACGTTACAGTAAGCTAAATAGTCTCTACTGTAGTCGTATAGATTGCTAGAAGAGCGATTGATTTGGCTCTTTCCTCGTAATTTGAAGCTAGGAAGGATCAGGATAGCTTAAAGACCATGGCTTTAAGCAGATTACGATAGCTGCGGTAGAGCTACGGTAAAGTATCTTTCCCAGAAAACTTGGTAAACAAATCAAAAATAAAATGTCGGTTACAGAGATAAAAGTAATTTTCGTGAAAAGACTCTTCATTTATAAATGAACGATCGTTCCAGGCTGCACCCCCACCAAACAATCTCCATCCTTTCCATCAATCCACTCATCCACCTCCCATTCCACCAATGGATCTCCCCCCAGCGCCCCAATCTTCTCAATCATTCGTTCAATGGACTACCATCACCGAACCGTCCCTTCACCCCTTTAAACCCCCTCTACAACAATATTTTTCTCATCCACAATATCCTACTTCATAATAGCTTTCGTGAATTATGATTGCTTTTAAGCACAACCAATTGCTCATTCGTGGTCGCTCATTTGACTTTTCACTTTGACTTTACTGATTTTACTTTTCACTTTGACTTTTCACTTTCTGGGTATGTATTCAATTTCTGAATTGAACTATCAATTTAAATATTTTTTAAATTAAGATATAATTAAGATAAGATATTATCAAAATCGATATTTGCCTCATTTTGCCAGTGTAAATACAAGCTGCCAAAGTTCTTTTTGTTGTCGAGGAATAAATAATTTAGTTATATTTTTATTAAATATGAACATATGAGCATTTAGCAGCTAATAAAGCCAAAACTCATTCGATGAAATTCTGATGTGCAGTGGATAATGATGAGATGATAAGCCCAATATAAAGAAAATGAACAAGTATGATATACTTATGCTGTATAGTCATATCCATCAGAAATGCTTCATGGGTATAGGCCAATGGTGCCAAGCCAGACAAGGCAAAGTAAATCTAGATCCAAGGTCCAGATTTAGCCAAACCAAGTCCGCAGCAAAGCCAGCAGGACCTGGTCCGAGCTGGCTTTTCGAGATGGCTTTTTTTCTTTCTGGATCAGGCTTTTCTTGGGCCGGTCCAGAAAAATACTTCTGAAATAACCCTGATATCCAAATCCAAATATTAGGTTGAGGAAAAAGTAATGTCGCTTTTTGTCACAAAATTGTTTATTGCTAAAAACATAGACAAACGATCAATCAATGAGATATTCATCCATTATTATGGATGTCTTGTTCCCATCTTTGTCGCAAGTCCCTGATCGGATCCTCAAAAAAAATGGGGAGTTTTCGAGCCAAAATAAGTGTCGACTGCTTTTTTGATCTGTGCATGATCCTCAAACTTTTCGCCCATAAGAAAACTCTTCAACGACCAAAACAAAAAATAATCTGATGGGCCCAGGTCCGGACTATAAGTCGCGTGGGGCAGAAGTTTCCAACCAAGCTCGTCGATTTTTTGGTGAGTGATTTTTTGCAGCGTGAGGTTTTGCATTATCATGCAAAAATAGCACTTTTGATGTTTCAACGCCCAATTTCTTTAAAGCCTCGTTAACTCTCATCAACTGTTTTGAATAACGTTCAGCGGTGACAGTTTCACCAGGATTCAACAACTCATAATACTCTAAACCTTTTGTATTTCACCAACAGCAAAGCATAAGTTTCTTTCCATGAATACCGGGCTTTGAAGTTTGTTGTGGGGGTTGACCAAGAGAAAGCCACTGATTTTTGCGCTTCACATTCTCATATTGAATCCATGTTTTATCAGATGTTAGAATTCTTCCCCAAAAATCAGAGATTTGCCTTTTTGAAGCAGAGTAGAGCTAACGATAACACGAGTTGTTTTGTTGCCTTGAGTCAGTTCATGAGGAACCCATATTCCGCAGTGAATTGTTTTTTCTAACTGATGTAAGTGGTTGTCGATTGTTTTTTGGTCCATCCCAAATGTGTCCGCTAACTCACAAGTGGTAACGGTTGGATTGAGTTCAATGGCATCAAGCAAATTCTCATCTGAAATCTCCTGGGGCCGTCCAGACCGTTCCTCGTCTTGGAGACTTTCATTTCCATCTTTGAACCGCTGAAACCATCTTTGGCATTGTCTTTCGCTAATGCTGTCTTCCCCCAAAAACTTAATGATTGTCCGATGCGATTCAGCCGCGGATTTCCCTTGTTTAAAATCATACCACAAAGTCGAAACTTTTCGTCTTGCATTTTGTGCCTGAAAATATTGTTAAATTTGTAAAAGTTAAATATAATATGAAAGTATAGAATGTCTAGCTGATATCTGTTTGAAAAAATCGCATAAGCAAAGAACTGGAGAATTGCCAACAACGGGGAATTGAAAAGCGACATTACTTTTTCCTCAACCTAATATGAATCGATTGTTTCTTCTGGATCAACCAGAATCGATCCGGTCTTGGTTTTAGCCAGTCCAACTAGGTTCGTGATACCATTGGACCCTAGATTTGACCTAGACGACAGAAGAAACCCAGATACCAATGAATTGATTGGATATCTATCTATTGTTCTATCTATCTATCTATCTATATCTATTGTTTGAATAGGAAAAAACGTTTTGTTCTATGCTTGTTATTGTTTAGAGATCAAATAGAGGTTTAGACTTGAGATTGAACAGTGTTTTGAACAATGGTTCCAAGAAAATTGATTTCGTTCTCTTTTTATTGTTCTCTAAACTACACTCAAATCTGATCTTAATTTCGATTCCATCCCGTGAAAGGATTTGTTCGAATAAACTGTGTAGTTGGGGAAAGTGATTACTCACCTCTCTCAGCTCTTTTCAAATATCTTCACTTCTCAAGAATTTCTCTTTTCTTCCCGTTTCCATGGAAATCTTTGCCCTCCGTTGCCTTCATCCGTTTTGGACCATCTGAAGACACTTCGTTTCTCTTTCTCTTTCTCTTTCTTCACCGCACTCATCAATCTTCCCATTTTCCCTCTTTACAGTACATCTTGACGTCTACCGCCTTCCATTTTTACATCCCCATCATTTCCTTATCAACCCATTGATTTATGTTTAAATATATAAAATAATCTGTTTATCTAAACACCCACATTCTTGCAAAACATTATATAAACATTATTCTTGTACATAAGCTTGTTGCTGTAAAGATAAGTTGACTTGAGTTGGTCTGTAAAGATAAGTTGACTTGAGAACTGAATCCTCAAGTCAACTTATCTTTACAGACCTCAACTCAAGCCTTTATTCTTCTTTTATATTTGTTGCCTGACTTGTTTAGCTAAAGACTGTATAGTAAGAGATACTGTATAGTTTTGGTAACCTTTTCCAACAGTTCTTTGGAATAAAAACATTTACTAATAGACACTAAAAGACTGCTATTAAAGCTGCTTAGCTGCTATTAAAAGTCTGCTATTTAGTCTTGATTTTGTTTGTAATCTTTTCCAATTCCTTCCACAAGTGCATACTTTGGTTATCTAAGTAAGCTGTTCCTAGGCAAGACCTAGAATTCTGATCTAGCATTAGGTGACTTGTCTGGCTATTCTTTCGGAAATAGTTATGCCATTAGATATTTCTGCGAAAAGCTCTTTGCTTCAAATTCTTTGTTCCAGAAAACAAAGTTCCACAAAGCAGACCGAGAGCAAAAATTGGGTAATGGATCGTTTCCTTTTGTGTCGGCGGCCGGCCTTATCTAGAAGAAAGATTGAGTGTGGAATGGTAAAAGAGACAAGGAGAAGCCGGATCGGTGAATGAAAGGAGGAGAAGGGGAAAAGGGATCGCGAGCTCGGCCGGTCAGTGAGCAATGAGGAAGTCCATTCAAGGATTCATCCACCATTCAGTCAAGAACTTTGCCTGTCCATGTCTTTTTTTTCCTTTTCCTTTTCTCATTTCATGGGCTTGTTATCAGTTGTCGAGAGTCTTCTCCCGTCTCTCTCGCCTTCGCCTTTCCTTTCGAATGCGGGTTTATGCTGTCTCCACTCTACCGATCCATTGATATTTTGTCTATTTCATGTATCACTTGTTTTTTTCGCGTATTATTTCTGGTCTGTCAAAGTTTCAGCAATCAACCAACTTTTTCTTTTATATACAACCAACAATGGACGTCATTTTCTCATACTTGTAATATAATAAACATCAAAAAAACAGGTTCAGACGTGATTTTTGATCTTTTATTGATCTACTATCTTTTCTTATCTTTTTGGCTATACTTTTTGCGTGTTCTTGATGCCTGTTCTTTCTTATCTTTTCGCCTGTTCTTTTTACCCAGATCAATCAACTACATGTTCTATTTTTCTAGACTATTGAGTAACTTTTGACATCGTAAGACATCTTTTGTCATTGTAAGCATCTAATTTCTAATATCAAACCAGTACGCAGTCGTATTACAGTAGTAAAAGATAGTCGGCTGACAAGTTTTGTATATTTTATGTAAAACAATTGCTGCTATTAGTATTACGATGAACTTAGAAGGCAAATCTCTCGCTACAATTTGCTAGAGTAAAATGTTTTGATTGAATTTGATTCTTATTAAAGGTTTTAATTGAGGCCAAAGCTCTGTACGCTTGTTAACGGAAGATTTTTACTTTGGCAGACTGTAGTGAAGTATTGTAGTAGCCTACTGTAGCGCTTTAAACTTTACAGAATCTTTGGTTAAACTTTTAAGAACATAACATAGATCTTTTTCTGATTTTCAGTACTTCTCTTTGTATTTCTCTCTCTCATCCCCATTTCTCTGATCTCGCACCTCCAGACTCCCCCCTCTTTCCCACAAATTTTCTCTTCTCTCCGAAACGGTTCAACTCTCGAGAGCCAATCTCGAATCTTTGCAAATCTATCGACTTTTCAATTTCATGTCTTTTCCTTTCCCCCACCTGCCCGATCTTATTTACCCCCGCAAAAAAAGACGCACGGTTTGCTGAATGGCATCCATTTTAATTTATTGGCTAAATGTTTTACGCAGGACACTTATAAAGTAGTCAAATACTAGAAAAATGGCTGAATTGATGAGTATGATATAACAATTTGACTTTACTTTCAAAACTTTTCCATTTCTTGTACGATAAAATAAACCTCAGCTAACAAATTCTCTATCAAAACTAATCCCAGTATAACTTTCGAACTTTCAAAACTTTCAAAATCTACTATAAATTTCAAATCTCTTGTTATATTATAAGAACTATTTGATCTGGCATGGTCTTACTTTCAAAAAATATTCGTGATAAATCTCTGATACCGTATTTTCTGTAATAGTAGTGCGCACTACTATTTTTTTAAGCCCCCTCCAGCCTGCACTACTATTACAGACTGCACTACTATTATAGACTGCACTACTATTACAGAAAATACGGTAACAATTCTATCCAACCCATTCCAGCATAGACTAATTGGCATAAGTTTTTATAGTTTACAAACATTGAATTTCTCAACTGACCTCTCCTTTTCACTTACTTTGTCTTTTCATCAATAAAAATGACACCACTAGTCAGTCTCCCGTTATTTGCTTGTTTACTTAGCCATTCATTTGTGGAGACAACGAGAGGACTGGAAGAGACGCAAAATTCTCGAATTCTATCCGAAAAAGGGCAAAGAACAGCCTACAAAAAGAGTACTCGTTCATGTACGGCACAGCTTAAATCTTGTTCTCACGAGAATAGTTTCGCAAAAGGGGGGATAGTCGGGTGGTAACCGGGGATGAATTGATCGCTTGGCTTGTACAGGGCATCTCCGCCTTTCTCTTTCCATTTCCCTCTTCAGCTCACTCCGCACCCCCCGTTTCGTTCCCTCATTTTCACCAGCACTTTTTAAAATGAAAAGCCGATCATTCACACGTAGTTCTCCTTTTTTTTGTTATGAAGTTCATCAATATGACCGATAAGTTACAGTTTAGACTTTGATCTGAAGTCTTTTATGGCCTTACATACAGATCTTACTTTGATAAGCTGATCTGTGTCTTCTGTGATGGAAAAATCTTTGGATCTGGATCAAATCTGGATTTAATTAGCTTCAATCGATTGCTTGAACCCGATAAACCCCGGGTACAGATTTCCAGCTGAATATCTTCTTTTTGTGCCATTTACAAAGCAAAAGAAAAATCACTGGGGTGTTCTTTGTGCGACCGCGTAATCGCTCGTCGCCTGGCACACGTCCCCGATAGATAGGTTTCCTTTTTGGAATCAATAAAGGAAAAGGAGCGGGGAGCGACTGAGCCGACTCCTCTGCTTTTGCGTCAGCTATGCCGAACCACTGGAAAATCCCTCCCAAGATCCTCCCCAATCCCGGCCCCATTTTTGTCGTAAATTCCACATCCCGTCAAGCCATGACATTGCTTGAACATTAGCCAAATTGAGAGTGCAAGATGATCCGACTTGAGAGTTTTGTCTCTTGATTTCCTCAGGATTAATCGTAACTTATCTACAGCCAACTTTTTACTTTATCTGTTAGCTTGAATTCCTATTTCAACCAAGATTTGAAAATCACGTATACCTTGTCCTGTTTTGCTCAAAAAAATATCACTTTTTCGAGGCACAGTTTGAACATTTCATTTGAAAGCTTAATAACAAAGCTGACAGCTTTTTTCCATGAACGCATTTGAATCCTTTCATTTATCGGAAATCCTCTCTCCCATTTGACTCCAAAAATTTTGACTGTTGACATTTTTTTCAATTTTCAGTGAGCCTTTCCATTCTCGATTTCCGAAATTCTCCAGCTTTTCAAATTTCTGATTGATATCCTTCCAATTTCCAGGGAATAGATGATGAATCTTCCGCATGGATTGGGCAATGATCCCCTCCAACTACCGCAGCAACAACAACGGACAACGCATTCCCTTCAAATGCCTCCAGTCCCGCCTCTCCATTCCCATATGATGACTCATCCACATCAATCTCTCCACCAATCTCATCTGCAAACCGTGCACCTCCAATCACAACAACAACAACAACAACAGCCACAGCAACCACACTATCCGATTCTCTCGAATATCTCCAATTCCCATTCCAACCTCCCCACCTCTTCCTCATTCCGTTCCCATCTACAAGGCACTTCTCAAGACTCTCACCACTCTCGCCCACAACATTATTCATACGATACCCAAACGATGCACTACATGATGCCCCCGACCTCGATGATCACACAAAATGGAATGGGATTGGCACAAAATTTGCAGCAGAACTTGCAACAAAATCTGCAACAAAATTTGCAACAAAACTTGAGCCAAAATTTCCCGATGCCTCCAATCCTCAACCCGCCCCCGTCCTCCGTTCTTCACTCGTCAACCCTCCAACAATTAAACTCAATCCCCAGCTATCCGTCGCGTGAGCCGCCGACAACGAGAAACGATCGGTCTATTGTTAACTTAGATGTCCCAGTTTTACAGGTTTGTATCAAAATTATTGATCAGTACAGTAATCTAATAGTGGACTAATTGTCAGAGTTGTCAGTCAGTGCAACACTATCAAATCGATTTTCAGTCAATCCCCGGCCCGCCAACCTCGTCATCTTCTTCAAATCCCTCACCTCCCACCTCCTCTATCCCGCCATCAAATCCAATCCAAGAAACGAATCCTCCAAACGTGGCAAATCAATCCTCGTCCTCAATCACTGCATCATCTCAACCAATCATTAGCGGTGATCCGGCTGATGTGAAATGCCTCGTCTGTGGTGACTCCAATGCTCAGAATCATTATGGAACCGTGTGTTGTCCGTAAGTTTTAAAAATGATAACTAAATGAACTAAAAAATTCAGGAGTTGCAAGGGTTTCTTTCGTCGTTCTTATTTAGCTTCAAAAAATCTGGAGTGCTATCGTGGGAACTGTTGTGTGATTACGAAAAGTTTGAGAAATTTATTTATTTTGAAAAAAATTGAAAATAGGTACACGGAATAATTGTCGAGCGTGTCGATATAAGAAATGTCTTTCGGCTGGGATGAATCCAAATGGTTTGTGCTTAGAAATACACTCACAATTAGAGGAAATAGACTTTAAAGCAGAATAGAGGCTGAGTTAGTGAAGGTGAAGGGTATCACTCAGAGATTGAAACATTCAAGGCAATTTTGTCCCCTCCAACTCAAACAATCCATACAGCGACGACGGTCGAAACCCTGAGATTTACTTTTCTTTCCAACTGCACAGTTAAAGCTTAGACATTGAATACTTTACTTTTTTATAAACCCATAATCTAAAAACATTGTAAGTATTATATTAAACTTAAAGCTGATACTTTCACGGGTCTTCCCTTCACTCACCCTCGCTGTCACCGAATCACAAAACCAATGACATTCGGTCATCCATTCTTTGCACAACGTTTGGAAACAATTTCTAATCATCAAGTCGAACTGAATTTAAATTCAGAATTTGAATTGAGATTTTTGATTGAATCTAGAGAATAGAGCTTTAACAAACCTCAGCGACACTTTTTCGGGGTGGTGGTGGGACGATTGTATAAGAGAGAATCGAAGAAAGAATCGAGAATATGATAAGGAAATGGGCAAGGGGAAATCTCATCGCTGAAAATTTTTAGATTTAGATGTAAGAATTATACAAAATATGACAGGCTGTGACTAAAAGAAACAATTGTTGTTAAAAGAATAAAGGAAACATTTAGATCATGTTATGTATAAATTCTAGAAGGAATGACATAGATGAATTGAAATCTTTTTTGATTCGAATCTAAACTTGAGAAAGTTTCATATGCGTTATGATAAGGAATCTGGGAATAGGGATAATCGATGGATAGAAGAGATAAATGATAATGAATCTGAGAAGAGATATCTCTAATCTCTAATCTCTAATCATTCCATATATAAAAGTTGAAAAACTGGGGAGAAAGCTGCCATTTTAGGCTTTCCCTTTGCTTTTTTTTGGCTTTTGCTTTTGCTTTTGCTAATCTGCCTTGTTTTTTCGTCAACAACACTCTCATCCATTCATTTAGAGAAAGGGATTCGAAAGGAAAAGTGTTGAAGGAGAAAAACGGGTTCTTTAAAATAATGAAATGAACCTAAGCCACATTTCAATAATCATCTCACAATGTAAGAGGATTTTGGGAAGAGAGTTATGGGTGAATGGTGTGCAAACAATGGATTATGGTTGAGAAATTTTCGTTGCTGCAGTGAATACTTTGCAGACAAAATTGCGTCAAAAACTTGTAATAACAGCTTATGTAGATGTCAATTGTACAATAAGTACATTTACAAAAAAAATTCATTATAAAGAATTTCAGAGATTCGCCACAAATCGGAGCAAGGTGATGAACGAGGTGGAAGTCCACAAGAAGTGAAAGTGTTCATCGAAAATCATAGTGAAGCCTCTGGATCATCCACTGCACTCGCTTTGCCACCTGTAATTTCTGGAAATTTTACATATTTACTCTATAATCATTTCCCAGGCTCTTGCTCCGGCTGTTGACCCTCTTTTCATGAACACCGATGAGGCAAAGCTCCTTGCGAGCTTTTACGTGAATTTGGAAAGGTAAAAATTTGATTTCTATTCAAAATTTGATTTCAGCCTGCAAAAAGCCTTTCTATTCTTTTCAGATATTGTGACAATTCGGTTTTCAATGGCAATGAAATTGGGTCAGAGGAAGAGGAGTTTTTGATCAACTCAATGCTCGAATCATCAGTTGAGGATCTTCTCCTTAAAAGAAGCGCACAATGTCCACGATTTCCGGTTTGTTTCTAAAATGACAAGAAAACAAAAGGTAAACCGAGCATTTTCCTTTCACTGCTTTATTGTCTCTTTTCCCCGCTTGCGAGCGGTTGCGGTGTGGCCGAGTGGATAAAGTGCTTCTTTTCGAGTCGGAGGGATGCGGGTTCGACTCCCCGGAACGCACGATAAGGGCCCAACTGTCCAAAAATGACTGTTTGGGATAATTGCATGTGCAAGAATGTAGTGACGGCACGTGTTTCTCGTTCCAGAACTCTGGAATGGGGGTCAAAGGCTTCCCACATTTTTGTTTTTGAAAGATAACAATAGTACTAAACCTAAATTTAGCATACATACTGCTAAAATAAACACATTTTTTGCAGATAATCTGGAAGCCACATCAGATGATCGGCGGGAAATCTTTCAAACGTGTCTACGCGCGTTTGGTGGTGTTTTTCTGCGACTGGGTGAACCATATTCCGCTCTTCAAAAGTCTCTGTGTATCGGATAAGGTAAAAAAAGAAACGAGTTAAAGTAATACCACCAATTTCAGGTTCAACTATTCATCGCTCGACTTACCCAAGTCTTATTGCTCAATATGTGCTATCGAACGTACAAAGAGGGTTGCGGTGGACTGCTTCTAGGCACGGGATCGGTGTTTCCATTTGATAAAGCTCTTCGATCACAAATCGACGATGATCAGTGAGTTTTGATTGGATTTTCAATCAAAGGGAACCTAAGGGATTACAGTATCCAAATCCAAACTGATAAGTTGCTATTTAGAGTTTAAAGAGCTACAGGGGCAGTGCTTCTTAAACCAACCATCAAACAATAAAGTGTCAATGTTCATTTTCAATTCCAAATTTACATTCTCAACTTACCCTGGTCTCGAATGAGCCAATTACCATTCGATGCCTTGACACGTAGATTTCGAATTCATTTTTAAGTGATTCAAATTAACCGACGATCCTTTATGACGCAAATATTCGGAATCTACTTTTCAAGGCCGAATGGTACTTGACTTATTCGGGTTAGTTGAGAATGCTTCCTAGTAAGAACATGCTAAACTTACTGTATTTGGTTACGACATTAAGACCCTATCCGATTTGTTGACCTTTTCTACCGTAGTCCTTTTCTTACTAGATAAATGTCAATTTGTTTAAAAGATTTCAACTTCAAAACGATTCAGGGTTCGGAACATGTTCTCGCAAGTGGTCGACTCGGTGTTTGCCGATGTGATCTTTCCGATGAAAGATTTGGATATCAATGAGGATGAGTACTGTATGCTAAAGGCAACTCTATTCCTATTTGAAGGTGAGGAAAAGAGTTCAGAAGTCTAAGATCCAAGACTTTTCAGGGTTCCCCTTTAATCAACTCACTGAACACGGAAAAGAAGTGCTTGTGAGGGAAAAGCATCGACATAAGGTTTGGACAAAAGAGCAAGAGATATCTAATCCTTTTCAGGCAGCTCTCGTGGCTTTGATTTTACAGAAGAAAGAGACAAATCCCTCGATCGGTATGCAGTAAACGATCAAAATTAAGTTGTAATAAAATTTCAGATCATCTCTTCAAATTGATTCAAGTCGAACATCTAACGACCACTATTGAGGTTTGATTTGAAAAGGAGTTTCTTCATGAAAACGAAAACGGAACTGAATTTCAGGCTGTCTCCAACTACATCGATAAGGAGTTTGGTCTAATGAATTTGTTTGGATTATCGGGAATGCGAGGGAAGCTCATCCATGAATGTCATGTTATGAAATATGCATTCTGTTAGAATAACTTCAGTATTAACGTTCTTGTTTGTGCGATCGGGTAATGAGCACTCACCAAAGTTTACAAAGTATTCGCTCCTCCTATCTGACTTCTCAATTTCTATTTCCTAAAAATCAGTCCAAGATTGTGATCTCTATTTGAAAACACATTCGATTCTTGTTTGCTTTGTGATATGTATGCTGTTTAAGCGATTCAATAAAGGCTCTGGATTTCTATAAAGATCCAGAATCCATTGATCATCAGCTCAGCTATTCTAGCTTAGATTTCTTCGTCAGCTTTTTCTGCAATGTAAGGTTAACAACTTTATAAACAACGGTAATAACAACAACTAAACAATGATCACATAAGTAAATACGGGAGAAGCAACATGCCCTCAAACAAATCAATCTTACGCACAAAATCAGAAAATACAAAACTCACAGCAAAATTACAAAGAGAATTGTTTGAACGGTTACATTTTTAGAATTCACAAATAGCAAAAATGGTTACTTTTTACGACGTCTTTCTTGCTCGAGGACTTCCAAAAGTTTCTTTCCTGAAGAGTAGCGCGCCAGACGTTGTGCGTTCGTGTCAATCAAGTTTTCCAAGCGGTGCGTCCATTTGAAGATTTGGTTGAGATGGCCAATGTTGTGTCCCCTAAAAACACAAACTTGTGTAAACAAAAGAAATAAATTTTCTCACCTTTCTGCTTGTTGAAGCAAACCAATGCAGATGAGCAACATTCGTTGAACCTAAATTTTGTGTTAAATCACCTGTGCCAAATGATCAACACCAACCACGTAATTCCCATATTGATGAAAGAGCAAGATGTCGAGGCAATCCTTCTTTGTAGTTGGATCGGGAAGATAACCATCGAAGAGCTCTTCAAGCATCGCATAGAGAAGTGAAGGTGAAGCAAAGATCAGCGCCTTTTCGACAACGTGGGAAGCAAACTTCTCTTGAGAAAACGAGAGCAAGTTGCGCCTAAAAGAATAAATTGAAATGTTTCACGCCTTATCTTGCAGTTCAAAGTCTAATAAACAAAAAACTTACAAAAGGCAATTTTTAATGATCCCATCTCTGTAAGCCTCCAACTTTGGTGTAGATATGATGTGCTGAACAACGTAGTTGGCGTATTCGTTTGATGCAAGACGCTCGCAATTCAACGCAATGATGTCCATCAGCTCGTTGATTCTCTCGACAGCAGGAGCTGACTAAAGACTTGTTTCATTCATCCAATAAATGGAACCCACCGCCAAAGATAGTTGAGGCATCGCTTTTGCAACCATCTCGACAATCAACTGAAGAACTCGGCAGCCGTACTTGCTTTCGATGACACGGAAAAAGGAGTCGACGGATTGAACGAAGCTGTCGATGATGAATTTCCATGTTGGCACGTCAAAGAACTCGATTATCTTCTGGACGACATGATTGGCATTCTGATCGATCGAAAGCTCGACCATATCCAGACGACCGAATTCCCCAAGTAGTAGCCTCTTTTCTTCAACCGGAAACCTCTAAAATCAAGAATAATAAACAGATACTAACGCTAACAAACCTCAAAAGTCTTTTGCACAACTCGACACGAATAGCGATTGAAGCACATATCACTCATGTTGTGCACAATCGTGCGTAAAATCCAGTTCACTCGATCAGGTGTGTCGGCGTGATGAACCAAAGCTTGTGCGAAGAAGTTTCCAAAGACGTCTTTTGAAAGAGTCTAAGTTGGAAAAATTACCAATAACAAGTTTAATTCTTACTTGAAAGTAACCAGGGTTGGCCATTGCAAAGTGGTAGATTTCATCCTTGAGGCGACCAGCTTCTGGAAAATTTTCTTGAAGGAACCTAAAAACAAAATTACACCTGACTCAATCACCAAGTCTTACTTGCATCCCACTTTATCTTGAGCGAATTCAGCCAAAAGTCCGTCGCGCACAACTTGTTCCAAAGTGACGGCCACTTCTCGTCTTTCTTTGTCATAGGCGTGTGGAGGCAGAGTGGAGTGCAAGATTACCTGAAAAGAAAATATCAAATGATTCCAAAAACAAAACCTACATTATCACTTTCACTCTTTGAAGCTCCAGTCCTTATCGATTCGAAGCTAGCATTTTGACGTGGGCGACTCAAGCTCTAAAAACGAACATTTCTAGAGAAAGAAACTAAAGCAACTCACGTTGTTGTTGTTGTTGTTGTTGCTTTGCACCATTTGCACGCCGCGTTGAAATTGGTTCTGCGACGAGAGGCTAGTTGGGAAGACACCAGAGGAAAATGGCGACCAAGCCGAGATATCTAAAGTAAAGGAAATGAATAATACAAGTATGAAAAGCCTACATTCTTCGCGGGTCGGCATTCGTGTCCTTTTCACAAGCAAAAGCCCAGATAACTAAAGACAATAATTTGTATGGTTAAAAGAGAAAACAAAAACGCGATAACCATAGATCGAAAAAAAAAATCGTCACATTGTTTCAAAGTTTGTAGGAGTGGGGACAAATGCGACCTTTTTTTGCGCACCCAGACATTTGCGCACCTTGCCCATTAGCGCACCTTTTTTCGCGTTTTAAAAAAAGCTAATATTAACCAATTTCTATTCCAAAAGTTGTTTTTCTAGGTAATTTGAGGGCGTAGAATCGAAATTTTGGCATATCAGAGCTTGTGGAAGCGAACCGACGGAGTTATACAAAGAGAAAAATCAACAATTTCCTGTAATTTGACCTAGCCGTTTTGTCTTTCAAATTGGTTCCACAAGCTCTGATATGCCAAAATTTCGATTCTACGCCCTAAAATTACCTAGAAAAACAACTTTTGGAATAGAAATTGCTTAATATTAGCTTTTAGAGCTTTTTTAAAACGCGAAAAAAGGTGCGCAAATGTCCGGGTGCGCAAAAAAAAAAGGTCGCATTTGTCCCCCCCCCCAAGTTTGTGCATGTTGTGCAAAACTTTTGGCCGACGAGAATTTTTTCGACGTTCAAAGTTCAGCTATTCAGCTATTCAAACATAAATTTTAAATTTAAAAAGATTATCGAAAAATTTGCGTATTAAAGCCCCGTCGTTAATTTTTTTTGGGTGGGCGAGGATCATTCATTTTTCATTTCTACGACACGCGTTCTTGATTCGGCACGCTTTTCACGTTTCTCGATGGACACGAATCGTTCGCTACCTGACAACACTCCAAAGTAAGCTTTTCTTTTCATTTCATCAGGGTATTACGTTAAAACAGTTTACATCTATCTAGTTTTAAGCTTATTAAAACGCAGGGTTTATTTCATTTTATTTGTTTAGGAAACATCTCACACTCAAAGTGGACAACTACGAGAAGCATTTGTTGTCAATCGGCCAGTATTTGATTGGACAACGGGCTATAGGAGATGACAACAAGTTTGATTTAATTATTTACGAATACGTTTTATTTTTTAGTTCATACGATCTAGAGTTGATCTTCAACGATGGTCATTCCGAGCTTTGTCATTCCGTTGTTTTGGCTGCCCATTCGCAAAAAATCGCCAAGGTTTTATCACCAATTTTTAAGGCAGCTCCATGTTATGCTTTTTAGATTCTCAAAGACGAAGATTTGGACAACATACGCGTATTTTGGGATGAATCTTCGATGATTGTGCCCCTTCTCGACTTCGTTTATACGGGAAAAGTAAGCTGGCTTTAAAAGACGAGTTATCTATTGTATTTTAAGTTTGAAATTGACGTTCATAAAATTCCGGCTCTCATCAGGCTTTCAAGCTGTATTGGAGTTTCTGCATTGGTTTCTATCCTTGGCGATAAACTCGCGTAAGTTTATTGAGTTGTTGACCAATAAAATTTGTTAAGGGAGGTTTCCAACGAAAGTGCAAAGATGAACTTGATTGCTATCGATGCGGCTTTTGATCCCAACACATTTCCCAACATGCGTATCGAGAACCTCTCACTGATTGCCAGTCATTTTCTTAAACATTCTTTTGCCTTGAGCGCTTCGGTATGACTTTCACTCTTTACCCATCATTTTAAATCTAAAACTTTAAGGAAATCGCAAATCTGCCCGACGAGTTCGTGAAGTTTTTGGTGTCAACGAAGCATTTCACAACTTCCGAGAAGCTAACTGCTATCAATATTGCTCTTTTGTGGTGAGTATTTTCCGTCTATTATCGGTATTAAACTTTTAAAAATTAGGCTGAATTCGGATGGTGGAGTCAACGCACAGCGCTCCGATATTATTTGCCAAAACGCTCAATTCGCTTCATTTGAAGACGGTTCTAATCTACTTTTCCGCCAAGATCTCTACCAGGTTTGGTGCGCTAATTTATTCTTAAAGCTTTTGATTTAGTGCCTTCAAAAGTATGGGTCCCAGTTATTTGTGGGTCGCGATGAAACGGGTGCTGTCTACGTGAGCAAAGCAGATCCTTTGGCCCTTCAACCTGATCTCATTCCTTCGATTCAAAACTTTCAGCAAGCGATCAAGTATTTTTTTTTCGAATTGTTATTTTATATGGATATTTAGAACGGATCAATCGATATCGGACAGCTCGTTGCTTCCCTACCAGGAATCGAGGTTGCAATCTCTTATTGAAGAGATGATCGAGAAAACTGCTCGTCTTCCCGACCCATTCATCGAAAAGGTTACTTTTTCAGGACCAAAAAGATTAAGTATCTTGTATAGGTGGTACCTGTTATTCCGTACAAGGAACCAGTCGAAGAAGCAGCCTTTCCCAGGGATAACGCTATTGCAAGTAAGCTTATTAAAATAGGTATCTGGTAACTTTAACATTTAGCTACTGCTTCCATGTACTTGGAGCCAAATGAATCGATCGACCAAGTGAAAGGAGAGCTTTTTGGAACTAAGTATTACTAAATCATCTAAATTTTATGCCTTTTATTTTAGAGAACATGGAGCGCAGATGTGTAAATCGGAGCTGACCTTCTCCGAGTACTTTCTTTCTAACGGTTTGTAGTTTTCATGTATAGAGCCTTGTATAGAACTTTTTAGAAAACTTGAGCGCAGCAACTTCGGAGTACTGCTTCTAAAATAATTTAATTTATCGACTTAAACGCCTCGTGAATAAAACTACTTATTGTGTTGGGCACTTGCACTTTGTGTCTTTTGTTTTTTGACATCGTAGCAACGTAATCTTGTGCGAAAATCAAATTGAGGAATTTTTAAACTACATCCACTAAATACCGACACGAATTCCTGATTCATCAGATCCATGGGTCTTGTCTTTGGCCCAGATTAAGAAAAAAGCCCCCCCCTCCCTAGATGAGGGAGTTGCCATGGTAAAATGGGAGAAGATTCGTTGGAGATTTGAAGAGAACCGCGATGGAGAGATCGAGATAATCACTGTCAGCCACAGCCTTTTTCTTAACCGATATTTCTAAAAATTTTCCAAACTTGAAATTAACCCAATTAAGCAAGTTGAATTGCACTGTTTATTTTAAGATTTTTATGATGCTTTTCTTTGGTGATTTAAACATACATTTGATCAACAACTGGTTGAATTAATGGCTGCAGCTTGTGAAAATTTCACATGGTCTTGTTTCTTTAAGTTTCTCTAAGTCGAAGCGACAACTTTGGGTTGAGATTTCTCATCGCGATAACATTACACTCTCTAATCGGTGTTCGAGACAAAATCTCTCTTTTGTCGTCTAAAAATAATCTCAGACTTTGTAAAAATAAAGCATGAATAAAGCTCGTTCTCTGATATTGTCTGTTCCGCTCCGGCTTCAGGTTATCAATTTTTGCCTCGCCGCGTGAGTCGGCGGGATGGTTGACAAAAAAAAACCCCATTTCCCTTCCTTTTTCGCTCACTCTCCCATAGATCATTGATTTGTTTTTTTCGGGTAGACTTTCCTCTTTGTCGACCCCCTCTTTTTCTCTCTTCCCTCAAAATTGGCAATATTTGGAAATTTTTGATCTATCTCCTACCTCCTATCATGTTGTTTGGTAAATCTGACTTGTTGGTTGCATTTTTGCCCAAGAGTTGAAGTCCTTGAACATTTTCCTTAAGAACTAACTTCTGATTGCTCGGCTTCAATAGATAAGATAGATTCAATAGATTCCGTTTTTCTCCGAAATCTTATCATCAAATCATATTGATCATTTTGATGCATAGCAAGTCACAAAAAAGAATAAAAGATCTCTCATTTTCCCTTTCACAAACAACAATCCCACGTCAAATGAGAGTTCTCTTTTTAGAATTTTAAAATGAAATTTTTCTCGGTTTATTTAATCTATTCATCTCTCTCAAATATAGATTCGATCTCTTTATATACCTTTTTTAAAACCGCAAACATATTTTTGTCAGCGATCTCGTTTTGGAAAGAAATCTCATCGAAAACGGCTCCTCGATGCGCTCTTCTCCTTGTACCGTTTGCTCGTCGCTTCGTGGCACCTCACTTTTTTATGGGGGACTAGTTTGTTGGCAAGTTTTCAGAAAAAAAAACATTAAATTCTGAGTTTTACCGTAATATAAAATTTCCGGATTTTCTAGTGGGTGCAAGGTGTTCTTCTTGAGAAGTGTCACAGCGAAAGCTCGATATCGATGTGCGAATGGGGGTGCTTGTTTGAGGGATTCACCCGGTAAATAAAAATCATCAATCTCTACAGTAAGCGGGTTGTTTAACTTATTAAAAGCGTATTCTGTGGTTTGCTGTGGATAATTTTAGACTCCAGAAATCCGTGGACAATTTACAATTTAGCTGGTTCGGCAGCTTGGGTGAAATGTCGAGCGTGTCGCTTTCAGAAGTGTCTTGACTCAAATATGAATCCTGAAGGTTTGCCTTGTCAATTTTAATCTACTTAACAATAAGCCTAGTATTGCATATTGAAATTGATAATGGTATGTACAGCGGCAACTTTGAAAAGAAAGAGTTTTGTCAGATGAGAATTGATTCATTTATTATCCATCAAGTATTAACTAGTATTAAATAGTTTTAAACAAAGCAAATCCCCGAGTTTCTTTCAGCAGTAGGAGTGGTGAAGGGACAAAGATTAGCTAAAGCCTCTGGACAAGCACAACCGCCGCCACTCCCTCAAGCCTTCGAAGAAGTCAGCAACCCTCCATCCATCGCTCCCTACAGCCCTCCTTTAAAGAAAACAAAGCTCACCGTGAGTCTCACTAATCTTTCAATCTTTCAAACATCTCCCTACAGGGATCTGATCAATGGAATGATCATTCCCCCTCATCTTACCTCCATCGTCGTCCTCCATCTCCTCCGCTTTCTCCATCATCAACCACGTCAACCGTTTCCGCTTCTCATTCTCCTGTTTTACTGGATATTAGCGAGCCGAGCACATCTAACTATCAAGCTGTTGTCCCGTACTTTGAAGCAAAAAATTTCCCAATGGTAGGTTATTGATAAGGAGGAGAATTTTCGATTTTCAGGCCCCGTCCGCCATCGGTTTTACCCTATTCGCTCCGATGGATTCAGGGATGCGTTTCGCGGAGAGTTCTCCATGGGATTCACTGAGTGATATTCTCAGTCGATTGAGGATTTTGGAGAGGTAAACTTTGTTCCAAACTAGGATTTAATTTTGCAAGTGAATAGCAGTTAGCTGGTTGCCTCATCATTTACCAACAATTTATAAACCTGCTCTAGGTGAACTTGTGCTTAAAAGTATATCATTTGCGCAAAAGAATGAGTCACCGCATTCTTGCGCACTCGATTCTTCTAAATCGCATGAAAAATGAAGAAATGAGTGCAGAAAGGCTGCGTTTCTTCAGCGCCCAAAGTACACAGTGATCACAAGAAGTTTGTTCATAAACGATCTTCATCTATGAAACTCTAAACAATAAGTATTCAAAATAAAGCTACGTATAAACAAACTCTAGATACTGTGATGTCTCAGATGTGCCTGCCGGTCCTTCATCTTACGTCAATATCGACGTCCCGTTAGGCGAGGCACTCAGGAATCCGTTGGCACTTTGTCAAAGGACACCTGTAAGTTTAAAAGATATTTTTTGATCTAACATCTCCAGGTCGGCTTTTCGGTGAAAAACGAGGTCACGCAAACGGTTTTCCACAATTTCCCGTCACTTTTCTGCCGTTTCGCGCTTCACTACATCGATTGGGTGGCCGGATTGGCCGAATTAAGGCAATTAGATGAGAAGGATAAGGTAAAAAATTTTATCTTATCTATTCAACTACATTAGTGCAGTGTTACCAATGTTTTCTTCTTTACTAATTAGCTGCTTAACTTACAGCTTTCTCTAATTACCTCACAGATGTGTGTAAGCGAATTGGTGGTATTGGTGGGTTTTTAACTGAATGATACAAATACAATACAATTTCCATGATTCAATTTTTATTATCTCTATTTTCTTTCCAGGTCTATCATTCATGGATCTCGAAAAGTCCGGGTTTCGTTTTCCCGGGCGGCACTCATTTTGTCGATTCGCATCGACCCGCGCAAAATGAGTATGTTTCTCTTATGACACTGGGCTTTGTATTTCTAATATTGTATTAGATTTATAACATTTATTAATACAGTAGTACGGTAGTAATTAGACATGGGTGCCAAAGTTGCCAAAGTTGACTTGTTTTTTTACCCAAAACAGCTTGTAAAAATAGCCATTCTACGTGTTTCTACAAACGTTTGTAGTCTGACCTTGTAGTTTGTAGCGTCCATGTCCAGTAGGAATGGCTAAATAAAAGACCTAAGAATAAGAATAAAAGAGATTTGGAAATTACATCAGAACTCAAAAATCTCCCACCAATTCAGCATCGACGAGTTTTGTCAATTGGTGAGCCGCTATGTACACAATGATATTTTCCCCGATCTCGAGTCACTCCAATTGACGAGTGACGAGTTTGTGATTCTCAAGACAATCGTTTTTTTTACGTCAAGTGAGTCTAGAAATATGAAGCCATTTGCGCAAAAGTGTACGCATTTTATGAACTTTCTTGAACATCTTCTCTGTACTATTCAGTTGTCTTTCCAAATGAAAATACCCATCTTATGCAATTATCTCATCAATTTAAACTTAAATTATCTGCTTTATTTGTTCTAAACCTCAACATATCGCCAAAAGCATTCGTTTTAAAGTAGCAAAAGTTTGTTATTGCAAAATTACATTGAGATCTAATTGAAGCCAATTACACAGGAAAGATATAGCTGTAGAAGATCAATGATATCAAATCCGGCTTATAAAATATTTTATTGTGCGCTAAGAACATTGTTTTCATTACCAATTCTTTTCATTATTGATTCTTTTCATTACCAATTCTTATCATTATCAATTCCTTTCCTTATCGATTGCTTTCCCTAGCGTGTGTCCTCTCCGATTTCTAGCGTTTCTAACGTTGAGATCTAATTGAAGCCAATTACACAGGAAAGATATAGCTGTAGAAGATCAATGATATCAAATCCGGCTTATAAAGTATTTTATTGTACGCTAAGAACATCGTTTTCATTACGAATTCTTTTCATTATGGATTCTTTTTCTAGCATGTGTCCTCTCTGATTACGGGGCGATGGTCGTGCGGAAAGCGCGCGCAAAATACGAACAGGTTTGAATGAAAAAATTTTTCTTTTAAAAGATCTGATCTACTGAATATATTTAATTAGCTGAATCTAATCTTAAATCCAGGTTTTGATCCAATTGATCGCCGAGAAAAACCCGCACTTGACGGAAATCGATCGACAGCTCCGGGTTTATCGGATAATTGCCCTCAATCGACACTTCGTTGTTTGTTTTGATAGCATTTTATTGTTTAATATTTTATTTTAAAATTCTATGACTAAATTTACCAATTTTCAATATCAAGACTACATCTGAACCGGAAACTTTTTTCACTCATTTTCCCAGGCTTTCACGCAAAAACAAATCGTTTTCTCGTGATGATCTTCGCCCGTTTATGGAGAAAAGTGAAAAGAACAACAGAAATTTGTCCTTATTACTCATTTTCCGATGGGATTTCCAGATTCTGGCAATGAAGGACAACATTTTCTTGTCTCGTCTGTGCACACTCAACATTGGAAATATGCAGGGATCTCTACTATTCGATTTTTACCTCAAACAATACTAAATGAATAAAGTGAATAAATCTGTTGAAGCATGAGAACAAAACAAAGTGTCATTCGATCTTACCATCGAGAGGCTGTCCCACTATTTAGACACTGTCCAGCTTCATTTGAGTTATAAACATAAGCTGAGCCATAATGCTAAACTATGATACCTAGCTCACCCCGCTCATCTAATTATTTTACCTATTTTACGAACTTTTTCATCATAAAAACATACAAAATGTTTTACAACAATTTTTCAAAGGAGCCATACAGGCCCACCCCAGCCCCAATTCAATTTCAATAACGCACACCTCACCCACGCCAGATTCAGCCCCTAGCCTAAAAACCATTCTTATTCAATATTTTTTTATAGAAATAAATAGTATAAATCTTCGCAATAACCCCTGCGAAGCTAGTCGCTTCGCAATTATATTACATGTATAGAAATAATCAAATTAACTTTAATTTTTTTTTAATTTGCATAAAATGAATAACAATTTTATTTGCATTTAAACAAATTATACAAGGAATTAATCGTCAAAAGTTCCCTCTTCCAACTCCTTTTTCTTTGCGTCAGTTAACTCGAGAATCTGAAGCTGTTGAATAAGTTCATTCGCGATTTTGAGTCCATCATTCACATCCTCTCGATCAACGTCATTCGTAAAAAAACCAGAAGTGATAACTAAAAAGGGATAATGTAGATAACAACATAAGTAAACCCTTCTTTAACGATAAAAAGTCCAACAATTTAAAGAATTCTTCAAGTTAAAGTTAAAGAAGGGATATTGTATTTAAGTCTAAGTTTAAAATGTAATCATAGACTTACCTTTTAACAACGGAAAATTTATTCCCAATTTCCTTTGAGAGCTCTCGTGCGAATCGTTTCTGACCATCGTCTGTATGAAGACGGACATTTAATCTACGATCAGAAATGAATTCTTAAAAAAATGAATAATTTATGTCTTAAGATTTTACTTTAGATAAATTTACCTTGAATAGAAAACGAGGCACTACAACAGATAACCTCGCTGGCGAGTCGATAATCTCGAATTCGAGCGAGCAATTCAGCAAGTGTCAATAAAGTCTGCGGCTTGTGATCTTTTGCTTGAGTTTCCTGAAATAGTAACAATAGACTCTTAGAAATAAAGTTTATTAAAAACTTTATTATTACAATTTTATAAGATGGATCCGCTTAAATGTTTCCTAAACGTTAAGAAAAATACATACATCACAAAGTGCGTCAAGACATTTACTCTCGAGAGGTTCGGCGCCATATTTTCACTTTCCTCATCGTACAATTATTTAAAAAATAATCATCTAATATAATTTCATTTTTTACTCTTTTTTTTTAATAATTTTTTTTTAATCCAAATTTTTAAAATACTTCCCAACCTCCCCCCAAACACAAACAAAAAAAACAAAATCCCACAAACAACTAACAACAATCAAAAACACCCACCCACCTAAAAACACAAAAAAAAAAAAAAAAAAAATAAAAAAAATTAAATTTTTATAAAAAAAAAATTATTAAAAACAAAAAATATATTTAACCAAAAAATAAAATACATCCAAAAAAAAAATACACCCAAAAAAATAAAAAAAAACAAAATTTATCCCCAAAAAAATTTTACCCCCCCATTTCAATTCCCCCCATCCCCCCAAACCCCCAAAAATTCTTCTCCCCCACAAAATCCCAACACCTCTTAAAAAAAAACAAAAAAACCCCCTAAAAAATCCCCAAAAAAAAAAATCTAACAAATTTATTCCCACCTTACAAAAAAAAAAAAAAAAAAAAATAAAAAAAAAAAAAATTTAAAAAAAAAAAAAAAAAAAAAAAAAAAAAAAAAAAAAAAAAATAAATAATAAAAAAATTATAAAAAAAAAAAAAAAAAAAACTATTTAAAAAAAAAAATAAAAAAAAAAATTAACATATAAAACACCCCCACCCTCCCCCCCTCCCCCCCCCTTTCTTCCCTCTATACAAAAAAATAATTAAAAAAAAAAAATATAAAAAAAAAAAAAAAAAAAAAAAAAAAAAAAAAAAAAAAAAAAAAAAAAAAAAAAAAAAAAAAAAAAAAAAAAAAAATAAATAAAAAAAAATAAAAAATAAAAATAAAAAAAAAAAAAAAAAAAAAAAAAAAAAAAAAAAAAAAAAAAAAAAAAAAAATTCCAAAAAAATTAAATTTAATTTTTTTTTTTTTTTTTTTTTATTTAAACATTTTTTCAAATAAAACCAAAAAAAAACAAACCCTTAAAAAAAAAAAAAAAAAAAAAAAAAAAAAAAAAAAAAATATAAAATTAAAAAAAAAAAAAAAATCAATAAAAAAAAAAAAAATTTTTTTTTTTCCAACCATTTTCTTTCCCCCTTCCCCCCCCCAAAAAAAACCCCCCCCTCACATAATCTTTTTAAAAAATTTTTAAAAAAAAAATAAAAACGGTCCACACCCCAATCAACCTTTATAACAATATAAGATATTCAGTTAATTGACTCAGAAATCTCTTCGTAAACATGGATGAAATTTTTCTTTTTCATTGCACTTTTTTTCTTTCGATTTTCGGTATTAAGACACGGCCCCTTCCTGTATTCTCTATTGTCTCTGTATTAACCAAATTGTGGTGCGGATCCAAAGCCTAGTCGCATAGCGGACACATGAAGAAAGCTATGTGACGCGTCCTCCCTCGCGAATTATACCTTTAGCCTCAATTTCTAATTTACCACCTAGTTTTATTAAGCCTATCCGATATTTTTTTAACCAAAAAGTTCCTTTATACTTTTTCGTGACTTACTCGAGCGAATTCAAATTTATTTATTTTAGCAATGTCTTCTGGCTGATGCAAGAATCAAGCAATTAGTCGAGAAGGCGACGCTCGAAAGCCTTCTCAAAAAGCACTTTAAAAAGATCTACGGGGACCAAGCAGTTCAACAGATGGAAAACACGTTGAAGAAGGGTTTAGCAAATTTCGAGGGGACGAAAGTCATATACGAGCTTGGTTTAAAAAACTTTTGGTACTATCCTGGTTGGGGGGCCACTTTTTTTGCGAAAATTTCACGTTTTCTGGGGTAACCCTTTATGCTGGTCACGAATTTCAGGTTTTTAACCTACTTTTAATTATGAAATATCAACTTTTTCGCATCCACAGGCTTTGTGAGGTCTTTGCGCCGCCGTCAGCACCTGCCTATAAGTAGCGCGCTTTTTTGTGGTTTGTGCCTAGACAAAGGGTTTTAGGTTTTAAAAAAACTCAGGCAAAAAGCCTTACCTGCCCCCCCCAACTAGGATATTACCAAAATTTTTGGTCTTAAGCGGATCCATCTTATAAAATTGTAATAATAAAGTTTTAGTAAACTTGATTTCTAAGAGTATATTATTACTATTTCAGAAATCTCTAGCCCAAGGAAGAACTCACTCGCCGGAGTCGTTATTCGACCTAGCTCAATTCTTCATTCTAATTGGAGACTATCGACTCGCCTGCGAGGTTATTTGGGGTGGTGCCTCGTTGGCTATCAAAAGTAAATTTATCTAAAGTAAAATCTTAAGACATAAATTATTCATTTTTTTAAGATTTCATTTCCGATCGTGGATTGAATGTCCATCTTCATTCACACACTGGCAAAAAAGATTCGTATTCGCGCTCTCACAGGAAACGTTCAAAGACTTTGGGGATCTTGAAAAGTAAGTCTTTGATCACGTTTTAAACTTAAACTTAAATACAATATCCCTTCTTTAACTTTAACTTGAAGAAATCTCTTGAATTGTTGGACTTTTTATCGTTAAAGAAGGGTTTACTTATGTTGTTATCTACATTATCCCTTTTTAGTTGCCATTCCTCGTTTTATACCAATAAAATCAAGCAGGAGGAGAAGATGAATGATGCACTCGATCTCGCAAAAGGATTTGTGAAGAAGCTTCAGAATTTCAAAGATTTAACTGACGAAGAGAAAAATGATTTGGAAGCGAAAAGCTTTGACCGTTAATTCCTTATATAATTTGTTTTAATGTCAATAAAGTTGTTATTCATTTTATCCAAATTAAAAAAATATTAGTCAATTTGATTATTTCTATACATGTATTATAATTGCGAAGCGACTAGCTTCGAAGGGGTTATTTCGAAGGTTTATACTATTTATTTCTATAAAAAATATTGAATAAGAATGTGGTTTTTAGGCTAGGGGCTGAATCTGGCGTGGGTGAGGGGTGCGTTATTGAAATTGAATTGAGGATGGGGTGGGCCAGTATCGCTCTCTTAAAAAATTTTTGTAAAACATTTTGTATGTTTTATGACGAAAAAGTTCGTAAAATAGGTAAAATAATTAGAGGGGGGTATCATAGTTTACAACTCAATAGAAGCCAAGCTCAGGTATAGGAGCTCAAGTTCAAATGTTTCAAACAGAGCTGGTAAGCTTTTTGATCAAAAAGTTCGTTAAATAGGTAAAATTATTAGTTTCAACCGATTCTTGAGACAAACTATAAATGCAACCACGAAAAAGGCGCGCTACTTATAGGCAGGTGCTGACGGCGGCGCAAAGACCTCACAGGCCTGTGAATGCGAAAAAGTTCATATTTCATAAGTAAAAGTAGTTTAAAAACGTGAAATTCGTGACCAGCATAAAAAGTTACCCCGGAAAACGTGCAATTTTCGAAAAAAAAAGTGGCCCCCCAACTAGAATAGTACCAAAAGTGTTTTAAACAAACCTTGTATATGCGTTCCTTCTTCGAGTATAGTTCTAGACGCTGCTTCAAAAGATTTTCCATCTCTTCAAGTTCATCTTTGGCATAAACTCTTTGAAAATTTTTGGAAGAGTTTCGAGAGTCGCCTTGTCCAATAATTGCTTGACTCTTGGATCATCACGCCAATCCATATTGCTAAAATAAATAAATTTCAATTCTCTCGAGGAAGTCACGACAAAGTATAAAAGGATTACAATAACAGGAAAATTCAGCATGACAAGAACTTTTGATAAGCTGAGACATCATGCTAACAAAAAGATGCGCCATTTTAAATGTATATGAGTAAAGAGTTGAAAAGAAAAACTACTGTTCAACGATTTAGTAAAATTGAAAATTGCATGAGCACAGAATAAATATCACATAAAGACACTCGAATGCCATGTTTTTCTAAAACTTTTAAAATTGTTATTGTTCTCTACTTTTAGAAAACGAACTAGGCAAAAGGGGGCACAGCTTTCTTTTCCTTTCCATTTTCAATGTCCCTCGGCCCCATTTTGTAGTTTATAGCCGCCACAAATTTGAAACATCCTCAATTCCCTCCTTATCTTTTTTCAATTTCCCTTAATCCCTTTCGTAGATCTTAAATGCAAATGCTTTATGTGTAAGTTTCAGATGTTTCCCCATTTCCCGTTCAATAAATGTGAAATTTTGCCAGGGATACTGTAGGCTTTCAGGATACTGTAGTAGAATCCATAGAGCTTCAAAGATACGGTAATCACTGGATAAGGTAGGCTTTTATGGGAACTGTACCCACGTTAGCCAGAAAGATTAAGCCATTACCTTTTGAGTACTGTAACTAAGCCAGTACAGTTGTTAGCCTATTTCCCTGGCTTTTTTTGCAAAATTAAGCTAAAGTCTGTCTTCATTCTTGGCAAGAAATGGGAAAAAGAGAGCAAAATAGAGAAAAAAGTATTGTCAATGGATTGGGTCTTGCTAAAGTGATAAGAACACGTGTTGAATTGAAAGATTTACGAGAAAAGGCTAACCGGAGAATTTTGGAGAAAAGAGAATGACATTACCGTGTATTCAAAGTGTACTGTGCGATTGGCTGAGATTTGTCGCGGGGCGATTGATTGACCCAGAAAGAATCAATATCAAATCTGAAAAAAACAAATATTGAAATGGGAAAGGGTATTGCGATAGAGAGAGGAGAGAAAAGCCTGAGCCGGTGAAAGTGATGGCCGTATGAATGGGAGTGGAGATGGGTGAGGCAACCCTTCAACTTAAAGTTTAAGATTAAGGCTAAACTTGAACCTGTTAGAAGACCTATTAGTACTAAAGATATCCTAACTAGGACTCAGAAAGGGCTGGGGAATGGCACTGTTTGGATATATCCACAGTACTGAGGTTTCTATTACTGATATCAGATCAAAATCCATTTACTTAACTACAAGCAAAGAACAGGTCCTGGTTCTATAGATAAGTCTATAGAGAAGTCTATAAATATCCTATAGATATCCTTGTTCTATAGATAAGTCTTTCAAATCCAACTCAATTCCTAAGGCACAAAGCCAGCTTTGAATTGAATTTGAATACGAATTAAGTATCTTCTATAGATAAGTCACTCAATCAACTTA
Source organism: Mesorhabditis belari (assembly GCA_958450365.1). Lineage (NCBI taxonomy): Eukaryota > Metazoa > Nematoda > Chromadorea > Rhabditida > Rhabditidae > Mesorhabditis > Mesorhabditis belari. Next base: position 1,087,713 of record CAUEEP010000727.1, on the reverse strand, counting down.
AAGTTTAAGATTAGGGCTAGACTTGAACCTGTTAGAAGACCTATTAGTACTAAAGATATCCTAACTAGAGATTCAAATTTAACATGTATCCTTGTGTTTATACAACACCAAACCTTCTATAGTTCTTTAGGACTATTGTAGAATAGAATAGAGTACTACCTTAGCTTTCTAGTACTAAAAGTACTGTTGAATGGACCGTACCCAGTACCATTTCCCTAACCCATTCCCTCCCTAAACAGTCACCTTTAAAAATCCGAACATTTTCTCCTTCGGGTGGAGACTTCGGCTAAGGTTTTGCTTTTTCTTCGGGTCCAATTCCTTGCTTTTGTCTTCAATAATTGGAATATAATACCCACTTTTCATCATCAGTAAGAATATGTGGAATAAAAGAATATTGGTTCTAGAAAGAAGGGCAGCCGAGATTGAGGGATGCTGCCAGATCACATCAGTCATATGCGGAACTCAAATTTAGAGGCATAGCCCATTGAATTGAGGTGTTGTTCAATTCTTGTATAAGAAATCTGAAGTTGTTCTCCCAGAAGACTCGCTGATTATTTTTATCGATTTGGAAAAGATTGACAAGAGCTGTTTCATCGAAATCACCGGGCTCGGCTCATCTTTCAAAGAAAAGTAATTTTTCTTAAAACGATGATATCTCTTTGACTGGAACCTTTTTTTGACGAAGGACAAAATGACATGTTGAAGATGACCATCGGGTTCTCAAGAAACCTTCAAAGAAATCAAAAAATAAGATTAGCGATCAATAGAAGAGAGGTAAAAAAAACCCAGGAATTTCTGATGCTATTCTTGTTCTGTGTTTTTATCAAAGCAAATCTCTCAAAGTGAACCGTTTATTGATTATGATGATGGCAAAATACACGACATAGCTCGTTGATTATTGAATTTGGATGTGAGAGAAGAGAAAACAAGAGAAAAAACTACAGAAAAAAAGAATTTACTTAAAAAAGCCATATGGCAACAATAGAAAAGAAAACAAAGAAAAAAAAGAAAAAAAAGAAATTTCAATCTCTTTTGCAGACTACGAAATACAAATTAAATGTTACCAAGAAAAAGACTGGGAAAAAGAAAAAAATTGAGGGACTGGCGCTAAATTTACATTTTATAGCGGTCATACAGGGGAAAAGCTCAATCATAGCTTGAACACAAATGCAATGAATGCAAAAGAACAAAAAATGAAAGCAAAATGTGAATACACTTTGAAAAAGATTCTCAATCATATCACAATGGTTTCAATGAATATTTAGAAAAGGAAAAAAAGATAGGAGATGAGCCCTGAATGGAGTTGAAAGGGGTACTGTAAGACAAGACAAGACAAGACGAGATTAGAGTTACGGTAGATCATGAAATAGATGGCAACAGTGATACCGTAGCCAGGGTACTGTAGGTAAGAAGAAAAAGGTTTAAAAGATGGTACCGTAATCCATGAAGGATATTGTATTCAATGAATGAAACATTGAGTGAATTAAGGCAGTTGCTGAATTCTCAACGATGGACCTTTCCAGTGCCTATTGTACAAGACAACTACTTCCATCCTTCTAACTCTTCACTGACTATCCGCTGCCAGTACTACGGTATCCAATTTTGTCTATAGTATCGTAATCCTGTTTTGTAGATGAGCCACTACTACAGTATCCATTGCCAAATTCTATTTCACAAACTTTTCCATAAGACAACCATCGACTTGTTTTTTTTTCTGAAAGGACACAATTTAGCGACCGAATTTCCCATTTTATAAAGGCAAACGATGAAAAAAAAGGACACAAAATAGTGAACAATGGAAAACCTGAACATTGAATGAAAAAAAAAGATAGGGAAAGTGTTGAAATTGCAACTCGAGAAATGAAATCGATAACGGGAGAAAAGGGGGCAATTTGACGAAGCGACGATATGCTTTTGACAGTTTTTTTTTGTGGGAAATTGAGGCAATTCGGTTTGAGAAATGATGGGTAAAAGGGTACAGATTAGAGTGTTTCTTTCAAATATAGCTTTCTCTAAAACGTGTCTAAAGGTACCATAATCTTGATTATAGGTTCCCATGATCTTTCACAGAAGTAGAGCCAAGAGTACGGTGGCTTCCTTCACAATGTTACGATAGTTTTCGAAAGTTGACATTTTTTAGAAAAAGATGAGCTGGAAGAGGGTGAAATACACTCAAACCTGGATTTGGATTAGAAAAGCGGGAGTGAGTTGAGTGACCAAGGCTTTTAATGCTAAGTGAACTGTGCAAGTAAACCAATGTTCAATTCCACCATTTTTTTCCCCAAATTTTAATCACCAACAATTGTGAAATAGTGAAGCGAATTGATTCTCGATTATGATTATTTATGGTTTGGATGAGAGAACGATATTATTGATTGAGAGAACGAATATTTAGACCTTAAAAAGAACTGAACTTTGGTCGATGAATGTTTGAATGCACTCTCCGATAAAATTTCTAAAAATCAATGACAAAAAAAAAGTAACGTAAAAAGTAAAAGTGAAGTCGAGATTTTTTTTTTGGATTTTTTTTGGGATTAAGATTATGAAAAGAGAAGAATATAAAGCACAATGGATTGGGAAAAAAATGGAAACGATGAGCAAAGACACGTGTAAGTGACTTTCTGGGAATGATGATGGCAATAAATTGCGATCAATGAATGATTGGGGAAACACAGGCGTTTGAATCAGCTTTTCTTAGCTCTACAAGAGCTGGCTTCTCGAAGCTGACTAGCTTTTGTGAATCTAGTTTGGTTTAGAGGTTTAATGGATTCAATGGGTTACTATCACTTGTACTATTGTAGTTTAAATACTGGAAAGTACTGCTTTTACTATTGGTAATGCTTTTGCAACTGGTAATGCTTTTGCAACTGGTAGGCTTTTGCAACTCGTACTGCTTTTGCTTTTAATTTTCAAAGCTCACATCTAAGATCTATTCGTTACCATGAAAGTTTCGAGTACTTTCGAGTACTCAAAGTATTCTAGTACTGTTACTTTTAGGAAACGCGAGAAGAATCTTTTTTTGAATCCTCTGAAGTCATAGCAGAAAAATCAGCTTGAGATATTCAGTTAACAAACTAAACAATCAAATCTTACCAAGTGTTTCCCGTAAATTGGCTCAAAAGAGAACCAATGATGACCCTGGAATGGTCGATAATTGATTGATTGATTGGATTCAAAGCCAGGTTCAATCTCCATTTCAAGATCACCTCAAAGAAATAAAGAAATCTAGTCTCTAATTGAAAAGAAAGTTTTTGGCACAATTATCATGAGGCAAAAGGCTATAATTGCAAGCAAAATTGATCATTTGAATGAAGTTGAGTGAATCCATTTCTTTGTCTAATACAGCACACAAATTAGAGAGATACAGAAAAATGAAGAAATTCGGGGGAAGAGGCCGAAACCGATTTATAGAGAAAATCGAATGATAATCTATTAATCGGTGTTATATAAAGTGGGTTGAAAGGGTTTGATTGCTTGTTGGGGAGATTTGTGGAAAAGCAAGGGACCTGGTGCACTAACTGGAAGACTTTTGGCTTACAAGTACCGGTATGCTTTGGGTAAAAGGGTTGACAATTTGGAAGCAAGATTACGTTAGCTTTTCAATTGTTTAGAAAACACTGTACTTGTATTGGTACTGTGATACAGTAATACTACGAATTCAAAAACAGTACATGAAATCAAGATCTTTAACTGCACTAGATCCCTAGCGTTTTCAGGATCCCTAGGTTTCATTTGAAATCCAGCCAAGTACTGTAACTTTTAAGGGAATCCCTGATGATCCACAGGCTCCAGGGATACTGTAGCCAGTAATAAGGCTACATTAACCCAACAAGCAACCATCTTTAAGCAAAAAAAAACTCAAGTATTTGTTTCCATTTCTCAGGGGAAAGACTTATCGACAATTCGGTGCATAATCACTGTGTTTTGGATTGGGAAGAAGTTGAGAAGTTGAGAAAAAAAAGGGGAAATTAGAACCTGAATCTTTTCGTCGAACATCACCATCAATTCACACAAAGAAAAGGGCATAAAAACGATCAAAAAACACTTTGGCTTAAAAAGATTAACACAAAAAAAGAATAAATGTAGAATTTTGTCGTGAAAGCTCCGTAGAACAAGCAGATTTGGGAGGGGGGATGGGAGTGGATTGTGATTGTGAAATTTGAGAAGAGCTGGGGAAAACGACTAGCGACCGACACGTAGTTGAGAAGAAATATAAGAGGGGGAAATTGAGTACGGTAGCCAGGATAGCCAGAGAAACGGGTACTGTATCTGCTAAAAGCTTGGTGGCTTTTAGAACCGGCTTACTTTACTGTACTGTACTGTACAGTACCCTAAAGTCTACAGGTCTACAGTAACCTTGATGCCTTTGTAGGCTGGTACTGTAGCTTTGTAGGTCTTCGGAGTACTGTAGCGACCCTATAGGCCTTCAGGGTCACTGTAAGCTTTCAGGATTCTGTAATAGAATCCATAGAGCTTCAAAGATACAGTAATCACTGGATAAGGTAGGCTTTTATGGGAACTGTACCCAAATTTAGCCAGAAAGATTAAGCCATTATCTTTTGAGTACTGTAACTAAGCCAGTACAGTTGTAAGCCTATTTCCCTGGCTTCTTTGCAAAATTAAGCTAAAGTCTGTCTTCATTCTTGGCAAGAAATGGAAAAAAGAGAGCAAAATAGAGAAAAAAAAGTATTGTCAATGGATTGGGTCTTGCTAAAGTGATAAGAACACGTGTTGAATTGAAAGATTTACGAGAAAAGGCTAACCGGAGAATTTTGGAGAAGAAAGGATTACATGGAGAAAAGAGAATGACAATTACCGTGTATTCAACGTGTACTGTGCGATTGGCTGAGATTTGTCGCGGGGCGATTGATTGACCCAGAAATAATCAATATCAAATATGAAAAAAACAAATATTGAAATGGGAAAGGGTATTGCGATAGAGAGAGAGGAGAGAAAAGCCTGAGCCGGTGAAAGTAATGGCCGTATGAATGGGAGTGGAGATGGGTGAGGGTTGGACTCAGAAAGGGCTGGGGAATGGTACTGTATGGAGGTTTCTATTACTGATAACAGATCAAAATCCATTTACTTAACTACAAGGAAAGGACAGGTCCTTGTTCTATAGATAAGTCTATAGATAAGTCTATAAATATCCTATAGGTATCCTTGTCTTCGAGATAAGTCTTTCAAATCCAACTCAAAGAATAAAATAGAGTACTACCGTAGCTTTCTAGTACTAAAAGTACTGTGGAATAGACCGTACCCAGCACCATTTCCCTAACCCATTCCCTCCCTAAAAGTCACCTTTAAAAACCCGAACAATCATTGAGAAATCTAAACATTTAACGCTCAAACGATAGAAAAGATTGCTTAGATTCCCCCAGTAATCACAAAAATCTCTGTGTTTTTTTCGTAATGCAATTGGAGAACTCGAAATCGTGGTTGAAACTGGACTGTGACTAAACGATTTGAAAGCAATGAATAGAAAATAAACACAACATATAAATATTCTCAAAATGGATCTGGCTGAAGATCTAGATCCATTTGAGTTACAATACAAATGTAAAAACACTGAGTAAACAATCATAAGGCCAGTGTAAATGTGGGAATTGGGAAAATGTGAAAAAAAAAAATAAAAGTGGATTGAAGAGTTTTGAGCGATTCGCAACAATTTAAGACAAAAATTCGCACGACACATAAAAATCGATTTTTGAAGTCAATCAATTTCTTTTGAGTTCACATAAATTTCGAAATTGATTTCTTCATTGGTATCACTGTGAATAATATGCAAAAATGGATTGGTTTTGAGTGATTGTGGGAGAACTTTCCCGTCTGTTTTGTTGTAAATGAAGAGTGAAAGAGAGAGATTTTCCCTTAAACGCATCGGATCTAGCGCAGAAGGTTTTGAAAAATTTGTGCACTAGATGCCGTGCGTTTCTCTCAAATGAAAAGCATGAAATCTCTTCAAAAAAAGGCGACAAATTGGTTGAGAGTGGCAGTAAAAGATTGAAATTCTCGAAAATGCTTATCTTTTTGATGAAATTGAGAAGAATTCGATTTGTTTTTCATCTACAGAGTGAGATTGGTGAGTGGATTGATGTCGAAAACATTACTGCCGAATGGATCATAGTAGCTAAAAATTTGGATTTGAAGAAAGCTCTAAGGAAACTCTCTAGATCTCTAGATACTATTCAAAGCCTTTAGTCTTGCGCTGTAGCTTTGTTTTTGCCTTATTCTTGTCTATATTGAAGCTACGGTGTAGTACTTTCTATCTATATAGAATATAGAGAGAAAGTACTACACCGTAGCTTCAATGTAGACAAGAATTACGGTGAACTTAACGTTGAAACTGTTCTGGAAAAGTTGAAACTAAAGGCTAAAGGCTAGCTAAAGACTTGAATACTTTAAAGAACTGATTAGGATGTCCAGTTCTCTATCCTTGTCGCTTATCTAGAGCTAATCATCTACCGCATATTGTTGCTGGGTGGAACAGGGCTCGATGGACCGCGCGATCCTGGAGATCCACTTTCAAGCGATGGAGGCGACGTCGATCCACCACCTTTGAAAAGAATAAGATACCCAGAATGAATAACAAACCACTATTGCGATGAGTGGTGAAATGATTTCCAGTGAAGACGGATGGAGGAATTGGACCTCTTCCACAAGTGCAACGACATGAACATTCCCCTTCACCAAGAGTGCCCGGCCACGAGCTACCGGTTTGAGTTGATGCTGAGATCAAGACCTAGAGATTTTGGATTGTAATTTTTATAGTTTTCTTCAACCTTTGTCATATTTGGAGTTTGTGTGAGAAGGGATGCAGTTGATGGAGCTGGAGATGGACGCCAAGCGATATTCTGGTTGAATAGAGGAGACCATTGCTCGGCAGCAGAGCTAGAAATGGGAATATTTCCAAATGAGCTCAAAAAGTTGTCTTTAAAACCCGTGTTAACTTAAAGTATCAAACTTTTACCTGGAAAGTGGTGTTGGAACAATCTGTGCTTGCGATTCCCAAAGGGAATGTGGACGAGAAGCGTTCACGGATGGAGTACGGCCACCAGTTGAGATTGGTTGATGAGACAATGATCTAGAATTAGAAAATATCCAATTCCTCCATTCGTGTTAAAAGTTTAGAAGAGAATAGAGATCTATTTAAATAGAAATCTCACCTGATAACACGAGCCGGATTATTTTGATGAGTGTAGTGTGAATGGGATGATGGAGGACGGAAAAGGTCACTGTCCGGGAAAGTCTGAAAGGAGATTTTGATTTGGATTTGGATTTGGATTTGAATTTGAATCTTATTTATAAAATTGTTAAAATCTAGTTTTTTTACCTGTTTAATGAAAACCCCATAGTCAAATTGGGGAAGATTTCGACGCACGGACACATAAGTACGATTGGGGAATAAGGCAAAGATCCATGGATGAGCTTGGATTAAACCAAGGAATTCGGGCTTTCCTGGAAATGGATATGGATAAACGATAGCTAACTAGTTAACAAATCTATTAAATCTATAAATAACTAGTTAACAAATCTATTAAATCTATAAATAACTAGTTAACAAATCTATAACTAAATCTATACTTTATGTATATGCAAACTGAATTGTTTGTTAGAATCAAGGTTTGTTAGAATTGTCCATCGATTATGGTATCGGTACTAGCTATTGTACTGACTTGAACTTAGCTTTAATTCTAAGCTAAATCTTTATATTTCTATAATAAACCTTCTCCAATCGATTCACGAATTTCAGTCGGCATTTCTTGAGAGCAATAGTATTCATAAAGTGATTGAATCGCTGTGGCTCCACCACGACGAAGAAGACGAGAAGCAAGACGACAAACGCATGAATAGATCCATGGAGGCTAAAAGAATTTGTTCAAACAATTAAACTTCAATAATAGTTAAGAATTCAAATTTGTAAATTTAAAAGTTTGAACGAATTAAATCGAATTTGGAATTGATAGACTCAATCCAAGTTGGAATTGATAGCTAAATTTCTTTCTATACTATTGGGTTGGTGAATTGAAAACTGCCGGCTATTGTCATATGTGAGAGTTTGAGCACTTTCTTCAAAAGAAACCCATTTTGGTGTCAATGGAAAAGTTGTAGAGAATCAGAAATTAAGCTTGTATCCAAATTTACAGAACGATTCAAAGACTGGTTTTCAAGAAATGCCAAATTTACGAATTTTCACAAAACTTGCATTTTAAGCGAAACTACTAAGTATATCTTTTTGGAAATTTGGCTATAAGCCTAATTTTTGATTCTCTACAACTTTTCTATTGACACCAAAATGGGTTTCTTTTGAAGAAAGTGCTCAAACTGAGACATCTCCAGTCTTCCATTTTTGAGTCTCACACTTGTCTCACACACAAACCAAAATCCTACTACGAAAGAGGAATCCGCAAATTGGCTGTAAAATAGGCAGAAGTCGTCAATAATAATGGAAATTATTTGGAATAAATTTATGGTTTTATGTTGAATAAATTTTAGTTCAAAGTCCGGCAATTTTCAATTCACCAACCCAATATATAAAACAAAATTCTTGTAAGTAAATATGCTTTAAGATATTCTATAGGAATTCGATGATATTTGATTAGATCTAATTCCTTTACCTGAAGCGAGATTGTGTCATCAGCGTTTAATTTGAAGAGATGAGTGCGACGCTCAATGAATTGACGTCTTTTCAACGACGATGAGCCGACATAGCGAAAAAGCTCCTCATCTCCGCATGATGAAATATGCGAATGCATGCTAGAATTCGTATTTTAACTTATAATTTACATTTAAATAATATTTTCAACAATTCTTTGTCCTTTTTTCAAATCTCTACCTGCTCAATTGAATCTGTGGAAGCGAGTGACGCTGGAAGATGCCGAGAAGAGCCGGAATTGCTCGAGCTTCTTCGGCACAACTGAGTATCGATTTTTAAATACATATTTGATGATTTAAGTTTAAGAATAAACTGTTATAGATATGTTTTTTTTTTCGACTACTCTATGATCATAGAGATCATAGAGTAGTCGAAAAAAAAAGCATTTGCTAGAGTATCACTTATCAGCTCTGCCTGGTTTTAGTCTAATTTGATAGGAAATGATCTCCCCTTGAATCGAATGACACTAAAATCAAACAGATCTGATAATATCCTTAATAAAAATATTGAAAGTTTACCTGTAGGCATCTTTGCTATTTGGTGGACTCGGCGACAACTTCTCGAGATTCACCTCGCCTTGATTCTGGAAAACGGTCTCCGCTTCCTGAAATATAAATTCCTATTGTAAATTAACATACTTTCAAGGTATTACTCTACTTGATTACTGTATAAAAATAAAAACGTCTACAAAAATGTCTACCTGTCCATAAAGTGGTGAAACGAGTGTCGCGATGTACTCATTGCTTTCCGAGAGAGCTGCCTAAAGAAGTTTTATTGAATTTTGTAGAAAAACGAAGTTTAGTTCTGCTTAGTTCTGCTTCGTTCTGCTTAGTTCTGCTTCGTTCTGCTTAGTTCTGCTTCGTTCTGCTTCGTTCTGCTTAGTTCTGCTTAGTTCTGCTTCGTTCTGCTTCGTTCTGCTTAGTTCTGCTTCGTTCTGCTTAGTTCTGCTTAGATAAAACATTTTTGATCATAGAGATAGAATAGTCGAAAAAAAAGCATTTGCTAGAGTATCACTTAGCAGCTCTGCCTGGTTTTAGTCTAATTTGATAGGAAATGATCTCCCCTTGAATCGAATGACACTAAAATCAAAAAGATCTGATAAATCATAGACTTGTACCACCATTTTGCCATTTTTCTTTTTCAGAAATCTTTCCGAAACCTGAAACAAGAGCGTGAATCCGACACGGAGCACACTGGTGAGATCGGTGAGTTGCTGATCACAGAAATCTTTGATTTGGAACGAGATCACTTGAGACATTTTGTCTTTGCACGTGATCAGCCCAGCCTTCGACGACAACCAGGTGAGTGAACCGAAGCTGAAAATGAATCAGTAAAGTCAGTGAACTTGTTCGGATCATTCCACTATTACATCAGATGTCTACCTTAAACTTGTGCATTATCTACTATCTAAAAGAGCAGTGTCTGTTTGTATGAGCTCTTTCTCAGCTGTCTTTGGGTCAGAAAAAACTGAAATTTTCTTTAAAATCTTAAAACTTAATAAAGTTTTACCATTTAAAATCAAAAATAGAGTGATACTACGCGGGGTCGAACCCGGATCGTGTAAGCCATAGACAGGCGTGCCCACGGCGACAACTAGGATCTAGCTAGAAAACCTAGAAAGATCTAGCTAGATGCCCCAAAAGATCTAGCTAGAAAACCGCTAGACGGGTTCTCGGCTGGTTATACAGGTCAAAAACTAACGATCCTGGCTTCTAACGAGCCCAGGGACTTTTGTGGGTCGAATTTAGTGAAACCCCAGGCTAGGACCTGATTTCTGATCTGACTAGATCTGACTATTGGTATTTGATTAGATCTGTCCAGAAAACGAACCCCTTAATCGAATCTGGTGGTTTCGGGGTCAAATCGAGAGCCGGAAGTGGAGTGGCGGCGGCGAAAGGTGTGGGTGGAGTTGATCCGTGAAGGTTCGATCCATGAAGAGCACCAAGGGCACTCAGGTTGTGAAAAGTGGCCAAATCTTTAAAAGATTGTTAGAAAAGTCTTCTTTATTATGGTTTACTTTGCGGGAAACTTTGCAACGGTGGGAGAAGGGGTGTGTGGGGAGCGGTGGATGGATGCGGAGGCCAGAGGGGAGTTGGCGGTGCCGAGACGCCACCTTGGAGCTGTAAACGGGAGAAATTCTTCTTAAAAACGAGTAAAATTTGCTTAAATGGTATGAAAGATCTATCTAAAGCAGAAATTTTCGAAGATCTTTAGTCTTTTTTAACAAGTTTTTAATGATCTGAAATTTAGGCTTTAATTGGTTTCATTTCAATTAGCTTGAAAGATCGTTGAGATTGAAAATCAAGAGTTTGAAAGTTTAAAGACATTTTTAAAGAGCTATATTTAAATATACTATTGATAATCTAATAGTATGTAGAATTGTAATGTCTTGATTACTTTTCCTCACCTGAACACCCATCAATGGCGGTGGTGGAGCAAAGAGTCCACCCATGTCAAAGCCCGACATCTTCATCTGCAAGAATAACAATGAGAGATTACTTTGAGAAATCACAAAATTTTCTTTCTTATGAAGATTTCTCAAGCAATTCTCTTAAGATTTATTTGGCATAGCTTGGGGGATTGCCGATATGATATTAAACAATTGAATGGCCAATGATGAGACAATTACTTTGACTAGACTATGGATTTTTGTTATTTTAATTTGTATTGCTTCTTGGCTTCTTTTCTGATTGATTGATTACATAAATAAAGCCAAATGATTTTAAATTTTAGCTTTCAGAACAAAGACAAAGAGAACAAAGCGGTAGTTTTGGTAGTTAGTCATTTCTTTGGCCACTATTTTGGCCACATTTCCCCAGAATATTTCAAAAGCAAGATTTTGTTTAAATAATGAAAGACTTTATGTTGCTACTTTTCAAAAACAAAGTTTAGGTTGACATTTTAGGTTCAGGTTAATATTTCTCTATTTCAATTTGCTCATTTTGCTCATTTTGCTCAATACAAATGAATGTTTAAATGTTTCAATTTCAATTTTCTTTTCACTTACATGAATGGGTTTTTGAGAAGTCGTGATTGTTTCAATTTCTTTTTTTCAATTCGATGTTCTTTATAAAGAGAATGATTTCGTCTATTCCATAGATGAAATCCTTCTTTTCGACAAATCTCTCTTTTCACTCAGCAGAACAAAAACCGATGAAATGATCGGTGATGGTGGAGTGAATCTGTAATGGAAATCTGTAATGAAAATCTGTAACGGAAATCTGTAATGGTAATCTGTAATGAAAATCAAAATGAAAACGTGAATCTTTCTAAAGATTTTGCATCTAAAAAAATATTGAAAAATGGCTGGCTAATGTAATGGAAATGTAATAAAAAGAATATTTTGCATATCTCAACTAAAATTTTGTTTAAAATTAGTATTAAATCGAAATTTGATTTAATTTTTCAAAATCTTCGGGATAGGCTACTTTGCGCGAAATTTTTTGCGCAACTGGGTCATTTGTGCAACTAGGTCTTTTGCACAACTCGCCATAACTTCCTGTTAAGTGGACCAATCTTTATGATTTGTGGTTTCATTTTGTAGATCTCAATAAGTGCAACAAAATGAAACCAAAATCATAAAGATTGGTCTACTTAGAAGAAAGTTATGGCGAGTTGCGCAAACAACCCAGTTGTCCAAAAGACCCAGTTGCGCAAATGACCCAGTTGCGCAAATAAAATGGCGGAAATTAGCCTACCCCAAATCTTCTATTTAAAAGAGGCAAAGAGTCCACAAAATCTTTTCAAAAATCTTAAAAAAAGCGATAACCAAAATTAAAGATAACGAAATATTTTACGAGCTTTTCAGTTTTCATTGTGAAACTTTAAAAGTTTTGTGAATCAGGGGATTTTAAATGAAAATTACGGTAAATGGGAGGGGGAAAGAGGTGACTTTGCAGAGAAATAAATGAAGAAAAAAAAAGGGAAAGACTAGATTTTTCAGAATCGAGATAACAGAGAAAAGAACTCTTGGAAATAAAAAAGGGAAAAGACTTCATTAATAGGAAAAGATTGTGAAAGTTTCATGAAATGAAAAAAAATTAATGGGTTTTGTTGAGAATCGTCGGTGATTTTTTTGTATTTTTCAACAGTTTTCAAAACTTTCAAAGAAGAAACTTCAGATGTGTGAAAAATTCAATAACTGAATATCTTGAAAGTTAAATGCTTTTAAAATACTGTATATCTCTTTTGTTTTGCAGAAAAGCTTGGCTTGGCTCTTGCTAGAGTCTAAGCTTGGCCTAAAAGAGAAGTGAAGCAATCAGTGAAGCTTGCTAGATACAGCAATCTCTTCAGTCTAAAGATATTCAACCAACTAGGCTAGCTGAGCTTTGATTGAAAAATTTTAAAGCTATTCAGTTAGCTCAAGTATTAAGTTGGAAAGAAAGTTTTTTTGCTGTTTTTGACATAAATTAAAGTGAAGAGAAGAACAGAACAATCTAATAAAGGCACAGAATGGGAAAACTAAGAATTAAACCAAAAATAACTGTAGACTGAGCTTCTTTTTTTTGCTTTTGTAAGCTTTCAGATCAGAGCTTTACTTTCAGCTCTACATTTACAACTCTAGAGTCTAACAAAAAGATTCTACAGAAGCAGATAAACTAAAGTCATGATAAAAATAGAAAGATATATCGAACATCGAAAGCAGATCAGGGATACTAATTGATTCGGAAGCCGCAACGTAGTACAATAAGGAAAGGAAAGGAGAAGGAAAGGGGAAGGAAAGGGGAAGGGAAGGGGAAGGGAAGGGGAAGGGAAGGGGAAGGGAAGGGGAAGGGAAGGGGAAGGAAAGGGGAAGGGAAGGGGAAGGGAAGGGGAAGGGAAGGGGAAGGAAAGGGGAAGGGAACAGAGAAAAGCAATGAGAGAATCGGGAAGAAAAAGGGAAAAAAGGGAATGGGGAGGGACCAATCGATCCCTTTTGGGGAAAAAGAATAGGAAAAGGGAAAGGGGCAGAGCTCTCCGGACTCACGATCGGGTTGGGGATGGGGATAGGGGAGAGGGTGAAAGGGGCGGAGACTCCTCTGTTCACCTCCTCCCATTCCCTTCGGGACACCCTCCCCCCATCCCCACCATTGATTTGTGTGCTCTCTGTATGTTAGAGAGGTGATGGTTAGCGATAGAAAAGAGAGAAATGGATTGAAACAACCAAAACATTGATTTCAGGGAATTGCAACACTTATTCTAGATGAGGAATGAATATTCCTCAAGTCCGAGTTTCTCTAAAAGTTTAGATCTAAAATTCATGTTCTAATTGATAGACTCAAGAAAATCAATAGCTCCAATCGATTCCTCGATCACGAAAACCCACGAGTACAAATTTACAGCTGAATACCTTCTTTCTGTACTATTTAAAATGCAAGAGCAAAATCACTGGGGAAATGTTCTTTGTGCGGCCTTGTAATCGCTCGCCGTCTGGCACACGTTCCCGATACATAGCTGTTCCCTTTTAGAAGGTAGGGACTGATCGGGCTTCGCCATTCAAATGGTATTTTATGCCGTTCGAACACCAGTACTCCCATGGCCTCCTTGCGAATCCATGACCATTGGTCAAACATTGCAAACGAATAAAAACGATAACCAATATCTTACAGCAAGACTTACAGGAACTCCAAGAAAAAACATTAGCCAATCATGAAAATGAAGGCACAGAGCAATAAGATTTTATAATTGGCTCAAGCCTCTTGAGAATCTTTAATTTGGAAAGAAAAACGCCAAAAACAAAAAGAAACGTGGTAGCCATGTAAATTGAGGGGAAAAGTGGAGATGAAAGGATGGCCATGTGGAAAGGAAGACAAAAAAAAAGAAGACAAAGGGATGAAAAGAATATGAGGAGGTGTGAACGGGGAGGGGAACGGGAGGAGGGATGATGGGAAGAACAAGTCAGAGAGAAGTGGGAAGAGTTCGTTGTGGATTGGGGAAAGTGTTTAAGTATAAAAAGGAGCAAGGTATAGACAAGAGTGAGACTATGAGATAGAAAGTTTTGCAAGAAGAGAAATCGAATGGAGAAAGAAAGGGAAAAGTGTAGGGATGACAGTTGAAAGTTGGATAAAAACGTTAGAGGAATAGTGAAAGGAAGAGTTTGGAAAGGAATACGAATAAGGAAAAGATATCAGTGTAAGAATAGAAATGAGAGAAAAGAATAGAGAAGCTCGATCTAGAAGAGACATAGAGAAATGGGGGAAAGGAAAGGAATCGAGGAGGTCGGGAGTCCTCTCCTTTCCATTGCACACTCCACCGGGAGGGACATCGATCGAATCTCGTTGGGAAAAGAGAAATGATGAGAAAAAAGATGAAAAGAAGCCATTCCTTTCTTCTTTTCTCTAATCTCTCTTCATTTCTCCTAGTCTTTTCCATCTTTTCCCCTCTTCATCGAATCCACATCTAACTATATGTCCAGTTGGGCAAAAAAAGGGCATCAAATGTGCTCTTTTCTCTCTTTTCTCTCTTTTCTCTCTTTCTTATTTTTCAATCATCCATTTCACATCCCATAGAAGGTTTTGAGGAACATAATTTTTGTGGATTTTGTAAAAATATATGGAAAGAGGATGGGGTGTTGATTGGATATTGAAAATATTTTCGAGAGGTTAAAAATGGATGAGAAAATGAGGTTGTCTGAAATGATGTTACGGAGGATTAGAGCTATATTCAGTATACAGAAGTTTGGGTATATCTAATTGTGAATCGGTTATATACAGTATACAAAGTGAAAGCAGGTAGACTTGGCGTTAGATTCATGTTAGAATTGGTTGAACAGAGTCAAAGCTATGGAAATGTTACGGTGGATTCATTGGATCGATTAGGTTGATTAGATTTGTTTGTTTGTTTGTTTGTTTGTTAGTTCGTTCGTCCGTTCGCTCGTTCGTTCGTTCGTTCGTTCGTTCGTTCGTTCATTCATTTATTAGTCCATTTGTTCAAATAGTTATAGAGATTTCAATTCTATAGAGTTCTATAGAGTTTTTCCTTTTAACTAACGCCTTTTCTAAAATACCGTATTCTCTCTAATAGTAGTGCACCCCGTTGAGCCGAGTTGATGACTATTACGGTTTCTTTACGGTTTCTAGGTTTTTACCGAAGCTCAACACTCTAATCCCTCACAAGATCTCATCGTCAACTACATTTTCCGACCTCACATCAACAGGTTCTGATAAGCGCTTTTCGAGATTTCGAGCAATTTAGGCAACGCTCAGGGTGCACTACTATTAGAGGGAATACGGTATGTCGACTTTCGAAAAATACCGTAATCCCATAGTTCCCCTATTAGGTACATGCATAAGAAATGTGGATTTCAATATTTTCATAAATTTCCAACGACAGAAACCTGATATCGATGAATGTTATAAACTATTTGAAAGTTGTAAATCTCCTCTACAAAATAGGCTAAAACGTGTTTGAATTGATCGAATCATTGAAGGAATTTCGAGGGTGAAAGGCGAGTGACCAAAAAAGGAATCGAGTCACTTTAGGGACAAGTTTAGTGTGGTCAAAATAGAGTTAGCTTCCCAAAATTGAAGATTTAAAAAAAAGGATAACTATATATGAATTCATTAAAAAAGTCTAACGGAAATGCATTGACAGAAATTTAGATAGAGCGTAAGTTCAAAACCCTCAAAATTGTCAAAAAAAAACCCGGCTTTTTCACAAAAAAAGAAAAAATATTGTAGAAATAGAAACAAAGTTTTCCCATGAAATGATCCCAACTCTTCATTATTTTGAATGATATTTTAGGGCGGTTTTATTGATATTTTAGGCCATTTTCCACTATATAGTCAAAACTGACCTCTTGTGAAAGTGGGGTTTTCAAAAAGTGCCCTTTTTTGGTCACTCGCATTTCGCCCTCGAAATTCCTTCAATGGTTCAATCAATTCGAACACGTTATAGCCTATTTTGTAGAGGAGATTTACAACTTTCAAATAGTATTAGGTTGATGCAAAAGTCTTTTTCATTTTTTTCGTACTTCCGTTAAAAAGTAACAAATGCACCAATTGAACAACGGTTTATTGCATTCGAAAGGCCAATTATTTTTCTGCAAAATGACATTAAAACGAGTTTAAAATGTCTTATGTCTAGATTTTTTTGAGAGCCTGAAGTCGAGTAGTCAAAAAAGGCGACGGCTCGATGATGCATTTTAGACGCTTTAGCTAAGGAAACCAATCTTGATGTTAATAAATAAAAGATAGAGCACAAAAAGTTAGATATTTTTTCAGATTTTCAGAGAAATTGATTCAGCCAATTTCTTTATAGAGGTTTTTATAGATTTTTATGAAAAACCCGTTTTCACTCTCGAATTTGCTTGAAAGTGAACCCAAATTGACTTAAAAAGATGGGAAATTGAACAATAAACACTTTTCATTTAGAGCAAACCATAGGTTAATTGATGACTTTGTTATTTTTCAAAAGAAGTACGAAAAAAATGAAAAAGACTTTTGCAGCAACCTAATATATAACATTCATCGATATCAGGTTTCTATCGTTGGAAATTCTGAGGGTTTTGAACTTACGCTCTATCTAAATTTCTGTCAATGCATTTCCGTTAGACTTTTTTAATGAATTCATATATAGTTATCCTTTTTTTAAAATCTTCAATTTTTGGAAGCTAACTCTATTTTGACCACACTAAACTTGTCCCTAAAGTGACTCGATTCCTTTTTTGGTCACTCGCATTTCACCCTCGAAATTCCTTCAATGGTTCGATCAATTCGAACACGTTTTAGCCTATTTTGTAGAGGAGATTTACAACTTTCAAATAGTTTATAACATTCATCGATATCAGGTTTCTGTCGTTGGAAATTTATGAAAATATTGAAATCCACATTTCTTATGCATGCACCTAATAGCTACTTTTGAATCTTTGTGGAAAATTGGTTGAATACTAGAGAAATGGTTACTCTAACTTCGAAAATTGACATATCTTAGAATAATAGTGTAGCTAGAGTACTACAGGTAAATATAACTGGATAATTACAGTACTCTAAACACTAAACGATATTCAGCCAAAACACTACCAATCTCTACGCCGAATACTCGAAATTTTCTCTGCAAAATGCCCACCGAAACGTGAGCTTTCCCCCCGACTTTTCCCCATCTCGATTCCCCTCATATTCTTTCACTTTTTCCCCTTTCAAATCCAGAACTCCCTTCCCCTTTTTCCCCATTCTCCGATAGACACAAAATGCTCACATATAAAAAAAAATCGCCCATTTCCCGATTTCTCTTCTTTTTCTCTTCGATTTCTCGATTTCTCGATCTTTCTTTTATCTTTTCACTCTAATTTTTCCGTGATTCTTTTTTTGTTTTTCCCCTTGCGTCAAGAGAAATCTTTTCATGAGGAAAAATCAAAGAAAAAAGTCGGGAAAGTAAAAAAAATGGATAAAATCGGATTAATAATGTATAAAAGAACGAGATTTGAGACAAGAAATATCTAGAGATTCTATTCAAATTGTTGCTTTATGGGCTTTTGTCTAGAAAATTCTCTAGAAAATAGAAAATTTCTAGTAAATAATGAAAATTCTTAAACTTTTCTCTTTCCTGACTATTTTCTTTTTCTGGAAAAGCTGTGTCTCGTAATCTAGCTTGTAAGATTACTCTCGTAATCTAGATTGTAAGATTACTGTCGTAACCTAGCTTGTAAGATTACGATAGTTGCCGAATAATTGTCGAAAAGTGAGATTTTTCTAGAAAGCGGTAAGTGTTTGAATGATGTGGCTTTTCTCTGTAATGTTTATTTGTTTACTGTAATTTCAAAATAGAAGATCCAATGAATCCCATAGATTTTATTGTAGTGTCCAAAAAAGTTACGCTTAGTGTTAAAAATGAGCTAGGTGAAATGATGAAGGAAAGGATGAACCCACAGGGTTTACATTCAATCAAATAGTGAAGCTCATAGAATTCGAGTCTGAGTACTGCGTTTTCTAGAAAGGGAGATAATTTGGAAAGCTAGTTAAGTAGGATGGAAGATGAAGGAAATATTATGCCACAGATTAGGGCAATATTACAGTAGCCTTAGACTAGGGCAATATTACAGTAGCCCTAGATTAGAGCAATATTACGGTAGCCTTAGATTACAACAATATTACAGTAGCCTTAGTTTTCGGCAATATTACGGCAGCCTTAGATTACAGCAATATTACGGTAGCCGGTAGATTTTCTAAACACAATTCTAGAAAACGCATCACTTCAGACTCTAATTCATTAATCAGCAAAAAACCTAGAATCCTTATGAAAGTCAACACAAAAGAAAATAGGAACCTCAGGTAAAACTCTACAGTATACTAATGGGTTTAGAGAAAGCTTATTAGAAAACAATCATCTTGACAACGTTCAGTGCACCAGGAGCACTTCAGCTACAGTATTTTCGACTTAAACACGACTCCAACCACAGCACTCCTCATCAACTTGTTCTGCTACAGTTACAGTACTCTTTCTCAAGTTGTACAGTGTCCCAGCTACAGTACTCTTACTCGATTTATACAACAATTCAGCTACAATATTGATAGTCGATCTATTACAATACATACTCTTTCTCAAGCTATAGTTCTTCCAGCTACAGCTACAGCTACAGCTACAGCTACAGCTACAGCTACAGCTACAGCTACAGCTACAGCTACAGCTACAGCTACAGCTACTCTCCTTTTCGTCTACTGTACTTAAAGGTTCCCATTTTTCATAGGAAATCAAAAAAAATTGAATTCCAAAGAAAATAAAAAGAAAGCAACGACTATTTTGCACCTTTTTGCACATAAATTTCAAAAGAAAAATGAATCGATTTGGAAAATAACAAAAGAATCTCCGAAGAATTCTGGGATAATGAGAAATGATAATAAAATAATGAATAGTTGTGAATAAAAGATAAATAAAATAAAAGAATAGTTGTGAATAAAATCAAAATTTGATTGGTCAATGAAGTTTTCCGCTAAACCGTATCGTGAAAAATTCTTTTTTCTTTTCTTAAAGTCCTTAAGGCACAACTTTGGGAATCGAAATGATGAGCAGTTGAAATATGTATGACAAAGCTAGAAATATATTAGAAATATCATATTATTGAGCTAAAGATAGGCAACGGGGAATATCGAATAAAAATGGGGTAATAGAATAGGCAATTTGTTTTCTAAAAGATGATCTTTAGAAAAAGCTATGCTGTGTTTTGATGAGAATAAACAGTGCTCGTACAAGGTTAACCCCTTCTGGATGAAAGCAAATTAAGTGCGTTGTGGTGTGATGTTTAGCACAGTTACCCGGTAAGCTAGAGGTCGAGGGTTCGAGCTCCGGCAGCGCACATTTTGATCTGCCCTAGTTTCAACTACAATAACTAGTTAACTAGCAGTTTAATGTACTTTTGATGTCTTTTCTTGGCAAAATATGGTAGCTAAGATACGGTAGCTTTTAATTACCGTATCTGGGACACTACGATGGTTTTATTGTAGTTGAAACTAGGGCAGATCAAAATGTGCGCTGCCGGGGCTCGAACCCTCGACCTCTCGCTACTAGTTAACTAGCAACTAGTTAACCCAGCTAGCTAACTATTCCAGATTCGGCAAAACTACAGCATTACAGATCGTTTCTTCTTAAGTACATCTTTTAGAAAACACAATAGGTGCTTAACACGCAAAAAAAGCTCTCGTGCGATCGCTGAGTATGAGAAATTGAGTTGAAAGAAATATTGAGGAAAATTGAGCTCAATCAAACAGCCGGATGATCCCTTTTGAGCCCTCCACGACTTATTCCACCCGCTCCACCACCACTTCCACCAGGGTACCTGAAGATGATCTTGTTACTAAACAATTTGTCATTTCAAGTATATCAATCTGGGATACTGTGCTCAGCTGTACCGCAAAAGTCCCTAACTTCTCTATGTTCTAACTCTCTATGTTCTAACGATGAAATCGAATCTCTTGTTCAATGATTTCCACCTGACAGCCCTGGGAGCCTCTCCCCTCAATGGCGGTTGTCGTTGCGCCCGTTGTTGTCTCCCAAAATTCGCTCTATCCCTATCCACTTCGACATCTTCTAAACGCTGGGTGAGCGCCAATTTTTGTTGAATCGCCATTCGGAGTAGTTGATTTAAAGTTTTCTTCTCTTCATCGATAGCTTTATTCTCGGCTTTTAGCTCATCGACCTGAAATTGATGTCATAACAAAATAAAAAAGCTGTAGTAGATACGGCAGATAAAGTGTTGCAGCTTAATTCATCTTTTTAGCTTTGCTAAGACAATCACCTAAGCTAAAAAACAAAAATCCTCAAAAGCAACAATCTTCAAAAACAACAATCTTCAAAAAAAAGCTCAAAAACTATTACTTTTCTGATTTTTAAAGCCTAAAAGCTGATTTATCAAATCCAACTTTTACACTAAAACTAATCAAATCAAATTCCAAGTACTACAGCTTTCTATTGGGTTGTCCAGTTATGAATGCGCGTTTTTTACTATTTTGTAAATTTCTCAAGATATCGAAAGCAAGAAAAAGATATATATGAGTATTATTCGAAAGCTCAAGATCTCCTCTACATTTTGATATAAAAAGTTTTTGAATTTGTTCAGCTTTTGGGCAAATTGACTGCATAGAAGAGGTGGCCAAAAAATGGAAGGGTGCCTTTGGATCAAGTTTTGGCTCCGCTCAAATTGAGTTAACCGTTTGATATTTGGCTAATAGATATATCAATACAACTTTTTTTAAAAATATAACAATTTCAGAGCATCTTTACTTCTCTTTTCTTTTCTGGGCGGTTATTTTACACCATCAAACTTGAGGGATAGCTCAGCTGGAATGGGTTTTTTTTCGAAAACGACCTCTCCCTTTGTGCAGTCAATTTCCCAAAAAGTTGAATGAATTCAAAAACTTTTTTATTCCAAAATGTAGAGGAGATCTTCAGCTTTCGAATGGTATATTCGAATGGTTCGATATCTTGAGAAATTTACAAAATAGTAGAAACGCGCATTCACAACTGGACAACCCAATACAATAGTTTTTAAGGCTAATAGTTTGACATTAAAGCCAACTATTGGATCAAATGCAAACCTGTGCCTGCAATTCCTCACATCTAGCCGTAAAACAAGCTCTATGAGCAGCGAAAGTGGCTGCGTCTTCCTGAAATGTTCCTTTTGCTTTTCCCTCTGATTTCCCTTTTGCTCACCTTTAATTGTTTCAATTCCCTCCTTTGTTTTTCCATCAAATCATGCGATAATCTTTTCTCACTTTCGTATTTTTCTCTCAAACTATTCAACGCCGTCTCGGCGGTGATTTTGTTTGATTTAAGCACTGTGCGGAGGGTGGAGATTTGATCTCTGAAAGTTTTCGATATCATAATATCTTTTAACTTCATTGAATATCTTTTAAAGGAATCTTTATATAAGAGCTAAAGATATTCAATCAATCTAACTAGCTTTTATGTTAACTAATTCTCTGAATTCGATCACAAATCCTCTCACCTCTTCGTGGAGAGCAACGATCGCAGCTTGATATTCTGCAGCAGCACTTCCTCAGTCTCTTGTCCCGATGCTTCGACTCTTGTATTCATTGTCTGTTCCGCAATCCTCTTCACCGCTGCCACAATCTTTGCCACACTCTCCGACGTCTCGACAATCGGTGCCCGCTCATCGTGCACAATCCTCTGCCTCAAATCGCCCTCTTGAACAATCTGTGCCACCTTGTTTCCCAATTTCCCGTCAACTTCTCGAATAAATGACGGATTTAGCACAGATCTAGCCGCATTGAACGGAATGGATGTCCTTCCACCTTGATCTGTTTCCGTTCCACTCTCTAAACCTTCATCCGCTAGACTCACGTGTGGCACTTGTTCAGCATTCTCTTTCGCTAATTGCCTCAATCTTTTCATGATATCCACAACTTGACGATCATTTGGTATCCCAGCACTTTGTGCTAATTGATGATAGAATTGATAAAGTGAATCAGAAATAGAAATCATCATGTCTTGTGCGGCTGCTAGCTGGGCATTCCGCTCACCAGCTAGCAAGAGAAGACTCCGAAGATCTCCTTTCAATGCCTGAGTTTTTTTGTCAGCATCCGGACCAGCTCCTTGCTTTAACAATGTGTCCAATCTCTCCAATACAATCTCCTTTTGTTGTCTTGCGTGTTTGAAATCTAATTCTTGGATTTGTGTAAGATTGAGCTTCTGGCTGAGCGCTTTCACGAGCTCGACTGTCGTCTTTTCAGCTGTTTTCACTTCTTCTTCCAAACGATCCTTCATCGTTTCGAGTTCTTTCACCTAAACACATTATAATATTTAGAATTTGCCAAAAATGAAGCTCTTTCAACTTACCCGTGAATCAGTGGATCCTTGCAGCTCCGAGAATAAATCCCCTCCAGCTGCCGGCTGATTGAATTGCTCGTCCTCATTTCCTCCATCATTTCCCATTCTCTGAAAACCGAGCATCAGATCGTTTAGACTGCTCATGTGTTCCGCGTTTTTCGCCGCTTCCAATTCTCTCTTCATCGCTAAACGTTGTTCACGTTCTTGTTGTGCTGTTAATAGGGCTTCTTCCATCTGAAAAAGGAAGAAGTTTATCGGAATTTTTGCCTGGGTTTAGATATGTCAATTTTGAGTTTAAAGATCATGCAGATCTAGTAGGTATATCTAACTTCTGATAGCTTAGAGCCAAGTTAATTCTTTCGGCTAGCTTAGAGCTTTATTGGCTCCGGCTAATAAAGTAATGAAGGAAGAAAACGCCGATTGCCGGAGAGGGGATCGAACCCTCGATCTGTCGATTTCTGGCCAACCACTGAGCTATCCAGTATCTTAACTTGGCAGGAGAAAGAGGGGAAAAAGGGGGGAAAGGAAACCTCTCTACATACTCCTGCTGACTAGCTTCTATCTATACAATTTTTCCTTTCACTCACTTGATTGACGGCGATCGCCTTCAACTTCTCATTCTCCTCCAAAGCAGCCTTCAAGAAGTAAATTTCTTCATCTTTCTCTTTATACGTAATCTTCATTGATTCAAATTCGACTTGTCCACTTTTCAGCGATGCCACTTGTTTTTGCAGCCCGATATTCTCCAATTCCAAGTCTTCTCTATCTGCATTCAATCTCTGCTCGCTTTCTTTCACATCTTTCAATTCTTTCTTCAATTTCCTTCCATCTTCTTCCAAAATCTTGACCGCATCTCTCACTTCATTGTATATCAACTGAAGACGATCGAGCTCATTCTTGTTGCTTTCAAGCTCCTAAATTTCTTTCTACAATTCTATCTATATTTCAAACCTTTGTCTTTTGTCTGTATTCATCTTCCAATGTATTAATTCTTTCTTGATATTCTCTTTCTTTTGCACTCGTTTCAGCCAATAAAGCCTCCTCGTTGAGAAGGTCGGATTTGGCGGCGGCTTTGTGTTTCGATTGGAACTCCTCAAGAGTCTAAAATTGAGAATTTGGTACTAATCGGTTAACGGATGGTTTTGCTATTGTCCCATTACTATTTTCACAGATTAAAGCTTGACCAGAACGAAGCCTGACTCTCTTATCCGACCCGAAAATTCGCCAGATCCTAGGACGAGCCCTACTCCGAGCGACTCACAATCTAATACATAGATTCAGACTTACAGCCTATGGCAGTAAAATATCTAGAATCAGTAGCTCAATGTCTTCTCATAGCCAATGACAATAACTTTATGGCAGTCTTGCATCTTGCCTTGATCTTGATATTACAATTAGTTCTATGATAAAACTGTAGATAGAATTAGATAGAATTCAATAAGGCCCGTATTCAGGATTTCTTTACTTTCGAGAAAACGCTAAGCTCGATTCAGAGAACTTTATGTATGGAATTTTATTATTTGAGTTTTATACCCAAAATAGCTTTCTGGCCTCCAAGATCTCCAAGATCTTTCAAACCTTTGCCAGGACATCGATCTCGTGTTTTGCCGTCTCAAGCTCTTGTTGAAGCACATTCACTTTACTCGTCAACTCCTCTTTTTCGGTGAGCAATTGTAGACCCGCGGCGGCTGCCTGGAAATCATTAAGTGGAAATGTGAACATTAAGTTTATAAATTTTTGTTTGAGATTACTTTAAACTTCATGAATGAATAAAAAAACTGAAAAGAAAATCGATTTTGGTAGCGTGCCGGCTGAAAAGCTAGAAAGCTTAAAAGCTAGAAAGCTTAAAAGCTAGAAAGCTTAAAAGCTAGAAAGCTTAAAAGCTTAAAAGCTTAAAAGCTAGAAAGCTTAAAAGCTAGAAAGCTTAAAAGCTTAAAAGGTCAACCAAATAAAAAGCTATGATGATTTTAAATATAATTTTATTAAGGTTTTAATTTTTAAAAATTTTAGTTGAATACCTTTCGCGAGTCATTTTAAAACCAAGTTTTCGTAAAAAGTTGTTCAAATTTTAAATTACCCTTTACTTCTTTTTCTTTTTTTACCTGTCTATTCAAATCTCTTGTCTTTTCGAGTTCGGCTTCAAGCCGGATCGCCTCTGCCCGTAAATCATCCAATTCTGTGCCCATCGAGGCTGTGTGCTTTAAGGGGGGCTCAATCTACCCTTGGCAATAGCCTAGAAAATTTGCAAATGAAAATATAAAGAGCTTTAGTAAAGATAAAGATCTATAAAGAACAAAATGCAAGTTAAAAGGATTATTAACCCTTAACATTTTAACAATCAGCCGAAAAAGTGTAAAACTATGAAACTACGGTGACTTTAGCGCCAAAAATAGATGTAGAGGTCAAAGGTTGGAAAGAAGTTCAGAGAAAGCAAGAAAGAAAGAAAGAAAGAAATAGAGCTATTTTCTGGATAAATGGGGAAATATGCTTGATTTCACAAGGGTTTTTAAAATATTCAATAAAAAAGAAAAAGAGAAAGAAGAAAAGAAGGATCGGAGTTCGTATTCGTACACGAAAAAGGGGGGAGATCGGTCGGTGCTTACAAAGAGGTGAAAAGAGAAAAGAGGAGTGGTGGAGGGGAGAGAGAAAACGAGGAATCGGCGATGGAGAAGAGGGAGAGAGGTACAAAATGGACAAGACTCATTCACTGAACACCCCTTTTCTCTCTAAACCCGAAACCGGATCGATTTTTGTCTCTCATCTTTCTCTCGCGCTTGTGGTGCTGTGGTGCTTGTGGTGTTTGTAAGGGAAAGAGATCTTCAAGGGTGCACATTGGGGAAACATTCCCTACTGCTTTGACCTATACATGACAGATAGAATCCTTGCATCTAACTAGCTTCGATCTTTACTGAATGATATGTATTCGAATAATGATAATCTCTACTTGATCGTACTTGGTTTTTTTGATAAAATACCGAAAGTTGATACACGATAGAACGATAGAACGATAGAA
Organism: Mesorhabditis belari; assembly: GCA_958450365.1. NCBI lineage: Eukaryota > Metazoa > Nematoda > Chromadorea > Rhabditida > Rhabditidae > Mesorhabditis > Mesorhabditis belari. Next base: position 1,061,785 of record CAUEEP010000727.1, on the reverse strand, counting down.
CTAGTTAACAAAAACAAAGTCATAACTTCTACAACCATAACTTCTACAACCATACCCTTCTACAACCATACCTTCTACAACCACTTCTACAACCACTTCTACAACCACACCCTTCTAGAACCACCCTTCTACAACCATACCTTCTATAACCACTTCTACAACCATACCTTCTACAACCACTTCTACAACCATACCCTTCTACAACCATACCTTCTATAACCATACCTTCTATTTGGTTTTGCATAGAACTATACTGGATACAAAGTTGGATTTAAAGAGAATGATTTTTAAAAAAAGAATATTGATTAGTAATGCTATATTTAAACTCTCACGACTACTTTGACATAAATACGGCTGTGTTCTGTTTTAAACCATTCTACTTAAAACTCAGCTAAAGATGCCAATGAAATATCGGCCAATATATCGTTATATCTTGATCCCTTATATCCTGGTCAGATCATTAAACCCAACACTATATTAAACACATTAAACCCAACACTATATTAAACACATTAAACCCAACACTATATTAAACACATTAAACCCAACACTATATTAAACACATTAAACCCAACACTATTCATTAAACCACAACACATTAAACCCAACACTATTCATGAAAATTCAAGTTAAACTTTGGCCCTTGTAACATTTAAATAATTTATTATACTTATCAACCACGAAACGAAAAACTTTAGAAATAGATTTCAGACGAAAATCCCTAAAAACACAAGCAATCATTGAACGATATGGAATATCACAGACACGCAAATACAAAGATAACGATTAGGTAATGAATAAAAATAATGATTGAAAAGAAAGACGAATCTTGAAAAATAAATGCTAGATATTTCTGTCTTTAGATAATATTAGTCGGCAATTGAGGTTTAACAATATTGTATAGAATTGGTTGCCCGCCTTGATCGATTCCTGTCTTCCAAAAGGATGGCATCTTCCAAGCACACCAACCTGGAATCAATTTCAATCATTTTCAATCAATTTCGATCAATTTCGATCAATTTCAATCAATTTCAATCAATTTCAATCAATTTCAATCAATTTCAATCAATTTCAATTAATTTCAATTAATTTCAATAGATTTCAATCATTTTCAATCAATTTCAATCAATTTACTGCAAAATAGGAACCGAAATTTAAGGGATAAGACTGGATTTCGAAAATAAAAACAGATGGTTACTGTAACTTGATGTAAAGTACAGTACAGTGGATGAATGGGCTTGGCTACTGCATGCTGCTAAAGATACTGTACACTAATGGCTTATTGAGCACTAGGTACGTTGCCGTAATCTTTCCCGTAATCCGTGCCTACTTATCTTTCTTTTATCTCACAAACCTTTATTGATCACCGTATTCACATCGTCGATCCCAGTATAATGTGGATCAAGCACGAGGAATCGACACTCGCCTGTATTCTCGTCGAAATCAACGCCCAAAATCGTGTGCGCTAACATGTTACCACCTAAAGTAAAGAATTAGCTTTTGATTGAATGAACAGTAATTTGTTTGAGAAATTCTTTAGCCTTTTGAAATCTGATTGATCTTTTGAAATCTAATAGATCTTTAGAAATCTAATTGATCTTTATAAATCTAATTGATCTCTAGAAATCTAATAGATTTTTAGAAATCTAATTGATCTTTAGAAATCTAATTGATCTTTAGAAATCTAATTGATCTTTAGAAATCTAATAGATCTTTTGAAATCTAATTAATCTTTAGAAATCTAATTAATCTTTTGAAATCTAATAGATCTTTTGAAATCTAATAGATCTTTTGAAATCAAATTGCTCTTTAGAAATCTAATTGATTCTTCCTTTCCATTTCCCAACTCACCAATCATGACTGGCGATCCAACTGACTCGAAATGAATCTGCAACTCGCGAGCTTTCTCAGAGATATCCGTGAATTGAGCTGAAATTTTACTGATTTTGAAAACAATATGTAAAGCATTCAGAGAATTTGAAAATGACTTTCTACCAGTCCAACCAAGTTCTAGTGCTCTATTTCTTTAGATTCTCAACTCACCAATGTATGAGCAATCAACAGAAATAGCATCTGATAGAATATATCCGATCTCAAATGATCCAATCCATTGCTTGCTTCCGATGAATTTTTTCCCTCGCAATTCCTCGCCTTCAATTCGAACAAGAGCCTAATAAGTACGGTTTTTTTTCATTGAATTCAATATTACACTTAAAAATTGTTACCACATGACAATTTCGATAGAATGAGAAAAAATATTGCTTAGCGGATATGCAATTATACCACAATCTATCAGTAGACTGTTTCGACTACGGTCCTTTTCGAGTCAAGACTACAAACCACTGTAACTTTCTTTAGCATTGATATTTTTGGTGTGCTTTAGTTCATTCGAAGGCTCTTGAGATTCTCTACTTTTTGAGCTATAGATCATGTCAATCCGACAGATTTGAAGCAATTTAGAAGCGTTTTTAGTGGAGAGGTCGTCATTTTTTTTAGTTTCTCGTGTCAATGTATCTCTCAAACCTCTTGTATCTCTCGATGCAACGGGATCGGTCTATCGAAGAAGCCATTCAGCACATACCAACTCCAGATTGTTTGAAGACTTCTAGAATTTCGTAATAATACGATTTCGATTTGATTATTCGATTCGATCTCACCTATAGGCACAACCCCATCCATTGTCATCGATTCCTTGTTGTGTGTAGTGATAGTAATCATACATTCCTTTCACCGTCGTGATTCTTCCCGTTTTTTTGTCTACATGTTAATATAAATAAATAAATATTCAACAAATACAGTTTTTGATTGATAAATGAGGTGTTCTCAAGAAATGTGCCCGAGCACTGAAATCGATGGCTTGAAGTGAGCGAAGACATGGAACTCGTGAGGGTAAGTTGAAGATCTTGTGCATCTCAATGCGCCATTCTTCTAAAAAGCAGATTTAGTTATCAATGATTTACTTATCAATGCATTTTTATTCGATCTTCTTATCCCATTTCATCTCACCTCACGTGTAAGTGAGGTATTCATTGCGCTAGAAAGGGTGCGTTTCAGAAAGGGTCGCAATGAATACCTCACTTACACTTACGCAATGAATACCTCACCTACACGCACAACTCCATCCATTGTCATCGATTCCTTATTGTGTGTGTTTGTTGGTTTCGTGTTTCGTGTATTATATTAGAGAAAAGTGATCACAGTGTGGACGCTTGCACTTTACGCGCGACCCTTTCTGAAACGCACCCTTTCTACCGCACTGAATACCTCACTTCTATCAGAGAGCTGATGTATTGAGAAAAGTGCAAAAAACTAGTGCCCCAGAGCTATTTAGTTTCCACATTCTTGAGCCCAAAGTACACGCATATCTTTGTTCACAAACGTTGCTCTTTGTCAGCCAATCTCGGCATCACAATCGACAAGATGCGCGAATGATTTGCGGGCAAAAAGCATCGACAGTCCACCTCACTGATATCGTACTGAAAATGGGTTTACTTTTGAGTCATTTCTTTTTGATTACCGTTTTTCGGAAACCTTTCATCATGACATACATAACATTGTAGATTCGTCGGCGAATGGCCTCCTCGATGCGGAGATAGATCTAGAAAGTGTTTTTGTTGAAGAGTTGTCTTCCAGAAAGATTTGGCAGCAATTTAAGAGCTTGGATAAGACTCAGGCTCTTGTTAACTTAATTTGCATATGACCGGAATTTGCATAGAGTCTCTAGAGAAGACTGTAGCTGACACTAGGGATTTGCAACTGAAACCACGGTACTGTTACTAAACTTTGAACTTGTGTGAGGTAACAATTTGAGGTGAATATCTTGAATATTCATAGAAATAGCCTGAATATTCATTGACTCCCGATATCCATTTGTTTACCTCATTGGACCCATCTCCTCCATAGGCGGCGGCCGTTATCCAAAGAGGCATTCTCAAGCGTCGAAACGCGATATCGCCTAGATTCTCTCTTTTACAGTACACTTCTGCTTAAGCCCACTCACCAGCTTGTACCTTCAAAATGGGTACATGTTTCTGATCATCCCCATTGCCTTCATCTTGAGCCGACACTCGTCGATATGACGTTAATCGGAGACGATCCTGTTTAAAATCTCTTACTTCCATAGTTTTCAACTTTCTCGAACCTGATCTGTGTGTTTATCTTTCAAAATATCATCGAGAAATTTCGGGTGTTTCGTATTCGCCTGGAGAACAATGTCAGATTCTCTAGAGTTTTGGGGTACTCAAGTTTGCATGGGTATTCTTTTACTTATGATGATAGATCAATTCAGCTGCGGCTGCCGCGAATTTCTCAGTTGCCATTTTGATATCATTTTCCTCTAATCCACGTCGTAAAACCGTTTCAAACATCACCTAAATTTCAGACCTAGGTAAAGAAGTTTCGTAGAATTCAAGACCAGGTAGTACGGTAAACGTTTTATAGACAAATTTAGTTCTAAGCTTTGTGTAATTGTTGTGCTTACATTTGACACCAGCGTCACCCCGGATGGTTGAGTCCATTGATCTATGATATTTGGGTAGGATTTGAGGAAAAAAGTCGAATCAGATGATTGAAGGGTTTCAAGTGTTGTGCGAATCTGTGGATTGTTCTGAATCAATACTCGGTTTCGACCTACTTCTAAACCGGTCCCCATATACGAAATATCGGTATCCGGCTCGTGTCCATTCACGACAACAATCCCCGCAAATATTAGATCTAGAAAATGTTTAGAGTTTATGTTATCGATTTGCATTACCTGATGCTAGTGAGTTTGTGACAAACTCGAAAAAGTGTTGCTTGAGGTGATTGTCGGAGAGAAATAGGCACACATCTATCTGAAATGGCTTTTGAAATAAGAGTTTCTCTTCCTTGTACACGGGATTCATTGTCAAGGCAAAACAATTTCTATACATGAATTTGCATTTAATCCTGCCTTGTCTAGATGCACAAATTCCCCATATTCTTACCCTCAATTGATTCCCAAAGAGAACTCCGACAAATCGAGTCCTTTCAATCTCGAACCACGATGAGAAGTTACGGAAATTCTGACTGGTTGTTTATACAAGGAATTTCGTTATTTTTGTACCTCAAACACCGAAGAGGTCGACAAAATCCACGTCTCCTTCTTGCCCATCTTTTGAATCTCTAAAAATCTTTAGTTCTTCTTCAAAAAAACCAACAAAACCCGTGAAACCTCTTCCAAAAAATTACGGATATCCGCATTGACTCTAAATAAAATTCTTGTTTATTGAAACGATTTATTACGGTTTCCCCAAATTAACAACAATTTCAATAAGTTTCTTGATAAAATGCAACAAAATCAAATATCCAAAAAATAAAACAATCGAAATAATAGCTGCTTTGCGACCGATCCACGACAAGACTTCTAAAAATAAGTTTATGAAATAGTTTTTGAATAACTTACTCAAAATTTCAGCTTGAATGGATGATGGAGGCATTTCCATGAGATCAGGCGGAAGAACTACTGTAGAATTCCAACTAAAGTCAAAAATAAATAGTAAATCCTCATTTTACACATACTTTTCACAAATTCCTTTCACGTGTCCCATCCCGACGACGGCCACAATTCTCCAGGCACTTCTATTGTCGAGATTGTTTCTAAATGATCATTTTATGTATTTCTGTGCTAAATTCTATTACTTTTCTTTGCCAATCAACTCCTTGACAAGCGTTTGCAGCACGAATGTCATGTAAACGTCTCGTTCTTTCACCCAAACTTTCCACATTCGAGGACAATCTTGTTGAAGCTAAAGATAAAACATATTTTATCCTAAACTTGAACTTGCCTTTTCCAAAAGTCGGTCATCAATCTTTTCCTGATTTAGTCCTCCATTATAAATCCATTTTAAATATAAAGTCACATATCTAAACAAATAAATATTTTCCAAGAGATCAAATTATAACGCACCGAAACACTTCAGTAAAAGTGATAACAGAGGCAAGTCGTTGTCTATTGATATCCCCTATACGATCACCCAAAACGATAGGGCAATTTTTGTTAGCAACTCTAAAATCTCTATTCTCAGAATGCCATAAAATATAAAATACCTGTATGCAGCCCAAAAGTCTCGACCATCCGTTTTTCGAGCATTCTTGATGGCTGAATAAATCGTCGAGACAAACGTTCCCTAAAAGTCAATGAGGTTTTTACCCGATCGAAAAATCTTATTCACGCATTTCTTTTCTCAATTACTCAGCTTTTTCGGTAGTTACCTGGGTAACTGGACCGTCTATGCGGGTTAACCACTATTTGCACATGGTGGCGGGCAATCACAAAAGAAACCGAGATCTCCGGTCTCTCCCGCCAATCCCTTTCCTATTCAATCAATTCAAAGCAATTAGTAGGCGTATTAGCCAAAAGGAAATAAAATTTTTAAAAATCACACGCATAGTCTGGTCCGTACATAAACTTACTTCACAAATAATAGTTACCTTTTGCTTTTGTGGTTGTTTAAATCGTTCTTCCGTAATATAATCCGATAAAATATCGGTTCGTTTGATGCACAGCTCGAGCATAATCACATTTGGGTCTACACTTTTGATAGTACGTTCGATATCTGAGCAAAAATATCGAAACGGTTATTTCCAAAAATATTTTACCATTTTGAGATTTAATCGAAATGTGATTGCTGCCAATTAAATACACGGAACATTTTCCATGGGGAAGAGTTGTATCGAGAAACTTTGGCTTGGTTAGAACGGTAACTAAAAGTAGAAAGATTTTACGACTTAAAAATTTAAGTTTACCAGCATCTGGTAGTTCGCTTTCGATTATCGGTTTATTTGATACAGCAGAAATTGGAGATCCATGTTGAAGATACTGAATAAAACCGATTAAAGCAAAAACATCACACTAACCGAAGGAAAGTCAAAAACCCGTTTGGAAGTCATCGTTGTAGCAGATAATTTTCTAATATATTGGTTTTTAAAAGAATTTACAAAATAATTACCTCGAAATTATCAAGAAACTCAATCGATGACAGGAATTGGTAAGGCAAAAAAATGGCTGCATCGATACTTAAAAGCAAATCAATTATCTGCATTATTATGTTGAAAAGAAGATTGCGGTTTGTAGAACAATTAAAAAAAAACATTCAAAAAACACAAATATTTATAAAACTGACATTTTAAAAAGGTCTTCTTTCGTTTTTCCCTTCACTAACGGGTCGATCGTCCATTTGCACTTGCACTTTAGTCTCTAGAAATAAAAATTAGACAATAGTCTTATAGAAGCTTTAATTTACCTTAAGTGAAGCCATTCCACGCCGAGAGCACGATCAAGGCAGTCCTCTCGTGTTAAGTGTTCCCATCTAATTGCATTCCCGATGGTAGAAACATCGTCTAGAGTTTTTTAACATTTATTAAATATTATGAAATACCAGTGGTAGCGATTGATTCGAACGATCAATATACAAAGCGAATGGGTGTTCGGGATGAAACGATAACAATTGATGGGGAGTCGCCGCATAGCTGAAGCCTTCATTCGAAACCGACATAAAGAAGAGTAGTTGGGTCGATGCACCAGCTCGGACTCTCCAACTAAAAAAGAAAATAATTGAAACGTATGTAAAATATTCAATACCTGATTTGATTTGAAACAAAACGACCTCGAAGGATTCCTTGTAGAGCAACTTCATCGATGAAGAATAGAGTTGGGTCAAGGTATGGGCTAAACAAAGAAGTAAAACGGATGGCGATTATAAAACAAACCTCGATTGCGGTTGTACAGCACATCCCCACGGCGCCGTCCTAACCAATCGCCGTACACATTCGAGAAGACGATCGGAAGTTTCTTTCATTAAAAACCCCCATCAAAATTTTCTAATTTACTATTCCCGACGGCGTCTTCCGGTTGCTTCTCGAGATCGCCCCAGATCTTGCGGAACATCAAATTCACCGGCGCACAATGGGAAGCCGTCCAAGGAAATGGGTTCTCTCGCAAGATTATCGTCTAAATTTACCTTTTGATAGCCCACAAAAATTTTTCAACATACCGTCATCTCTTCAGCAAAACTTTCGAAAAACTTGAAGTATTGATTATCAACAAAATCCGTGACGTGAAAAACCTATCCAAGAAATTATTTTGAAGTTTTAGATAGAGCCCACGTGCACGACTTGTCCTGAAACCCAATCGAAGATTACGGAGAAGAATGGCGGATTTTGAGAGTTGTTGAATCCATTTTCTAAAAATACCAGAATGTAATGTTGTATTTCTTAAACTGACCATCAGATAATCGTATGATTAGATGGCGATCGTCCAAAAGATGGGCTTTGCTCATTTTCTGTCGCCTCAACGATCCCATTGCACGATGAAATAGATGTACTTGAAAGTCGCCTTCATTCTGCAAAAAAACACTATCTCACAAGAATAACCAAAATCTTACTTTGCATCTTTTGTAAAGAAACGTGAACAGTTTTTGCTTGAATGCCGACAAAAAAGCTGTTGCTCGTCCAAAGTTCCCATTTTCAATTCTAAACAAATGTTTACTCTTGTTAAGGTTTATAAAAATACTTTAGAAATATTTCATCATCTTCTAGAACTGATGGTCCGATTGTTTTCAAGGGAACAATTTTTCCTCGTTCATCGATTTTCAGAATCGTAATTTGTTGATGTTGTGACGATAACACGGAAAGAGTTCGGCCTAAAGAAGAACTGTAAATTCTTACAAACATATTATCATCACCTCGCATTGAAACGCCTTGATTTTGTTGGATTCGGTCGACGGGAAACGAATAGACGTCACACATAGCCACTCTCTAAAAAAATACATACACCATTGTTGAGCTAAAAATGAAGTAATATGCCAACCTGCAAAAACTCTACCGGAACGTCTATGACGATGAAAGCGTATCGTTCTAATCCTTGACTCAAATTGAGTGATTCGTTGTTTCGATACACGGCATTTAGGCTCACGTTATCGCCGACCTAAAACAATAATTAATTTAAACAACAAAAGCAACCATACCGGTGCACTTGCGCAAACGACAATATGTTGCGAATCATCCGTGAAAAGCGCGAAATCCTTTGCGAGAAGTGCATTTGCTAAATAGATAAATGAAACGATGTTTACAGTAGTGGAAAAAACGTATTTGCGGCCTATGGTAGAGGGAGTCTTCACCCGTGCTATTTTTCTAGAATTTCCTTTTTTGTCACTTATATAAAGGCTTAACTCGTTATATTCGATTTGCTAAATAGACAAATTCTATTTCGCAAGTGTGTACCTTGAAGTATCTATATATTTTGGAATAATACGAGCTATCTGTTGGTAGCCTGTTTTATTGGAAAGAGAAGTTGCCTCCTCATGGGCTGTAAATACTTTTTTCCACAGCTGTATGATTAATTTATAACTAACAATGTTATTAATATCACAATATAAAAACTCACCCATCCATTGACCATAAAGTGTCATCTCGCCAACAATCGGAAGAACCCTCTAGAAAATAAAAGCTTTTTTCGCAAGATTGAGCTTCTCACTTTGAATGCCTCATCGGGTGGCTGACCAATGGCTTTCTCAACTCCCATGTATCGATGAATGTGAACAGTTCGCATTGTTTTGTTGAAACAAACGAGAAAACGGCCATCGGGAGACCAAGCGACTGGATAAGTCTGCTTTCGCTCGAGAACAGTTACCTATAAATAAATTTGGATCAGAAAATAATTGAAAAGCTAACCATATGATCGAGTGGAATCGTTCTGAAGAAATCACGTCGTGCATGAATAATCTCAGCTCCTGATATCGAAATATTTTAATGGTTTTTTTTAAGCTAACCAGGCCTGATCTGTCCCAATTCTCGTCTTCTTATCATTCGGACACGATGAAGTGGCGGGGAAACCCTGGCTCTAGCCCAATCTTCCTCTGAGTACTCCATCTATATAAATTATTTTTCAAAAGTCTTTTATTTTATATTTTTCAAAATGATTAAGGACTGAGCCTTGGATCTCAAGAAGATGCACCGAAAATTCTTTATCCACGTATGTCCATAAAAAAATATAGAAAAGGACTAGTTAGTAACTAAAATGACAGATTGTAAAACCGTAGAAGAATTTGGAAACAAATAAAGTTCTAAAAAACACAGATTTGCAAAATAAATATTAGTGCGGAATGAGTCGAACATACGCAGCACGCCCAACCTGAAAAATTGACTTTGAAATGAGCATTCAAGTGATAAAACACCCACCCTATATGTGCAGTAACCGATCGCACCCCAGAAAGCCAAACGGAAGGCACCTCCTAAAATAGGTTATTGTTTCAAAAATAAAGAGAAACTTTGTATACCTATAATTTTTGAAGACAACGATTGCGCTGGTATTTCAATAAGTGGCATGATGTCGATCTCTTGTCCCCATCTAAACAGTCATAAACAGTCATCTTTAAGTCAGAAAATACCCACCGAGCTTCAATTCCAGGCATGTGCCCAATTCCAACAACGGAAACAACTCGCAATGGTTGCCAGGCGCATTTCGTGTAAGACCAGGCCTTCCTAAAATAGATAAACAATAATATTATAAAACGGTAAACAAAACATTACCTCTTCGCCATTGTTTGTCGCTGAAGCAATGTATGCAATGCATGCGTCATGTAAGCATCTCGTTCATCAACAAAAATCTTTGACAGGTTTGGAAAATCGCCAGCCATCTAAACCCAAATCATATTATTGAGACTGTGACTAAACTCACCTCGGCCAAAAGCTGTTCCAAAAGGTCTTTTTGTTTGCATTTCTCAACATCTTCTTGGGTGATTTTCGAATTGTGGGAAATGAGAATGTGATAGAAAAATCTAAATTTAAAAAGATATCAGTAGAATTCGTAAAATAGTTACTTTAGCTTTTGGAAGAATGACAAAGAAGCTAGCGCTCGTTGTAATGTGATTTGAATGGGTCGATCTCCAAGAATTAGCTGACATTGGTCTGTTTCAACGGCGCCCCTGAAGTTAAACATTACGTTTGTTTGGTTGAAACGTATTAGAAAATAAAGTTATTTACTTGTGAGCTGCCCGAAACTCTCCCCCCGGAGCCATAGATAATTCTCTTGTGATATGAGCCGACATTGAGAGGAGTAACACGTGCAACACTCCTTGAACAACTCCAGACTAAAAATATACTTTGAAAAAACAAATGCACTGTTAACAAACTTGTTTAATTGTTTGGAGAATCTTTTGTGAATTTAGATCTTTAGCTTCTCGGAGAAGGGTTTGTTCGTCCATCGAGAGAATGGAGATTCGACTAGGGCAAAGCTCGATCATCACAAGATCTGGTTGAACTGTACGGATCGTTCGGATGACATCTAAAGTTGAAAGTTTAAACGCTGATACTTTCCTTACAAACAAACCTTCTTGACTTTCCTTGCTGAAATGGGCAGTTCCAACGAGATACACGGTGGCATCCTAGAAATCGAGTTTAAATATTTGGCAACTCCAAATACCTCAAACGCCGCATTCCACTCGGCTTCTTTTTGATCTTTCGGGCATGGCGGAATTCTGAGTGGATATTTTAACACAGAAACTAAAAGCAAACTTTTAGTTTAGTGCCTATACATGATGATTACCTGTCTCGGGAAGCTCAAAGTGCAAAGGAAGCTGCCGCTCAAACATAAATCCGCCACGGATTCGGTTCTAAAAATTTGCATAAAATCATCAGGAATAATTTTTTTAAGTAAACTATAGAAACAAACCGTATGTTGTTGTTCAGTTTTCTCTTGTCCACCCGTATTGGCTTCTTCAAGCTCGTCATATTCCTCAGCTACCTAAATTTATTATATAAGCCAGGATTTGCAGACAGGAAGCAAATAGAATTTTCAAGCTAAAGCGCTGCTCCTACTTGATTAAAAAATACCGACTGGGGCTACCAGTGGTGAATTTATCGCATACACGAAATATATCAATCAGAATACAACGACACACACAATACTAGGCTATATCTTAACTTAACCCACGTCATGACAGACGGCTCCCTAACCCTAAGCTCAATGGGGAACTAAATAGCTTTTTTGGTGGTGAAGGGAAGATGACGATGAAGGAGTGGCTTGTCACTTTAAAGAACTGGGGCCACAACCACCAGACCGCCCTCCAGAAAACCTCTCAACCCGAAGGGAAAGGAAATCCGAAGGGGGTGACCATGTCGCATGTGGGGTTCGAACCCTCGACCTTCCGATTAAGATAAAAGACACTTAACCAGTCAGCCACACGTGTTATTCATTAAAAAAACCATTACGAAACAAGTAAGTTATTAAAAACTTACATGATCGTCAAAGTTGCTGCTAGAGTCGGCAAGCGAAACAATCGACGGATCCGCTTGTGACCCGGTCGGGTTCAAGTTTAAATTTTTCATGCGGAAGATATCCTAAAAAGAAATACTTTTAATAAAATCTATCAAGTAAACTTTGATTTAAGCTTAGCTTCATTTTAAAGGCGCAAACTCTTTACCTCTTCAGTCAATTGCCCTCTCTCATCGATTTCCTCCTTTGGTATGAGCTCAGAAGAAGAACTATCGCCATCTCCTTGCATTCTATCTAAAGTGAATACATTGAAAATCTGACTTAACACAAATTTATTTGCTAATTAAGAAACATGAACGTGATAGAAAAAATAGGCGTTATTAGGGGCGATGAAAAGGCGCTAAAGGAATGCAAAGAGGAGTGTATTGGAAGGGCTGAAATGAAAGCACAAATATGATCATCTCTACATTTACAGTAGTTTCATCTTTGGAGTTCTTTTGGGTCAGGAATAGTTTTATTATGAGACGAAACTTTTTAAAAAGGATGAGCGCAAATAAGTTGCTAGACTATTAGTTTTTCTTGATCGAATGAAAACGAAATTTTTTTTTTTGCTAAACGGAAAGTATAGTACTTTCAGACACTTTTGATTTGCTATTGTGCATTTAAATACAAACATTTCCATGTAAACCGTCTCGAATAAGTGGAATGGATCGAATTTTGCTAAAAAACTCATACAAAATCGGGAGCCCGTAAGAAAAGTTTATCTCAAAGTAGACGAACTACCGTAATACCTATCGAACACCCACTATTGTGTTACTGTACGCTATAAAGATGAATGTTCATTTCAGGTGTATAAGTAAACGAGAAAAGCATTGTTTTAAGCTCAAAGTTAATTAAATCAACTTAACTTTATCAATGGAAACAGTCCAAATTCATGTGAGACATCAACTATTTACAATTTGATATTACAAAAGAATATCCTATCATTGCCACGTGCCACGTGCTACTCAAATCCACTTGATGTTTGCTTTGTGTGCTTTCACTGTTGATCGATCTTGTGTTGTGTCTAGATGCGCTTTTTCGTGAACTTAAGTCTTGAGTGTTTATTGACGATTTCTTGGGCTTGGCACGACTGAAAGAGTTTGAAGTGAGTAGGCGAGTAATATCTGTCAATACCGTAATCCGTAATCTGAAATAAAAGTATCGTAATCTTTCGAACAGAAAGACTGCTTTATTAGAGGAATAGGGTATTCTGGACTAATACTTACCGTAAATGTTGTTTTAGAACGACACTTCATTTACATTTGAAATAGAATTTTTCATTTGTATTCAAACTGGGCAGCTACGCAGCGTTTGAAATCTATTTTCAAAAGCTCATTCTTTTCATTTTCGCGCCAAGCATAGATTACATTTATCTCTGTCACTTTTTGTTGCGATTATATTTCAATAATTTATTCTTTTTATGTATGGATCAATTGAAGAGAGATCCCTCGATGGATTTGAAGAATTTTGAGCTCAACGGGAAAACGATGAACAAGAAGAATTCTTCAAGAACAGTGATGATGAACAACTTGAGGGTCTACGAGGAACAGCCGAGAAGGACTCAACGGAGGCAATAGGTGAAAATGAAGATAACGTGGAGGGAACACGCAAAAAGGAGGTCGGAGTATTGACTACGGGGAATGACAAGAGTGTATTTCGGTAATGTTGAGTGTCAGGCCGGATGGTAAAAATCTTAAGCCACATGTCCTTCTTCCGAGGAAACGCTTGGGTCCGAAGATCACCTCATTCAATGCTTTAAGCCAAAAGGAGCAATTCCAACAGGTTGCTTATGTAGTTTTGTTGCAATTTATTTGTTTCTGTTTTTAGGAATTGCCAAATTGAAGGATGCTCGTTTGGATCAAGAAATTGCCGAATTGTTGCAAGGATTGGATACACGTGCCGAGGAAAAGGATGACTTGAATCTTTTCGATTTTGATATTCTGCTAGATATTATGGGCTAAATTATAGCGTTTTGATTTGTTAAAATTGATGCTTTTAATAAAATACTTGTTGAATGGCATACACTTTTTTGAAATGGATACTTTTTTTGTGATCCGCAGTGGCCATTCAAGTGAAAAATAGAATGACACCCGGAGGTGAAAAATAGAACGATATGCCGTTCTAATATAGCATTTACGGTATCTTTCAAACTCTTCTGTTTAACTAAAGTTAACCAGTTTAAGCCAGCCAGTTCAACTAAAGTTAACCAGTTTAAGCCAGCCAGTTCAACTAAAGTTAACCAGTTTAAGCCAGCCAGTTCAACTAAAGTTAACCAGTTAACCAGCTTGAATAATTGTTATTATATTTCAGCGTACTATAATAAGACAAAATACTTAGACTACAGGATCTCAGCCCAAAAGTGAGTACAACACTTTGAATTGGTGAAAACCAATTCAAAGACCAGCTCGCTGTGATATCGCTGTTTTTCTCGAAAGCAAATCAAATTCTCAATCTTCTGGAAGGCAAAAAGGGATCGATCAGACTCGAATCAAATTAGTGATTCAACGAGATTGTGCAAGAAAAGGCAGAAATGACATCTGTCTCCTCAATATTTTTCTTCTCACAATCTACTGGTTGCTCTTTCTCTTTACTCTTTTCTTTAAAGAGCATGTTCCCTCTTTCTTTTTGAGGAGTGAAAGAGGGAGAATTGATCGGGTGGGCACCCCTTCTCTCCATCCCTTTCTCCCCTTCTCCTGAAGTGTTCTCATCTTTTCCCTCTCAACCACCAGCTTATCCTCACGTCCACTTCTGAATGCCATTATTGACGAGAGCTACATCTTTTCCTTAAACATTTCCGATTTTCAATATATTGTTTTATATATTGTTTCCTTGAATGGGACAAGGCCAAAGCGGTTTTGTGGTAGAAGTGGCTCGCCCGAGAAAAGGCACTTTTCAGGTGAAAATTGGAGGTATTTCTGGATAATTAGAGTCATTTTCTAATACTATTATGTCTTTGAAATTAATCTAGGTCAAAACGCTTACAGTTAAAACAAAGGTTCTAGGCGATTCCTCAATGTGAGCCAACTGATGAGCCGGGGCCATCAGACAGGCCTGAATGGAGGATCATCGTCAATCCATCAGCGGAATTTTTTGGATCCGATCGATTAAAAGTTTGTTAGCAAAAGGAATGCAACAAAACAAGAGACTTTCAGGAATTAATTGAGAAACTCCATCGACAACAGAAATTACTCTCGATTGGCGATGCGAAACAGGTAAGATGGATCGTAATATGAAGCCAATGAACAGCAATGGTTTTTAAATGAATGAGTTGTACAATTGCAGGTTGTCCACGCTTTAGCAGCTCTCGATCCACAGGCTGATCTATTGCTCCCACTTTTAACATTGGTCTCTAATGCTACTGCTTACACTGCAAATCAGGTTAATTTAAGAATTACAAACTTGAGGATTTTGAATTTTGAACAATGTACTTTTGAACAACTATTGACTATCGATCAACAAGTTCTTATCAACTACAAATTTCAGATAATCTTACGAGAAGCGTCTGTAGTGAGTCGAGTTGTCGGAATGTTACTCAGTGGTGGTGATCGATCATATCCTCGCCCTGTTCGTTTAATGCTGCTGCAATGCATTGCAAATATGGCCGTCGCTACTGAGAACTTGGTATGTTGAGAGAAAATTTCTGAATTTCGTTTTATTTTTATAGAATCTTGTCCGACCAGCGATTCCGATCATTGTCAACCGACTCACGCATACAAATCACGAAGTTGAAGCAGTTGTGGCTATGCAGGTGAGACAAAAGCTGTCTGATTATTGCGTTTCAAAATGAAAACAAATTCTTGCGTTTAGCAGTACCAGTTTTAGTCTTAACTTAAGGCTTAACCAGTTTTCGTCTTAACCAAATTTCAGGCGTTGACCAACTTGTCTCTCCAAATCACCAAGGAGCAAATCGATCAGTTCGAGCCAGCGATTCACATTTGTTTGCAAAGGTTCAGATCATTGATAAATCCATCCAAAGAATATTCAGGCTTTGGACAAGAGGAGAAGTGAATATGCATGCATTGCGTCTTCTTTTGAATATCAGTTGTTGTCCGGATATGGTGCCATATGTCCTCGCAGCTAAACCTGTCACTGGCTTGCTGAGGGTTCTCGATACAGATAAAGATGAGGTATGATTGTATAAGGTGGCGCACAATTACCCGCACTCAGTTCAAATTCAAATTTTGAACTTTGATTCTTAATCGAAATTCATTGTTTTCTAGTAAAAAATGAGCTAGATTTTGGAAATAATAAGTAAAAAGGAGTAAATGAAGGCATTTCTTGGATTTTGAGGCATTGAAAACTGGCACAAAAACCAGAAAATTGTGATTCTGTCGCAGGAAATGCGTGTCGCAACTTTACAGCGCTCTAGCAAAAAGTTTAGAAACTTTTCTGATCAAATCCAGAAAACACATTGCAGGAGAAATATTCAATTTAATAATAAAAAAAAGAATTAGGTCAATTGATTGACTCTTCGCTAAGAGAATTGATTGACTTGTTTGACAATTGATTGACTTGTTTGACAATTGATTGACTTGTTTGACAATTGATTGACTTGTTTGACAATTGATTGACTTGTTTGACAATTGATTGACTTGTTTGACAATTGATTGACTTGTTTGACAATTGATTGACTCTTCACTCTTCACTAGGAGAATCTCAACTGAGTGCAGGTAATTGTGCGCCACCCTGTAGAATTGAAAAACCACAAAAATCTATCCGTAAATATTCTAATATAAGAGCCCCTATAGGAGCGTCGCGTAGCCGATTTTTCATCATTTCTAGATCCTTGTTCGAGCCGTCACCTGGCTTCTCTGCACAACATCAGCTGTCGAAGCATTGGGAATGACTATTGAGACAATTTCTCCACATATAAAAGATCCATTTCACAATCCGTCACACACATTGTATTATTGTATCTTTGGACCAAAGGTAGGCAATGATATAAATGTAAAGTAAAAGTTATTCAGCCAAGAGAGGAACTTGTCAATCGAGCTCAACAATTATGCGCTCATCAGAATAAGGAAATCGCTAGCAAGAGTCGACGATTGCTTGAAACATTGAAAGGGGTGAGTTGGGAAAGAGTTTAAAGCTATTTTTAATTATATTATTAGGTTGGTAAAAAAGAAATGCGCGTTTTCGTTAAAAGTTTATTTTATTATAAAAACAAGATAACAATACATTAATCCAAAAGGTATTCGCCATCTGCATCAATGACTTGTCGCCAACGTTCACGCAGAGAACATCGTTTACACTGACTTTCGGATAGAGCATCTTCGTCAAACACTTGAGATAGAGCGCGATGAGCTTCAGCAGCCGATTTGCCTTGCTTAAATTCATACCACAAGCAGGCCCGCAAGCGAAATTTTTGGTCCGACATTTTCTAAACACTCTTTCTTGTAAAAAAAAACAAAGTAAACATAGACAAATTATATTCAAACGATGCGCAAGAACCGCTCTTTCCATGAATAACTATTTAAATCTTTTACTGTGAATAAAATACAAATCAACAAACACGACGCTCATTCTTTTTTACCAACCTAATATCTATAAAGTTATAGAATATATTATAATTTAAAGCTAGATCATCTGCTAATCTGATAGTTAAAGTAAGCTAGTTTTTCTGAGCTAGTGATTCTTTTGAATCAATTTTGGTTTCTGTATTTGATCACAGAATCTACTTTTGATATGTTCTGTCTCACTACAGTTTATCGACTTATTCTGTCATACTGTAGCCAAAAAGAGTACTTTGTGCATACCGTAAATACTGTAATAGTACCCCACCCCCATAATGACGGTGCGGAGTGTTGCGTAGTCTAGCTTTGAACGAGTTTTTCTCGACACTGGTTTAAGCTAGAATGCTCGCTTAGGTATCAAAAAATAGCCCTGAATTTCAGCTATTTTTTGATACCAAAGATGCATTTTTGAAAATACGGGCACTTTGAAAAAAATGAAATACTAAAAAACTTTTTCGACTACGCGACTGTACGAGGGGGGTGGGGTACTATTACAGTATTTACGGTAGCTCTATTAGCCTAGTAAGCAGATTGAGCTTTGTAATGAAACCTTTTTTCAGGTTCCCCAATTCCCGACTCCAATTCAACCGCTAAATCGCTTGTGAATATTTGTTTTGAACATAGATTTTAATGATTTCTTTCTTTTTCTTTCTCTTTTACGATTACGGTTTTTTTGGGGTAGAATATTTGTCATACAAAATTTTCTTCAAAAATTGCCTTCTCTTTCCTTGATATTTCACTGATCTCCTCCCGCGTCTCTTCTAGTGCATTTTAAACGCTTTTTTGATCTCAGATTGAATAAATTTATTTTAAAAATCAAATAATTACTGGATGAGATCATTTTAAAGGCACCATTGATGTGGATTTTTAAAAAAAATGCTAAAGAAAGTTATGCCGATGATATGAAAAATAGAACGTCTACGATAAGTTGAATCGAAAAACAAGATATTTAACTTAAAGGCTTTGAAATATTATGATGAACGATGGGTGTGATTGGATTGAGTGATGGACAAGATTCTCGATGAAGATAATGATATTCTAAATGATTCATCCCAGCTCGATGCCAGATAACCATTGCAGCGAGGATGAGAAGGTGCCACCATTGATGACTGCTGCCCCATACATCGAATGTGCCTGAAAAGTCATGGTTAGCTATGTTATGGTAGCTTTTCTCTGTCTGTAAAACGTACCAAAAACTACCGTAATCCTGCTCTTGGTTTTTTGTTCAACTTATTGACTCTATGAGAACCATGATACAGAAAATGTCAAACTCGATGATTGTATAACTAGAGACAAGATTACGGTAGAGACAAGACAGAGAGAGATTACGGTAGCTCTCGAAGGACGCATTTTAGAAGATATCAAAAGAATCAAGTATTCTGTGTACTTTTGAAGACTCACCTGGTGACAAACTTTCTGGAATGAGCGTCACATAGAAGAAGAATGCGCCACCTGTCAATGCGTACACAACAATCATATTGGGAAGCCAGGTCTAGAGAATTTTAATCATTAAATTTTCAATTTCATCTTTACAACCTGCACTTGTTGACCCCAAATACCGCCATGCATGGAAATCCAGTGGATTGTCGGGAGAAGACCGGCTAGGACAAGAGCTGAGTACACCAAATGGAGCGGGCCAACACGGGAACCCTGAATGGATTTGAGGAATGGTTGAATTGGACTTCGTTGCTTTCAGATTAAGCTTTAAAACTGAATACCTTTTTAAGCAACTTTTCCCTTTTTGATGGAAGATAGGCGGCAATGCATAGAAGAGCCAACAGAAAATAGAGATACGATTGAAGACAGTCCTGAGTTTGGAGATCATTTTTGAATCTCTAATTTTTCTACCTGAAAACAGTAAAACGCTGTGTAAATCCCGGAGAGGTACATGCCGAGAAGACCGGCCGAAATACCGAAAACGTCGAGGTTCAGAAATTTGCGTCTTCGAGAAGTCGATTGACAGCCGAACGTGTGGTAAAGAGCGGAAAAGAGCATGCACATCTGAAAGGGAATAAATCAGACATTTCTACCATTTCTACAAATTTTTTTGCGTTATTTTTTACTTGTGAGGCGAGTAGTGACGATGAAATGACATAATGATCGATCCTCGATGCGCCAAATAGCGGAAGTTTACGTAAATTGGCATCAAGCTGAAATGAAGCTCTTTCTCTTTCTCTTTCTTCCTTTCTCTTCCCCTCTTTCCCCTTTCTTCTCTAGCAAGAAGATACCGGATAGCTCAGCGGCTAGGACATCTGCCCGGAAAGCAAAAAGGGGCGACAGAGGTCGAGGGTTCAATCCCCTCCCCGAAAATCTTTCTTTGCCATTCCTTATTTTGATTTATTATCAATAGTTTACCTGACAATATGTAAAGTAGAGAAATCCAAGTAAATGAGACCAAATATTGATCGTTTCGTTGGTGAGATGAAGGGTACTGAAGTAAAAAATAGTCAAATTGACCTGATCTACCCAACTGTTATCATTTTTGGCAAAGCTTGATCGAAATTTTCACTGGAAGGTACGATAATCAAGTTTACATTCAAATTTTGCGTATTTTGAGAAAGCTCGAGATTTTACTCTAATCATTTTCGCGTTCAAATTTAAGCTTTTAAGTTTACCAAGCTACTGATAAGTTCTCATTGTCAGTCGAAAGTGTTTGTCAGTGTTGTGCATTAGCTAATTGTAAGGACTTTCAGTTATCAATCAAAGGTCACAAAACTCTCAAGACTTATTCAAGTTCAAGGACTCCCCCCTCACCTCCTAATACAAAGTCTCGTCGGCAAATGGCATGGTCGATAATGGGTGAGAACATGTTCGTTCAACCAAAGATATCTGAAGAAAAGGAGACTTTGATCTGATCATTTGAATGATTTGAATTGCTGGCTTGAATGGGTTCCCTTCCCTTCACCCTCACCTAGTGATCTTGTCGCGATGAACGAGTTTATAGGTTCCATGGCGTTTACAGTGAAGAGCCACACGACAATGAACACAAGAGCCCATCGGAACAAGGGGATTCTGAAACATGGATTAGACAGATTTTTCAAGAATATAAAGGTAATTAAAACAAAGATGAGGAAAAAGGTAAAAAAAACCCAAAAGAACGAATTTTAACCTGGAATCTATACTGGAATCTATACTGGAATCAAAAATTCTTTTGAAAACCAGAAGAACCAGAAATCCATTCATTGTAAAACTCGAATTTCAAACGATTTCATTAGTTAAAACATAGTTTTGAGAAACTTTTCAGCCAAAAAGTAAACAGAAATGTTCATTCAAAAGTCCGGTTCATTCAAAAGTCCAAAATCCAGACACTGATTGCTTTTAGGAATTGATTATGAATCGAAAAAATAAGCAGGATGAATGACGGATGGAGGAAAGGAGGAGTGAGGTGGAGAAAGGATGGACGAGTTTTGAAGCTGAATAGAAAGGAGGTGGAGGTGGAGAGGGAGGGGAGACAGACCCCAAACCTGTTTCCCATCCATTCTTTGGCAGATCGCTCTTTCTCTTTCCCCCTTTTTCTTTCTTTTCTCTCTTTCTTGACCTTTTATTTTTTGTATACCGACGATGGTATCGGTTTGTTGAGGTTTTTCTTGAAACTTTAAAGTTTCTTGACACTCTGGTGGTGAGGGTTGAACTAAACGTTTCCAACTTCAACAACTGAAATCAGAAATTGTAATCAAGCTTGGAAAAAGCTTCAAAAGAATATAAAAATGCATAAATGGGCATTTATGCTCAAATTAGCATATTAAAACTAGGATAAACAACAGCGTCACGTTTAAATTCTCCCTCCTTCATTTAATTTTTTTCTATTCGATTTCCAACAATCGCTATGGGGACGAAATCTACCGGCAAAGACGGCCAAAATTCTGGTAAGGTTTTTGAGAAAATTTTTTATTATATTTTACTTTAGGAAAATAGTTTTTGATAGATCATACTTTGATTTTTGAATCTAAATTTACTGATGGGTTGCTTTAGAAACTAAATTGTGACATTTTCCGGGACCAAGTCGAATATAGATACTACCCTACTTGCTTATTTAATATCCATCATCAGCAAACATAAATATGCACAAAAAATCAATTTTGGTACTGTCACCTGACATCAGGTGACAATGTCCCAGGCGAACGAATATGTGTCAGACAGCATCAGGTGACAATGTCGTCAACGTGTTAATCATTTAGGTAAAATGCTTCTTGCATTTATTTATTACTTTAGTTAGAAGATTGGTGGACGGATCGATCGACGAGGAAAAGACCGAGGAAAAAACGCAGAGTGCAAGATGAGTTTTAGCATTTTAAGAGTGTTAAATATATAATTTCTAATGTTTAAAGTGTGAGCTGCCTACTCTTTCCTTTTTAGAACCCCGCTCTTGCTCGCCCAGCTCACCACCGGACGAAACGTGTGCTTTTTGACGATCACTCATGGAGAACGTATGGATACGGTGAGTTCATCATTAATTTTTTTTAAAAAGATAAACTTATAGAGCGGAAGATTTAATTTTTAATTCTTTAGCCTTTTCCAACGTGGCTTCGTTTCGCTTATCGAGGTGGCGGCGAGCGCTATAAACCGTACGACATGAACATGCCACAGATCCTTCCAAGGTTAGTTCTTTTTTTTCAGAATGTACTTCTTCTTTAGCCGCCCTCGAGAGCATTATCGATGCGATCCTCCATTGAGTGTTCATGGAAAAGTTTGTGCCGGATTGATTGGACTCGGAATGCACAACTTGGAAAAAATGCCTTATGTGGTAAGGTTTTGCTAAATATATGACTTGTTAATGTTAAGTTTGGATTTAAAGCTCTAAATTTTAGATCTACTCATCACCAGAATTGCGTTGCGTTGAGACGGCGAGTGGAATGATCGATCGTTTGAATGCTCCACATGTCTCAATTCGAATCGAGCCGGCTCTCGCCGAATGGCCGATGCTTTCATCACAAGATCTGCCCAAGTATTGGCTCACTCCTAATCAGGTATATGCTAGTTTACTTCTCAATTGTATGGATAACTAATCTGTTCTTTATATAGCACATGGAGCTAGGTCATCCAATCGATCTCTCGTATCGTCCCTTCTTGTCGGTCAAGGATTTTCCTCGTGAAGAAACTCCGGAACAATATATGCAACGACTCGCTGCTTTTTACATGTTTGCACGACAGTCGACTAATGATGAGTGAGTGATTTTGAAGATTTTCCATGACATGTTGTTTTTAGGATGTTGGTTATTGTGACGAATCCACCGGCTCTTCTCTTTGTCAAGGGTTACGAAGTGTCGACGGTCCGTGCGATTCTCTCGGTTCACGAAGAAACTCGTCCTCTTTCCATGCATGCGCTTCACATTGAGAATAATCGACAAGTAGGTTTACAGATTTATCTAAAAGTCTTACACCTAGATGTTGTTGATGTTTTTATTCAGGTGTACAAAGATCCGCTACTCATTCCACTGACACCGACGGTTACTCAAGCTCGCGATGAGCGAATCACAAAATAGAAAGGAACTCACGTCGGATAACAAAGGTTTTATTGCATTCTCTGAAAATTAACGAAAGTTATCATTTGTTGTGATAAGGTGAATTTGTAACCGTGTGAATAAAGCTTTCGTTTATCCACAAAAGTTCGTTGTTGAGCACGGCTGAGTTTGGCAGGCGTAGAAATTCTAGAATTGAGTTTTGATCTCTTTAATGCTAAAATTTTAGAACCCCATCGCGACAGTCAGCTGCTTTGATCACTGAGTTGAAACCTAAATGATTGGATAATGATTGTTTTGGCTTATCAATGAAGTGAGCATTGAGTTTAAACTAACCAGTTCCTTGCTGAAGAACGGCGCAATCACCCGATCCCAAAATGTCACCACCATTCTGCAGTTGATTAACGATTATATTTGATTCTCATGCTTACATATGATTTTTGATCATCCCACACCCATTCTCCATTTGTATTCTTTGTCAAGCCGAGATAAAAGGAGGGTTTTGTGAGATTTACGGGAGCGCCTGTGGAATACTGTAGTTCAAGGGTGATATTCTACACTTATTACCAGCAAGAAGTCCTCTCTGTTTGCCAATTGTATCAGGCATAGCGGGAACCCCAGCACCAGCTGAGAGTTTCGAGCAAGTGTTGCTGACCAATGCTTGAATTGAGGTCAACGAGGAATCCTGGGAAAGAAATTGAATTGCTAGAAGAAATTTGATTGCTAAAAGGAAGAGTCTAGCTATTTATACGTCTAACGATTCCATTCGATTACCCAATAACATCCCCTTGACGGCCATGATTCACCATCTCGTGTCACTTGGAAATAAGCACTCTTTTGGTTTTGAAGTTGACCGGGACAGAAGCAGTTTGCTGAAAAATACACTGCCCATCATATCCAATTTTCAAGTCCTACCATTGCAGAGCATTTGCGTGAGATCGTGGAAATCTGGGAAAAGCCCCGTGGTGGCGTTGATGAGAAGACCAGGAGTGGCCAATTGGCTTAACACTGCAATTCCTTGTCCATGAATGTCGCCATCAGCTGAAAATCTATCATTTTATCAAATTGTCTATACTTACCAATGACAATGATCACTCCAAAATTGCGTTGAAATGTTTGTGCTTGAGTGAGTGGCGAGTCATAGTCTCCTTCTCTAAACAAATGGTAAGTGTTGGTTTTGCTTACAATAGACTGTTTCGTTTGGATTATTTTTAAAAGACATCGTCTAGAAAAGTCTAGAAAAGCTACCGTAACCCCTACCATAATCCTCACCATATTTTTAGTGAAAACAAAGCCTCATTTTGAGTATCAGTCGACTCAAACTTTTGAGCGAGGGGCAGGTTTTTCCAATAGGTTGAATTTTTAAAACCAAGGTAACTCTTGCCAGCTTTTAGAAAACGCTTTAGTCTCTTGATACCTGTAAGCACTTGCACCAAGGATGATCACTTTTCTTGAGGTGGATCGACCCTTGTTCTGAAACTCATCCAACGCCATATCCAATGCACTGAAACTAACTTTAATCCATCTCTTTTTCCTACAGCATACCCCAAAACATTTGTCCCCGATCCACCCAAATAAGGCCATTGCTTGTAGACGAAATCTAATGTCGTGTTAAACGCGTCAAGAGGTGCGACAAGTGTTGCCTAAACACTTGTCAGTTTGGATCTTCGACGAAACAAACATTTTCCGAGTAAGTGATTACGCCGACACGAGTTTTCGTCTTTTCGGAACCAATCGTTGCTTTTGTGAAAGCCGATTGAATGAAAGCTTCCAACTGAAAGGTGGGATGAACGATTGATACAGTTTACGCAAACGCATGTATTTTAGAAAGCGAGAACATCCCGTACAAGTTCCAAATTTGTTCGCCTGATCAAGCTTTCCATCACAAACCTCATGATATCTATCAACGCCCATAACCGACGACGAATCAGCAAGGATCATGACATCATTCCAGGAATGAGCGATATCACAATCACATAGATTTCCGTCAACTGGTGGCTGGATGGTGGGAGTTGTCGTTGTCATCGGTCCGCTGCACTCATCAAACCCTATTACTCATGCGAATTGTTCAGTTTATAAGAGTTTAATATCCTACGAAATATCTAAAGATATTACAGCTATGTATCAAAAGATATGAAAGACTTCATATAGATTACAATCTATATGAAGCCTCTACTTGCGGCTGAGGATGTAACTTATTTTCGTAAACTTGCACTTGCCGGTGATATTTCCGCACGAGGCACCAATGATTCTGAACGCAAGACTGTCATCAAAAGAGTTTGCATTGCAAAGAATCGCTGTCGCTTTTGGCTTCGTTGCCACCCATGAGCTAAACGGGGTTCTTGCAGTCAGATCTCTTTCTCTTTTACCTAAAATCCCCGTTTCCCAAATTGACAACAATCACTGGATGATCATTTGGAAACCATGAAGATGTTTGAATATCGGGTAAATTGCTGAAGCAATTTCAACAATTTCAATTTTAACTTTAAAAAACACTTGTTCGCTGTGAAGAGAATCGCCAAATCGTAGTACTGATTCTCTTCTTTGATCGTGCACTCGTGGATATCGTTGGCTATACTAAAGAATCAATTTTTGATTCAATCAATCTTGCGAAATGAACTCCAATAGTGAGATTGTTCCCAGTACACCTCTTCCCAGATTCGCTTTCCAATTCGATAACGCGTTGCACACAATTTCGGGATCCGATTGTCCCTGCGTGCTGTAACCTTTGCAGGTTAGACCGGTTCGATCAACAAGTCCTGGAAACTGTTGCCATTTACATGTCTTATTTTTGATTGATACCATAAATTGCGAAAGAAAATTGGGTCCTTTGATCGCCTCTCCATTTCGGCAAAAGAGTTTTGTTGGTAAAGTCGATGAGCTAAAAGTGGGTGGGATAAATTGGATCCAGTTTTACAAAAGCTCAACGACGATTTA
Source organism: Mesorhabditis belari (assembly GCA_958450365.1). Taxonomy (NCBI): domain Eukaryota; kingdom Metazoa; phylum Nematoda; class Chromadorea; order Rhabditida; family Rhabditidae; genus Mesorhabditis; species Mesorhabditis belari. The sequence goes on along the minus strand of CAUEEP010000727.1, from coordinate 1,035,602 downwards.
GTTACATTCAAATCAATGATACAGTAGTACTATTTGAAATATAATAAGTGATCCCGCTCTTCTCAAACCTTCGCAGCCAAATCTTCATTTTGTAGATATGAAGAAGCGTCCACTATTACAATCGTATGTTTCGAACATTCCGGAATGCCACCCTGTAGAGCTCCGCAAAGTGCTAAACAAACATTTTTTTATTGATAAAAACCTATCAACAAACAAACCAGCATTCACAGTGCTAATCAACAATAGAAATAGAACGACTCTCCACAACATTCAATTCTTTCAATGAGCGTTTGTTGAGAAAGAAAAATGAAGTCACTCATGTACATTCGAGGCGTTTTTACAGTTTAATGGCCCATTATCCGTGAGGAATTTTTTTAAGCTGATAAGAGCAGCTTAGGAAAGCGTATTATTCCTTGGAGGGTTCTTTTCCCACCTAATACCTTGACTCGATTGCGTTCTGGCGCAGAAATGATTTTTATGTCTCTAACTCCTTGAACTCTGTAAGAGTAAGAATAATTTATTTCATACGTACAGCACTTCAGATACCCAAACAACAAAGGAAATTTTACACAAGCAAGGAATCGAGTTACGTAAATGGAGTAGAAAGTAAAAAAAGTTCGACATAATTTTGAATGAGTTTCGGATAATCTAATAAATATAATTTACGCAAACCAAAAGTTGAAGAAATTGTTATTCGGAGAATGGTTCGAATTTCATGCTCACGGAATTGATACAGTACCTAAAAGTATAACATTTACTAAATTATTAACAATATTCTACTTTAAAGGATTTTATAAAAGCAACAAGCTAAAAGGCACATACCGTTCGCCAGTTTCTACCGGCCCATCGTCAAACACGTGTCCAAGATGAGCGTTACACTAAAAAAAAATCACAATAGAATTATACAATTTTGAATCAAATATGTATTGAATATTGATAATTGCAATCGCAATAGTCGCTAAGATTTACAAAATACGCCATTTTGAAAAATTTACTTGTTTACAGCGAACTTCCGTTCTTTCCATTCCATATGCGTTGTCGCGAATCCGTATGATGTTGAAATCTTCGTCGACTGACTTGGAGAACGCTGGCCAGCCACAACCCGACCAGTACTTTGACTCGGAACTAAAAGGTTCAACTTTAACAGTTAACCCAGAACAGCTACTAGCTAATAGCTAATGAATTAACGAACCTAAACAACTCGGCACCGCAACAAATGCACACATAGCGTCCTTTGCTAAAGAACTTGTCGTAATGTCCACCAGTCGGTTCGGTACCCGCCTCTCGCGTCACGTTGTACACCTCAGGTTGAAGAACCTAAAAAATTCAATGAATTCAATACATAATTAGCAAAGCTTTTTGTAAGTTAGCTTTCCCTTTGCAAAAATGAAGTTAATGTTGCGATTAGGTTCACCCGTGTTTTTAAAGAGCGGAACGTCACTAATCGAAAGACCCAAAAGTTCCATATTTTAAGAACCAGTAAATATGTACGTTAAAGTAAGATATTAAACTTTTACGCAAAAATTTCTAACCTCTTTCCATTGTTGCTCGGTGACTTGTTTTGGGTCCTTGATGCCTAGACGCTTCAGCGCCACCTCGTCAGCTTCTAAATCAACGAAAATTTATAGAGACAAAAAGCCTTTCTCAGGCAATTATATAACACACCGTCCTCTTATAAATGAACTTTCTCAAAATCTTTTCAAACAAAAGACTTGCAAAAAGCTTGAAAAAAGACCTCACCATGATTTGCAGCCATTCTGTTTCTTCCAGTCGTTGAAATAGTTCTGAAGAGGTTCGGCTCGACGATTCTTCTTTGCACAGCTGAAACAATCCGATTTAAGCAAGAAAGCATTTGAATCTGAAAAAAGGCAAAGTAAGAAAGTGAAATGAACGCATAGATGGCGAGGCGTCTTTTAGGAACATACTCGTAGTTTGTCGCGAAAGAGGGGAAGGGTTTACTATTAGAAGAGCGAAATAAAAGATGCAAGAAAAACGAGGAAAGGGTGTAACAGTATAAAACTAAAAACTCGCTATAGACGAAACCGTTTTTGGAAAATTTTTAACTGAACACAAAGAGTTTTGGCAGTTCATTGTGATCCAACTGAATATTTTTAAATTACCCTTGTGTTTCATTCAAATCGGGCACCTACAGTAGTGGAAAATAGTATAAGATTGATTCCCCCGGACTGTTTTTACTTTTTGCTTCAAAAAAAATTTCTATTGAGTTTTTTGAATCCGTTCTAAATTCCCAGAAACTAGAAGAATTATGCTTCATCTTGTTATAAAAACTTTTGAATTGCAAAGTTTATTTAACGAGAAAAAACATGTACACAATATTTGCAAAAACCGGCGAAAAAAAGTATTTACCCCCTGTCGAAAAAAGAATTCAATATTTTGTTGGGCCATCTCGGGCTTTAATGATCGCCTCCATTCATTTCGGCATGCTTGTACCTAATTTCTCAAGCGTCGGTAATTGAATCGACTTCTAAATTTCTTGTACTTTATCCCAAAGCTCATCTTTGGAGGTAAATCGATATCCACGTAATTCTCGTTTTAAAATGGACCGACAAATGTTCAATTGGATTGCAATCAGGAGAATATGGCGGTGTCGCAAAAGCAAAACACAAAACGAGACAAAAAGACGCCCAAAACGGTACCCGGAAACCTTCACTTTTCAGTTCATAATCAATTCATTTTGGAAGTTTTGGGTCGCTACTCTACTGGAATAGCCGCCCAGGCCCCATATTTGTATAAATATAAGTAGACATTTAATCCTTTAATATTGCAGCATATCTAGTTCTTCTAGTTTCTAGAAATTTAGAACGGATTCAAAAAACTTGAATCCGTTCGAATTCAGAAATTTTTTTTGAAGCAAAAAGTAAAAACAGGGGACTCAATACTTTTTTTTTCCACCATTGTACGAAATAAAATGAATTACCTATTCCATTTCGTAGCTTCCCAATTTGAATTTGATATGGTAATCTAAAAGTTGCACCAAAGCACTTTTGGATTAAACTGCAGGAAAGCAAGGCTAGCAGGAGGAAATTTATCCTATTTTCCTTATTAGACACTAGCTAAGTCACTACCGTAATACCTGTAATAGTAGCGCTCCCGCCCCCCCCCCATAATGACGTACAGTCGCGTAGTCGCTAAAGTAAATAATTTTTTGAAAGCGCCCAGATTTTTCTAAAATAAACTGTTAGTGCCAAAAAATTCTTCGCTTCAAGCGCTATCTTTTGATATCTAAGCGCACATTTTTCATCGAAGCAGCGCGGAGAACCGAGCGTCACAAAATTGTGTGTTAGACTACGCGACTGTACGGAGGGGGCGCTACTATTAAAGGTATTATGGTAAATGTTTTTTACTTACCTACCTCTACGCTATTTGGATTATTTTCCAATTTCTTTTTGATTTTAGTACCGCAAATGAAATTGTTTGCTTTCAGATACAGATGTCGCTGAATTTGCCTGCCGGATCACCAATTCGGCCACCAGCTCCACTCCGGCCTCCAAATCAACCATTGCGGAGCCACAGATTTGAAAAATGGATCGAATACAAACAGGCACCGAACGAGGCACGGATCTACTACAAAAAGAGGATCGGCAAAATGGTGAGCGACTTGGAAGACCACAGAGGACGGGTTCGAGCGATGCAGCGGCTGTTGGGTCCATCGCCAAAGCCTCTGCAATACAGTGAATTGGTGGCTAGAACAATGATGGCACAATTACGACACCAAAAAGGCATTATCGAGCACTCATCGACGATCCTTCCACTCTTTGCCCTAGACTCAACTCGAAATATTGAGAACCTGAAAGAACTACGCGGGCGTTCAGATCTCATTGCACATGTACAAATGCACTTAAACACGTGGCGGCGAAAAAACCAACAAATGCCTTGGTTTGAAAACGTACAAAGGATGCGAACACAAAAGAGGCTTTCGACGCCATCGACAAACCTAACAACGAGCGATACAGAGAAAATGGAGCAAACATTAGGAACCCTTCGAAAGCTCGCTGAACATCTTGTCGTCTTCAAAAACTCGTCAACGTTTTACATGCATGAATTGTTTAGTCAAATAACTCGCGTATCAAGCGTCTGAAGTTGAAGAACAAGCACCGAGTTTGAAAGGAGAGGAAAATGAGATGAGCGAGGCGACGCACTGTGTGGAACTTTTGGCACAAAACACCACCATATTGTCCTTATCAAGCGACTCGGATGTGGAAACAGATTTTGAAGACGATTTTGATGAATCTTATTTTGACTTTTTGTAAAGTAACTAAAACAGCATTGCTTTCTAAACGATTATTTGATAATTGTAATTTGTTATTGTTAGATTTATTTATGCTCTTTTCTAATTCAAACACTTTTACTTCAGTGAATAAAATTATAGGTTGGGCGTTTCGATCACAAGTCATTAAGGATCTCTCCAAGGGGTGAGTCTTTCCCTTTTGTCTTTACTATTTCGTGGACAAAGTTTCCCTTTTGCGGGAGACTACACTTTTTGAAATTTAAAGTTGGATCTCAAATAATTAGATCTAGAAAATGTTAGCTGTTGTTCTATGATAACATTTTTTTATTTAGAGAGTGATAGGCGGCAGACGAGACATGTTTTCAACTGTATACACTCCCACAGCAAAAGCTTACGCGGTTCTTGATGGACTTTATCTTTTGCACGATGAACTGGGATCTGGGGGATTTGGAAAAGTAAGTATTATTGCTGTCCTATAATTCTTATTTTAAAACTTAGGTCAAACTAGCTACACACATTCTTACGCAGCAAAAAGTCGCCATCAAGATCATCGATAAGAAAGCTATTGGGGTAAATGTTTTTTTACATAATTTTAAACGTTTTTTTTGTTTAAGGATGATCTACCGCGTATTCGAGCCGAATTAGATGCTCTTAAAACGTTATCTCATCAAAATATATGTCGGCTATATCATTCAATTGAGACAGACGAGAAGTTTTTTCTGATTATGGAAGTAAGAAGATATGGCAAGAACTTCTTAAACTTTTAATTTAGTATTGCTCTGGAGGAGAAATGTTTGATTACATTGTCAGAAAGGTAAGATGAAATGGGTTAACTATTAAATACATTTCTACCAGGAACGATTGGAAGAAAGCGAAGCACGACACTTTTTTCGACAACTTGTGCAAGGTATTGCGTACATTCATCACCAAGGTTTTGCTCATCGCGATTTGAAACCGGTTTGTTTATTTGTTTTCTTCAAATTTCTAAACATAAATCTTCAGGAAAACCTTTTACTCACTGAAGATCTTCATTTGAAAATTATCGATTTTGGGTTATGTGCAAAACCAGGAGTGATGTCAAAGTACAACCTTGTCGTTGTTATGTGATAATATATTTGATTTAGGGCTTTGGCAACTTGTTGTGGCTCACCGGCCTATGCAGCTCCCGAGCTTATTCAGGTATGACTTTTATAGCGTTTTGTAGTTTTTAATTTTAAGGGTCTGCCTTACATGGGAAACGAAGCTGACATCTGGTCGATGGGCGTTTTACTATATGCACTTCTATGTGGTCAACTGCCGTTTGAAGAGGAGAACATGCAGGGACTTTACCGGAAGATTGCGGTAAGTATCTATATTTTTGTGTACGAATTTGATTATATTTGCCTTTAGAATGGCGTTTACGAAGAACCCGAGTACCTCAGCGACGACAGCCGAAGGTTGTTGCGAGAAATGCTGCAAGTCAACCCGAAATTCCGAATCGACATCCCCGGCCTGCTGAGTCATTCTTGGCTCAACAAGAAATATTCTCAACCAATAAAATGGAAAACAATTTACGACGTAAATTTGTTTTAAACAAATGTGAGCATCTAGTTTTTAGTGGGCCGTAGTCGATGAAGAAGTTGCAAGCGAAATTGCTTCATACTACAACAAGAAGTTGAACGAGACGATTCAACTGATAAAAGTAGTTAAAAAAATAGCACAATGTTCTATAGAATTTTGTTTAGGAATGGAAATTCGACTATTTGACAGCTACATACTATATCATGCTGCAAATGAAACGCCGGAATAAGAAGATCATGTTGCCTCTTCACAAGCACAGTGTTAGTCTTTCTTCTGTTTTTAATGCTATTATGGATAATTGTAAAACACACCTAAACAACCAATCAAAATTAAAAACCTCCAATTAATACCGAAAAAAATTTTAGGGTGAGACCTCAAATATCATCACTTCACCGACGATTCATGCTTCCCTTGAGAAGCATTTGGATAGGTCGGGTCTCGAGGTAAAACATCGACACATGTCCCTTTTGGAAAACAAACTGCTAGTTAAACAGACTTTAAATGATGCTTCTCTAATAAACTATAAATGTTAGCATTTTTTCTTTTTTAGGACTCGCTGTCAGCACTTGGAACTCGAGACTTTTCGGATGCTTCCTCAAATGATGAATTGAACGAACGAGCCAAATTTGCCAGGCCTTTTAGCCCGGTTAATATCTTTCATTTACAACTACCTATATTTTGTGTTTATAGAAGCAATCGTATGCAAATGCAATGCTCAACATGGAATCTATTATGTCAGATGACGAGAAGGCATTATATCACACGCCAAGGCATTCATCAGCCAAAGCTCGGGTAATTTTGCTAATTCAAGAATTTTTATCCGATTTTAGACACCAAATGGATATGCGATGAACGATAAGGAAAATTACTTTGGTGGCGATTATTGCAGTAGTAAGAACAGAAGTAGCAATAAGGTAACATTTAAATGTATATTTTAAACTAGTTCTCGATTTTAGACTCAACGAGCTTCTTCGATGAAAGTGAAAGGTCCTATTCGAGTTGGTGAAGGTGTTCGAACTGAAGATTTTGGAGGTACAACGCGACCAAGGCAAGTATACTCCACTCCACAACAACGACCGGCACTCGAATCTTTGTACTCCCCAGCCAACAGCGATACGTTAACGCCAAAGCAAAACCGTATAAGGTTTAGTTCTTTTGTTTTATTTTTTTATTTTAATATTGTTTAGGGCTCGCTCATCTGATCGGACAGGAAGTGGCTCTCCAGCGTCGATGGGCAGTTCAAATGCTGATGGACGCACTCCTCGGTCGGCAACAAAATCACGAGCATTGCGAACTGTCAGTTTTTAAAAGATTTTGATTTTAAATTTGATTCTTTTAGCGGGTCTTTGCTTCATTGGAGAGAAAAGCAGGGCGGGTAGTGAATTTGTTGACACCGCGAAAGATGAAGAATGAATCGCCACAAGTGCTCAAAACTACAAAGGTAATTTTTATATCTATTATATCTTTATTGCTATTAGTTTACCAAGTACTGATTACATATTTCAATTTCAGGGACTGGTCAATGTGTCAATTACTTCATCAAATGAGCCTGAACGTGTCCGTGATGAGTTGATCAGCATTTTCGAGCAACAAAAAATGAAGTACGAGGTCAAAGGGTTTGTGTTTCTGATACCAAATTGCAGTTTTTACATTGCTTTTAGTTGGAAAGTATCAGCTCGTCAACAAATAGGACATGCTCAAATGACCGTCGAATTAGAAGTGGTTATGGTGGAAACTCTTGGCTACGTTGGTATCAAGCGTAAGCGTCTGAATGGTGATGCTTTCCTCTACAAAAAGGTTAGTTTTAATCAGTGGCTAAATTCAAGCAGCAATGTACGGGAAGGCTTGCCTGTATAATTCTCATTGCTTCAATTTTCAGGTTTGCGAACAAATCCTTCAAATGGCCGGCATCTAATTTTCCGAAAAGTGTTCAATGTTACTGCTTGATACGTTTCTCATTGTGATCTACCAATTATGTTTCATGCTTCCAAAACCTTCTCTTCTTTGAAAGTCTCTTTATATTTTCTCACCTTATAAAATCATTGATTCAACTTTAATCATGTTGTTTTCTGCTATGTATTGATGATTGCTATTCTTGAGAATTCGATCATCTTAATTAAAATCGGTCGAAATCGAAGTTTTTAAGTTGTCCATTATTTATGCTATATTATTCCTCGTTTACTATTCGCCTTTCATTTGGAGTTGTTGTTTTTCATACTGGTTCTTTGGCTACGAGTAAAGTAAAAACTATTCTGTTTTTGTCTTGAACTTGGCATTTGGTGAATGTAAACGGGCAAACACAATTTAAACATGACGTTACCAGATGCTGAAACATTTGATCCTAGATGTACATAGCAGACATTGTATTTTTTCGAATTACTGAGCTTTTTTTCGTGATAAAGGTCAAAACGGAATGTGGTATCAAAAAGGAGAAAAATTTGGAGTGCATTGACCTCCAAAAATGCGTGACACACAAGGTGACAAGACAAGAGAAACAGATAAAATTGGGGAACTTGATGAGAAAAAAAGCACTAACAAGTTTTAGATGAAAAAATGATTACCGTAAATACTCCAATAGAACCCTACTCAAAAGGAGTAGTCTAAGTTTACTCTCAAACAAACGCTCATATCTCAGTGCCAGTACGTTTGTTTCTGCGCGCTTGGGTATCAAATTAAAACAGAGAGGATGGGTGATTTTTTGAGATATAGCATACATTTTTTTAGCATTAAATAGCGCTTAGAAAAATGATTGAAAAGTGGCAAAAAAAAAGCCGAAACAAACGTACTGGTGCTGAGATATGAGCGTTTATTTGAGAGTACGCGACGCTCCTTTACGGTGGATTTCTATTGCAGTATTTACGGTAGTGATAAAAGGATTTAGAAGAAAGGGAAATGTTGGATCTGTTGATTGGTGAACTGAGTTGGAATGGAGATATTTGAGGGAATCTTTGGTCGAACGAAAATCGAGATTAGAGTAGATGAACACCGAGATTTGCCGCGTAGACTTTGTTCCATTTAAGTTGCGATGGGATGGTTCGTGTGTGGAAACGATAAACGGGACGAGAGGACTCAGGCGTCGATTGCCAGATACCCAAACGAGTGAAGAAGGAAAGCTGAAAGTGTTGAGAAATGGGGAAGAAATGGGGAAGAAATGAAATTGGTATTCCTAGAAAATCTTTCAGCTAAAGCATTTTCTAGTGCCGATTTTCTTATTTAATTGTGGACACATTTTAGAAAACACATTCTTTAAGAGGAATACGATTTTTCGGCTATCGACTTCACTTCATAAAGCTTCGACTCTTCAACTTCGACATAAGGCTATCGACTTCATAAAGCTAACCAATGAATTTGAAAACTTTGCAAATTTAGTGCAAGTTAAGGATTAAACTGTTCTTAATATGCTTACCTTAGCCAATTTATGCAAATTGATATAATGTTGAATGAGAGCATGCGCAAGTTCAATCGTTTCCGCATAAAGGGCGACAACCCGATCCCCTTTGCCCACCAACATTCCGTTCACTTCACTTGTTGTTCTGTAAAAATTGAGTAATTCTCTTAATGTGTTTGTTTTTCTTCTTCTTCTTTACTTGATCAAATAGATTTCTGCGTTTTTTGCAAGCGCCTCAATGAGTGAGGTTCTCGTTGTTCCGCAGACCGAATGATCGAAATCGGAAACCGCCTCCAAGTTGCTGGAATCGTAACGAACGACTGGTGTATCTGAAATTACAAATCAAATCTTCAACGAATTTCTGAACAGTTCTTTTCTTCCCCAGCCAACAGCGATACGTTAACGTAGCAAAACCGTTAACGCCAAAGCAAAACCGTATAAGGTTTAGCTCTTTTTATTTAATTCTATCTTTTAGAAAATCTATTTTCAGTTTCATAAAACACCAACCGGCAGACATAAGCTCGCTAAGCAAATCTTTTGTGTTAAAGGTGGCCAACTCGTATCGGTGTCGATCGGAGACGACAAAACCGGCCTCATCTCTCCATGTGGAGACACGCTAAAGATTGGTTTTTTTGTTTTTGGAGTTACCAGGGTGGACAAAGAGCCATTTACCAGCCAAGACAAAAACCTGACGAGCTTTGCTTTGCCTTGGCTTTTGGCTCTTGGCTTTCTTCTCTACTTTGACTCGAAATTCTTTGACCTTAGCCATTCTCCAGCTGTCTATTCTCCTATTTGTTGATGTAATCAACTCACATCAAAACTGTCCATTGTAACATTCTTTTTCAACTCGAGATTCGTTCGACCAAGCACCGCCTCAAAGCATCGATCCGAGATATGACTCTCGGCTGATCGTTGCTATAAAGCCGATCGTTTGCATCGTTTGCACAAAATTTAGAGCTTACTAGCATTTCTAGGCAATCTCTTTCATTCCCAAAACTCTAGTTTATCTGTAATACAGCTTTGTTCGCTTACTTTCAATGGATGATGGAAACGAACAAACACCGGCAAGAGATGCTTTTCGATTTTCGTTTTCTAAAAGTTTAGATTAGTTCCCAGATATGTTTACAGTACAGAGATTTCGGTGAGTCGCAAATTGAGTGGATTCTCTTTGTCTTCTTCAACGCGAATCTCTTTGTCTTCGAGAGAGGAATCGAAAGAGGAAAGCTAAATGAAATTTAGAGGAAGAATTGAACATTCAACTAACCACACAATAGGCTTGATTTGGAGAGTATTTGATGAGGGTTTGCTTTACCAACGATTTCCCTGAATTCATCATTATTTTATGACTTTGGTCCAAGAAGTTGGGACTTTCACCGTTTTTAGCACTTTTGATTCGCTTAGAATTGTCAGTTAAAGCGTTTTCTAAAACGTATCAACTAAAGCTACCGTAATCCACTAGTCTAACTACTTTATTAATTTATATCTTTTGAAAATCTTCACAGAATCACAAACAGTAGTTGGAATGAAAAAAAGGAGCTGTGTTCGGAACTTCTTCCGATAAGTGCTTTAATAAATATTCTGCCTGAACCATGGGATAGAGACACATCTTATCCCGAACAAGCTGTATCAGAATGAAAGAATCTAGCTGTATCAGAAAGGAGCTGTATCAGAAAGGAGCTGTATCAGAATGAAAGAATCTCCACTCTAGCAATTATCCAGCTATCTTTTAATAGATTATTTCATTTAATTATCGTCAAAATTTACAATCAATTTTTAGGAATATAACGTGTTCAGGTACTCACCATTATCCTCAATAACAGCCGACGTAGCCTCGGGAAGTGAAGTCGCCGGGAGGAAAGCCGATTTCGCTAGCGAAACACAACCTTCCGACATATCTGATGATGAGCTTAAAAATTAAAATTCTATTCAAAAAAGCGAGTGAGTTGGTGAGAACTGGAAGAGATTGGGGAAATTGGTGACGGTTGGGAGAAGCCGTTTGACGAGTGCACAGAGAAAAGTTTACAATTTAGAAAAGAAAAAGTTTCTTTTCGGTTTAAATGATTTGATCACCAAAAAAGGGATATAAAATGAGAGAAAATGGGAAAGAATCGACGATGAAATGAAGAAAATTGCGCCGTCGGCTACTCGGAAAAATGGGAGTTGGCCTTGAAAAGTTTTTTGGGGAGGAGAGGATGGGGATTGACCAGCTCATTCATTTATGAACAGCAAAAGCAAATTAGCACTGTAAATGGCTGTAGTGCGCGTTTTTTAACAGTGTACTGTACGGTAAAGTCAGTCAGATCAACCTAAAAATTTATCTTTTTAGAACTGCCTAATCTACTACAGTTGCTTATATTGAGTGATGAGTTTAGAGTCAGGTACGCTAGAAAGCTCAGCGATTACGGTGTTTTCTAAAGATATTTACTGTAGCCTAGTAGCTCGTTTCATTCTGGATTTCGTTTTCGATTTCGTTTCATTCACAGTATGCAGATGACAAGCGTTCATGAAATTAAATAACTTTGGTTAACGTAAAGAGTTTGAAAAGGTGATTGAACGGAATACAGAAATGGGACTTCGATTTGATACTGTGAATCCGTGGGTCAATGAAGAGAAATCCCCAAAAGTCAATGGAAACTCCCAACTTAGTAATCGATGAGTTAGAGCTAGATCTAGAGCTAGAGCTAGAGCTAGAGCTAGAGCTAGAGCTAGAGCTAGAGCTAGAGCTAGAGCTAGATCTAGAGCTAGATTTAGAGCTAGAGCTAGAGCTAGAGCTAGAGCTAGAGCAAGATTTAGAGCAAGTTCAGTTCACAATCACTACAATAACAATGATGAAAAGGGAAACGGAACTTACTGACACTCATCAATCAGCAAAACTTGTCGCTTTGAAAAGGGAAAAAGTTTAAAAGGTTTGGTGAAAGTGATGTAAAGAAAAAGAGAATGGAGAGTGCTTTGTTGAGAATTGGGGGACAGTTCGAGTGATAGACTAATGAAATGAAATGGGGAGGGCTGACCTGGCAATGGGATAAGAGAAATCGAAAAGAAAAGAAGAAGAGACAATATCATTCAAGATTTTATAGGAAACTTTGAAAAGAGATGAGAAACGGGATTGGATTTGTGGAAGGAAAAAGGTTCACTTTTAATGAATGCTTCACCTTCTCGAATAGTGTGAAGGGTTAGAAGGATTTGCGACAAAACAAGCAGAACTGATTGTGTTAACGTATCGTTTTTCGTTTACAGAAGCTTGCAAAGGCCTGGGGTAAAGGCGCTTACTTTAGAAGCCTGAATTCTTGTTTTTGACTGCAAATCCGAAATCCCTTATCTCTGATCAAATATCAGATCTGAAGTAGTTATCGTACTGAATTTTAGATGCTTAGCTTTAGACCTGACGGAGTGTCATTTAGCAAAAAAAAACAACAAATAATATATTTGGAATCAGCGGAATTGCACTGAAAGTTGCACTGAACATTGCACTGAAAGTTGATCTTCTTTTTGTTAGTGAGAACACCCTGTAGAGGAACTACCGTATTTCTTCGAATAGAAGACCGGGTAAAGAGTATCATCGGATACTCCTGCGTAGCAGCCCTTTTTTAAAATTGCTTTTCTGCATAAAAGCTTTCAATGAAGTGCTATAGGGCTGGAAAATGACTCAAAAATACCACATGAGCTAACAGATTTTTGAGCCATTTTCCAGCCCTATAGCACTTGATTGAAAGCTTTTATGCAGAAAAGAAATTTTAAAAAGGGCTGCTACGCAAGAGTACGCGATGATACTCTTTACCCGGTCTTCTATTCGAAGAAATACGGTATAACTTGTTAACAACTGCTATGAATTGCTATGAATTGTTAAGTACAACGCATTCTATGAAATCACTCTTTGCCGAGTCTACAAGCTTGCAAAGACCTGGGGAACACAAGTCCAAAGGGAACACAGTTCAAGTACAAGTACAAATGGTGTAAAGTTTTCGGTGACTTTGAAAAAAGTGCTTTCTCTAAGGCTGATCAACGGAAATAATCAAAAAGATTGAAAGGATTGAGAAAGAAAAGACTTTTTTGGCGGAAATACGAATAATTTCAGCTCAATTGAGGTCAAAAGACGGGGATTTGTGAATGAGAAGGCTGTCTGCCAGTCTTTGATCCTTTCCATCGTTGATCCTTTCTCTCATCGACAATCACAACGGGAATTTCCATAGGGGAAATGTGTTCTAATGGATATTTCGCTCTCACGAATTTCACTGCTTTCACTCGTGAATCTCGTCTTTCCACTAATTTCGTTTCTTTTTCGAAACACATTTTGAATGAGGGTTAAAAAGTTAGCCAAGTTAGCCAAGTTAGCCAAAAAAAACTCTAGAGTAGACTCTTTCAGGCTAATGAGGCTTTCAGGCTTTTCTAAAAGGCTCATAACTCGAAACTTGACTCTAAAAGACCGTAATCAACTTCCCAACGTACATTCAATCAGCCGAGTCTTGTGATTCCTTTTATTGAATGATGTCTTACAATAGTGAGCTTACAGTGAGCTTACAATAGTTTTCAAAAGAGGTGCATTTTAGAAAAGAGAAAAGAGATGGGAACATACAGAATAATTTAGTGTAGTGAACACTGTCAGATGCTTTTATTTCAGTGTTTCGATTTTCTTCGATTCAACGAGACTTCCGTGTTTGATTGTTGTGGAAGACTGAGAGTGGCCACTGATCGATTCCCACCACCAAAAAGCGTTCTTTTCACCTGAAAAGCATTTGATTGAGCAATGAAGTTAGGGTACGATAGTTAGAAGCCAAAAATCGAACAATTTACTGTAATTTAAGAATTTTTCGCTTTTATCTTCACCTCTTTATTCCTCAACACATAAATCACTCCGTTGGCGCCACAGTTGAAAATTAAAAAGAAGATTCCGCAGGAATACCTGAGATGGAAATTTTTTGAGTCATTTTGAGACAGTCATTTTGAGTTACCGTAGTCATTTTGAGACGGTCATTTTGAGTTACCGTAGTCATTTTGAGACAAAATTTTTTCTAACATTTCTAACATTTTATCTTAGAACCTGGCTACAGTTATTTTAATTTTAAAATTAAGGTAGCTTTTTTAAGCTTTAAGCTTTTTTTCCCTTTCGACTAACCATTCAATATTACTCCCGAAAATCGATTGATTCACTCTTGTCGAAACCCAATTGAAAACATAAAACAATGAGATTGCACAAAATTGAAGAGCATAGCTAAAAATTTGAAAACTTTTAACATTCATCAAAGTTTAAAGTTTTCTTCTTTTCTTTCTAAATCGAATCATTTTCTTTCAAAAAAATCGTGCGAAAGACGAGGGTTTTTGGTCAATTTTCCCTTTTCTCGTGACTGAGTTGCAAAAATTTGAAATTATCTGGGAAATTTCCCTCGAATTTTGTAGCCAAAAATAGAGATATTTAAAAAAAAAAATAAAAACGAACGTGTACTCTTTGGCGCCTTTAATTTGGCGGGTGTTGACACGGTATCGAGCACGGACATAGATCAATTTGATAACAATCTGAAATCAATCTCTAGAAAGGGTAAATGAAATCACGGTGAGCATTTGCTAAAAGACGTGAAAAGCTACCGTACCCCCGGCTGTAAGAGTTGTTTCAAAAGAGAAGCTAGATCAAGCAAGGTCAAAAGAGCATAAGTTAGATCATGAAAAGCCTGGCTTACCTGAGCTGGCTTACTATGATATCGAAGAGTGATTTAAGATTAGAATTTAATCTAACTTAGACAAGGGATTATGATAGCCTCTCCTCTTAAAAATCTCGATTTTAAACTCACCAATGCATAGCAGCCTAAAGTGATCGCTGAAACCGCGTTATTCAACGGGAAATCGAAATACGAATTTGATGTATTCGAAAGGTTCCCGATTTGGGCATAGTTATACCTGAAATATTTTCGGTGCTTTAGAAAGCTTGTCTCTATTTTCAGAAATTCTCAAATTCTCGTACCCATAACTGAACGGATCCATCACCATTCTAAAGAAATTTGTTAAAATGGAGAATTGATTTAAAAAAACCGACTGGCAACACGGGAAGACGAATTGTGCAATGACAGACATCGTCCAAGAGATCGCGTAGATGAAAAGCATTGAAAGGAACGCGAGTTGATAAGTGAGATTTGTCCAATTGAAAACGATCACGACAAATCTGAATTGCAGGCAGAAATTTACTGATCCTGTTTTGAATGAGAAAGATTTAAGAAGCTTTCCAGTGAGCTTTCCATTTGAACTTTCGACATCAGACAGACAGATAGACAGACAGGCAGGGGGTTATGGTAGTTTCAGTCGATTCAGTTCAGTCTTTTTTTTTCTTGAATTCAGTCACCCAAATGTTTTTACAATATTACATCAGACAGACAGACAGACAGACAGGTGGGGGATTACGGTAGTTTCAGTCGATTCAGTTCAGTCTTCTTTTTTTCTTGAATTCAGTCACCCAAACGTTTTTACAATATTACCTGGTGATTGCAATGTAGGCGAGTGTAAACGATGTGACGTACCATCCAGCAAGTAGACCCCAATTTGAAGCCGATGGAAAGAAACCGTTTGTCCCTTGGGAAGAAAGGTAACTCTAAACGAGTGATATATTTGCAAAATTTAATCTTTTCACTTGTAGAAACAATCCCGGCACGAGATAGACTAAATGGCAAATGAGAAGAAACTGATCGTTCAATACGTTCCCAAGAGACAAAGCATACGTCGAGTTTTGACGCCATAATCGACCCTTATCTAGAAACAATTTTGGGTTACCGAGAAAATCTCTCACATATTGCATAGATGACAACGAGATTGATGAGAAATTCGATGACACAAAGAATGGCAACAACTAATGATAAGATTATAGCATAGGTTACAGAATGCATCTTCTTTTGCGAGTCGTCCATTTTAAAAGAAATGGAAGCTTTACTATGATCGTTTCACTCAAAAAGAGAATAAACTCAAATAATTTCCTCACTCAAAAAGTCAACTGATCCCCGGCATACAAAAATGAAAAAATTCTCACGACTTTAATGAAGTGGCTTTGAATTAGCCCATTGATGTGACACTCTTGAATAATATTTTGCTGTAACATTGCATGTTTTGGTGTACTCCAGATTACTCATCGGATTGAAAAATGTGCCCATTTTAACATTGTTTCTCACCCAAGACAGTACAAATAAGATTCGACAAATAAGCGCACTTTGTATTTTCATAAGCATCATTCTGTGCGCTTATAGAGAAAGTATTCTAGTAAAAGATATGGGTATCAGCTCCATACGGGAGTGGGACAAATGCGACCTTTTTTTGCGCACCTGAACATTTGTGCACCTTTTTTTGCTGGAAAAGGGAAAAAAGGTCGCATTTATCCCATCCCCATGGGTATCAGCTCCATACACAAGTAATCAACAAAATGGGACTAGGTGTTATATAGGAAAATGACGTTTATCTGAAATTACAGATTTATCTCGAATTTGCATATCTGTCTGAGAGTCTGTCGCAAATCTCGAAATTTACATTTAAAGGTCAAATAAAAGGAAACGCCTGATTGATGGGTCATCTTATTTGCTACTCAGCAATTCGTCTCTTCACACCACTCCATGCCGTGTTCTGGTCGACGAGCAATGAGGCCATGGAAGGCTGCGCCTGCTTCTCGCGACTCCTCTTCGTCGAGCGGAAAGTTTGTTTTTGAATTTTTTTTCACTTTGGAGCTTTTACTTTTACTTTTACTTTTTACTTTGATTTTTTTGACTTATATTATAAAGTAGCTAGATTTTTTCAATAAGTTTATGTTAGAATTATGCGTTACACTTTGTAACGCTAGATTTATTTTTATCTAAGTTATCGTGTTTTTGCTTCTTGAACGTTTTTTTTTCTTTAGGTCAGATTCGTCGCTTCGATCCATTCTGCGCACAGGACGGTCGGATCGATCAACTTCACGTAACTTTTAATTTGTTGTTGTTTGTTGTTTTATCAAAATTAGCGAAATTTTTTTAATTTTAACGGCGTTATTCAAGGATTTAAGCTACCGTAAATACTGTAATAGTACCCCACCCCCATAATGACGGTGCGGAGTGTTGCGTAGTCTAGCTTTGAACGAGTTTTTCTCGACACTGGTTTAAGCTAGAATGCTCGCTTAGGTATCAAAAAATAGCCCTGAATTTCAGCTATTTTTTGATACCAAAGATGCATTTTTGAAAATACGGGCACTTTGAAAAAAAATGAAATACTAAAAAACTTTTTTGACTACGCGACTGTACGAGGGGGGTGGGGTACTATTACAGTATTTACGGTAGTTCATTTCTTATGTCGAAGGTTATATTATTTTTTTAGGATCATCCAGTCGGCGTCGTAGTGTTTCGTTTTCTCGCGACGTTCGAGCCAAGCCCATCCCGGTATTTTTTTTGTGAGATCAACATTAATTATTCTTTTTCTTTAGAACAACGAAAGCAATCGTCTATTGGCATCTCAACAAAATAAAACCACAACTGTTGTCACCGTTGCTTCTGAGTTTGTTTTGATCTGAAAGTTTTTATATACTTTCAATTCTTAGGCCTTCCTACATCTTGCCTCTAACCGGTTCTTTGAATGATCTGGCCAAGAAAGTTGCCCTCAAGCGTCGCCACCGACACAACAAGTCAAGCTCTCGTATGTTTTTATATTGTTCTTTCAATTTAAATTCTATTTTAGGGCGCTCTCGTAGCTCGACCGCTGCTCCAAAACGTCGTCGCTCATCTCGCCAAAACTCCTCATCCTCTACATCACACAAACGCTCCTCAAGCAGCTCAAGTACGTTAGGATCGTTTATTTGGAGTTAATAAGTATCTATTCTGTCTGAATTGTTTTTTTAGTGGAAGAGAGTCGAGGCGCACGCACGAGCAGTTCCCCATCTAAGCGCACCAGTCGCCGCCACAAGCCTCACCGTTCGACCAGTTCCTCTTCTCGTCGCTCCTCGTTGAAGTATGGCTCGAGCCGTCCTCGTCGCTCCAACCTCCGCCGTCCTTCTGGTATATTTTTGACCATTTTATAACATTTTTTGGCATCTATCATCTAATTTTGTTATTTTAGGTTCCCGTCGCAAGACAGCATCGCCACGCACAGCCCGTTCTCGGTAAGCTTTGATTGATCTGGTAAATTACTTGTATTTTTAGCTCCTCAACTCCTCGTACGGCTCGTGCGGTGACTCCAATTATGACAACGCCATCGGGCACTCAAATTGGCATCGACAAGCAAGGACGTCTGCGTGATACGACGAATGGAAAATATGTTGCTATGAAGCAGCTGGAGGTTAATTTTTAGTGTTTGAATAGTTTCTATAATAGCGATTTAAATTGTAATTCTACTGTTTTTTTTTCAGCCAATTGATTCAAAGCGTCGCCGCCACGCCAAATCGTCTCGCACTGAGGAGTAAAACAAGCCCAAGCAAGCAAAGCGACAAATTTGTTTAGCGATGCAATAAGCTTCAACTTGGCCAACATATTTGTACTCGGTTTCTATTCGTGCGAATAAATGATGCGAAAATTTGTATATATTAACAGATATCCTTGATATCAATTATATTTTTTTCGAAACACTTCAGAAGTTTCCCTTTTTTTTTTCTTCCCACCCCCATATTTCGACTCCCGTTCACTATTTTTAATAACTTTTTTTTGCAAAATGCGCGCGTTTAGTTCTAGTTTTACCACTTTTATTTGCCATATACGTTTTCAATAAAAATCCCAGAATATTCAACTGTACACAAATCACCGGGGACACTTTAGGGAGAGTACTCTCCCCCTTTACACTTTGTAGATTTTCTCGAGACCCAATAAGTCATTCGAAATCACTTATACTTCAAAAGATGCGCAAAAAAAAATTTACTATCGAATGGTGTTTTGAACTCGCAGAACCATCTACTAGTTTTTGAGAAAGGGACTAAAAACTGAAAATTCACACTCGAAAACTATAAAATCAATTGCGAATAAAAATAGAGTCACTCATTCTGTAAAGAGCTTTCTGAATCAGCCTGCATTGTTGCAGGCTGACTGTTGCAGGCTGATTGTTGCAGGCTGATTGTTGCTTTACATCTTTTAATGTGCTCAAGCATTGGAGAAAATTTGTTTAACACCGAAATTTCCATTTTAATTGGTAACATAATTGCACTTTTTCCGGGCTTTCCCCATTCAAACTATCACTTTATTACTTTTGACTATTACTATTGGTTGCTTTAATTCTTGGATATGTCAAGCAATGAGTCCGGCAGTGATGTTCGTTTTGCGTTTACTATTTTTTTTTAATCTTTTACACTAGAGTTTATTTTAGCGGGACGAAGAGGTAGACACAATTCCTCCACCACCAGAAAACATCGAATTGCCGGTTCACGTAAGTATTTGCTTCCTTTCAAGCTAGGTACAGTGAAACTTAACAAATTGGCCCTATAGAGTAAAACGATTTTTGAAACCCCTAGAGTCAATATCTTTAGCTGAGATCTTTAGCTATAAAATCTTTTCGTTAATAAAAAGGCTGACGGGGTTTTTCTGTAGTTACTTTTTAACTTTCAGCTACCCACATCTGAAATCTGGGAGCACA
Organism: Mesorhabditis belari; assembly: GCA_958450365.1. Classification (NCBI taxonomy): domain Eukaryota; kingdom Metazoa; phylum Nematoda; class Chromadorea; order Rhabditida; family Rhabditidae; genus Mesorhabditis; species Mesorhabditis belari. Next base: position 1,015,857 of record CAUEEP010000727.1, on the reverse strand, counting down.
GCTTCGTGGCCGGTCTTCTCAAGCGCATCTTTGCGGCTTCACTGGTGGGAGAATCTGACGTAAGTTATTCGCCAGTCTATCACGTTTATTTGTAGTTTAGTCACAATATAATCGCGCAGCAGCAGCCGCGGATAGGTCTGTAATTCTAAAATCCCTCTAGCATTATTTCTTTGTTTTAGTTTTCAGAAGTCGCTCAACGTGAAGATATCATATGATGAAGTTTGAAAAGATGTTATTTTTTAAATTTCTCATGTTTAGGCGGTCCAGATGTGCAATCTCGCTCAGAAAAGTCTCATGCGGCAGAAGATGATTGTTCGACTCAAAGAGTAAGCTGACGAGTGGATTCTTCGACAATCTTTTTGTTGTTTTCAGCAACCAGCTTCCTCTCACAGTCGTTGGGGATATTCACAGTAATATCATCCACTTGAGAAGGGTATGCTTTTTTTATAAAGTAGCCAATAGCCAATAAAATGTTCACGTTTACAGATATTCGGTACTCTTGGATGGCCAGGAGAAGGAAATAATTACTTATTCCTTGGCGATTACGTAGATCGTGGCAGTCAGGTATTGGTTAAAAGTCAGCAATGAAGAAATTTTTGGCTTTTAGGGTGTAGAAACGATGTGCTTGTTGCTGGCCCTTCAATATCGCTATCCGACTCGAGTATTTATCCTGGAATATTGTTTGAGATTATGATTGTTCAGGTGCACATCTTACGAGGTAATCATGAAGAGGCTAACACTACGCTCGGCTATGGATTTTATGATGAGTGCCGCAGCAAATTTCCCCAAGACAATCAAGGCCATTTGGTATTTTATTTTAAAGCTTTATTTAATGAAGTACTATTATAGTTAGTTTCTAGTTTGTTTTTAGATTTGGCGACATTTTATTGATGTATTTGGTTGTCTCCCCGCGATGGCCATTATCTCGGAAAAGGTATCGCATAAATCTCCACTTGATGATATGTATTGGAATCAACTTTAGATAGTTTGCATGCATGGGGGTCTCAGCCCCTATATGGACCGCATTGAAGATCTTGACCAGGTGATTTTCTTTGCTTCTTTTCAAAATTATCAGAATTTGTTTAAATAAATGTTGCTTTTAGATTGAACGCCCTTGTTCTGTGCCAGCATATGGAATCCTTTGTGATACAGTCTGGTCCGATCCAGATCCCGATGTCACCGGATGGCGGCTTTCAAAAAGATGTATCTTTTTTCCTATTTTCTTTTAAATACAACTTTTAGGGGTGTCATTTGCTTTTGGAGGGGATGTTATCGAAGATTTTTGCAAAAGAAATAATTTTGACATGATTATTCGGGCACATCAAATCACCAGGCCTGTGAGTGATAGTCTTTTTGTACGCTTAATGATATATATTTAGATGTTTCGCTGGGGTTATCGATGGTTTACAAATGGACGGTTGGTGACGATTTTCTCATCGACAAACTACCAGAATAACAACAACAATGCTGCTGTGGCAAGCATCAGTACAAAGGTAGGTATTGTTTTTAATGGAATAGAATTCGATCGAGCTTTCTTTGATTTATAACTTCTTTAGCTTCGAATTCATTATGTAACATTCCGTTGCCGCATGTGGGATGAGTGGCAAGTAGATAATGGTAATCGTTTTTAAAAACTGTTAAAGTTCTTCACTGTTCTTCATTTTAGTTCTAGCGTCCGACACGTGCTGAATGGTCAATCTACTCTACCATAATGATTAAAATTTGAGATTCCTGTTAATAAAGATTTTGATAGTAAGTTGAAATAAACCAAGGCAACTTAATAGCTATTAGACAACAGATCGAACCATTTTCTTTAAAAGTGTGTGGCAAATCCTAGAATGCCACGCATAATCCTATCGCCCAAAGTTCTTGAGGTCAAACACAACAAAATCTTTGACTTATTTCATTCAAGTGTGCGATTCATGAATTACTTTGACAAAAGAATAACAATTTATAAAAAAAACGGATTGATCTTTAGGTGAAGGTTGCTCTTTAGAGTAGAATTCACGCGTTTACAACTTCAGCTTGGTGCGTCTCCAGTTTCTGCGCTTCGCGTTGTATTTGATCTAAATGAACAAAAATAACAGCTACTAAAAGTCGTTGCACACCTTGTTTCCAGTCTTCATTCGAGCCCATTGAGGAAGAGGACGATTCTGTTTGGCAGCTTTAGCCAGCTTTCGCTTGATGATAAAGGTCTTGTGAGCAGCCATATTACCTGGAAATAGGCTAATTTATTAAACTATCCTAACATATTTACACGGGAGGGGCGCAAAGAGAGCGCCGCACGTCCCTACACGTAATAAAATGAGAGAGAACAAACAGAAGCCAAAAAACATTCAGCTAGGTTTTCCGGGAGTATTTTTTCTATGAAAAATATCATCAGCGTATGATTGCGTAGGTAATCGTTTCATCTTTCTGTATGGCGGTTGTCCCATTTCAGGCTGCGGGAAGAGTTTCATCAGTTTGTTAAACTGCGTTGCTGTCATTGATTGACCTTCACCTTCTCCGAGTGTTCCCTAAAATATACATTATAGATTTACAAAATTTAAAGCGTGAAACGGTTGAAAATAGAATCCGACAAAACAAAATACCCTTTTCGCATTCTCGTGATACTCTTTAGCGATTCTCTGCGATTCGTGTACGCAATCCATGTAGGTGGTGTGTTGTTTCGCACACGGTTTGTCATCAAATTCCCATTTTTTTAAACATCCAAAAAGGGCTTGCAACTCCTGCGTGCATGAAGATCCTAAAGTACAACCTTTGGTTTAGATTCACTTTACTTCGGTTTTACTTTTTAATCATACGAAAATTTGTCATTTTCAAAAATATTTAAAACTCTCACCAGCTGCTCGATTTTTCCGTGCTATCACTCGATTTTTGGAGGCCAGTGGGATGAGCTCGGAGAAAACGGTCACCTTTGGATAATCGATCTTCCCCCTCGCACCAACGAACAATGGTGATGAAAATAACATCTCACCTCTCTTTCTTTTTGACCTAAAAGCAAATACATTAATCTAAAAAAATGACAGTAAAGGAATTGCGGATTAAAAAGAACGTGCAAATCGTGAAAAAGTTTTGCTCAAAGTGTGCTAAGATTCGTCAACTGCGTGAATCCATAACTCTAGGTGATCTAATCATCTAAAGGTTTCAAGTAACAGTAAACATCATTAAGTTAACAGTTTACGCAAATACAAAAAGTTGAGCTTAAAAAGAAGTGAGAGAAAATATTTTCTCAGCCTCGATTTTTCTACCGTATCCTTTTCAATTTGTCGCAACGAGATCCATTTTTTAACTTGGCAATTTGCCTTTTGTTCAAACAATTTGCAAACACAGAGAGCTCTTTGCTTTTTTTCAAAAAGTCCACGAACTTTTTCATTTGTTTATGTTAACTTTCATAAGCTTTTCAAGAACAACTTTTCGTTTAGATTCTCTTGCCATATCATTAGCATTGAGGCAATTGTCTTATCGAAGGCGGACATATGGTTAGTTTGATGTTTGTTTATTTTGGTTCATCATTCATTTTATAGGCTGCTTTTTTCGGCTTTGGACAATCGGCTGAAGTGTCGATAAAGTTGGATGATGAGGAGGCACGAAAATTAGCCAAAATAAGGTGTGCGAAAGTTTTGTTTATTAATTTTGCGGAAACAATGCCAATAGATTAGTCATCGAGCGTGTTTTGATTGCTCATCGTTCGAATCGTCAAAATTTGAAAGAAAATACGCCAGTTTGAAAAACTATTCCACTTTGTAATATTCGATCATTTATTTTATATGTTTAGAGCCGAGGATGGGACAACAGAAACGCACTACCTTTTCTATGATGGGGAAACTGTGAGTGGAACCGTAAATGTCACCTTGAAGAAGCAAAATCAAAAGCTGGAACACCAAGGAATCCGTGTTGAGTTTATTGGACAAATTGGTTGGTTTAAAAGCATACTAGGTAGTATTAATTTCAGCAATGTTTAGAGGTTTATTACGATCGTGGGAATCAACATGATTTCATCAGCTTAACAAAAGTAAATAATTTTTTCTTCACGTGCATAAATTTTACTTTAGGATTTGGCTCGACCTGGGGAGCTTTTGCAAAACACCTCTTTTCGTTTTGAATTTCCACATGTCGAAAAGCCTTATGAGTCGTATGTTGGGACTAATGTCAAGCTTCGGTATGCTTATCAAGAAACACTACCCGGTACTGACTCGAGAAGTTTAGATATTTTTTGCGGGTGACAATTGTGCGTAGACTTACGGATATTGTAAGGGAGTTAGACCTTATTGTGCACACGTTAAGCAGTTATCCGGAAACCAACTCGAATATCAAAATGGAGGTAAGTATTAAACCAGAATGATTAGTAATTTGTAAAGTTCGATCGACAGAATAACTAATTTATTTTATAGGTTGGAATCGAGGATTGTCTACATATTGAATTTGAGTACAATAAGTGCAAGTACGGTTTTTATATAGTTTGTAGAAAACAATTCTTTAGATATCACTTACGGGACGTTATTGTTGGCAAAATTTATTTTTTGCTCGTCAGGATCAAGATCAAATACATGGAAATTACAATTATCAAAAAGGTTTGTAATTTTGTTGTATCAATTATTCGTGCATTTTTTAGGAATCCGTTGGAACGGGCCCTAATGTATTCAATGAAAACGACACCTTGGCTAAATATGAGATCATGGATGGCGCTCCAGTCAGAGGTAAATTAATTAGATTTAAATTAATGTTCGCTTCACTGATACACTAAATAGCAACCTAATAATTAGTTAGAACTTCATTAAAATTTCAAAAAATATTAGGTGAATCGATTCCCATTCGTTTATTCCTCGGAGGATACGACCTTACGCCTACAATGCGGGATGTTAGCAAGAAGTTCAGCGTTCGATACTTTTTGAATCTTGTTTTGGTTGATGAAGAGGACAGACGATATTTTAAGCAACAGGTTATTCGTTTTGCATCCTTACAAAGATTCAGCTATATTTTATTGACAATTTTTTTCAAATGGGAATGGGAACGGGCACGGGTCTGATGCTCGACGATCATCATTTGGTGCCCGTTGTACGGGTCATCAAATTGTATCCATGAGTTCTTTTCAAGTTTCTGATTAGGGGTTTTTGGTAACGGGGTTGGCATATTGCAATATTCCATTAATCTATCATTTTAGGAGGTGACACTTTGGAGAAAGCCAGATCGACCCCCGCGAAGAGCTCTCGAGACAAATGCCATTCGGGATAATGGAGAACATGTGGAAGAGGAAGAGCGTCTTTCAGAAGACGAAGAAGCGGCAACAAATAAAGTTTCCAAAGCAGTTCCTCCGCACCAGAATGGCGAAAATGGAGAATCACACGAAGCGGAGCCAGTTGATGATTAATCGATCGTAAGATTATTTTTTTTCTATAAACCTGCTAAAAATAAGCAATATCACACTTGTAAACTTTGAGAATTCCATGTTTTGTTATGCATATTATTTATTACACATAACTTCGAATTTTGATTGTGATTAGTAAATATCCCCCAGTGGAAACCGTTTTGTCATTTAGATTCAGAAGAAGTGTCACTACGTATTCCAAGATTCTGTGATATTAGTTAAAGGGAACTTTTTGTTTGTTTTTCTTAGGAATTGTCCGATTTATTGTTGTAATAATCTAGATTTTAAACTTTGAGATTTTAGCTGCTGTTTTGGTGCTCTCGAAGTTTGTCAATGTTTTTAATTTGTGAAGAGATCGCCGTCTTTTTTGCTTCGATTTGGGGGCAACATTGTGCATTACTGTGATAATGAATAAAGTTTTTTGTACGTCAAAAGAAACACATCGAATTCAGTCTGTGTTCTGTCGGGCTTTCTCTTAATGCGTTTACAAACTTTTAAAAGTTGACGACGATTTTTGATTAAGGTCTCACATTCGAAGCAAGTTTCGGCACTACGTCATCGAGTGAAGCAAAGAAAATGGTTAGTAAATTACAAACAAATTCTTCCTTTTCGTTTTTTTTGGGGAAATTCCTTCCTTTCGAGGCGTCTTGCAAATGATAAGCCCTTTTAACGATTGCTCAAGATAAGTAACGGTGAAAGCCCTCCCCTTGGGCGAGAACTTTTCATTAGACTGACTTTTTCACGAGTCTTTTCTTTGTGTATCTCTCTCACGAATAAGAACATTTACTGACTCTCCTTCGCGAGGTCCCACACACTTGTTTGTTTGTGTTGACTCAGGCTTTTTATTGGCCCGCACAGTCTAACTCACGTTCCGGTCAACGCGCACAGAGGTTTCTTTTTTGGTTCTCGTTTGATTACCCGATCATGCTATCTTTGCATTGATGCAACAGAAATTGATCTCTTCTGAATTCCAAACTTTTAAACTCTTCCTTACAACCTAAATTTTAAACCATGGAATTTTTAAGCAAAGATTGGTATTGATTTTCAAACATACCCTTTCGAGTTAAAGGGGCTATGAATTTGAAGTTTAAACTTTGCTCTTTCGGGGCCTTTCACAACTTTGAATACTTTTGCAACTCACAGACACGATATTGGCCTGTTTGTGATCGGTAGGTGAACACGTAAACAGAGATTTCTGGTTCGATTTTATGGGTGTGAAGGGAGGGGGCTGTCCTTGGTGGGATTGTCGGCTGTCCACTGCGCCCGAAGCGGTCTTTCCCATGTTTCCCCTCTTTTTGGAGAGTGATTCACTTCCCCATTCGCTCGTTCTCTCCCCGCGTGCGTTTCCCCCCTTTTGAAGGTCCTTTCTTTACTCTCTTTGCATAGAAAGACCTATAAGCTGTCTTTTAAATCTTTACTGGGGGATCCTTGAAGTCTTTTGTTAGTACCACTTGACAGGAATCTTCTGTTCCACATCCTTTGGAATCCTCAACCAGCGTTTGATCGTTGATATCGATCTGGAATGAATTACCATTTTATCCATCAAAATATGAGCATCCTTCCCTTTTGATTCTTGTTGAGAGTTTATTTCGAAAACTTTGCAATTTAGATGTTCTTCGGTGGCCGCAAGAAAGAAAAGGATGAACTGCCCGTTATCGGCAGCAGCAAGAAGCCTCCAGTTCCACCAAAGCGAAATAAGTTATTCTCAAGTTAGTATTTACCTACATAAAATTAATAATATTAATAATATTTCAGCACAAAAAAGTGAAGAGGATGCAACGGCAAACAATCACGAGGCGCACTCGTTTCAACAGCTTTCGCATAACGAAGGTATTTGTTTGCGCTTGCGTAATGAAAAGGTTGCGCTATATTTAGTGCCGATCAAAGTGCAGGCAATCGCGGGATACACTTCTAACAATGGCCACAGCACACAAAGCTATCGAGACGACACCTCTGCACATTTGCGTTCAACTCAAAGTAGGTTCTTTGAAAATAGTTTTCAGGAAGTTCTAAAAAATGCTAAAAACTAGTTTAATGGTTAGTGAATAATTCATTTATGTTATTTTTAAAAAATAAGACCCTCATTGGTGATTTTCACGAATTGATATTTTGGATGGTTATTGAACAGACGAATGTGCTTGCTTTTGCTCTCAATTCGCATCTTATTCCCTCTTAGCTCCTCTCCGATTCACCTCCGGTCAACACTTTTAGAGTGGAAGGACTCCACTGAATCTATCCATTAGCACTTTGCTTTATATTCATCGCCTTTTATTTTACTACTAAAACAAACTAAAAAACAACTAAACTACTAAACAGTAATTAAATTCGAACACAAATTTAAAATGTCTCACATTGCTGCTATTACTTCACGAACTATTTATACGTCTGTTCAAACATCATTATCGCGCGATCTTGCCATTGAGATTAGTATTGATAGGAAAGAAAAACATATTTGTGTTAGTTGTGGGGCCTTGAAAGGTATTAAAACAAACATTTTCCACAATTGATGTTTTTTAGATGACGCTGCTTTGGTTTCCCCATCTCAGCCACATGCAAGTGCGGCGTTCGGTGCATTGAAGGTAAATTTTTGTGATTTATTTTGATAAAGATAAAGAATAAAGGAAAGTGAGACGTTCAGATAAAAAAAAGCGTATAAATCAAGCTTTTATAAAAAACTATTTTAGGATTTTGGACTTCCTGGATTGAAACTTCCTATTTTACAATCGGTGCAAGTCAAGCAGAGAACACTCACTATACGACGAGGAGTCAATGGTAAATTTTTTTCTATTTTTACTTAGTTACATGATTTTTAATAGGTGATTTTGGTTTCCTAATACGACGGGCCCAATATCCACAACACGGTGTTCTCAAGACGGTTGTTTTTGTTGAACCAGCAGAAATCAAACCAGGTCCACCGAGGCCCGACGATATCAAGTAATTGTTTAAACAAATAATTTTGAGAGTTGCTTTTAAGAAATTCTCTTTTGCCTGGAGATCAACTAGTGGAAATTAACGGGCGAGGAGTTGACTCATTGTCACGAGATGAACTAAATGAAATGATCAGACAAGCAGCTCAGGATATAGGTATGAGTCCTTGTTTTTTGTAACTTTGTACTGCTTCGTTAACAAAAAACTTCAGTGCTTACTGTACGTTCGGTTCCGGAGTTGGCTGAATTTTCTGATCGTCACCGAGGTGTACGGGACGCTGGCGATAGTTTGCTTTTGACGAACATTGACACGAATGCTCATGAGGTGAAGACTAAAAGCAATTTAGATTTATGCTTTACGTTTATAGAACATTCCGGAGGATCAAAGATATTGGTTGATCCACAAAGATGGCTACACGGTAGCTCGACTACAGGAACAGTTCCCAGATGGGCGATTTGCCGTTTCAGTAGCAGGTTTCTTGCTTTTCTCACTTGCTGTTACCCTATTTTAGGTAGAACTATGACCGTGGACTCGACAGACATTGATCGTGCCAACCCATCTAAACTCGATCGTGCTCCTGATTTATCAAATTTACGATATCTCAATGAAACAGGAGTTGTGCATCTTCTTCGACAACGGTTCGTAGAATTTAATTGACACATCCTAATTGATTCATGTTTAAGGTGGGGGAGCAATCTGACGCACACAAATGCCGGAAGTAATTCTTTGATTTGTCTTTCGTTTGCTCAAGAACCTGGTGTACAAGAAAGACTGCTGACTCTTTTCAAGGTTGAAACTTCTTTCTTAAACTTGACTTGAGGTTTCAGGGTTGTCGAAGGGGTCAAATGCCTCCCCATATTTATGCTACAGCTCAACAGGTCTACAGGTAATCTCTGATTTTTCTTTTGCGGTTTACACATTATGATAAAGATATGTGCAAATGACGGGCGCAGCACAGGCAGTGCTCTTCACTGGAGTCACCGGGAGTGGGAAATCCAGTCAATTTAAATCATTCATCCAGTATTTGGCATCAGTCGCTGGTTGGACACGAAGCCTATCACGTTGGTGAAATCAAGTTTTCTGAAAGACTATTTATTTTAGTTAGCAAAATTTCGAGTGCCCTTGGAGTTCTGGAGGCTTTTGGTCATGCTTCAACTCATTTACACCGTGATTCGACTCGTTTTTTGCACATGTTCCAACTTGGTTTTGACAAAGCGGCCGCTTTAAGGTTGTGTTTTAAACTTGTGCAAAAAATGTAAATTTTTTAGATGTGCCAAAATTCAATGTTGCTTGTTAGACACCGACCGTATTGCAAGAAATATTGAGGGTGAAAATAACTTCCACGTCTTTTACTATCTTTGGGAAGGTGGGCTATTTCAACGTAATACCATTCAAAGCTTCATTGTTAGGGGCAGATTCTACATTGCGATCTCGTTTGGGGCTCGATTCAATCGAATCGCCTTTAATAAATCCATTCCATGAAATTGAAGATCGTGAGCAAGCCAAAGAGGTTGTTAGAGATTAATCTTACTTTAAAAATTTTGTTTTTAGGCATGGCAACGCTTATTAGCTGCATTCGCCGAGCTTGGTTTTACGAACTTACAAGTTGATGCCATTTGCTCGGTTTTGGGTGTCATATTTCACTTATGCAGGTTTAAAACTCTAAATAAAGGTCTCGTTACTCATTCTGTTGTTTTTAGAGCAGAAGCCTCACCAGGGCCAGCACAAAGAGCTCAATTCCTGAGAGCTGCACATGCTAAACAAGCCGCTAATCTGCTGGGTATTAGTGAAAATGAGCTGTCGAATGCAGTTTTTCGACAAGGCACTTCTGCATCGGTTGCAGCTGCAGTTGGGTCATCTTTGAGGTAACTAATATGCCCATTTTAGTTTGTAGTAGTACATTTAGTCGTTTTTCTTTGACAAGCCGTAGCGCAGAAGGTCCAGATGCTTTGGGCTCTTTTTGCGCGACACTCTACAGTGAGCTCTTTGGTGTGATAGTCGATTCGATCAACGGTGCCCTATCGGCCAATGTCCCTTGTACTTACGTTACGGTATGCTTTCACAATTAATTAATTTATTATCTCATGTATTTAGTTGGTGGATCTACCTGGTACCAACTTTAATGCCGCTTGGATCGACGGTCCTAAACGACGAGCATCGAATTTGAATGATCTTGTGTACAATTATGTGAATGAGAGAGTCGCTGAACTTTTCCACGATAAAAATTTTGCTGAAATGGATGAGGTGAGGGAAATTTTCTAGTTACTATTTACAAAAATATTAGATTTATACTCGCGAGCAAGTAGAGGTTGAAGTCGATAAACCAGTTGGATCGCCGCATCTACTAAATCGATTGTTAGATGAGAAACAGCATTTGGTTTGAAATGTTTACAAAAAAAGTACGTTAGTTTAGGCAAACTGTACGGATCTTGAGCGAAGGGCTGAAGAAAGGCGAGGAATTTTCTCGATTATTGAAGAGGAGAGTTGTTTCCCCGGCGCGACAGATGATAGCCTAATCGAAAGGGTGTTCATGCACCTTGGAGACCAAGCGAGGTAAATTAAAAGTTTCAAGTGTGCATTGATGTGTTTTTGGATTTTACAATTGTTTACGCCTAATTATTGCAGATTGATACGACGCTCAAATCGGCAAAGACAGTTTGTCCTGGCACATGGCTTGGATTCACAACCAACAACTTACGATGTTACCGGTTTTTAGTTTTTTTTGCCAAGCAAGTAAATATCATTTTATAGATTGGATTCGTCAATCACAGCCTAGCGATCCATCGATTGGGTTGAGAAAGCTACTGTTCTCTAGTGCAAGGTTTTGAGAAAAATCCGTATCTTAAGTTTCTCTATTTAGCCAAGAGATCAGAAGTTTATTCACATCTAATGGATCAACAGCGATTGATTCAAATCTCAAGTTGAGAAGAGCCACACAATCCGTCACAAGCTGTTGGTTTTGCTTTATAGTCATGTTCAGACTCAACTTTTAGTGGAAACATCCGGTCTGCTTCGACGCCGCGATCATGGATTTGCTGCCAATTTGACCTATCAATTGGTAATGCTTTATTTTAAAAAGTACAATTTTATAGTTTGCATTGAGTACTGAAACCCCCGCGTAACAGCTAAATCTATTTGCTCCTCTCTTTTTTACGGTTTCACTTTTTCTCTCCCTCTTAGTTTGGATGTTTTCTTTCTTTTCTTGCTCCCGGGGTTCTCATTCCATTAAGCTGATGGGTGCCTAGTGACTGTACGACAAGAAAAGTCATTAGTTGCTCATTTTGAGCAGGTTTTCTTGGAGGTTCTCAGCCGTTTTTAAGCAGAATCATTATATTCTCTATAAATATTGGCACATTATTGCCGAAAATTGGCTCTGAACAACTTATTCAATTCCTTTAATTTTAATTCAAATGGTTGACCATCATCGAAAAAATGGAGTTGTGGTGAGAGAGGTAGGCAAAAAAAAGTCGCTGGAAATTTTCTCTAAGTGATCAAAGACAAACTTTGCGATGGTGGGTCTGTTGATAGATGATGGTTGCCCTTTTCTCATAGTTTGCCAACTAGTTGGCCTCCTTAATCGGGTTACGTTTCGCGTCTTTTCTTGTATGCGTTCCTTTGTCAACTTTTCTGAGCAAATTTTACTCCCTTTCATTACTATATGACAAAAAGCATTTGGAGTTAAGTTTAGCCTTTTTCTTGAAGTAAAGAGATAGGTTTTAAATATAATTCCATCATTTTACGCCACCAAGAATGAAACCTCTTTGCACTCTTTTAAATGATTATTTCTCCGAGAGGGAAACAAGCTCTGTTAGTGGCAAATGTGCTCCTTTGAGCGCATTAGGAACGGGATTCTTTGTTTCTCTGGTGAACGGTTATGGAAGATATCATGCAGAGAAATATCTTGTGCTATTAGGATATCTATTAGCAGCAAGATTCTTTTAATTTGTTATTAAATTCTCCATTTCTTTTTAGGATTACGTCTTCTCGTTACTTCGTCGCTCACCTCGATCACATTTTGTGCATTGCATTCAACCGACACCAAATACCCTTTCGAACTCGCTGGTAATTAGAAACTATATTTTTAGTAGTTGCTTTTTTAGATGTTGGGATTATCTGATCCAGTCGATGTCCCATTTGTGCGCAGTCAATTGAGGAGTTTACTTCTAATCGATTCTGTTCGTGCTAATAATCGAGGTAAAAAGACTCATTTTGATGTTTCTGATTTGTACCATTTAGGCTATCCGGAACGAGTTTCTTTCCGCGATTTCCGTCGACGTTTTGGTTGTCTCATTGAAGAAAGTCGTGGGGATGACACAATTGATGATGCCATTGACGGTATCAACTTTGTTTTACTTTCACTAAACACAAATCTAGATCGAGCCGCTGTCCAAAAGATTATGGAGAAAATGGATATTCATCAACATCGTTACCGCCTTGGAATTAGTCAGGTTTTGATGGAGAGTTGTTGACACCTTTTTTTCTGTATAGGTCCTACTTCGAGCCGAGATTCTGGGTGAATTGGAAGATCGCCGAGATCTTTCACTATCCGGACTTATTTTGTCGTTTCAACGCGAGTGTCGACGTCATTTGGTTAGTTAAAGCGTTATAGATTATGATTGCTGTTTGCTTTACTTTTATTCATAAATAAATTTCAGGCGGCACGATGGTTGCATAAAAGGCGTGTGCTAGAGACAGCCATTCGTTGTATTCAGGTTTGTTAGCTGATAAACCTCAACAACAAAGGTTTAGAAAAATGGACTGAGCTACATGAAGGTTAGAGAATGGAATTGGTGGAGAATTTATACTCGTGTCTTGCCACTTCTTCCAGTGAATAGGTTAGCGCATTTCTAGTCTTTTTTCTTAACCAACCAAATGCTAGAGTGGACGATGCTCACAAAGAATGGGCTGAGCGTGTTCAAAAGTTGGAGCACATGCTGGCCGAAATGCGCAAAGAAAAGGTCGGTTAATAGCTATGGCTGATGCCTAAGCAATTAAAGAGTTACTCTGGTTTACAGGATATTTGTCTTGTTTTAGTATCGTTTGGAAAGCAGATGCTCAGAATTGGATGAAGCCCTTGGAAGGGAATCAGATTCAGCAGTGCAAATGCGACAAGAGCTGGAACGTGAAAAGCAGCAACGAGTTGTTGTAGAGCGGAAACTTGGTTGGTATATGGAATATTTTTTTAAATATTTTTTCATTTTTGCCTACATTTCAATTCAGCCGATGAGGATCGAATTTCTCGTGTCTCCTCTGTCGCCAATTTGGAATCAGTGGCTGCGCTTGAAGTGAAAGAACGCGAATATAAGGCCGAGGTGGAACGAGCTCAAGAAGAACTTGAAAACCAACGAGTTAAAACTCAGAAAACGGTGCAGCAACTTGCAGAGGTAACGTTTGGTGGCTTGTCTAAAACATAGTTTCGTTTAGATACGAGCAGAAATGGAGGAGTTGAATGCCAGAAATGCCTCTTTGGAGAAAAAGCAGTCTCGATTCGATGAAGAGATGAACTCTCAACAACTGCACTTAGAAGAACAGAAAAGAACTCGTGAACGTGCAGATCGAGAAAAAGATGAAGCTGTGCAGAATCTCACCAGGAGAAAAGTCGAAATTGATGTAGGGCCTTTACTCTCTAATTTTTTTTATTGACTTGAGTTCAGGAACTAAAAGCCGAGAATCAAGAACTACGCACAAGTGCAAGTCGTTTGCGAAGAGAAATCGAAGAGACCCAAGAAAAGTATGCATTTAATGGCTGTTTTAACTTGAATCAAAATACATGTTCTTTTGTTCTACTCGTGAGCGCAAACAGATTAGATTAGGTCTTGTTTGCGGTGCACCAATCTTACAAGAATCTTAGCTTTAAACACACATGTTTCACTTTTTTTCAGGGGCCAGGCCACGGACGTTGTTGAATTAACACAACTGCGAAAAGCCAAGCGTGATTTTGAAGCAAAGATTCACGATCAAGTGCTTTTATTGCATGTTTTTTATCTAGTAACTTTTCAGGAAGAAGAGCTTGATGATCTAGCCGGACAAAGACAATTATTGCAACAAAACGTTACCCGACTTGAAATGCAACTTGAGCGAATAAAGGTGATTGAATCAATTGCATCACCAATATATTTTATTTTTAGAATGATCAATCCAGGGATTCCACTGCTCGAGACACCGAAACTGAGGAGCTCAGGGCACAATATCAAAGAAGGGTAGATATTTCATGTCGTTTTTCCATATTTGCAGCTTCAAAGACTCGTAATTTAAACTACACTTGAGCTGTTCAAATATACATCAGTTATCTCAAGTGCGGCCTTTCTTTGTTGTTTGACTAGGGTTTTCACATCGTTAGCTTGTTAGCACCTCTTAAACCTCGACTAAAGGCAGCTGTTTGGCAATACTGTCCAGAAAAAAAAGTGACTCTCTGTACACAGAAATTTTTGGGGATGTGCAAGTGTGACAATTTGATCATTGCAACATTTATTCGCCTACTCGACAGCTCCGAGTAGACTTGAGAATATTTAAAACGACGAAACGATGTCTCTTTTACGTCTATCTGCTTATATTTATTATCTTGAAATCACTAATGGACTAGTTCCCAATGAAAAAGCCCTTGCAGAGCTTGATAATGTTGAAAGAAAGATTTTGGCATGTTTAGCAAGCAATTGAACGCTAATTATTTTTAATTTAGGTGCGTGCATTTGAAGATCAAATCGCAGATCTCCAAGACACGAATGCTGGTCTTTTGAAACAAAATCGAGCTTTTGAACAACGGATGCGCAATTTTGATTCTCAATCCGTCAGGTAGATTTGCAAAAATGTCCGTTTTCATTTCATTGTATTAGCTTCGAGCTTTCTGGTGGGCACTACAAACGGGAGCTTCGCAAAGCTTTGGCTCTTCTGGCGGACACGCAGGCTGTGCTGGCTCACGAAAGAGAAAACAATGGTGGACAAGCTTTGATTCGACAGCTCAGGTTTGTTTTTGACTATTCTGTTACTTATCCCTATTGCTGCTGTTCAGAGAACAGTTGGAGGATGCAGAAGCAGCCAAACTCTCCGCTTTGAAGGGGCGCCATGGTCTTGAATCAGAGTTAAATGAACTACACACACAGGTCTGCCAAATTTATTGTATTTTATTTACAAGAAAATTTAGATTGAGCAACTGCTTGCTGCTAAATCGGCAGCCGAAGAAAAAGTCCTCGCTTTGATGAGGGAAAGAAATCGAGGACTCGCCATAATTGATGATCGAGTTAGTTTAGCTTAAACACCTTTGTAGCGTCAAGCATTTAGGATGAAGAACTGCAACAACTACTGAAAAAGTACAAGGAGGCCGTTCAACAAGGACATATCGATGGAATTTCAATTGCTGATTATGTCGAACAGGTGGCTTTATTTGCTCGTTTTTCTTAAAGGCGACTCTCTGTTCTTCAAATCTTTTTCGTCTCTCCGCCTTACTCACTATTTCTCTCCATTCATTGAGAGCAATGCTTGGTAGGCGGCGAAAAGAGACCGCCTCACATGTCCGTTGTGGTCTAGTGGTTAGGATTTATGGCTCTCACCCATAAGGCCCGGGTTCGATTCCCGGCAACGGAATAACTTTTTTGTTTCTTTTCATTTCATTTTCATAAACAAATAATTCAGATATAAATTTTTCAAGTATACCTTTATAGATTGCTGATCTCGAACGCTCAAAGCAAAAGTTGACTGAACAGCTCAATGAAAAAACCTCTCAATTGGAGTTTTTGGGTCAGTGTTAGGCTTTATTAACTATTGAGCGTTGATATTATTTTAGAACAACACACCGTTGAAAGGCACAAGTTGATTTTGGCAGAACAGAAGGCTGAACACCTTGAGGCAAAACTCGATTTAGAGATTGTGATTCGACAACGATTAGAGGTTTGAAAATTTTTCAGCTTCTTTATTTTTCTTTTTAGTCAAACATCAATCGATTGACAGATGAATTGGAATCGCTAACAGAAAAACTCTCTGAGGCATCCAGTGCTCGAGATCGTGAAATAGAGAATGTGAAGAAAGTAATATTTCTAGTTTTCTGATGTTTAATAGTTATTTAAGGTGAGAAAGGAACTAGTTGTCTCGCAAGAATCGGTGGAAATGATCAAGAAGCGCGATACGGAAATTCATCATCGATTAAAACAACAAGTATATTTGCGAAAATTTTATTAAATTTTACTTTTTTTAGCGTGATGAGAATGAAACATTAGAAGAGAAGCTTCGTCAAGCGCAATCCGAAGTGAAAGCCAGTGCAAAACGAATCGAGGCTTTACAAGTGAGCAAAATAGATTTTGTCGGTTTTCAGAAATTCCATTTAGGCAGCTTTGGCTGACGGGTTGGCCGACTCGGATCAGAATTTGTCGATTGTCGAAGAAGAAGTTGAAGATTTCGAACACGATGGATCCAAACTGATCAATCACATTGAAGAGAGTCCCAATGGGTGAGTGTTTTTGATTGGTTGAATAAATGAAATTACTTTAGAATGAACATCTTGTAATTGTCAACTTGAAGAGAGATGGGGATTATTAGTACATTCGTTTTTATCTTTAAAGTATTTTACCCAAACTTGCTTACCATTAAAACTAAAGGTTTTTAAAGGCTTTCCTATTTATTTTTACCATTATTGCTTTTTTAATGATGCTAACTTGAACTTCTTATCTTGCAGATTTGTTTTACTTGTTTTGTACCTGATCGAAAACCAGAAATTGTTACCCTTCGATGCTCACATTACTCACTTAATTGAACTTGATTGGCCCGAGTAACCACTTTCCATTTTATTTCCCGTGTACTTGTGATAATTTTGGAATTCACTTTTACAGAATAAACTTTGTTTTACATCCAGCGATCGGTTGTGCACAAATTGATGGATTATTCGGCGGGGAAATTCAAGTGTGTTTGAAGCCGTAGTAAACGAGCGTTAAAATGGAACTGATAAGGAGGAAAAGGGGAAGAATTCTTAGCTTCTCAAGCTTTTCTCTCCCCCTTTTCATTCCAATCTCTGTCAACCCCTCCCTTTTTCGTGCAATGAGTGAATAGGTGCGCTTGGGAAGACGTGAAATTACTCATTATTCAACTTTTACTATCTAGTAACTGACAAAGGAGGCAGGAATGTCACGGGACACTTTGGTAAGTATTTTAGCCAGAATTGAGTTGAGAAAGTTACCCTATTGCAAAAATGGACTTACAGGTAAGAAATGGAATGCATAAGCTTACCATGGTTAGTATCCACGTTTTAGAAAGGAAAACTAAAAAATAGGCACTGGGAACCCTCCTAACCCCACATTTCAGAATCTCTGCCCACTAATCTTATTATAAAAAGTTATTTATTTGTCGCGCGTTATCGGTTTGGGGTTTTTTAGAGTTTAGAATAACGACCCTGATTCACCACGCTTTCCTCCCTTTCCTTTCTTTCCTTTCTTTTCTTCCTAAATTCCACTTAGAGCTATTCTTTCGCATATCGATCACTTGATTCATAACTCGAGAAAGGAGCGATTTCTTCTATTTTTTTCTGATCGAATGTCCATTCATTTATCGTTACAGCGTCGCTACGATGAGTTCGGAAACGAGCGACCCTCGATCACAGGACATATCATTCCGAGGTAGGAAAAAAACGGATTGGGTAATTTGAAACAGCGAAACAATACTGTTCAATTATATACGTTAAATTAAAAAAAGCCAAACATTCGTTTAAATCAATGCTTAACACAATTCAAACTTTGATTTGTTTACTTGACTTCGAACCGATAACAATTTCCGTTACAATCCGCAGATCTGTAAATCTTTTGAGTATAACTGTTTGAAAAAGCTCATCCGTTGAACTTTCCAGAATCCACGCCCCCGGCGCCAATAGTGACAGTCCATTGTCGACTCTCTCGCATATTCCGTTAGTGATTTACCAGAAAACATTACCCAATCAATTTCTTTCGCAGAATGGCACGCATTCCACGAGTGAATTTGGTCGGCTCGGGCAGTGTCCCGTATGGACCCGATGATGGACATCCACCCACTCCACCGCCAACTGATGTAAGGAGAAATGAAAGCCGAAAAGTTCACCAGATAAT